>JAVLUZ010000154.1:5446978-6046978 GCA_036768485.1 Mermis nigrescens | reverse complement strand
TTGCTTTTTTGAAGGAGTTGATAGAATTTCTGTCAGATGGACAAGACGAAAAAGACATAATTATGACAAAATGTGAATTTGTCTGAATGGCGATTGATGATCGCTTAAATTAGGCCACAGTTGTTCATCTTTACAAACTTATGTGCTCCTTAGGAGGGTAATCCATCTTCTTACTCCTCCCTAATTAAGCGTATATGCGGCTATTAATAATCAATTATTAAAAATATTTCTTTATTAATGCAGTTCTCGCTACGAATTTTGATCATCATCCATTCTTAATCTTTTGTAAGCTTTGCTAGCTAATGTTGTTAGATGGATTTCCGTCGTATGCTCCAACATGCCTGTTAAATAATTATAAAGTGTTACCCCGGCGTCCTAATAACATAACACTTCTCTAGCATTCCTTAACGAAGTTCAAGGATTTACGATGGCGTAAATTACATGGCGAGAACTTGTATTATTAAAACGAGAATAACCTACTAAAATGAATAGACAAAATTATTATTATTATTGTTATCATTATTATTATTATCATTATTATTATCATTATTATAATAATTTTGAAAATAATAATTTTTTCTAAAACTAATCGTCCAATCATACAAAATTCATCAGGGATATTGCAACTGACTGCCTAATCGAGTTTTGAGACTCTTATTATAAGTTGAGCTTCATAAGGTTCTGAGCGCTCTGTTACATCTTGCGCTTTTATTCTTAAGTAGCAAGAGTGTAAATCAGCAATATTAGTTTCTAAAGCATATAGGTGTGTACATACCTGCTTTTAAATATGATGCACTTGTTTACGTTCTTTGCTGTTTATATTTTAAGTGTGCCCAGAGAACAAGTTTGGCAAAAATTGCATGGAAGAGTGCGAATGCGTACGCGAAAATACTGAAAGGTTAGACTTGTGTATGTGCTTTCTAATCTAAATCTCTCCCGCGGCATTTCTTGCGTCAGTGCTTATTAATCATATAAATCAAATGTTGCATCCTGACAACTTCATGTGATTTTTTTAAAAGCCAAACATTTAAGATTCTATTTCGAATCTTCTTTATTATTCCTGAAAACTTTAGTTTTAAACGTACTGTTTTTTTGTACGAGACAAAGATTCTGAGGCGCGTACAAAGATTTTCGGAGCCATCTTTGTACAACGTACAAAGACTTTTTGAGGCAAAGTAATAGTAATTTTACCGCTTTTTTTAGTATTTTTTTAGCAAAATTTGAAAAATTTTTTGGCGCTTCGCGCCGAATATCATAATTGCATTTTATGTATTTAGCTCTAAGCGCGGGAATTAAACACTTCGAAATCTCTCTTTAAGCATCTTTGTACAGATTTAAGCATCTTTTACACCTATCTTTACTGTTTTATAAAGTTTTTCTGCAGAAAAAAGAACTATTAAACAACTTCGCACTGTTTTCTACCGTTTGAAGATAAAATTGACTTTTTATCTTTGCGTTGCATTGAATTCATAAGCAAATCGGTGTCTATTATAAGATTCAGTCAGCATATTGCAATCGCCATATTATTTCTGATTGCGTAACACAAGTTATTTTACCTTTCTGAATCGAATTTTATGTGTAAATTCAACACAGGACTCATGAAAATTTCGGCGCTTCGCGCCTAACTAATATAACCAGCTAAATTCAGGACAAAGTAACACTTTTTGTGAACCGTGCGGGTGACGGATAACAATCTAGTAATACGTAAAAATGTGTATATATTTAATAGTATATCTATATATTATATGTATGTGTGTACAAAAAAATTTTTCTGTACATGTACTGAGAGGCTCGTACAAAAAACAGTGATACATACGTACGCTACTGTCGTCTGCAATTGTAGGAAATTAATTTCTTTGTATAGTTGCATCGCATTGCTGCGGAAATTTAAGAATTTGTCAGAATCGTCAAATACTTCAAATGCAATGAATATGTGGCAATAGTGTATTTGTACATATATACGACTAAATGGCTTGTACGCGATTATTTCAGAGATGGCAAAATTTAAGTCTTCAACGATCATTTGAAGAATGCTGTTTTGCAATTGAAAATGGTGAAAACTGTAGGGGGTGAAACCCCCAACCCCCCATGATCATGCATGGTGAACCCCCCAATTTCCCTAAGATCATATATGTATGTTTCTCTGTCAATTTCAGACCGCGTTATAATATTGAGAAAATGAAAGATTTACAAATTCGAAAAATTGCGTAAATTGTAAAGCTAAGCAATCAAAAATGTTTGAGGTTTTATTTCGAAACTTCTTTTTAGTTGTCTAGCATCCGACGGACGTTGCTTGTGCAAACCAGGATGGTCCGGTCTCACCTGCAGCCGTTCATGCGATTTTGGCAAATATGGCGCGTATTGTGAAAAGGAATGCAAATGCGAAGTACATTTTTATTGCTTAATAAAAAGACATTTTGTATTACTTAATTTTCTGGAACCAGCTTCCTGCTTGGTCAGACATGTAACAGCTAAAAATTCTGAGAGAGGGCAGTCGGCTATCGGAGGAGGGGGAATTAATGACCTATTTTTGACAGAAAAATGGCAGAAAAGTACGTAAAATGACCTAAAAATGCTATTTGTTGTCAAAAATAGTGGGTAAGGGAGAAATCATAACCTTTGAAGACAACCAACACTGGATGAGGAATCCCTTCCCTCATTCTGCGATTACATGTAAAATTTGGGTCGATTTTTAATATTACGGCAAAATTTTCTTATGAAATGTCTTCGAAAAGCTTGCAAAACGGGACTTATCATTCGATTTTTCCTTGTACATGTATCCGGTTATAGAACGTCTTTTTACTAGTGAAATCCTTTTTCTTCCATTCATACATGTAACGAATCAGAATTTCTGTTAGGGGGTCCCCGGTTATTTTGAGTGGGAGGGGGGGTAAAGGACCACCAATTTTTGGCTCAAAATGGCCAAAAAACGGCCAAAAAGTTTTATTTTTTTCGAAAATCGGGGGGGGTGGGGTCAAAACTTTTGACTTTGGGAGGAGAATGGGGGACTACCGACTTTGAGTGGGGGATACCCCGTCCCCCTCTTACATGTATGCTTCCATCCTTATAACAAATATTTAAATCGTGAACTTGTTAGCTTGATCACATGTACATACGTAAATCGAAACCACTTGAAATTATTACTTTTTTATAAATTTTCGTTTATTCAAAGGATTTAAATATGTTTGGTGTGTAAATTCAATACTGTATTTGTATTCTTTTTGATTTAATTATAAAAATCGGCTCAGGATTCTAGTTGTACTCGCTTTTGTTATTTTCATATTTTAGAACGGCGCCTTTTGTGATTCCTTCACGGGATCTTGCATGTGTGCGCCGGGATGGATGGGCGATCGGTACGCTGTTTGTATAAATTGTAAAGTTGCACACGTTTTGTTTTAAATGGTTTTTGTGTTATTTAGTTTTTTCGCAAAATTTAAAGATTTGTGTATTTTAGTTTTTTGCGTCAAACTTACTTATGATGCCCTCAAATTCTATAAAATTTTAATAACCTTGGATTGCGTGATTCTTTATTTTTTGCCATGGTCGTGAATTGAAGAGCTTCGAAATAAGATTCAAAAGTCTCATAATTTGTATCAAAATTCTTCCTTCATTGGAATCCAAATCACCTACTGCCCTATTTTTCAAAATCTCCTATTTGAGAATGAAAATTATAACATCGCCAAAGTTTACCGGCGCTCCATACTGTACTTACGAAATGCTCTTAGCTTATTACGTATTATGTACAGGGTGGGCCACGTATCTATCACTGATTTTGTTTTTCTAGTACTCAGCCAATTTTACTAGTTAAGTAATGAAAATTTACAGATAAGGTGCCCAAAGATCAAGTTTATTGTGACAAATTTTAGCCAATTTTAAGAGACTGCTTCGAAAATTATAAACTTCAACATGATCACCGCGATTTCCGTAACTAACTAGCTGATAAACTGCATTTTCTTTTAATACCCATAACTGATCCAGTTTCCATTAGATTTTTGTGCCACTTGTAAATGCTGTTCTTGTCAGCTGGGTCACAGCCAGACTCAGTTCGAAATTTTCTTTGGACCGTAACAATGCCATTCAGCCACTCAAACCATGTAGCGACTTTTGCACCTTCAGTTACAGAATAGGACATGGTAAAATATATATAAAACTGGCAATAATAGGACGAGAGACTTCGAACTTTGAGAAATAAAACTTATGTTTATTGTACATTAGTGTAACGTTTCATCAAGTTTACACAAAAATTGTCTGTTTTACCCAGAAGAAAAATCGGGGATAGATATGTGGCCCACCCTGTATATCTATGTACTAAGCTCAAACTTAAAAGATGTGAGAGTGAGATAGATTTCATTTAAGGGGACGATTCTGCTCATTCCTTTATTCCATTTAGTTTTTCAGGATGTGATATTTTTACATAATTTTTTATAGCTGCGAGACTAGTTGTAGTGAATTTCAGAAATATGGACAAGATTGCGCTGCTCTGTAAGTTCTTTCGCTCATAATAAATAAGAACCAATTGATTTATCAGCTGAAAGAGGCTTTTTGTTCAGTTGTAATTGCAAAAACGGCGGAATTTGTTCTCCCCTGAACGGAACGTGTCGGTGCCAGGAAAGTACGACGTCTAAGTCTTCTTACACACTTTACCTTAGTTTACGTTTGGAAAAATTTAGTTACAGCCTAAATTATCTTTGAGTATTTTATTTTTCAGATACGTACATCCAGGCCCGTATCCAGGATTTTATTTGGGGGGGGGCGAAAATTTTGAGGTCAAGTGTAGAAAAATTTCAAGGAAAAATTTCTAAAATTCTCATTCTATTCCGTACTCATATTACACAAATCTATCGTTTAATTAATTTACACAACCGATTTCTCATCATTCAATCGACAAATAATGTCCTAACTTCCGTCTTTATAGTTAATCTTTGTGATTTACAAAGAATAAAAATACAGGAAATGAATAATTCGGCGCGAAGCGTCGGGAAAATTTGACATGTACTGCATTTCTAACTCAAATTTGAGCTGTCTTGGGCGGGCTTGAAGACAAAAACTATAGATGAACGATAAATAAGGCGCGAAGCGTTAGAAAATTTCGAGTTTACTAGCTCAAAAGTACGCTGAAAACCTGTTTTTGTGCTGTTTTAGACCTACATCGAGAATTTTTCATTTTTCCCTTTAGAGGACCCTCAGGCGTTTCAAAAATTAATTTTTATTTTCGGAGGGACCGCCCCACCCTGAATGCGGGCCAGCGTACATACAGTAAATATGTAGGTTTTTAACGAGTTTAAAAAACATAACGTTCTAAATTTATGTATTTATTCTTATGTCAGCACTTTTTCGTACTTAGGTACACGCACACTACACTTATTTTGATAAACGATCGATTCCACGCACATTTTTCAAAATTTTTGTCGATTATGAAAACAGAGAAAAAATTTATACATGCTGAAGATTCCTAGAAAATTATTCGTTTTTAAGGCTAAATGCATTTGCTGGTATAAACGGCTTGTTATTTTTTCGAGGGAGCTCTTTGACCCTCAGAATTTTGATGACATTATATATGGGTTTGACTACAGGTACTGTTCCTGAAAAATCTTGAAATAAAGTGACAAAATAGGCTTTTCAACTTTTTTGAAATTTTTTCGCGCTGATTCTCAATAATGAGTTTATATGTCCACCAAAATCAAATGGCTTGGCGAAGTACTCTGCAGCTATACACGTAGCAAGGAGGGGGTTTGGGGAACCCTAACTTAAAAAATTGGACGCCCCCTTATCCCCTGAAGTCAGAAAACTGTTCACCCCCGATTTTCGGAAAAAACTTGCGCTTTTTGACCGCCTCCCTAAAAATGGCTGGGGATCTCCAACCAAATGTCCGAGCCGTTACATGTATGCCCGCAGCACAACTTCGCACTCGAACATAAAGCTAACTGAAGTAATCTGTCAATGTCCCTATTTTTAATCGACTCTGTTGAGTTAGTTTTGATTTTTGAGGCGGTTGGACTGGATTTTTTTGCGATTTGCCGTGTGATGCGGGAAAGTTCGGAATCGGCTGTTCGAAACAGTGCCAGTGTAAGTTTAGCATACAGAGCTTTTATCAATTAAGCACTGACTACCTTATACGTACACCGCCTATCAGGAAAATTGAGCAAACACTAAGGGCCTATATTCATTAATTTATGCTTGCATGCAGCTCATACATGCACTCGGTCAAAAGCTTTAAGAGGGGATAAAGTTAGTTTCCTTTTGGAGGGGAAGGGGTAAATGACTAATTTTTCATCTATTTAATCTCAAATTTTTGTACTTAATTCGTCATTATTTTATTTTTTATGAATATTTATAGTTAAATTTGCATGAAAACAATAACAATAAGGGCAATGGAATGACCTGTAACATTGAATATGTAAAAAATAATGGAAAAAAGTGGCTAGATTAATGAATAGAACAGTCTATTGCTCTAAAAATAAGTGTTTTTTGGAAAGCCCAAGGGGTATGCTTCTCAAAAGTGCTGGTGGGGGCACTTCTATACCCAACAGTGTGTGTATGTGATGCAGCTGTAAATGATCCTTACTGCGAATGTCATATGCATGACTCACAAAGTATTTCTGATTTATCTGTCCGAAGCGGGCCAGACGTGCTGTTCGGCCAGAATCAGAAATTAAGCAGAAGACGTAAACGAAGCAATAGTCGAAGAAATTTTTTTATACATGGTCACGTACACGTAACAGGCGAATGGGGGATTCCTTCACCCAAAGTCGGTCGTCCCTCCATCCCCTAAAGTCAGAAAATTTTGACCCCTCCCGTGATTTTCGGGGAAAATTTGCCCTTTTTGGACCATTTTTTGGTGCTTATTTTTTGGCTTAAAATTTTAGGTCATTTACCCCCTCCTCTAAAGATTTTGGGGCCCCTCTTTCCAAAATTTCGAGGCTTTACATGTATGCGTAGTCATGTAACGTATACTACACTTACCTTGATGCAAATGCATCTTAACCTTGTATACATGTGTCGATCCGAAGGATAGCCCAAGATGCGTGACCACGGGGTTGTGGTGAATTGGGCTATGCTTTTCTCGAATGCAGAAATATCAGGTAGGCATTGTTTTTGGATTGGAAAAAGGTCAGTGGTGTCGTCGGAAAATTTTAGAATTCATAGGAGGAAATGCAAATCAATTATTCGAATTGCAATGTGTGTTAGGAGTTTCCTAAAGAATATGACTTTTCTATAACATTGTGCATTATTATCAATCAAGTGTCACACATATTTGCTTGCTCGTAGGCACTTTAGTTACTTAAAATTTTATCTGAAAATAATTTCTCTTTTCATCAAAAATGAGATTTAAAAACTATAGAACACTTGGTCAGTGTCACTTATTGAAAAGTTAACTTTTGTAGGTATATTTACATCTTTTGAATTTTGTTGTTCTGATTTTTCTGCCAACGAGATAACAAGTCGTTTTAGGTGAAAGAATCGAGTGAAAACTTAATTTTTCCTACTCCATTGTTTCTAATATTCTTCAATAACAGCTTTAAAAATGCCCACCCTTGTTTCCCAATGCAGAGCCAAGATTTGCGATTGGAATTACAGACTCGGTTTTGCGAAGACATTATAGAGAAACTTAAAAAATTTCTTGTAAAAGCAAATTTTGGTCTAGAAAATGCAGCACAATTTCAAATTTCGCAGTGTGAGGAAAGGTTGATTCTTAGGTAGATTTTCCAATACTCTTTAGAATTTATGTACATGTAGCGATGAAATATGAAATATTATATGGCTGTTTGCTCGCAGGTTCAAGTCATGGAAGTTGCTCAGTAAAAGACGGTATGTGTACTTGCGAACCGGGTTATAGTGGCGCAAATTGTGCTGAAAAATGCCAGGTAACCAAAGAAGTTCGTAGCACAAGTTTGAATCTAGGTTGAGTTTTTAAAATAATTTTTGCTTTTTTACATCAAATATCGCAAAATAGTTTATTCTTGATTTTTTAGTCTTTGGATGCAGAGGGCGGCCGCCCTAGTCCGTAAGAAATTTAAGGTTTAGATAATGCACCGAACATTTTTAATATTTTTGAAAAAAATATTTTCTATTTTTTAAATTTAAAAAATTATTAGTAATTTTAATTTTAAAAAAAGGTTTTGCATCATTTTGGCTCCAAAGCAACCAAGAAATGACTTTTTACCTGAACAAATTTTTCCAAAGAAAAGTTTGAATTTTATGATCTTAATGAATAACGCATGTTAATAAACGTCGAAAAATTCTGTTCTTGCGAGCTATTCCGGCGAGTGTTACGAATTATAGACCAATTTATGTCAGTTCCGCCTCCCCCTTGGCCGAATCCTTTATTCGGGCCGGACTAAAACCATACATTTTCATCTCGTAGTCAAAACGGCTATGTTACGAAATCGACTGGAAAAATTGAAAACTGTCAACGTGCATTGAAATGACCGCCGAATTAGAGTTTAAGATAGTGTCGGGCCGAATAACTAAATTTTCCGACGCTTCGTGTACGATTTGTTTTGCTAAAAGGTTTTCTTATAAAAATTTCAACATGATAAATATGTCAAATGTTTTTGGCTCTTGGCGTCCACACATAGGCATAGGAGGGGGTGAGCGGGGGTATAACTCCTACTCAAGGTTTTGGAGAATCAGGTACTGTCGGGCGATTTTGGGAATAAAAAGTGCTACAAGTCTATTTTTGAGCTTGCTGTGGAAATGGCCGAAATTTTCGCGTAAAACCTGTAAAAATTTCAAAATTTCCTGGCACTTCGCGCGTATTGACAAGTGTATTTCCATCAATAGAAATCGAGAGATAAGCTAAGCTTCACTACTAAACGTTGAAATCCACTTAATCACACAGAACGCGTTACTGTGTCATATATTACCCAAAAATTTTTATGTACAGAGTGTACGAGTATATTAACTTAAGGGCGGATTTAACGTGGTGGGGACCGCCCCCTATTGGCCAAAAAATAGTTGGTGAGATAAAGAATGGATATGTAATTTGCAATGATTTTTGGCCGCCAGTGATCATAGTTTCACGGATTTTTCCGGCGCTTCGCGCCGGAAAATATGTATCAATGACATTTATTTACTTTCTTAGCGATCTAGAAGCCATTTTTTGCTCATGGACTGTATTTTAAAATAATTTTAAGGGCATAAACAGCTATTCCAGCATGGATTTGTTATATTTTGAAGCATAAGCTTTTAAAATTTTTGGTGTTTCCGCTCACGGTTTTTTTTGTATTCGGCAAAGATTTTTCGCGATGTACAAAGACTTTTGGAGACCATCTTTGTACATATACAAAGATTTTTTGGAAGACAAAATCTGCAAAAAAAGGTTAGAAATTCGCAAAAATTCTCGGCGCTCCGCGCCGAAATGAGCAATTGTGTGTTCTATATATCTTTATAATTTCAGAAATTCCATTTTGAAAGGAAAAATGCTAATTTTTCGGCGCTTCGCGCCGTTTTGAGACGATTATTACTGATTTTTGCCCTCAGAAACCTAGAAATTGCTAAAATACGTAACCAAAGGTCGAACAACTCTGTTTTTGCCACACTAAAATCGCTACTGTACCGTATTATAGTACCCAAAAATTTGTGTGTACGAAATGTACAAAGACTTTTAGGGACCATCTTTGTACATGTACAAACGGACCTTGTACAAAAAAACACTGGTTCCGCTTCAAATGCTGCAAATACAGCAAAGTGAGCAGTAAGTCAATCTTCTAAACGCCCGTTCGCCTAAATTCCTCGAATTTTCCGGCGCTGCAATCCGGAGTTTTGCGAATGCCAAAGAAATTTAACGATTTTTAGCACAAAATTGTCAAAAATTTCAAAATGGTTCGAAAAAATTTTGCGTCGAAAGTTTCGTACGCGAAGGGCAAATATTTGACTTATTTATGACTATTTTAGGAAAAGTTTGGGTACCGCCTCCCCTTAGGAAAATCCTAGATCCGCCACTGTTAACTTATGGGGATCGACCACAATTTACTATATGACTATTCCTGAATTTCTTGTCTCAGCTTGTTTGAATTATAGATTTTTGTACCTGTTAACAAATTAAAGAATTGCAATTTTTATAGAAAAATTTTTATATTCATAGTCAAAGAATGCTCAGATTATCCAAATATCTGACGTCTAAATTTTTTGACCTTCTGATAAAATTTTACGTAAGGGCCGATTATAGCAATTAAACAGAATATTTTTACTCTGTGAAATATCTTCCTATCTTGTTATCAATTTATCTAGCCTTACACTTTTCATTCGAAGCGGAATTTAGACTAATATTGCCCATTGAACTTACATAGGATAAAACGTATGGTCTCCATTGCAGCCAGGACTGCCGGTGTGGCAAAAATGCATTAGATTGTGATCATGTTACAGGCATTTGCCAATGCTTGCCTGGTTTTCACGGTAATTTAATTTATGCGATGCGATCGATGTTTCCAAAACTTATAATAGAAATAGATTACTTGGTGCATTGCTTGTGAACCATACATGAACAGGGGGGTTTGGGGATCCCCCATCCAAAAGTCGGACGTCCCCCATCCCCCCAAAGTCAGAAAATTTTGACCCCCTGATTTTTGGGAAAAAGTTTTATTTGGCCGTTTTTACGTGTTTTTTTTTGCATTTTTGGCCACAAATTGAAGTCATTTACCCCTCTACAAATAACCGTCGCGAGGACCCCCCACCCAAAATTTCGAGCCGTTGTTGTGAACAATCGGTTACCGAAATACCAAGAAACGAATGAACAGGATCGGACGTGCTCTCTCGGGCTTGAGGAGTGTGAATCATAGATGCACTGCATGGCCGATCTGGGGGGGTCAAGAATTGAACGTTTTTGGGCCAAAACGACCTTAAACTGGTGTAAGCGCTAAAATAGCATTAAAATTACATTATTACACGGTTTCCGATCAATTTAAAGCACTTGAATAAAATTTGCAATTTTCATCCGTTATTTGCCTTCATTTTACCTCATTTTCCTGAAAAAATTTATAATTTTTCTATTCTGTGGGGTCAGGATCCCCCAACCTCCCCCCACGTGCATGTGTGGTCTGAACCCCATAAAAGAGAAAATAATATATTTTCTGGGGGAAGCTACCTATACTGAATTATGTATGATGCTTCAGATATGGCTCTTTTTCTATGGTGGGATAGGGGTACTACTGCAACTCCTGTTTCTGAAAATTCATTGCCGGCAGACTATGTACATATTTTACTTTGGTAAAGCATGATGTCTTCATTATGTCGGTAAATGAAAGAAAAGTCGTCCAGCTCTGGGAAGGATGAATCAAAGGTATTATGCAATTGTTGTGGAAAGTCAATTAGCAGAGGAGGCAAAGATAGCAGCGGTCTTGGCTTGGATGGAATGAAAAAGCATTTTGTCTACCCATCCAACCAAATTTTGCCGGGAAAATTTGGAAATACTCGTGTTTTTGTCCAAAACATTACGAACTCTTGATTAGGATTGTTGAAATAAGTGAAAAAATGATCGAATAAAATCTACAAAGAAATACTTCTTTATTATTGCATTGTTATTTGCTACAGAGTGGGCTTTATTCTGAAACAGTTCATCCTTCACTTTAAACTCAAAAAATTAAATCAATTAAAGTAGTACCGGCCGGTACCAGAGTGGTACCGGCACCGGTACCGGTACCCTGGTACTGGCACCGGTACCGGTACCGATACCGGTACCCGGTGCATCACTAATGACGTCCTATGGTATTACAATGGCAAAATAGTCTGTAGCAGAATTAATTGCTCATGTGTTCAAATTTAGTAACGAGAACTGTATATGTAAAAAGAAAGAAATTTAGTTTGATAATGCGTTTTGAATTGAATTTCATCTTTTGTTGAAAATTTAAGTAAACAAAATTTTCAGTTTTCAAAACGATCGAGCATTATGTAGACTTGTGCATAATGCGTTAATCAGTAAGTTAATTAATTAATAATTAATAATCGTTAATCACTAATTAATAAGCTAATTCCCATACTACTGTGCTTAGGCCTATCTTGTGCACCTTCTTCTTGCATAGAAAATTCTTTGATAGAACACTCTTTTTTCTAGGTATAAATTGTTCTAGCCGTTGTGAGGTGAGCAAATGGGGAAATAACTGTGATAAGGAATGCCAGTGCAATGAGAGAGGAACTTGTGATCAGTTCACCGGCGTTTGTTTATGCCAGGATGGTTTTATTGGCGAAAAGTGTGAACTGGGTAGGAATAGTTCAGTTTAATTTCCGCAAAATCAAAGTCAAAACTTCCTGGCATCTTCTTATGTATATATGTAAATGAATAAATTAAAACAATTATTGAAATAATTATACATCAATATCAACTGCGTAGTAGTTTTGAAAACGTAATCTGCTTAGGCTAGACTTGAACTTTACTAGGTTTGTAACGCTTGCTTGATTTTTTGAGTATTTTCACTATTCCGCCAATGCAGTAAATGCAGAACTGAGGAGAAAGCTTCTCCTCTTTAACTATGTGTTGGAGACGGAATGTACTTATTGGATAGCAGCGCGCGCGTTAACGAATAAAATTGGTTTTTCGTCCATATTATCATTCTTCTCCCATCAAAGAATTGATTTGCTTTAATCAGCTGCTCGCTAACTTACCTGCTAAAAGTTTAACTAGTTTACTCGTAAGTGGAATGGAAAAATCTCAACTCGGATTTGATAAAAGCTCAGTTTTTAAGCCTTTTCTGTTAGAAACATACATGTACAGCATAGGAATTTTGGGGTGTCAATCCCAAAATTTTTTTAAAAAGTGCCTATTTGGCCTAAAGACGTAGGGTGCACGTCAGATATACTGTTTCTTGGCATTTCGTACAATGTTCGTTCTTGTTAGAACTTAAAAAAATTAAAATATCGCAAAATTTGAAAAAATCGTATAAATTGAACAAAATACATATTATCAAAAAAGTTTGGATATGGCGCGAAGCGCCTAAAATTCGAAACCTTTGAGCCAAAAATGCGCTAAAACGCCTGAAAGGAACACTTTTTACAATTTTTACGAAAAATTCACAATTCCGGGGGCGGTCGCAGCCGTTTGCGGGGGTCAATACCAATGATCGACCGGGCCCAAGAAATACCGGGCCCGGGCTTTGCTGCCGGGCTTGGTACCGGGTCCGGGCCCGGGTTTATATATTAAAAACATGTCTTGCTTCCAATATACTGTTATGCACAAGATACATATTGAGGCCAATTTTACATTTGTTATCTGTCAATCGCAAGGCTTACTGCTGTGTCAAAAAGATTTATTCGCATTAAACGCCAATTAATGCTTTAGGGCATATGAATCAAATACAGTGGCCTTCAAATTATACATACTTCAAAAAATCAATTTATCTACATTCTCTGGCAACAAATGATTTCTTTCATCATTTGCTATGTGGCCTACTGCGCCAAATTCTTGTTTGCTTGAACTATTTCCACATCTCGCGCTGAGATATTTTCGAGCTAACTGAAATAAAAACATTTTTGTAGAAATTAAAATTTTTTACTCCGCACGGTTTTTAGAGTAGCAGTTTTGAAACATTGATTAATCTTTTATTAGCCTTTAGCGTAAAGTCGTCTTCATGCTTTTTATGTATGACACACATACAATAGCGCGCAATTCCATTATTAAAACGCATGTGCAACTAAACACGGTTTGAAAAGGCACAAGGTTTCATGTAGTAGATATTTAAAGGAAATTTCGCATTAAATTTATGCATTGAGACATAACAGCATACATGGACAAATCGTACAACTTCGTTCAACCCGGTATCAATAGGAACCGAGTCGGTATCAATTGGATGGAGCTGCCGGTATGAATGAAATAATTTAGAAATTCTGAGCACATAGAAAAAAATGATGGAAATCCTCAAAAATGACTCTAAAATCAGTCAATCAGTTACAAAATGGAATATGAATCCGAGAAAATACGTGAAAACCATTTGAAAATCAGCTAATCAACCAATCAATCAATGACTAACCAAACAATAATCAGTCAAACAATCAATAATTAACCAATCAACCACTAAGCAACCAATCAGCCAACCAAGCAACCATTTAGTACAAGGACAACCAACCAAATAATTGGGCAGCCGGTATCACTGGGAAGACCGGCCTTTGTCCATGTATGCATAACAGTGACTATGATATGGTCGGATAGAAGATATGCTATTTGGATTTTAGAACTCAAACTATAGCGTACATTGACGTCAGTTGAAATTGTGTAGTGTATAAGATAGGACACGTATTAAAGCGTTGTATAGAAGATGCATATACGTATGACAGTTGACAAGGATATGATAATGAGCAGGTGGGCAGAAGTAAGGCGAATGGATTTAAATAGAATCACAGGCTATAGCAAACTTATTAGAAGTACGGGCAACAGCTGAAATAGCAAACGTCTAAAATATTAAGGATAATTATTTGAGGCTCGGTGGTTTTCAGCCGGGCTTGGGCCTGCCATGACCGGCCGGGCCTGGTCGATCACTAGTCAATACCCATTCTGGTGTGGTCAAACCCCTCATCTCCCCAGAAGACATATGCTTAGACACCTATTTTTGTACCATTTTTGACCGAGATTATCCCTTGGATCATCAAAAATTTTTATCTTCTAAATGTTCGTCTCAATGCCACACACGTCTATTCTTTTTAGAGTTGCTAATTCGTTTTTTAGGTTGCCCAAATGGAAAATACGGTAAAGATTGTAATCAAACGTGTCCCACTTGCTCGAATGCCTTAGAAGAAAGGCAATGCGATCCCGCAACTGGACGTTGCCTTTGTCAGCCTGGCTACAGCGGAGTCATTTGCGAGCAAGGTAAAGCTGTGCAACAACAATATAATTTTTTCTTAAATTTTCAGAGAAATTTCATCGCTCTGCTTTCCATTTATTAGTTTTTATTTTTTCTACTTTTTATCTTTTATTATTATTTCATTCTGTTTCATATTTCGTTTTATCCTTAGAAATTTTATCTTATTAATAATTTTATTCTAATAATGTTTACCAATTAACGTTTATTTTTTGAGTGAAAGATTTGGCTAATACATTTGTGCGTAGCTAGCTGATTAGGTTTTTTTGGTGTCTTGAACTAACAAAAATTTTTCATGCTTTCTAGACTTAGGGATGCAGCGGATATCCGCACCCGCACCGGCTATTACCCGCTTCTTTTTTGGTACCCGCATCCGCTATTCCAAAATTTTGCTACCCGCACCCGCTAAAAATATCGTGATAGAGCAGCGGGTGGCGGACAATAATTATTAGGATTTACGAAAAGACAAAAATTGCACCAAGAAATTTTATTTCAAACGTTTAAACAGTTAACATCTTATATTTCGAGGATTTATATTCTCATAAGCAATAGATTATATTTCGAGAACAGCAATTTTTCACATAAGTCTTTCACATATCCTGTCTTATGTTTGGCTTCCAAATGATTTTTTAACGAATTCGTGCATCCCCTTCCTTCGCGGGAAAGCTGAACCGAGCATAATTTACACTTTGCCCCATTTTCGTTGGTGAGATCAAAGTAATCAAATAAGACATGAGTAAAATTTTTCGGCATTGCTAAATATTTTTAAAAATAATAAAAATGAGCATAAAACGATTCTGAGGCAGTGGCACTTAATGAAAAAAGCAAAATGTATGGCAGTGAGTTCTAACTTAACAGTGCAAATGGGAAAAGCGAAAATCTACTTGTAATGAGTCATATTTTTATGTATTCACCGGACTGCAGATACGTGTTCAAGCTCTCTTGGTTAATTCCAACTTATGCGAATTATGCTTTTTTTAAAAAAGAAGGTTCTACATGCCAGTCTTGACGTGCATCAGTTTAACCACTCTAGCGTGCGTACAGATATTATGCACCAATGTATTGTACACTGCTTTTTTAAGAAGAGAATGACAACAACAAGTGGCTAAACATTTTATTCTGCAAAGTGCAAATATACATATTACTCATTTTGGTCAATGGTTCAATCATTGACAATTTACTTATCTTTGATCTGCAAATTTAATCCATTGAGAGCTGTATTCTGCAAATAAAAAGACAATCAGCTTGAAGATTAATATGAATTTTACACACAGTAAATAACTGCATTAATCGGACGGAAAAATGGAGCATTTTTAGCCCTATTTATTTTATGCTATATCTCACTGCTAAACCCGCCAACCGTACCCGCTATTTTTAAGGTGCGACACCCGCACCCGCTATCTCAAAAATGTGCACCCGCTGCATCCCTAGTTTTTACATATTTTATAAACGTGACGCTGTGCTATTCTAAAATCTTTAACTAGGTAACTTAAGGTAATGATCGCTTCTCTTAAAGTTGCCCAGTATTCAAGCAGTGGTTTCGAAACTTGTGTAACTTATTCCAAAACATGGTCAAAAACAAACATTTTATTCAATGAAATTCATTTTAAAATCGAACTAATCTATTTTTTGCCAAAAATGGCAATTTAAGATAGCTCTTTATGACATTTCAAGTAGTAAAACATGCATATCCTGATTATTGTTTGCTATAAAACCTTTCCTGGATTTTACCTTATGTGGTCGCATACATGAGCATGGTGAAGTGAGGGGGTATTACCCCCTGAGCTTTGAAAAACTGATAGCTATACAACGATTTTGGCCGAAAAACATTGCTGTATAACATTTTTTGGGCTCAGAAAATTAGCTATATAGTCTTTTTTGAGCTCATAAATGCTATTTGGTCGTCATTTCTGAGTTTCAGAAGGATATATAGCTATTTCTTGACTCCAAAAAGGGATTAATAGCTATTCTTAATCCAAAAGGCTATATAGCTAGTTTTCTGAGACCAAAAAGGCTTATATAGATAATTTTCTGACCCCAAAAGGACTATAGAGCCGTCCTTACGAAACACATATCTATCTAGCAATTTTCGGTTTTCACTTCCCCATTGAAAGCTGAACCTTGTGCATCTAAGTCTGGTTGATCCTATGTACTTGTTCGCTTGTGGTATCAAAGATTTTACACAAAGTTCTTCTCTTGACTTCTCTAGAAAATACATGTATTATTAGATTTTCCTATGTATTTATCTGCATTTCGCTGCACTTCGACTTTTACTACCATTTCTTAAATGTGGTTGGGGTCACTTTCTAGGGATCTTCTCAATTTTAATTGACGATTGTTTTTCAAATATTTGATCAACAATCAAATGCTAGACCTTATGAAAGTTGTCCGGCAATATTCTTGTAATACACAAGCCCATTGTTATGGGCGCCTTGATCAAAGTTTGAATAACGTGAAAATAATATCAATAAGTAATAAGAATGATAAAAAGTTGTGGTTAAATTCCGAATTCTTGTCCTGATTTTGTCTTATTTTTTCCTCGAAAATGTGAAGGATGCGTTGTGGTTGTATGTGCTTATATACGTGTTAATGTGATTTTATTACGAGAAGGGATAAAACATGAAACCGGGCGGGCTCCCAGGCACGTATCTCTGGGGGGAATTAGGGGGTCGGACCACACCTGGGCGTGGAGGGTATGGGGGTTATGCACCCCCCCCTCAGAAACCAAAATACCCCCCCAGAATTCAATTTTTAAAATTTTTTTCTTCTTATTTTTTTCGCAATTTTTTGATGCCAATGGATAATGCTCAATGAGAAACGGTGAAAAATGGTGTTTTTTCGCCATACCACAATTTTTAGGGCATTTTTTACCTTTGAAAAATCTTGCACACACCCCCACCAGAATTTTAGTGCTGCCGACGTATAGACTTTGCTCTTTGCTCCACTTTGCTCCCGGACGATAAAATTCGGATTCGCTATTGCATGTCTGGCCAATTGATTCGGCTCGACGTGATGACCTGTTCTCATTTTGGAAATTTTAAATGATTTTGCTTGTACGAAGCCTTGTTGGCATACATGTAACAGCTCAGAAATTTGGTTGGGGGTCCCCGGCTAATTTGAGGGGAGAGGGTAAATGACCTCTAATTTTCGGTCAAAAACGGCCAAAAAACACCTATTAACGGCCAAAAAATTTGTTTTTTTTTCAAAAATCGAAGAGTTGGGGTCAAAAATTTTCTGGCTTCGGGGGATGATGGGACGGCCGACTTTAAATGGGAGATCCCCTATCACCCCCTTTTAAATGTATGCTTGCTGGATTCATTTCAATTTTAGATTATCTAATGACTTAATGTTTGTACTCATTAATCCAGCTTGCCCTGTTGGATTCTACGGCCTAAATTGCGCATCAGTCTGCAAATGTGGAGGATCTCGCGCATTTTGTCATCATATAACAGGAGCATGTCAATGTCCTTTGGGTCAAAGGGGAGAAAGCTGCGATAGTGGTAAGATTTCCCTCTTATGAATGCCACGTACTTCTGCTTAGAATGTATTGGAAGTGTAAAGGCGTAAATGTTGCATCGCTAACTTGAATTGGAAAAATATTTATGAAATTTTTTTGAGAATAAAATTGACAACTAACGTTGTTCATAACGATTTAATGCCTTAAAAACTCTAAACAATGAATAGTAAAACTATTTCTGTTACCAGACATGCACAGTTTGTGACGATGCTCAATCTTTCTACAGCATAAAACATTCAAAAATCCGAAATTCAAAAATTCCAAAAAAAGATCGAATAAATTGAACAAAATGTAGTCAAAAAATCAGTAAATAGCGCGAATCGCCGAAAATCTTACGCTTTGAGCAAATATGTAGATGGCTAAGATTACTTAATTGAGCACCTTCTTTACAAATTTTTGAAAGTTTTGGAAACTTTGAGAAAAATCGCAAATTCTAGGAGGTTATAAAATTTCTGGGGGGGCTGAAACCCCAACCCACTTCAACACCATGTGTGCATGTTGTTAAAGTACATAGGTATCAAACGTTTTCAAACCACGTTTCGACAGCCTATTACTAAATTAATCTGACCAGATTTTTGTTAACTGTAAAATCCAGTTTTTTCGACTTTATATTTCAACTCTTTTCTTTCAGTTTGCAAACAAGGTACTTTTGGCTTAAATTGTAGTCAAACTTGCAGACCATGCAAGAATAACGGTGTCTGTAGCGTAGTGGATGGCATTTGCGCGTGCGGACCAGGATATTCCGGCTACTTGTGCGAAAGAGCTTGTCCTATGAATTTCTGGTAAATCTCATAACATCTTTTTTGTTTTCTCACGAATCTGCTGATCGCTTCCCATTCAGGCCACTTTTATTTTTTATATTCATAAGTTTTCATATTTTTTGTATTCTTATCCTTTGAAAATTTGTATGTTAGTACGTCATTCTCATACCTAGATTTCGACTTTCTAAAAAAGTCCAGGCGGACCTTTTTAGTACGATATATCTAACGTACTGGGAAGACAAAGTACAAAGATAAAGTGGACTTGCTAAGCGGTTCATACGTATTTTTAAATTTACATACGTACATCCTTACAAACCATACATATGTATGTATTTATCGCACATGCACATTGGGGGGGGGCATTGGGGTATCTCCCGACAAGAACTTTTGAGAAACATAGCCCTCAGGTTATTTTTAATCAAAACCTATTGCTCGAACCATGGTAAAGGGTCAAATGACGTCTAACTGTATAATTTCAAGTAAATAAACAGTCCAATCTCGGTAATAAACACTCGTACATATAACAGACACTCCCACTTAATAAACACCATCTTGTTCGGTCCCTGCCAAACTGCTATGCTTAACCACTGTCAAAAACTCGCTTACTTAGCACTCGGTTAACGGATAATAAACACGTCTCTATATGACCGTGGCTATGTGACAATGCACTAATCACCTTGGTTAATATGTACTTCACTAGAATATGTTACTAAACTACAATAAACTTCATTTTTGTCGAATAAATCTCTTTACTGAATACATCGTATTGGATATTGCACACGCTTATACCCATTAAAGCTTAAAATCCAGTGTTTTTTTGTACAAGGTTCGTTTTTACAGGTACAAAGATGGTCCCCAAGAGAAGAGTCTTTGTACATTTTGTACACACAAATTTTCGGGTACTATAATATGGTACAGTAGCGATGTAAGTGTGGCAAAAACAGAGTTGTTCAACCTTTGGTAGTGTATTTTAGCTTATTTATGGGTTTCTGAGGGTAAAAATCACTAATAATCGTCTCGAAACGGCGCGAAGCGCCGAAAAATTGACATTTTTCCTTTTAAAATGCAATTTTTGACATTGTAAAGATATATTTCTAGAACACACAATTACTCATTTCGGCGCGGTGCGTCGAAAATTTTTGAGAATTTCAAACCTTTTTTGCAGTTTTTGTCTTCCTAAATATCTTTATACATGTGCAAGGACGGTCCATAAAAGTCTTTGAACGTCGGGAAAAATCTTTGCCGAATACAGAAAACCGTGTTAAAATCCCTAATATTCACTGAGGTAAATACATTGATGTCCTAATCTTTAACAGTACTTTTTCCTAACGTATGACAGTACTTTTGACTATAAAAATGTTGTGTGATTGTAGAAGCAAATAATTGCCAAATCGGTTTATAAACTTACTCGATTAGTAAAGGCGGAACCCCTAGGTCACCTCAGTGTGTGCATTAAGGGGGCTCGACTGCATTTATTTTTCGAGCAGTAGATTGTTTAATGAATTCATCCGATCAATTTTCTTCCATTATTTCGTACGTGTTCGATGTTACGGGTAATTCTATCGCCATTATCGTTATTGTTTACATGCAAATTTAGCCGTAAATATTCATGAAGAATGGAATACAACGAATTAAGTATCAAAATTTGTCAAAATTTGACTTTAAATAAGTAAGAAAATTACTCATTTACCCTCCTCAAGGAAACTCGGTTTACTCCCTCACAGAACTTTTGACCGTGTGCAAGTATGATATGTATGTATTTATCTTAACTAGTATTGCTCTATCAAAGGTTCTTCAACTTAGTGATCGACCGGAGATCCGGCCTCCGGCAAATCCGGCCATTTTTTCCACTCCGGTGCTCCGGCCGGAGGACTTCCAAAAATCGGCCGGAGGCTGGAGAATTTTTTTCGTTTTTTGCATAGTGATCGAACGTACTAATTGCTGACATTATGCTTATTAAATTTAGTCAGAGCAGCAATACAATAGCAGAAAAAGGAAATAGGCACCAAATAAAGTGTCTATCACCACCACATTCGTAAAATATTCATTTTTAGAAGGAAAGAAAATTACTCTATTGATCGATTCGTGCAATCCCTGTGAAACAACAAGATTGCCGAGTAATTTCGAATAAAATTTTGTTGAATGTAGTCTATTTAACATAACTAACTAGCTGGTATGCAGTTGAGATGCATGTGCACTATGGTTTAGGTTTTGGTCACAAAGATGTCCTATCTATCTATACGTGTAAAATAATATTTCACCTGCTCCGGCCGGAGCAACATGGTCCAATCCGGCTCCGGCCGGATCTCCGGCTCCGGCCATTTCGGCTGCTCCGGTCGATCACTACTTCAACTCGTTTTCTTTGTAGGGGCGTAGACTGCGTCAATTCTTGCGAATGTATGCACGGCGCCTATTGCAACGTTACAACGGGCGATTGTCGTTGCTCGGCTGGTTTTCAAGGCAAACGGTGCGAAGAGTTTTGCCCCCATTTCAAGTACGGTCCTGATTGCAAATATTCTTGTTCTTGCGTTCGCGAAAATTCGATCGAATGCAATAAGCGAAATAGCTTATGTTCGTGCAAGCCGGGCTTCAAAGGCGATGATTGCGGCGAAGGTTATTATCGTACTTTGGTTTCTATTATGTAATTTCTAATTAGTTTTCCCTACACAAAGGCGGAAATTGAAAAAAGTTAAAGGCTTTAGCTGTGCAAGGTCAAACTTTCACAGGGGGTGAAAACTAGAAATTTGTAGATAGCTATGTGCTTCGTAAAAACGTTTCTATAGCCTTTTCTGAGCTCAGAAAATTAGCTCTATAGGCTTTTGGGCTCAGAAAATTAGCTACATATATATTTTTTCGACTCACAAACATAACTATAGCTTTTTTGAACTAAATATAGCTATTTAGCCTTCTTTGGAGTCGTGAACATAGCTATATATCCTTTTGAAACCCAGAAAAGACGACTAAATAACATATCTGAGCTCACACGGTAGGTTTCTGAATCTAAATAGAGCTATATAGCTAGTTTTCTGAGCCCACAAAGGCTATATAGATCATTTTCTGAGCCCAAAAAAGCCAAATAGCAATGCTTTGTCGGCCGAAATGGCTGTATGGCTCTCATTTTTTCAAAGGCTCAGGGGGTAATACCCCTCACCCCCGTGCCCTTGTATGGCTTTGTGCATTTGTGCAAAAATAATTATTTTTACCGCACAAAAATAAAGTTCATTAATGCGACCTGCGTGCTGGTACTGTTTTTTATTTTCACCTTCATATTTTAGCCAACTTACTCGTACTATGTCTTTAGCAATGACAATAAAGAAATTTGTCGATACGACTCGAAGCGTCGAAATTTTTTTTGGTATTTTTATCATTTTCAAGTCGAATTCTTTCTTGTTCATTTGGGTGATTATACCTCCTAAAATTTTGAGGCTCTCAACTCAAGTTTAGGGTTTCAACAAACAAACCTGAGTTAAATTAGTAAATTGGTGTAAAAGGTTTGAAATATTTTATCTAATTTAAGGTATAAACTTAATGAAAGAGCTTTCAAAATAGGATCAACTTTCTAGACGCCACAGTAGGAGAGAACGGAGTGATTTTAAGAAATACAATACAAAATTAGAGATGACAATTGACAATGACCGAATTTTTCTCGCAGAAATGTCTGTAAATCTCTTCTCTACGAATTGTTAATTGATGCGTTTTTGTTAGCTTAATGTTTGCCCTGCTTTTCAAGCTGAATTGGCTCGATAAAGCCAAAAATTTTAGGTTTTTTTCCGCAACTGCATAATTCCTCGCTGAGCATTTTATGTTTGCGTAAGGAAGATTAAAAATTTTTGCAACTTGAATTATTTATCCTCCATTACATACATATGCACTGATTCCCCACTGATGTACAGCTTTTATTCCAGCGTGTTCCAAAAATACGTACGGTTCGAACTGTGAGATGCATTGCAATTGCAATTCAGGCCAAATATGCCACAATGTTCAAGGATGTTGTACCGAGGGAGTAGATTGCGCGGGTATTTACGTTTAATTCATACTATTCTAGAACGTGCTATTTTAAATTCCTTACGATTATTCTTTGATCTTGTTGGTTTTACGTCCATTTCTATTTTTACGAATTTTTAAGCTCTTTTTTCCGTGTTTCATACTTCAGTGAATTATTTGATTGTAGGTTAAATAAATTGCATCAAAGTATTGCATAAGTTCATGTAACGACTCAAAATTTTAGGTGGAGGTATGCATACTAAATCATTTTGGGAGCAAGTAAAGTGGCCTTCTATTTTCGGTCGAAAACGGCAAAAAAACATATAAATGTTCATTTTGTGCCTCGAAATCGGAGGTTCATTTTCGAGCATATGTGGAGAATTGTCGACATTGGATGAGCGACGCCTATTCTGGCCCTCAGACATGTTGCGTGCATAAATGCACAGCATGGCCGGTCTAGCGGGGGGGGGGTGAAAAATCAAGCTTTATGGGGCTTAAATGACCTCAAAGACTGGTAAAAGCGCTAAAATAGCGTTGAAACTACATTATTTATTACACAGTTTCTGGTCAATGTGAAGCACTTTTGAAGAAAAGTTTGAATTTTCATGCATTTTTGGCCTTCATTTTGCCTCTTTTTCCTCACAAAATATTCCATTTTTCTATTCTGGGGGTCTAGACCCCAAACCCCGAACCCCCACTTTGTCTGGTTGCATGTATGTTTAGTGGGTTTACACTTATTGTGTTTTTAGTTAAGTTTTTTCGATCATGATTAAAAGCAGAAACGTGCTCTTAAAGTCTCGTCAAACGCGTTATGAAAGTCACCTAGACTTTACTTGCACTTCGTGTGATAATCAGATTTACTGAGACTTATTGCACACGTTATAGGAATAAATTACAAGATTATGGGTCAAGAGAAAGATTTCAGCTTTTTCGTTTCGCTTGTTTTCTGTTGACTTTAGGCTTCTGAACTATATCTTAACAAACGACTACTAAAAACTTTGCGATTCTTATTGATCGCATGCTAGTGCACTTGAAACGCCCAACAAAGTTCAAAATTAAAACGTGCTTGGAATTTCCATGAAGCTTTGTCGCTTAACGTATTAGAAATGGCGGAATTCTCTTCTTCGAACTAGTCTTGAAAATATATGGACGTGCAGGTTCAAACCCCCTCCTAAGAATCTGAAGCCCCTGCAAAAATCGATAAACCCTCCAGTTTCGGCATGATTTTTGGGATTTTTTCCGGTTTTCACCCCCTTTAGAATTCGGCTGCTGCCCATGCATGGTCTTATATCCAACTGCGATTGAATAGCTTCCTATGTAGGAGCCTAATCTTTAGTGAAAAGTTGCCGTATTCGCGTTAATTTTTGTTCCTAATAATGAAAAGTAATCGCAAATTTTTTAAATTCTTTACTCGCGATTACGATAAAAAAATTGTTGATACCTACGTCTCATTGTTTTTTACATATACGTATGTATTAATGTAGTTTTTACATTAGTCCATGGAGACTTCAATTTTGTATATTACTCAATGATTTTCCTTTGTCATTTTTCATTCCAATGTAATAATAATAGAAGTCAATCGTAATTTTTCGCAAGTGAGAAAAGCAAACGCATTAGCAGAACGTATTGTGTTTATTGCAGATAAGTTGGCCTCGATTGTATCACCTAGTCTTGTTTCACAACAAGAGACGTCTACAAATAATGGCATGCTTATCCCTGTTATTGTCATCATATTTCTGATTGGCATGTGCCTGCTTCTTACATTAGCATTCTATTACCGTCGGAAATATCTACGAGAACGAGATCCAGTTCCGTCCATCAAGTAAACTTTACTTCAATTCAAAACTGTCGATGTTATTAGTCAACGATACATTTTTAAATTTATTTATTTTATTAAATTTGTTTTTAAACTTTGAATAATGAATAAATGTACAAATTTTATCGTCAACTCAGGTAGAACTTTTTTCTGTTTTAAGTTTTGTCATCGAAAAATAAGTTTTAAAATGCTGAACAAAAACATAAGCCTCTTCTCGAAATTTTAATCACAATCACATGTGTTTTCTCAAATTCTGATCAGAGCTTGCTCCTTAAATTTTTCTGCGCACCTTTTAAACTGTCACACGAATAATCTTGAGCATTTAAAAGGAACTTCAGAGCGGCTGAATTCCTCAATAAACTGTTAAGCTGGTAAATATTACATATGTATAGTAACCATACGCTTATTTCCGCACTAGAAACCTATTGACAGCTCGATGCTTGTATCAAAAGATGTTGAGTTACGTTTATTAGATAATTATTAAATTTTTTATAATTTTAATTAATTAATAATTTTAATAATTTGCGGAATGCATTTGGCACTTTGTTAACTATGTAAGCTAGTCTAAATGGAAAAGTAAAATCGATCTATTGCACTAGCTTAGTAAAAAAGAGGTTGTATTTTATGACGCCATGGGATGGTATAGTGGTTGTGGTGGGGTCAAACATGCTTTTTTTATTATGTATTGAACCATTACTAACCTTTTCTAGTTTCTCAAAATAACATTTTTATCGTAGGAAAATAAATTAAATATCAGATACTGATCGGTCGGAGCGACGTTTTTGTCCGGAAAGAAACAGAAAAAAATCCATAGTTACAGTGTATGCATACTTTAGTAAAGGGCCATATTTATGTAAGGGGAACGTTTTTGAAAAGTGTGTATGACATTGATGATTCACGGAGAGCAGGCACGTATCTCTGGGGGGGCTTTGGATCCCCCAAAATTCAGAAAAATCGGAAAAATAGGACTTTTCAAACGTTATTTTGTAATATTTTTGGCTTTTTTGGGCTTAGTCCCCCCAAAATAGGACGGACAGCTACGTGTCTCACGGAAAGATGGAAACATCACATCGCTTTGTAAGAAAAGCTTCAAATTATTGGCGCTTCGCGACGTATTCGGAGTTAATTTTCCATAATTTTGCCTCGAGCGTGACTAAAAAGTGACGCTATTCGCAGCTTGTGAGGATAGCATAAAATACTTTTCAAAAGTTAAGAAATACAGCAGTCAACTGCTGCTTGATGTTTTTTATTATTGTTTTTCCAAAATGTCTAATGCGAATAGTGAGTAAGTTTTCGCAATAAATATGTATGTTTGTAAATAAATTCAAAACGTGCCCGAAGATTTTGTTTTTACCAGCTTAAAAGTACGCTAAAAACCTGCTTTGGTGGTCTTTTAGACGAATTTCTCGGATTTTCCATTTTTGCCTTCGGGCATTGATGGACAAGCCACACAACTTCATTCAACGCAGTATTAATGGGAAGACCGGCCGGAAAATTTTGAAAAGCTATTCAAAATGAAGAAAAATCAAAGGAGTACACAAAAAGAACTCTAAAATCAGTCAAGTAATCAGAAAATGGAATATAAATCTTAAAAATACGTGGAAACCATTTGAAAATCAGCTAATCAGCTAACTAATCTACCAATGACTAACCCACCAATAATCGATAATCAATCAAACAATCAATAATTAACCAATCAACAACTAAGCAACCAATCAACCAACCAAACAACCATTCTTTAAAGGACAACCAACCAGGTAATTGGGCAGCCAGTATCAATGGGAAGGCCGGTCTTTGTCCATGTATGCCTGGACCCTTGCGAGTAACAAAAAATTGGCTTTTCCTATTTAGGGGACGGGGCGCCCCTCCCCCACCCAGCTCCTCTTGAATACGGGCCAGCCTGGTAGTATTAATTCACACATGTAAGCAGGCCCGTAACCAGGATTCAATTTCGGAGACTGAGGGTCGAAAATTTTGGAGGCCAGATATCTCGAGAACCATTAAGAGATGGGCGAAATTAAGGCAGTTTTGAGCGTATCTCGGCGAGCTCTATACGATGGTGGAGAAAAATTTCGAAAAAATCTATAAATATTTTACTGTTTATTTCATATTGATATACAGCAAATTTATCACTTAAGCTGATTTCTCATCACTTGATCGACGAATTATTTCTTATCTGTTGCCTTTGTACTTAAACATTGTGCTTTAAAGAAGAAAACAATACAGATAATGAATAATTGGACGCCATGCGCTGGAAAGAATTGACATATTCTGCATGTCAAGCTCAGATTTGAGCGCTTTTAGCGGGCTAGAAGGCAACTAAGAAATACATGTAAACAATTAATACGGCGCGAAGCGCCGGGAAAATTTCATTTTTACCCATGTCATACCTAAAATTTGAGCTGTTTTAGTGAGCTAGAAGGCAAAAAATATAGCTGACCAATGAATCGGGCGCACAGTGCCGGAAAAAATTGACATGCTCTCTATGTCTAATCAGATTTGAGCGATTTTTTGCGGTTTAGAAGACAAAACTATACATAAACAATATATCCGGCGCGAAGCAATGAAAAATTTCGAGTTTACTAGCTCAAAAGTACGCTAAAAACCTGTTTTGGCGGTGTTTCGAGCGCACTTCGCCAATTTTCCAGTTTTCTTTTTGGGGGACCCTTAAGATAAACAAAAATTCCCCCCCGCCCCTCATGCCCCCTTCCCCGGTCACGGGCCTGTATGTAAGTATGATTTTTACTCTTTATATTTACAAGGTTTTGCACGGAAGATAGTCCCGCGTTCGTGAACAAAACCGAATTTGAGAACCCCGTCTACGATCCGCGTGTTTCAGCTCCAAGTTCCACTATGGTCAGCAATGGAAAAACGTTTCTTGGGGAGTCAAACGGTTGCTTAAAGAATGCATTGACATTCAACGAATACGACGATGACGAAGATGACCGTAATTTCTTGCATTACGTACTCTAAAAACACGTAGTCGTAAAATTATGCGTTGCGCTAATTCACAGCTGTCAGACTCTTAGTGCTTGCCATAATGAAAATGAGCATAATTTGTGCTAACATATGTAGAATCAGGCTTATATCCAGTATTCACCCAAGAGGGGAGGCGGACCTAAGATAAATGGGTCTATATATCGGGAATTTTGCTGGGCAATCTAGTAAAAATGGCATTTTCCGGCGTTTTTCGACGACCTATATCCTTGATGATAATAAAATTTCAACTTATCGAAAAACTATTTTCTCCGCTTAATATGTATGTTACGAAAAGTGCCGTTTCCTTGGGTCGTGCTTTAGGCAAAATTATCATACTTCATATGTGGCGCGAAGCGACGAAAATTTGAAGATTTTATAGCAAAGAAATGCAGTTTTCCATCTTTTCTTAGGCTATTTCACCTTTCAAAATTTTATTTTACTGGAATTCGTCCGCCTGCCCTGTAAATACGACTGTGTAGAACAATTAAGATTTGACTGTAAAAGAACAGTAGGATCTACACATGTATGTAGTAGTGATAGGACTGGCACGGCTGCCGGTGCCAGGGCACCGGAATCGGGCCGGTCCCAGCTTGCCGTTGGCGCCGGTGCCAACTAATACTACAGAAGAAGATTTTAGATGCAGACATTAATACTCGATTCGTCGATAATAGTAATTACATTTTTTGCAGTGACTACACTAAGATTTTGACTCATCTTGTACGCAAGTCGTAAAATATTGCGAAACTAAAGCAAAGACTTGGCTGTTTGACATGATAGAATGTTATCTGATTAATTTTGTAATTTTTGAAAACAAAATTATTATGATTATTTCAACTCTAAAGTAGGCGTTGTTATGTAGCAATTGGAGTCAACAGAATACCGACATGCATACAAGCTTTAGAAAATATGATGTTCTATGCTTTTCACTGATCTGTTGGCTCAAGCGCATTAATTTTTTCAATTATTCGCTCGAAATAGTCATTTTGGACAATTTATCATTGAATCTCATTGAATTTTTTCGAAAACTGTTTTATTTTATAGTTTAATGAGAAAGTTTAAATATAGATGTAAAAATTGTGTTTTTAGAGCATAGCTAACTAACTACCCATTTTTTATGCCCAACAAAAGGTAGTATTGAAAAAATTTGTAGGCTAGCATACACTCGAAATTTTCATGCTTCACAATATCAATATGCGGCGAAAAAAATAATAAGAGAAAGCTTACCATGTCAAAAGCTGATGGATTTTATGTGAACGTGGACAAAAATGATATATCAATATATCAATATATATATATATATATATATATATATATATATATATATATATATATATATATATATATATATATATATATGTGTGTGTGTGTGTATGCATATGCGCATTACGAAACATTGCTGCACTATTGCCTTTTAACCCTCTTAAACATATTCTCATATACAAAGTATAGCACTATATTGGCATCGGCAGCAGCACCAGAGCACTTCTAGTATGTAATACGCACTTCAGTCGATTTTTTATCTTCGTGTTCTATGGTACTGAGGATGGGCGCATGGGGATTCTAGCCAGACCAATAGGTTGAAAGAAAAATTATTTCGAGTTCGTGGAATTAAAAACAGAGTTGAAGTCAGAAATCGGCAAAAATCAAAATACTTTGTAAAAATAATAAAGGTCATCTGCTGTTCTAGAGTTGATATAGATGTTTGGAGTTATTTTAGCTCGAAAAAGCCAAAAATTTAAGGTTTTTTTACTTTAAGGCTGACCTTCTTAGACCGACCGTTCGGTGCAGGCACTGAACTTGTATGATAGCAAATTAATAAAATCCTATCCATTCAATATCAGCTTTTTAATTCGCTCACCGTTTTTTACACTCTATGACCAGAATCAAATAGTAATCTCTTAATCTCTTTAGATATCGAAAATGAACTCAGAATTTTTCAGTTCTTATCTTAATTTTTTATCTAAATTCTTTACTTGTTCTTCGATCTTATCTTTGGCTACATAAAAGTGAATTTCTCTTGAACTGCTTGAAATACACTTCTAGTTCCGCTTTAGCTAATGAGCATTTGATTTTTTAATTTAATAATCTATTAATTGAATCAAGTACGGGTACCTAACATCGATTTATTTCTAGAAACGTACGCTAATCCCGGCAGCGTAGCTTCTGCCAGCTATCCGACTAGCTCTATTCAATACATAAAAGGTAAAATGTATGCATTTCTTCTTTAATCGTTTTTTGTATTCATTAGACAATGTACAATCTGAGAAATGATAAATTGTTACGATTATTCTCAGTAATCATGATTTCCTCTCAAGAAACGATTATCCGTTACGTGTAGGATTCTTTTAAGCTTGAATTGTTTATACTCTGGAATTCGCATCTGGTAGTTTTTAATTTTACTTTTATGTTACTTATTTTGGATAGTTTTACTTTCAGCTCGTCTTCAGTATAAGTTGATTTGTACCATTGTTAAGACTGTGCGTTTGACAAGGGACGGGAGCATCCCTCACTCAAAATGAGTTGTCCGCCATGCCATGAAGCCAGAAAATTTTTGACCCCCGCCCTAATTTTGAAAGAATCTCACGTTTTTTTCAGGTGTGTTGGTCATAATTGAAAGTTATTTACCCCCCCCTAAAAATGACAGGACACCACCACACATGGGTGTGGGGGTATGCACCCCCTCCAGAAGGTCAAATGCCCCTCCCCCCAAAACAAAATCCCCTCATACACATAGGCATGGAGGATGAGGGGTATTATGTACTTCCCTGAACTTCTAAAAACGGTCAGCTATTTGGGGAGAAAAAACATCGCTATATAGCCTGGTTTTGGAGCCTATTTGGGCACGGAAAAATAACAATATAGCTTTTTTAAATTCAGAAAAATAGCTATATAGTCTTCTTGGATTCAGGTAAATAGCAAAATAGTCTTTCTAAATTCAGAGAAATAGCTACGAGAATAGAGTCATTTTGGATTTGTGGGAAGAGCTATATAGCCCTTTTAAATTCAGAAAAATAGCTATATAGTCTTTTGTATTCAGGGAAATAGCTATATTGCCTTTTCAAATTCAGAAAACTAGCTATGTAGCCTTTTTAAATTCCAAAAATCGCTATATAGTCTTTTTGGATTCAGAGAAATATTTATGCAGCTTATTAAATTCAGAAAAATAGCTATATAGTCATGGCTATTTGCATTCCACCAAGATTTTTTCCGTCTTTAACTTTTGGGGCCATAATACTTTCCGGAATCGTCTTTCTACATGCGCATTCAGAATTTTGTTTGAATTGGGGGCATGCCAGCAAGCCTTAAAATATCTCAGTAATTAAATGCTCAAAATTGAATACAATAGGAAAAAACGCTTAAGTTTTCCGGAAGCGCCGGTGACAGAGTTTAGTGCCCTAAATTAGCCAAAATATTTTAGTGCTTCCCGATTCAGTAATATAAGGTACTGCGTCTTTTTTGAAACTCTAACCGTTGTTGTTTGTCTTTATAAAGTCTGAAAATTGAGTTGAAGACGACAAGAATGACAGAAAATTAGACGCTTCGCGCCCATTCAGTTTTCTGAACTTTCTTGCAATAAAAAGGCCCGTAAGTCAACTTGAAAGTATTAAACGTATCAAAATTTCGGCTGTTTTGTGCCGTATTGATTTATTTTTAAATTAGCGGACCTTGCGCAAAAACTGCTGCAAAAAAGTAGCCATGCTGCTGAAATTCTTCGGACTCCAAGAAAACATTTTGGACATGGGGCAGGCGCAAATCGAGAGGGCGGGGGTGGATGGCCGCTCGAAAAAACTTTTTTGAAAATTTTCTGAGCAACAGATATGTACGTTGATATGCTTAATAATATGTGCCCAAAATTGGGTTTAAAAAAGCTACAACGTCGAAAATTCATCGGCGCTTCGCGCCGGATCGTTATTTTCAAAGTACCGATATTGAGTTTGAAAAGCTTGGATGAGCTAAAATAATGCAGTGCATTATTACACTAATCGATGCGGGAAAATCATTTTGTGCTGGTTTGGAAATTTTCCGTTACGTTTCGTTTTTCAGTTCCAGCCCATCACATTGATTAACGCTCAGAGCTTGAAAATCATTGTATAAATGTAAGATTTGATAAATTTTAGTTATTTTTAGGCTGAATTTAGAATCAAGATTCAATCGATTTTGCAAAAACAATTTAACTTTACGATTCAACATTAAAGTGAGCTTTTTACAAAATTTTCTGGGGCACTGCCCCGGACGGACCCAGCTGAGAGGCGCTTGAGCGCGCCACTTCAGACCTCCCCCAGCCGAAGGAGAGAGAGTATCCCATCGCATTCTCTCCTTATCATCCAAGATCCTACCCGTGCATGCCTAGGTATCCGAATCACCCGGGTAATGAAATGGTCGAGTTATGCACATGTATTAGCGAAGCATACTAAAATTCTTAAAATTTGAACTGCCCTATTAAATTTTTTTACTGGATCCGCTAATGATACATTTTATATGGCAAATGCAGAGACAAGTCCATTTTACATGGCCCATCCGACTTGATGCAAGAAATTTTTATTTAAATGTTCTCAGATTTTTTGCTCTAGACTATGCAGCTTTGCGAGAAATGTTCAAAAATGATGGTTTTTAAGCGATACCATCATTTTTTCATATTGGAATCGGTTTTTTGCGAAAACATATCTATCTCCTGATTTCTGACTTTCAACCCCCCTGCGAATTTGATCTCGCGCATCAATGTCCCCCAAAATCCAATTTTTGAATTTTTTCGTATTTTTCGCGATTTTTTGATGCCAATGGATAGTGCTCGATGAGAAACGTTGAAAATTGTGTTTTTTTCGCCCTACCACTACTTTTATGACCATTTTTGACCTTTAAAAATTCTTGCAACCCCTCCAGAATTTCGGTGCTGCTTACCTATGGGTACCACTCTAAATTTCGAGCCATTACATGTATCGTTAAGATCAATTAATCTTCGTTGGTGCATTAAAATTCGTTAAAAATTAAAATATAGTAAAATTGCAGTAAAACTTTATTACATCAAACGCTTTCATACCGTTCCTCTGTATCACACATGGGCATGGGGTATGAAAGGGGTATTACCCCTACCTAAGATTTTGGGAAATCAGGTACTGTCGGGCGATTTTGAGAAGACGAAAGGTGCAGCAGGCAATTTTCGAGATTACTACGGAAAAAAGGTCAAAATTCTACCTGAAAGAGGTAAAAATATTAAAATTTTTGATGATTCGCGCAGTATTTATAATTTTTTGTATTTTTCTATCGCTAGCAGCCCATAAATTGGCTAAACTTCACCAAGAAGCGTTAATAAACCCAGTTTGCTGTACATAACGTGCTGCTGTACCATTTGCACTGACTTTTTGGGGACCGTCTTTGTGCATGTATATAAAGATACCGTTTACAAAAAACATTGACCGCAATTTACCATATTACGATTTCACCCCCCCCTCCTCTGGCCACCTCTACCTTGCCCACGTACAGGCAAGTATCTCTGGGGGGAATGGGGGTTTCGGACCCCCCAAAATTCAGAAAAATCGGAAAAATATGACTTTTTAAACGTTATTTTGTGCTATTTTTGGCCTTTTTGGGCTTAGTCCCCCAAAAAAAATTGATGTTGCCCCCCCCAAAGTGGACGGCCACCTCTACCTTGCCAAGGTATGCTCTGTATGTATGTTTAATTAAGGTCCCAATAAATACGAAGAAGTAAAAAATGCTCATAGCGGCTCGGCGCACACGAGCTGCATAGACGACGATTCAAAGAAAGTTGGTTAATGGTCCGTAACGTTTTATACTTTATTGCTGTAATCTCGGCTTCGTTTACATTTACATTTTTGTCAAAATATTCAAAACACGCATAATTTAATATGTTTTTAAATTCGACGCTGCCTGCGCGAAAGGACTTCTGGATCTGAATAGAAGAGATAAACATGATTTAAATTCTAATTAAAAAAGTGTCAATTCCTGATTTTTTCCAATTTCATCTTACTGCGTTATTTGAAATCGAATTAACAATTTTCAAATTCGCTATTTATGGACGCGCACGAGATATGAGTGAAAAATCTTTTTGTCGTTCGGGAACTTGTGGAGGAACGAAGCGAAATCCCTGGAGATCTGAAACTATTAAATAAGGGGACTGAATAACACATGGGCGTGGGGGTCTGGCTGGACCCACCGAGAATCTGAAAGATTCTCTCAAAAACTGTAGATCCCAGAATTGAATTTCTAGTGGTACTTTCGGCTATTTTGCCCCATCGGATCCCAGAATTCGGTTGCTACCCATATAAGGCCTGGATCAGATATTAGTCCAACTGATCCGCAAACAAGCATTTGGAAAAAACATTAAAATAATAAATGGCCAAAAGCCATTCTGAGAAATGGCACACAACACTCTGCCTATCTACACATCTTTTCAAATTCTCAGACATCAGTACCTATGTAGCCCCAGGTTTTAGCTATTGTTCACCGTTGCAGAGCTAAAATAACTTCGAGGACTGCTTTAAATATTGAAATGGTACAAAAATAAAGGTTTATACTTAAACTATGGGTTTAAGCCCCCCAGAAGTCTTTATATGTTTTATACATGCAAATTTTTGTACTATAATATGTTGCAGTAGCGATTTTAGTGTCGTAAAGCAGGGTTTTTCGACTTTCGGTAGTGTATTTCAGTGAATTTCTAAGTTTCTGACGCCAAAACTTACTAAATCGTCTCAAAAAGGCGCGAAGCGCTGAAAAGTTTGACATTTTTCTATTTTAAATGCAAATTCTGCCATTAAAAAGGTATAAAACAGACAATTACCCTCATTTCGGCGCAGAGCGCCAAAAAGTTTTGAGAATTTACACTTTACAGTTTAAAATCGGTACATGTACAAAGACGGTGAAAAATCTTTGTACATCGGGAATTGCCGAACAAAAAACTGTGGTTTTAGCGATTTTATAAAAATTCGATATACATTCAGAACTCATTCCGTCTTATTTTCGGATCAAAATTTCCAGGTTTTTTCTTTACTCGGGTTGAACGCGAGAATTTCATTCCTTTGACGCTTTTTTAATCAGTGGGGTCAGCTAGTAAGCTTCATGCTTGTGTGAGCTTAACAACCTTACACGTAACGGCTTGAAATTTGACCTCCAATTTTTGGTTGAAAACGGCTAAAAAAATACGGGGAAAAAAGGCAAAAGAATTAAATTTTTGCCGGAAACTAAGGGGGTCAAAACTTTTCCGGCTTCGGTTAATCGGGGGACGACCAGCTTTGGGTGGGGATCCCCCTATTACATATATGTATGCACTTAACGCTGTTCTTTATATGCGCGCTCTTTCGGCCATTGTACCTACGTCTCAAAATTTTTTACACCGTCCGAGATTTTTATTCAAACGCTTTTATTTATATCAGTTCGCACATCTATGTAATTCAAATTTTATATTTACATAAGTTCGCCTCAAGCATTCTTCTTACTGAGTTTTATGCTTTCGAACAAATTTTTGCATCGTCTTTTGTATAAACATGTCGTTTTTATTGATCGCCATTTTTATGCATTGCTTTCTTTTTATCGCAAGTTCAAATTAATTGGCCTTTATCGTGCTTCCGCTTGAGCGAATGCGATTATCACTAATTTGAGCATCTTATTAACGTATGTACACTGTATATATTGAAGCTTCGCCTGCGAGTTTCTAACATTGGGTTGTATTGCATAAATTTATCAAACGACTTTTGACAGTTCGCGTTCTATTCATTTTTCTGTAATCATACTACATATTATGATTTCCTCGCAGTTTTGATCTTTATTCGAGTAAATGTGTTTATGTCGCCACAACCGTTCTTGTTCGATTTCATTTTTATTGTGTGTATTTTTATCAAGTTTTGTGCATGAATAAATGCCTCATTTGTAGGTCATTCGTATAATATCAACGACTATAGTCTGTCCCATTCCAAAAGGCTCATTTTAGCTGAAATCTTATTACTGTATTACGTTAATAATAATAATAAGCCGTAAAGCATACGTTAATAAGCCGTAAAGCAAAAATGGGCCGTTAGGAATGGAACAGACTAGTACATTACTAAGGTGAATGACGTATTGACCTGCCAAAGCCTATAGTCTGTTTCATATAAGTTTGGGCATGAATTTGAAAATTTTTTCGAAAGCAATCCGACGGATTACGATAGTTAGATATCAAATCAATGCTATAATCGCAATCGGTCAGCTTATTATCGGAAATAGTTTTAAAATTTCTGCCCAAACTTGTGAGCAACAGACTGTAAAGACTTCCAAAAGGCCCATTTTCGCTAGTCTTATTACTGTATTGGTTTTTCGATGCACAAATGCCTCCTTCAGTCACGCTCTCTTATCGGCTAGTCGCTTTAAACTCTTACTATTGATGCTTAATGTGCTTTGCTCATTGTGGCCCATTTAACAAACAGCCACGGCAATCTAAATCGTAAAATATTTGGCTACAGTAAAAAGTCCTGAAGAAAAAATGGAACAGACTATAGTTGTGTTCATGTCAAAACAGCTGTGCGAGTAAGTGCTTGTGCAAAACAATTTTAGTAACCATATATTGCACATTCTGAGGGCTTGGACCAGAATCTGACTCCCCAGGATTGAATTTCCGGCACTTTTTTCGCGATTCTGCCAGAATTTGGTTAGCTATGAGAAATGCTCCGATGGAACAGACGAATATACATACTTAGAATTTCGCATCATTAAGGACTTTAAAGGAGGGGACTACAGAAAAGTCGCCTATGTCCGTGAAAGTTGTAGGAATCTGTTGAAGATTGAACTTCCGCTTGATAGATCGAAATATATTTTGCGGTCTACATAAGGGAGTTGCAGAGTAAACTTTACGCGACTACTGGGTGTTAAGAAAACTTACAGTCAGATTTGTAATCCCGACCTTACGGAGAACAATTTTTAATATAATTAAGCTTCTGCAATGCTCTGGAACAGGCTAATTTTCAATTTAAACTTTTCATCAACTATTGAGTGTAAAGAAAACAAATAGATTCGTAATCCTGTCGTTACAGAAAACATTTTGAAAAATTCTCCGTTTCGCGTACAATGAATCTTCAGTGCAAACTTTGCACATTTGCAGATTCAGATTCGTAATCCTGACCTAACGGAGAAAATGGTTTTCTGAAAATAATGATTTAATTCTTAAGCAACAGCTCTACAATAACTCAATATTTAGTTTAATTAACCGCGCCTAAGCGCATGTGCGACCCTGGATGTTTAGTACATTTTCCCCTTCCCTTCCAATGAATTGGAGATTTAACAAAAAAAATCCGCAAAATACGTTGTATTAAGCGTTTTAAACTATCTGTTAGCTCAAAGTGTCAGATTTTTAGCAGTCCGAATTATTACTTATTTTTGATTAGGTATTTATATCTTGTTCAATTTACTCAGATTATTTTGATATTCTCGAAATTTTTTTACGAAATTATTTTTTTGATGTGCAAGAATAATTTTTTGACATTTTTTACGAAAATATTTTTTTATACATATTCTTCGTTTTATAACCAAACAAGTCACTTTCAAAAGAATTTTTGGTATCAACCCTCAGAATTATCGTGCTCTTCATGACTGGGATGGTCCCTATTAGTATATCATTTGTAAATAAATAGTAAATAAGAAGAATAAATAAATTTATCATATTTACTATGTTTAGTGTTGATCGTGTGTAATTAATGGGAGTAGTAAAAGCGGCCGGCTTATTGATCTATCGCGTGTTGACGAGCCAAGCGCCGAGCAACGCCTGAGTTGCCTAATTTTGCTGCTAAAATGCGCCAACTCGGGTCACTGGACCCCACCCAAGGGTCACCTGGATGATGACGAGGATGATGAAATGGCGGCGATCAGAGAAACGAAAGAAGAAACCGGATTGGTCGAAGGCACGCATTATCGTTTAGACCGACGATTCGAGAAAATTTTGCACTATGAGGCTAGTATCGAAATTTCGAACTCTAACTTAATTTATTTAAATTACTAGGCACTCATGATTTTTTTTATTGAACTTCACTTTTTTAAGAGCTGGGAAACTTCAGTTGGCCAAACATCTCGACCGAATGAATTACTTTTACAGTTGATTCTGAATTCTATTGCGAGTTTTTTGATTTTGCTTATAGATTTATTTATATGGGTTTCAAAAATTTTAAAAGGTTACAAATTGCCGATAAATGGATTTTATGAGTAAAAGACCATTTCAACGTTTTTAATCGAGCTCTATCCATGGTACTAAAAAATCGTCTTCAAACCAGTTTTTTTTGTATATTATCCGTTTGTACCGGGTGGCTAATAACCTTTTGCTAGGGGGTCAGCGCTACTACTGTAAGGTTTGGGGAAAAACCGAATATACCGTTAGATAGAGAATTCAAAACGGAATTTATTGGTGACAAATTAATAATCAGTGTGCCTACCACCGGCTGAACAAACAGCTTTCAAACGATTTGGGTACGAACACAATAAATCAACAAACAAATCAGGCCTGTTTTCGAGACTTATCAAAACGTTTTCAATATTTTTTGCGCAAAGTTTCATAGGAATATCGACCAGGTCCTATTTCTGCAAGCATTTGGGCCTCAACTTCATCTTTGAGAATGGCCCCAATGTTTTCAGCGACGTTCAAATCGGGCGAATTTCCGGGCCAAACATCGTTACCCCAAAATTCAACGTTTGCTTGTTTCAAGAGCTGTTGCGTTGCATTAGCTCGCATGCACGGGGCCTTGTCGTGAACAAAAACAGCCTCGCCAACAACCAAAACGTTTTCTGGGTCATTTAAAAACGGTATTACACGATCAGTCAAAATTGATTCCCGAAAATAGGCACCATCCCACGTCTCGCCTTTCTCTTTTATCACCCACATGAGTTTGCGTGCCGTAAACATGACAAAAATTCCAATGCAAGTCGGATGGCGAACCATTTGGCGATAATGATCATTGTCCTCAATGTCTGAAAGGCTTTTTGCCCAAATTCGATCATTTTGAAAGTTTGGCTTTCGAATTGCATAAACAAAAAATTCATCCGACGGCGCCAAGTGCAAAAAGTCCGTTTCATCCCAATCTGACAGCCAATCACAAAGCCACAAACGATCAGCAACGTGAGTGTCTGTTTTCAATGGTTTAGAAATAACGTGAAACGGCTTTAGGCCCTGCTGATGACGATAATTGCGAATCGTGTCTTTGCAAACAATTTTGTCTCGCTTTTGAAAAATTTCAGCAGCCATTTTTCGGTTGCTTTTTCGTTGTTTATGATTTCCAGATTCGATGATGTTTTTGCTCTCTTGTGACAATTTTAAAGGAGCACCGGGTCCAAATTCCGTAAAACAGTCATTAGCAGACTTGTTCCAAATGTCTGTAACCCAGCGAACACTGCGATTCAATTTTTGAGCAATCCAATACCGGTTGATGAATGTTGCGCCAGAATCTCGTGCCTCGCGAAATGCAACACATTTAATTCGATCGATAATTCTTTGCTGTTCGCTGTCGTACTGACCCGCCATGTATATGAATCAATTCTAATTTGAATAAGCTTTAAAATGACCTATAACACGAAACACAAGTATAAGTACAAGTATGGTTTACCCCCTAGCAAAGGTTATTAGCATACGTGGAGCAAGAAAATTCTGGGGGGTCCAAGATTTTTTGAAGGTCAGAAATGGCCTTAAAAATGGTGGTATGACGATAAACACACCATTTTTCGACGTTTCTCATCAGGAACTATCCATTGGCATCAAAAATTGCGAAAAAACGAAAAAAATTTTCAAAAATTGAATTCTGGGGGGGGGTCTTTTGATTTCTGGGGGGGTCTTTTGGTTTCTGGTGGAGGTCCAGACCCCCTGCAACCCCACGCCCATGTGTGGTTATTAGCCACCCGGTACATGTACGAAGATTGTCCATAAAAGTCTTTGTACATACATTTTCTACACACAAACTTTTAGGTACTATGATATAGTACGTTAGCGACTTAAGTGTGGTAAAAACAGAGTTGTTCGACCTTTGGTGGTGTATTTTAGCTAATTCCTGGGTTTATGAGGGCAAAAATCATTAAGAATCGTCTTAAAACGGCGCGAAGCGTCGAAAAAATTTGACATTTTTCCTTTCGAAATGCGATTTCTGCTATTATAAAGATATATAGGCATACAACTACTCATTTCGGCGCGAAGCGCCAAATTTTGAGAATTTCTGACCTTTTTTGCAGTTTTTGTCTTCCCAAAAATCTTTGTGCATGTACAAAGACGGTCCCAAAAACTCTTTGTACATCGGGACAAATCTTTGCGTGGGTCAAACCAAGAAAAAATCAAAATTCAATTCTAGGGGTGTCATGTATTTTGGGGTCCAGTCTTCCCCACGCACATGTGGGGTTTAATCATACATGCTACAGCTCGAAATTTTAGGTTGGAGGGCACCGACCAGGGGGTATAAGACCTCCACTTATGTATTGCTTAGAAAAGGCCAAAAAACCTAAGAACGGCCAGAAAATTTTTTCCAAAAATTGGGAGGGGGTCAAAAATTTTCTTGCTACGGGGATGGGGGTTAACAAAATTTGGGTGCGGAATCCCTATCCCTCTATTACATGTATATATAACCCATCCGTAAATCTGAACGATAACCGAAAATAAGCCGTTTTTTGGGAAGTGTTAAGGCGGAATATGGAAGGACGAATCGGATTTTCGCTGTGCGCTTTCGCGCTTCTCCACGCGTTCTGATTTCCATATTATTTCAGACTACCCTATTTTAACAGTCATTTATCTCTGCATTTCTCTACTGTTTCTTTGTTTAACCGATTTTGTTTATGTTATTTTATAATATAGTATGTATAGATCACTAACTTGTTTCATCTTTATATTTTGGTAATTCTAACTTCTTAATTTAAATATAAAATGAGGTGTTTTCATAATAACGTCCGTGACACCCTCCCTGTGCCCTTGTGTGCTGCAGGGATGTATGAAAGTTACATTTATGCTGGTTAACTTGTCATTGGTTCACTTTAAATTTAGTAAACGTCGTTTTTTCCAGGACTTTGCAGATTCACTGCACAAAATAAGCTATTTCAAGATAATTGAAAGCGATTCGCTTTATACAGTGCTGGCTATGAAACTTTACGCTTTAAGATGCTTCTAATAATCTTAAGGCGAGCACTGCCGGTCGGCCGTTCTCATCTAAGAAGTCCTAGAAAAATGGTCGCTTTAGAAAGCGCTAGAATGACACTAGATATTCCTAGCACATCTCAGTATGCCGCACGCAGCATTCTATTTTTAGCTATGGTGCGATGGATTTAATCTATGGTGCGATGGATTTGATCTATGGTTGCTTGACCGAGATAACGCAGTAAGACGGTAAAGGAATACAGGCTCTGTATTCCGTTACCTTCTTCCTGCGTTATCTCGGTCAAGCAACAATAGAGTCAATCCATCGCGCCATTGCTAAAAATAGAATGCTGCGTGCGGCATACTAAGATGTGCTAGGAATATCTAGTGTCATTCTAGGTCATCTTAGACCAGAACGGCCGACAGGCAGTGCTCGCCCTAAGATTATTAGAAGCATCTTAAAGCGTTTGGTTTCATGGCACTAGTATGATATTAAAATTGTTTCTTTTTACTCTATTTATTTTAATTTTAATTAGTTTGGTCAATGTGGAGCAAATACACTTTTACCACGGGTTGTTACATTCATAATCAACGTGTTTAATTGGCGAGTAGTTGACAGAAGGTGCAACTTTTGATTGAAGCTTGATTTTGTTACAGCAATTTAACCAAAGTGCCTTAAAGCAAATCAGTTCATTGATAGCTAAATAAAATGGCTTCAGAGTAAAGGAAGTTTTTTTCAACTGTCTCAGAGATAAGTGTAAAGAAACAGGTCAACGAATGCAAGTGACGTTTCTGGCAGATGCTTCTCATGATTCGAAAAACGACTTTTGCTAACTTGCGTGTACCTTTTTTGGAGAGCGCAATAATTATAATTATTACTTTAATTTCTCAATATCAGAATGAGAGGCTTTTTGTCAAAGCTAGCCGCATTCTATTTTTTGTCCTTAAATAGTTTTAAGATCCGATAAGCGATTCGTTCTTTGGCCCACCCTATATCTCGAATATTTCTTCCGATTGACGGACGTCCCACTTCTTAGGGCACTTGAGCAATAAGATGTGCCTAATTTTTCTAGAATTAGTGTAAAGCCTAAGCCGTTACTACCTGACTTAAAAGCGTAATTTAGGTGAATGAAAGTGATGTATAAACTGAAAGAAACTTACTCCGATTTGAATTTTCGCCATCTTCAATTCATCGCTTAAACGGTGCATTCAAACGTTTCTAATATCTTTAAATAAAATACAATTCGTACGCTTTTTCCGGAAACATTTAAATTTTACGCTTGAATGAGAATGAGATATAAAAAATAGTATGAAATTAAACCAAAATTGCTTTTCCTTCATACAAGTTTATTATGGCCAAATATTTGATTCTAATAAAGTCAAAACAGACAAAACAAATAAATAAAACAGTACCGTGAAACAGTTATTTTAGACGACTGTAGTCATTAGTTCGCAGTAATGGTCAGGTGACGTTGGTTTACACTAATTATGAATTGTTAAATTTGGTTTCATTCGATTTGATTTATTTATTATTTATTGAGTATTTATTTATTATTTTTTATTTACATTGATCTGCATTTCTCGCTAATTTGCCTCCTTTTCATATAATTTATCTTCTAATACGAAACACCGTTGATGTTTTGTTGTGCAGAGCGGTTTAAATTATAAATAAAGAAATTCGTTTTTAAAAAATTATAAACTTAGATAAAACAAAAACATACATACACTCACAATTTGTTAATCTATTTATAGGCGAGGGGTAAGCCCAAAATGGTAAAATATTGGCTCGCCAAGATAGTTGATTCGAAAGCGTGCGACACGGCGGTCATTCTTTCTAGCGAACATTCGGAATACGCTTGGCTCCCTGCCAACAATTTAGGCAATCGACTCGTACACGAACATACGGAAGATTTGATTAGAGCTTCCGATGAGTTTTTATTCGAAAGCGGAGTGTAATGCTGATCTCATATAATTCGGATGTTTCTTCCGTCGTCGCATTGATACTATACCATCATTAGTGCCTGACGTTTTGTAAAGTTTTTTTAATCTTAATAATGTTCGACAGTGTAAAATGGATTGGTAATTTAAACGTGGCTATTGTTTATGTCATATTTTGTAGAAAGTGCATCTCACATGTACATACGAACGAGTATATTACTATTGTATAAAAAATAGTTTCTTGGCTTCAATTACACATGCAGCAGAGAAGAAGCTTTGGAAGCTATGATTTTAACAATGGAAAGAAAGAACTTCATTTCTCGATTTTTCGATCAAAATCTATCTAGGGTAATTGCAACAATGCAAATTTCTCAAAAATGAAACCTTGTTCCTGGAGACGGTGAATTGTGGTCATGCACTAGGGTGAGGGGGTGGATTCAACCATATATACCTACATTGCGGCAACCGAATTCTGGGTGTGGTCTGATTGGGTAAATTGCCAGAAATAGCACCGAAGATTTATCGTCTCTTTCACACAACTTCGGTCATAAATTTTAAAACCATCTCTGACAAGCTGACAGATTGCGATTATAGCATTGATCTAATATATAATTATAGTAACCCTCGGCTTACTGCCGATGTAAAGTCTTAGAATTTATGCACAAACTTATGTGAAGCAGACTTTAATTGTGATGGCCTATCGGTTTTAAGGGAGGGCGCGCCGGCCTGTCCTTGCGTGGGTAGCTGACTAAATGCCGACTGCAAAACTACACATGTTGTAGGCACACATGGGCGTGGGGGGATCTGGGGGGGTCTGGACCCCCCAGAAACAAAAAGACCCCCCCAGAAATCAATTTTTGAAATTTTTTTCGTTTTTTTTCGCAATCTTTTGATGCCAATGGATAGTGCTTGATGAGAAACGTCGAAAAATGGTGTTTTTATCGCCATATCAACATTTTTAAGGCCATTTTTTGACCTTCAAAAATCTTGGACCCCCCAGAATTTTCTTGCTGCCCACGTATGGTTGTAGGTACTATGTACGTTTGTAAGTCTCTTTGTGATTAATTTTTGATTGATAAGGGCAAATTTGTTGAGCTGATGATCCAACTTAATATGTTTTGGTGAATAAGTATTATTCAACTACAGAGTTTCACATACCTGAGCGTCGACAGTTTTTAAAACTTGCGCCCAATTTTTTTGGAAACAACTACATAAAAATAGGTAAACATGAAGATGGCTTTTGTTCTGGCACAATGTGTATGTATGCACCGACACACCTGCTACAGAAGAGCTCGATTTCGTGCGTCCTCAGTTCTGAACGTTGATGCATAATTACAGTTTCTATGGAAACAAGTGAGTCTATATCAAAATCGGTTTTTGTCAGTCTTTGTATTAAGTTACATATATACAGACGTCTAGTCAGACTCGTTGTTCAACTCTTATTTTAATAGGCAGGGCTATCAGTCTACCTAAGCACATATGTATGTACTTGTAAACGTGACTATAGTCTGTTTCATTTATCCGATAGCTTTTTCAGTAAATGTTTTCGGAGGCTACAGTAACCCCTGCTTTCTTATTTACTGTAGTTCGCTAGATCTCACTGTAGTTACGTAGCAGAGAAGGGTTTTTCAATAACATTTTTGCGACATAATTTATTATCGTCTTCCAGCAAATTAATCAACTTACAGATAAAAATCGCGCATTCAGCTTATCCTTAGTTGACACTTTAAACACAATAGACTAAAATGTTTAGAAACGCCGCGAACTCCCTCATAGCTCAGTGGTAAAACGTCTGCTTGTCGTGTCGAGGCAACTGGGTTCGATTCCACCCGATAGCTTTTTATTTATCGCACTTACTGTAGTATGTCTTAGTACTGATTATGCCTAAATTAAATTTATATAGGCGGATTAGTGCATTAAAAATGGAAGAATTCCAGCCACTCGTCCTCACTGAGCTTATCTGCCGAATTACAATAATTCGTCTTGTTTCGCTTACTGTAGCCCTTAGAAGAATTGACTATAAAGTTCTCGAACAAATGAAACAGACTATCCATGAACGCCGCGATTTTGATTTCACGCCTCTAACCTGTTTTAGTTAATCACGATATTAACACCATTTCTACCTTAGAGATGGTAATTTTTATCATGTTCGATACTGAAATACTACAGTGTTATGGTCCCTCAGCCTTACTCTGGCGCAGACAAATACCTATTTACCATGACTGTTTGTAATATTGGGGTAGAGCAGTCAGTGATCGAAACTAAGATTACTTTCCGTATTAGGGAAACGATATTGATTACTGTGATTCTCCTTGCTTCAAACAAACTAAGCATTCATTCATTGCAGGGTTGCCAACTTGGCCGGAAACCGGACACTTTTTGTCCGGTTTTCAGGCTTGATGTCCGGTTTTGTCCGGTCGGCGGTCATGGCCGGTTTTCGATGTCCGGTTTTTTAAGCAGTTGGTCCGCTTTTGTCCGGTTTTAAAATTTTGTCTGAATCAGGTTATTGCCATGCTGCATGTTCTTGCTTCACATTTGCTTACTGTAGGAAGTAACCATACACACCACACACACTTCTCAATATCGCTCGACCTTGTTCACCTCTAACTTTACTACTTACACATTAAGTCGTCAAATCACTTGCTATTCAGTCAGTACTCGCCTCATGTTGTGTCTTTGTACTTTATGTAATTCCATAGGCGTAGCCAGGATTTTCGCCAGGGGAATTCCAAAGAAATTTTTTTCGTCTAAAAAAACGCGTAAAAATGCGCGGGCCGTTAAATAACGTGTTTTTTGGGCTTTTCACATCATCCTGCACGATTTAAGCCATTAAAAAATAAATTTTCTCAAAAATTTTTTCATGTTTTTGACGGAAGAAATGCTGGCTAAAGTTTCTAATATGGTTTTGTCTCCAATTTTCCTAAAAATAATTTTTTCTGATAGATTCGAGGACGCTGAGTCCAGAAATGAAAAGCGTTAAGGGGGCTGACGGATATTTGTGGAGATAGAGCCCTTCAAACTTGCAAAAAACGTGATTATTTCGATGTCCTTAGGGCTCCATCTCCACAAATATTCGTCAGCCCCCTAAACGCTTTTGTTTCTGGACTCAGCGTTGTAGAATCTTTCAGAAAAAATTATTTTCAGGAGAATCGGTGACAAAAAAATTTTTTGGATAAAAAAAATTATGCAAAAAAACAATATGCTAAACCCCATTTTTAACATTTATACATTACAGTTCTGACGTTAAAAAAGCGTAAAAACACTGTTATCGGGAAAATTGAGAAAAAAACCATATTAGATAAAATTTGGTGATTAGATCCATGCAAGCTAAATTTTTGGCAAATACATAGATACTTGCCCACAACTCACCAGCTTGCTTATACGAACATCTTAGGCTTAGGCTTAGAAAGTGTATTCACATTGGTGCCAGCTGATGGTCTAAGCCTGAGACAATTGGGGCGAAAATTGCGGAGCGAGCGAAGCGAGCGGAGCAATTTTTGCCCCAATTGTGCCTTAGGCTTAGACCATCAGCTGGCACCAATTTGATATGCACGGCAAGTCTAAAATAACCGTGATGAATCGATTACACCCTGCTTCGGCTTTGTTAAGGTCAGAACTGTAATGTAGAAATTAAAAATTGGGTTTAGCATAATTTTTTTTCGCATAATTTTTTTTTCGAAAATTTTTTTGTCACCGATTCTCCTAAAAACAATTTTTTTTGATAGATTCGAAAACGGTGAGTCCAGAAAAACAAAGCGTTTAGGCGGTTGACGAATATTCGAGGAGATAGAGCCCTTAGAACATTGGAATAAACACGTTTTTTGCAAGTTTGAAGGGCTCTATTGCCACAAATATTCGTCAGCCCCCCAAACGCTTTTCATTTCTAGACTCAGCGTACTCGAATCTATCAAAAAAGTAGTTTTAGGAGAATCGGAGACAAAACCATATTAGAAAAAATTCCAAAATGCTTCTTATGCGTGCGAAGCGCTAATTTTTGATTTTCCACCAATAAAACGGTAGAAACTGCCAAATAATAGAATAAACCGGCGCGAAGCACCGAATTTTTCGATTTTTCATCGCAAAACAGCATCACGCAACCATATTGCTCACTTTTTGAACATGTAAAAATTTTCCCCAAGGGGGATTCCCCCTTCCCCCCACTGGCTACGCTAGTGTGTAATTCTGTACTTTGTTTGTCACTCGCTATTGGTTTTTTACCTATGTAAACTGATCGCTGCTTTTCAGGGCATAATTCTAGTCAACTATGCCATCACCGGTTAAAAAGACGCAAGTCCGGAACTCATGCATTTGTCAAGTCTTGGCTTTGGGAACCAAATTTCAAATTGTGGCTAGTAGAAAGCTCAGACGGTTCTGCTCACTGTAAATTATGTTCTGCTAATCTACGCCCAAAACGCAATGCTCTTCCTGATCATGTTAAAACGGCCAAGCACATTAAAGCCATTAGTGACTTTGAAAGTTGTGAACACCTGCACCCATTAACGAGTGCCCTCGGATTTACATATCGAAAAGAGCAGGCGAGCTCTACTGCGGCAGTTAAGAAAGCTGAATTAAATTTAACAGTATTTATCGTTGAACATTCCTCTATACTTACAATTGATCATCTCGGTGAAATGGTTAAGCGGTTATCGCCTAATGATTTGGTTGTTGGAGACATTAAGGTGAATTGCTCCGCTCGTCGCATCCCATTACTCGGGCTTATTTTAAACGCTGGCACCAACATTTTGGTCAGTCCATGATACTAAGCCTAAGCCTAATCAGCTGGTAAACCAGCAAAACACCACAAATACCTTGCAATCTTTATCAAAATTAACCAGCGTTAGTCGATTGGTTATGGTTCTGGACTTTAGAGCAAGGGGTCCACGTTTCGAATCCGACTGCCAGCAACTTTCTCCCGTTTCCTCAGATGCTATCGACCGCACACATATGCCCTTATAATATGACTATGTTAATACATATGTGTACCAGCTACACGAATGCCAAAGATTTAATTGTTTCTGAAGGATCTATTAAGGATTTGGGAGTGTATATTAGTGATGACCTATCTTATAACATTCATTGTGTAAACACTGCGTCTAAAGCTTCTCGAGTTGTATCACTGATCCAGAAAAGCTTTGTCTCAAAAAATATCGAATTAATGGTAAAAGCTTTTAAAGTCTATGTAAAGCCCGAAACATACTTCACGTGGCGCGGTGAATGGCGCAAATTTGCGCAGCAGTCACCGCGACAAATTCGTGCTGACCCATGGCATACTTCCTGGTGCCGCACGGTGAGGCGCGAAGTTTGCCTCGCCGCATTTCAAGGCATACTTCAAGCGGCCCAAGGCAATTTTAAAGGGGCTGCCGCGCTGCAACCAGTGATCGGACCGAGGGTACTTTTGGATTCCTCGGCCTCGGCCGAGGCCGAGGCGACTTAGAATCCTTGCCTCGGCCGAGGCCGAGGCCGAGGCCGAGGGTAATGCTGAGGGTCAAGCTTATATACCTATACCCATAAATAGTACTCTTAGAATATTTTGTGTGCACATGAGCTAGAGAATAATCGTAATATTAAACACTTTATCGAATGTCAAACAATTCATTTTTATTTTCAATAATAGTTGATTAAATGTGTGAAGGATTTATTGAATAAAGTCAGCAGCATGAAAACATACTTAATTTAACAAGTTGCCTTTGATGAAGACTTGGAAAAGTTTATAAAAAATATGGCTGAACAAGCACTTAAAAACTTTTATTACTATATATAAGAAAACAGTGTCAAAGAAATGAACGAACAAACGAAATAAGATAAGTAAAGACAGAACTGTAGCCCTTGTTGTGCTCGCTTTTGCAGTAATGCATATTTAAACACGTTTTTTCAGTCATCCAAATTCTGGTGTGGCAGGTAATATGACGGAAACTGCACTGTACTTTCCGGTCATAGTTTCCCAAGGTCCAGAGATGAGGGAAGGGTGAAATCCCAAAATGGGGGACCAGTAAATTGAGTAGTGTCTTTGTATGAGCGAACAAATTTTTGTAGATATTTTATATAAATATATTTTTAAACATACACATTTTTACATACTGCCAGTGTGTGACCTGCAACTGGCATGCAGTCCTAAACAGTGTTTTTCTGTGCAAGATACCTTTTTACGTGTGCAAAGATGGTATCCAAAAGTCTTTGAACATTTTGTAAATGCAAATTTTTGTGTACTATCATAGTATTGTACAGTAGCGATTTAGTGTGGTAAAACAGGGTTTTTCGACCTCTGGTAGTGTATCTTAGCTAATTCCTGGGTTTCTGAATATTTGACATTTTTCCATTCTAAATGCAAATTCTACTATTTTAAAGATATATAGGACAGGCAATTACTGATGCGCCGAAAATTTTCGGAAATTTTAAACCTTTTTACAGTTTTTGTCTCTCCAAAAATCTTTGTGTATGTAGATGGTCCTGAAAAGATTCTGTACATTAGGAAAAATCTTTGCCGAATACAAAAAACGTGACCCTAAATGTGATAACTCGGCTTGAATTTAGTTGATAATATTAGTTCGGCGCGAAGCGTCGAAATTTTTATCAGCTTTTGATGAAATTTACACATAAAATTCGACTGAGAAAGCTAAAACAACTTGTACTACAAAATCAGAAATATTACAGATATTGTAATATGCCAATTAAATCTTGTAATAAGCACTACTGTGCGTAGAAATCCAATGCAACATCAGGATAAATTAGTCAATTTTTTCTTTGAACGGCAAAAAAGTGCAAAGTTATTAAATAGTACTTTTTTTGCCTAAAATTTTTAAAAACAGTATAAATAGATACAAAACATTTTTAAATCTGCATAAAGATGCCTAGATTACACAAAAATTGATTTTGGAGTGTTTATTTCCCCTGCTTCAATCTAAATACAGTATATTAGCGATATTTTGCGCGAAGCGCCGAAAATTTTTTGAAATTTCCTAAAATATACTGAAAAACGATATCATAAATATCACTTAGTCCAAGAAAGTATTTTAACATTGTATAAAAATGGCTCCAAAAAAAATGCACGAGCCGAAACTGATTTTTGGCATAACCTGCATTTATTGGCCTTTTTAGGTGCATTTTTGCGATTTTCGGCCGAAAATTCGTGATCATTTACCCCCTCTCCCATAAAAATGGCCAAAAACCATACGTGTAACAGGGGGTTTGGGAAATTCCCCATTTACCCAGGGTTGGACATCCTCGCCACACCCTTCCCTCCAACGTCAACCCACCACACATGGGCGTGGGGGTTTGGGGGGGTATGCACCCCCCAGAAGTTGAAATACCCCCTCAGAAATCAAAATATTCCCCCCAGAAAAATTTTTTTTTGCTTTTTTAGCAATTTTTTGATGCCATTGGATAGAGCTTGATGAGAAACGTCGAAAAATGGTGTTTTTTTCTGCCATACCACCATTTTTAAGGCCATTTTTGACCTTTAAAAATTTTTTCACCCCCCTGAAATTTTTTCACCCCCCAGAATTTTGGTGCTGCCCACCTATGCAACCCACCCTTCCCACTTCTGGCGAAAATTTGCGCTTTGTTGGCTATTTTTAGGTGCTTTTGCCATTTTTGACATAAGATTAGAGTCGCTAATCCCCCTCCTTCTAAAAATGGCCAGGGACCCCTACCCAAAATTTCAAGCCGTTACATGTATGCCGAGGAGCCCCTTACGAAAATTTTGAGCTGTTGCATGCATGCTTCATAGTGATAGTTTGTCTATTTACTCTTGCTCACATTCAAAAATACTGTATCACTTCGTGAAATTCTAATAGTTAGCTGCACTTTTGCCATAGTAAAAATTAACTTCAAAAATTATTCAAAAGGTTTGCACCAAAAATCGTCTGACAGTGACTTGAGTCTTGTACCTTGAGAGGAGGGTTATAACCCTCCCTCACCCCTTTGGGAATGTGTGTTTCCGATCCATGTAGCGAGCATGACAATTAAAACTAAGTCATCACATGAATAATAAATTGGCACTTTGCTGTATGTAACTTGGTGTAACTGGGTACGCGAGTAAAACCATAAGAAAAGTCTATAGGTAAAAAATAGCCTGTGTACTGCAGATGTATTCTAAATAGTTAATATTCAACGGATATATTAAACTTATTCAAATTTGATTTTAACCCTCGGCGCCTCGGCACTTTTTAGCTTTGCCCTCGGCGCCGAGGCCGAGGCTCCAAAAACGCCGAGGCTTGCCGAGGCCGAGGCCTTGGTCCGATCACTGGCTGCAACCAAATTCGCTAAAGTCCAATTTTTTGCCGCTTTTTATGGCATACATCACCGCGCGGCGAGAAGCAAATGATGTCTATTTTTAGCATTTTTTCGAATTTTTTCAGCGCGCCGCAGAAGTCCAAACGTTTGGACTTTCCTCGCAAATGCTAATGAGGTGCGCCGGTATTGATCTGCTCTGAATCTATAATGAAATACGTGTATACGTGAGCGCAAGCGATCTTCGTCAATTTTTAAATGTCATAGAAGCACACCTGGGCATGGGGGGTTTGGGGAGGGTATGCTTCCCCCGAGAAACCAAAATACCCCCCAGAATTTAATTTTTGAAAATTTTTTTCGTTTTTTTTCGCAATGTTTTGATGCCAATAGATAGTTCTTGATGAGAAACGTCAAAAAATGGTATTTTTACACCATACCACCATTTTTAAGACCATTTTTTGACCTTTGAAAAATCTTGCACCCCCCCAGAATTTTCTTGCTGCCCACGTATGCGTAGAAGTACGTATGTGGCAGTACTGGATTTGTACGTTTTTGATTGGACTTTCTCTAATTTGTTGTGTAGCTTTTAATTATTGCGTACATACCTGTCTTTTGAATAAATAATGTTAAAAAATTCATGCAGGATGCAAGACGTTCAGTCATTGATTCTGGAAGTTTTGTCATTTCTTGTATAGAAAAGGTGCATGAATCCTGAATGCTTCTGACCACTCGGTTGTGTGATTTTATTTTTGCTGTACGCATTTTTTGCTTAGGATCGTAGATTTCGATACAACACTGATAAATGAGGTGCAGAATTTTCCTGCACTGTGCAGATAACAAGCAAGTGTAAAACAAACTTCCTCCTCCATCTCTTTCAGAATGATATGTGATTCTGCTAACCAGCCGACATCAGTGGTACATACATACATATGTGCATGGTGTCCAACATGGTAACCTACATTGTAAACGCATAAATGAATTTAAATGAGCTTTCACCGATTTTAAAAAAATCGATTATGAAAGAAATCAATGCGCTATCATTGCGGCAATTTGCGTGGAGTATGCCAACATCAAGCGAAGCGGCAGCGAAGCGGCGAAGGGTCGCCCAGTTAGCGCCATTTTTTTCTTGCCGCGCGGCGACTGCGCCGCGTGTGAAGTATGCCTAGGTGACGCAAAGCGGCAGATGAATTTTGTCGCGCCAGTTTTGCGCCATGACGTCACATTTTTGGGTATACTGTGGCCGCAAACCCCCTCTGCCGCGCGAATCGCGTGAAGTATGTTTTGGGCTTAAGACCCATTTTGGAGTATAACTCAGTGGTTTGGAACTCTTATTTGATTAAAGATATTAACTGTATTGAAAAAGTTCAGCGTAAATTTACAAAAAGAATACTATGGCAACAAGGTGACTTGTCTTACAATGAGCGGTTGGGTTTGTTAAATCTTGAAAGACTCGAAACTCGGCATATTCATTTTGATCTCACTTTTGCTTTCAGAATAATCAAGAGACAGTTACTTTCCTTTGTAGACTTTTTCGAACTCGCAACCAAAAGGGGCACCAGATCGGTAAGTAATCAAAGCTTTATATCCACAAATTTCATTTGGACTGTAGGAAAAACGACTTTGCAAACAGGACGGCTAGAATCTGGAATACTCTGCCCCAAAGTATTGTTGATTGTAAATCTTTTAAACGATTCAAGGGTTTGATTTCTAAACTTTGTTTAGATGAGTTTCTAAAGGGGTGTACGTGAGCGCGATCCGCCTGTACCTCTCAGCCATTACTATGCTATGCTGATGAACTTTCTTTTGTTCTTTCGACAATATCTTCTATTATATCCTTTTTCATGTAATTTATATTGCATTTTCTATGGCAGTAATTGCTAATAAAATATATTATTATTATTATTGGAGCTGTGCCTGGGCCGCCTTTTTTGCCGGGTCTGGGGCCTGGCCGGGGCCAATAATAGCGTGCTTTAACATGCTCATAGTACAACCCTGCCCTACCCCTTATATGTACCTATGCATATATTCTTGCTTGTGGATATGCACGTCAAGCATTAATATTTGTTGGGATTACAAGATATAACAGAACATGGGCATTGGAGGATCTAGACCCCCCAGAATTCACATTTCCCCCCCCCAAAAAAAAAATTCGCTAGACCCCCCAGAAATTGATTTTCAGAATTTTTTCTGTTTTTCTGCGGGTTTTTTATGCTAATGGATAGCTCTCATTGAGAAACGCGAGAAAAGGGTGTTTTTTTCGCTCTACCATATATTATCAGGCACTTTTTGAATTTTGTACTCCCTAGAATTTTTGAGCTGCCCATGTATGGATTTAACTCCTCTGACTTGGATGCGTTTTTCAATGTGCTCTACTTTGCACTTTTTCAGGCTTACTATTCTATTTGTTCTGATAGACGTAGCTGTCTGCTACCAAGCAAGCTGGAAATGCTCGTCTATATGAATTGCAATTTAAAATATGTCAATTTTGATTATTAATTAGAAATTTTCACCAATCTGACATAGTGAAATAAAGATTTGAATTAGCAAGATCTGTGGTTTGCTTGAAATTGAGTTTGAAGGTAAATCTGCCCAAAACATTATCAATTTTCTCTATTATCATCAACTCTAACATTGGCCCCGGCCCCGGTGCTGGGGCCAGCCTGGCCCCAGCCCAGGGCCGGGGCCTAGGCCCCAGCGCCGAGGCCGGAGCCAGGGCCAGGCCCCGGCACAGCTCTAATTATTATTATAAATAACATAGAATGGCTTCTTAGGTCGATATATATAATTCCCAATTTAGAGGTTAATGGTCCAATCGTATCCGACCAATCAATCAAGGTAGATGCTTTTAATACATTTTTTGGATCGGTTTTCACTTTAGACAATCATGAAATTCCAGATAATGTGAAACACGTAAACGTAACAGATCGTCCAAAAGTTGCTTTTTAATATTCGGTAATTGCCTTGGCGTTAAATAAGCTAAAACCCACATATTATGTTGATCCCGATGGGTTTTGCGCATACTTTATAAAACAAATTCGTGATGTTTTGATTGCTCCCCTGTCTACAATTTTTGAAGTCTCTTATAGAACTGGAAAACTTCCCAAGTCCTGGTTAGAAGCCTTGGTAACCCCAGTTTTTAAAAAAGGAACCCCCATTTCATAGAAAATTTTAGATTAATTTCACTCACGTGTATTTTTTGCAAAATTATGGAGTCAATAATAAATGATTGTATCAAACTATTTTAATCGAAACAATTTGTTGAACCCACAGCAATTCGGTCTTATGAAAAACAAATTGTGTGATTCTCAATTACTAAAATGCAAAAATATTTGGACTAAGACTTTAGATAATCGGATTCCTACTGACATAGTTTATGTAGATATTTGTAAAGCCTTCGATTCTGTTGTTCATTCTAAACTGTTACGGAAAGTTGAATATTTGGGAAATTCTGGAGTTTTGCTAAACTGGATTCGATCATTTTTATCAGGCAGATCACAGAAGGTAAAAATTGACGGTCATATATCTAATTCTTTGCTAGTAATAAGCGGTGTTCCTCAAGGAAGTGTTCTGGGTCCCACGCTATTTTTGATCTTTATAAACGATTTAGTAGATTCAATTAAAAATAGCAATATAATGCTGTTTGCTGACGATTTGAAAATTTTCAACAAATCTGAAAATTCCATCCTGTTACAGTCTGATCTTGATTCATTGCATTCTTGGGCCGAAAAATGGCAACTGAAAATTAGCTACGAAAAATGTGCAACATTATATTTGGGTTACAGAAATTCGGAAGTGGGCTATAAGTTAGGTCTATCTGAGCTAAAAAATGCCGAAAATTGTATGAAGGGCCTTGGTATTTACATATCTAATGATTTATCATCGGGCATTCATTGTACAAATATTGCGTCTAAAGCTGCTAGAGTCGCATCCTTAATACACAAAACATTCGTCTCAAAAAATACCGATTTGATGATCAGAGCTTTTAAAACATACGTTAGACCTATCCTTGAATATGGATCCCTTGTCTGGAATCCATACCAAATTGGAGATATTACACAACTTGAAAAGTACAAAGCAAAATTTACAAAAAAATTATTTTGGAATAGAACTTTATCCTATGATGAAAGATTGAATATCCTAAACTTAGAACGACTCGAAACCCATCGTATCCACACTGATCTTGTTTTTGCCTTTAAAATTGTTAAACACAAAATATTGACATTTAATGAATTTTTTGAGCTTGCACCTGATAGAGGTACTAGATACGTAAATAACATGGAACTGTTCATCAAACAATCATGTTTAGATTGTAGAAAACATGACTTTGTGAACAGGGTGGCTAAAATTTGGAAAATTCTCCCGCAAAATACAGTTGACTGTAATAACCCAATATCTTTCAGGAATATGATTTCGGAAATTGATTTTAGTGTTTATCTTAAGGGGCTTCTTCGTTCAGTCAAAAATCATCACCCGACATCTCGCTTGCTTCTGCTTCACTCTTGACCGCTTCTGAATGGTCTGTATGCCCCGCCTTAGCCTCCAACCATTTGCCAATCATAATACAAATTCTGCAAACGATCACAACATTGATCGAAACACCAAAGAAAACATATGTCAATCTGTCCAAGGCAAATTGGAACAACTTTCGTCTTGAAACTGAAACGCGATTCACATGACTAAATCAGATCAATAGTAACAACCACACCTGGGCGTGGGGGGTTTGGGGGTATGCACCCTCCCAGAAACAAAATATCCCCCCCCCAGAAATCAAAATACCCCCCCCCAGAATTCAATTTTTGAAAATTTCTTTTGTTTTTTTCGCAATTTTTTGATCCCAATCGATAGTGCTTGAGGAGAAACGTCAAAAAATGGTGTTTTTATCGCCATACCACCATTTTTAAGGCCATTCTTGACCTTCAAAAAATATTGCACCCCCAGAATTTTCTTGCTGCCCACGTATGGTAACAACATCTCAGTAATCGATCAAGAAAGAACATTCCGCCATATCGTAAATCAAGCTGTGGCCCACAATGTGCCAACTGGTCGTCGGATGTGGGAAGGATTTTACTCCTTGCCTGACACATGCAACACAACTGTTGATCAACGAGCAGAATCAAATCCGACAGCTAGATCCTCACTCACAGAGAATCACAACACTTAACACTGAAATCAACAAATCGGTCACAGATGAAAAATGAAGACAATGGCAAACATTTGTCTCAACATTCGACCATCGTATAAAAGCGCATAAACTGTGGCAAATAATTAAATCACTTGAAGGCAAATCCGAACCGCCATCAAACTGTTGAATCAAATTTGACAATGCCACCACTATGTTGAACCAAATGGCATCGAACCATTTCAATAAACAGTTCATGTCAGTAAGAACACACAAATCTGACAAAGCAACCAGACGTATCTTCAGAATAGTTCAAACAAAAAGAACTACAGCCGATGCGCCAACTATCACTTGGCAAGATGTTTCATCTGCAATAAAGAAATCTAAGAGCTCGAAGGCGCTAGGCCCAGACAATATAGCTCCAATCTATCTCAAACACCTAGGCAAAGAAGGCTTCAAATGCCTAGCCCACCTCTTCTCAACATCTCTGAAACAATGCTGTATGCGCCTATTTGGAAATCATCCACCATAATTCCCCTATTGAAACCAGGGAAAGATGCCAAAATAGCAACCTCTTACCGACCAATTTTGCTACTATGCCCGGCTGCAAAAATTCTAGAATCAATACTACTTCCTACAATAACCAACAATCTTCAACCTGCAACCCATTTACATGGCTTCCGCCCTCATCATTCTACAACTTCTGCTCTGCTAAAACTGTCAACACACATTGCTAATGGTTTCAACGAGAAACTGCCGCCCAGTCAAACAGTGGCAGTCGCCATAGATCTGACCAAGGCTTTTGATTCTGTCGATCATTCATTGCTTGTCGACAAAATCACCCACTCGACAATGCCACACTATTTGGTCAAATGGTTGAACCACTACCTATGTGGCCGCCAAGCACATACTGTTTTTTGTAACACAACTTCAACTGCCAAAATCGTCCAAACAGGCGTACCGCAGGGCTCTGTACTCTCTCCTGCCTTGTTCAATGCATACATCAATGACATACTGACACCTCCAAACAATGTCAAAATAGTATCATATGCTGACGATCTAACTGTGTTCACCTCTAGCCCAAAGATTCCTACACTCACAAAACAGCACAATGCTTACTTGAAGCAACTAGCCAATTACCTGGAAGACAGATATCTCAATATTTCATACTTCAAATTGACAGTCACATTATTTACGCCAAACACACATGAAACTTGCACACATCCACAAGTCAAAATCAATAACAACTTGCTGCCCCTCAAACGCCATCCAAAGATTTTAGGTGTCACTTTTGACACTATGCTGACATTTGCCGAGCATGTCAAGCTTACAGCAACCAAAGTCCAAAAATGGAACAACATTCTTTGGGCGCTATGTGGCACTGCATGGGGCCAGCAGAAAGAAACCATCTTGGCAACATACAAAGCCATTGGAAGATCAATCCTCAACTATGGCACTCCTATTTGGTCACCAATAGTCGCGCCATCAGGCCTTGCTCTACTTCAACGTGCTCAGAACTCAGCCTTACACATTGCAACCGGCTGCCATTCTATGACCTTAGAAGATCATCTCCATCAGGATACCAAAATGTTACCTGTTGCCCAACATAATCGACTATTGTCAGACCAGTTCTTTGCCTTATGCAATAATGAAACTCACCCATGCCATGAACTTGCTACTACAGCAGCTCACCAACCTCACACCATGAAAGGAACACTGCCTCCTTTCAGTGAAGCCAGAGTCAATGCAGCTTTTACACAGTCAGACAAATCTCGACAAGTCATCAAGATCTTACACACAAATGCTGTCACCAATGCACTTGAAAACTATGGGCCGAACAGAGTGCTGAACACCAAGCCTCCAACTAATGTCAATGAAGAAATATCGCTTAGCCGTTTGACCAGATGCCACCTTTCACAGTTGCGTTCAGGATGGTGCAGCCTATTGCAAAATTACCAGTACAGAATCAACAACAATATAATCAACCAGTGTCCATCATGTCTAACTCCCAACCATGATGTTAGACATATCTTCAATTGTCCTGCCAACCCCACCAACTTGATGCCAACAGCACTGTGGACAAACCCCGTGGACGCTGCCCGCCAACTCGACCTCATATAAAACCCCGATGCAGCTATTACGAGGATCGGAGCAATCAACAACAACAACAACATCTTAAGGGGTGTACATAAGAGCATTGTGCCTCATGCTCCTGGTACCATTGCATCATTTGATGCTTTATGCACATACTTTGTTTTATGCAGATTGTGTATTATGTTCACATTGACAATGCATTTTTACCTACTTTTTATGTGTTTTCTTTTAATACTTTTACCGAATAAATTTTCTTTCTTTCTTTCTTATTACACCACTTAGGTCTCAAATGTACCTAGCTGCTTAGGTCGGCTCAAGTATTTGGGCATAGTGGCTCAAATTTGCATATAATCAATGCACAGACAAGTCAAGAAAATATTCATGGCATTGGTGTAGCTAGTTCTTCATGTAAGTATGTATTAAGATAGCCACCTTATTGGTACATATTGGTGATCGACCGGGCCCCGGCTATCCCGGCCATTTTTCAGCGTCCCGGCCCCGGCTGGGGCAAGGTCAAAAAATGGCCGGGGCCGGGGAAAAATTTAATGTAATTCGTATTTTGTACAGGATGTGATACCAGTGATCGGACCAAGGGTACTTTTTGGACCCTCGGCCGAGGTTGAGGGACTTAAAATCCTTGCCTCGGCCGAGGCTGAGGCCGAGGGTAATGCCGAGGGTCAAGCTTATATACCTATGCCCATAAATAGTACTCTTAGAATATTTTGTATGCACATGAGCTAGAGAATAATCGTAATATTAGACACTTTATCGAATGTCAAACAATTCATTTTTATTTTCGATAATAGTAGATTAAATGTGTAAGGATTTATTGAATAAAGTCAGCAGCATGAAAGCATTCTTAATTTAACAAGTTGCCGTTGATGAAGACTTGGAAAAGTTGATAAAAAATACAGTTGAACAAGCACTTAAAAACTTTTATTACTATAAATATGAAAACAGTGTCGAAGAAATAAACGAACAAACAAAATAAGCTAAGTAAAGACAGAACTGTAGCCATTGTTGTGCTCGCTTTTGCAGCAATGCATGTTTAAACACGCTTTTTCGGTCATCCAATTCTGGTGTATCATATAATATGACGAAAACTGCACTGTACTTTCCGATCATAGTTTCCCAAGGTCCAGAGTTGAGGGAAGGGTGAAATCCCAAAATGGGGGACCAGTAAATTAAGTAGTGTCTTTGTATGAGCGAAAAAATTTTTGTAGATATCTTATATAAATATATGTAGTTTTAAACATACACATTTTTGCATACTGCCAGTGTGTGACCTGCAACCGGCATGCCGTCCTAAACAGTGTTTTTTTGTGCCAAGATACGTTTTTACGTGTACAAAGATGGTATCCAAAAGTCTTTGAACATTTTGTACATGTAAATTTTTATGTACTACATTAGCGATTTAGTGTGGTAAAACAGGGTTTTTCGACCTTTGGTAGTGTATCTTAGCTAATTCCCGGGTTTCTGAATATTTGACATTTTTCCATTCTAAATGCAAATTCTAAATTTTAAAGATATATAGGACAGACAATTACTGATGCGCCCAAAATTTTCGGAAATTTTACACCTTTTTACAGTTTTTGTCTCTCCGAAAATCTTTGTGCATGTACAAAGACGGTCCTGAAAAGATTCTGTACATTATGAAAAATCTTTGCCGAATACAAAAAACCATGGCCCTAAATGTGATAATTCGGCTTGAATTTAGTTGATAATATTAGTTCGGCACGAAGCGCCGAAATTTTTATCAGCTTTTGATGAAATTTACACATAAAATTCGACTGAGAAAGCTAAAACAACTTGTACTACAAAATCAGAAATATTACAGATATTGTAATATGCCAATTAAATCTTGTAATAAACACTACTGTGCGGCGACATAGAATTTATTGATGATTCAGACAATGAAACACTGAACTAAATTTTTCTTGTGATATAAATAGCAATAAAACCTGATTTGAAAAGGCGCACCTAACTGTGCTTGCCATTTACTACTGAATGGAGCAGTCGCTCATTATTTCTCTTCCTATGCCCACCCCAAGTATGTGTCATGCAATAATATTTTCCTTGTCTGACTCTGGCCCCTGGGCCGGGGCTGGGGATTCTCTTCCAGCCTCGGTACCGCCCCGGCCCTGGCCAAAAAAGTCGCTCCGGTCAATCACTAGTACATATACAGCAAGTAGTATTCGGTGAAAACTGCCACACAACTGCTTCAAAACGAGTCAAGTCGAAAACGAATAAGGCAGTGCTCGGATTGTTTCTGTAGATTCATGTGACTGACCAAAATGTTGGTGCCATTGTTTAAAATAAGCCTGAGTAATGGGATGCAACTCACGTCGCTCGCTCCGCTCATCGCATCCCATGGCTTATTTTAAACATAAACGCTGGCACCAACATTTTGGTCAGTCCATGATACTAAGCCTGAGCCTAATAAGCAGGTAAACTAATGCAAAACACTATGAATACCTTGCATTCTTTATTGAAATGAACCAGCATTTCGTTAAGGTTCTGTGCTTTGAAGCAAGAGGTCCACGTTTCGAATCTGGTTGGTAGCGACTTTCTTCCGCATCATTGGATGCTACGGAGTGCATACATACGCCACTACAATATGACTATCTTAATACATATGTGAACCTGCTACACGAATGCCATATTTATTGTCAAAAACAGTAATGCATGAAATCAGGTAAAATCACGAATAAAGGATAAAATAGCGGCTGAACTGAAAGACATTACACATCATGGAGTGGGAAACTGGGTATGCCCGACATTAAATATGTAACGTTAGTGTTTTGCAGTTCTTTTTTGAACAAACCGACGTATTAAGAAGCGACTAAGTGATCAGGTAATTTGTTCCAAGCTTTTAAATAATGCTGTGAGAAGGCGTTAATACAAGATTGACCATTAATAATTTGATGCGTAAGACATGAAGGTACATATGTGAATCAGTGTTGTTTTGTACAAGGTTCCTTTGTACATGTACAAAGATGGTCCCAAAAGTCTTTGCACATTTTTCAGCTGTTTTTTGCTGGTTTTACGCAGAAAATGAGATCCGCGCACGAAGCGGGGTTATTTCTACAAAATAGTGACGTCATCCACAATGATAATGATAGTAATAATTATAATAGCCTCATTTTTCATAATGCGATCTCTGCTATTTAACAGCCGACAATGTATATGTAGCTAATGTCACTAAAGTAAGCCTAAACTTAAGGATAAAAATAAAGCTGATTATTATTGAATTTTTAACAGCGTATTCTGTAGAAGTGCCGAAGCGAGAATGATAGACATTTTTTAGCGATGATAAAGAATTTGACTGATAAAGTTCAATTATTTTTAGACTGATTTCAGGACCAAAATTAGGCTGATTTTATGAAAGTTTTCACGTTACGAACTATTCAATTTCAAGGCGATTTTTTCCCTAAATTTTCCACGGCTCTGCCCTAGACCCTGCTGGGGCGCTTGAGCGCGCTGCCCCACACCCGCCCCAGCCCTAGACGTGAGGGTTTCCGTGGTTCCTCACCCCTCCCTTCCAATGAGTTGGAGATTTTACAAAAAAATCCGAAAAATACGTTGTATCAAGCGTTTTAAACTATCTGTTTGCTCAAAGTGTCAAATTTTTAGCATTCCGCGCCACTACTTATTTTTGACTAGGTACTTATATCTTGTTCAATTTACTCAAATTCTTTTGATATTCTCTAAATTTTTTTACGAAATTATTTTTTTGACGTGTGAAATTAATTTTTTGACATTTTTTTTACGAAATTATTTTTTTATACCTATTCTTCTTTTTATAACCAAACAAGTCACTTTCAAAAAAATTTTCGGTCAAATCCTCAAAATTCCTGTATTGTTCATGACTGGGATGACTCCTATTAGTATATCATTTATAAATAAATAGTAAATAAGAAGAATAAATAAATTTATTTATATTTACTATGTTTAGTGTTGATCGTATGTAATTAATGGGAGTAGTAAAAGCGGCCGGCTTATTAATCTATCGCGTGTTGACGAGCCAAGCGCCGCAGCAACGCCCGGTTTGCCAATTTTTGCTGCTAAAATGCGCCAACTCGGGTCACTGGACCCCACCCAAGGGTCACCTGGATGATGACGAGGATGATGAAATGGCGGCTATCAGAGAAACGAAAGAAGAAACCGGATTGGTTGAAGGCACGCATTATCATTTAGACCGACGATTCGAGAAAATTTTGCACTACGAGGCTAGTATCGAAATTTCGAACTTTAATTTAATTTAAAATTCTAGGCACTCATGATTTTTCTATTGAACTTCACTTTTTAAGAGCTAGGAAACTTCAGTTGGCCAAACATCTCGACCGAATGAATTGCTTTTTCGAGTTGATTCTAAATTTAATTGCGAGTTTTTTTGATTTTGCTTATAGATTTATTTTTAAGGGTTTCAAAATTTTCAAAAGGTCAAGAAGTGCCGATAAATGGATTTTAGACCTTTTTTCGACGTTTTTCATCGAGCTCTATCCACGGTACTAATAAATCGTGTTCAAGCCGGTGTTTTTTTGTACAATATCCGTTTGTACATGTACGAAGATGGTCCCTAAAAGTCTTCGTACATACATTTTCTACGCATAAATTTTTGAGTACTATGATATAGTACGTTAGCGACTTTAGTGTGGTAAAAACAGAGCTGTTCGACCTTTGGTGGTGTATTTTAGCTAATTCCCGGGTTTATGAGGGCAAAAATCATTAAAAATCGTCCGTCGAAAAATTTGACATTTTTCCTTTCGAAATGCGATTTCTGCTATTATAAAGATATATAGGACATACAATTACTCATTTCGGCGCGGGGCGCCGAAAATTTTTGAGAATTTTTGACCTTTTTTGCGGTTTTTGTCTTCCCAAAAATCTTTGTACATGTACAAAGACGGTCCCGAAAATTCTTTGTACATCGGGACAAATCTTTGCCGAATGCAAAAAAAACCGTGGGTCAAACCAAGAAAAAATCAAAATTCAATCCTAGGGGTGTCATGTATTTTGGGGGTCCAGTCTTCCCCACGCACATGTGGGGTTTTAATCATACATGCTACGGCTCGAAATTTTAGGTAGGAGGGCACCGACCAGGGGGGTATATGACCTCCAGTTATGTATTGGTTAGAAAAGGCCAAAAAAACACCTAAAAACGGCCAGATATATTTTTTCCAAAAATTGGGGGGGTCAAAAATTTTCTTGCTCCGGGGGAAAAGCCCGGGAATTTTTCGGGCAGCCGGGAAAAACCCGGGAATTTCATCAAGAGATTTAGTTTGAACTCAGTTTTCGGAGGCTAAAAATCCTGAATTAATAGTACAATGTTACATTTTTTATCGCTTTTAGTATCATGCTAGTTTTCGTGTGTTTATATTTTATCATGTAGCATTTTTTCCATTTTTCTTCTCTCCCATTGTCACATTGTTGATTGCTATTTGTGTATTCTCTTTTGTTTGATATAGCTAGTAGCTATTTGTACTATTGTTCGTTAAGACGTTTGTGCAACAGTGTTTTTTGTACTCGGAAAAGATTTTTCCCGATGTACTAAGACTTTACGGGACCGTCTTTGTACATGTACGAAGATTTTTGAGAAGACTAAAATTCTAAAAAAAGGTCTGAAATTCGCAAATATTTTCGGTGCTTAGCGCCGAAATGAGTAACTGTTTGTTCTATATATCTTTATAATGGCAGAGATTGCATTTCAAAAGGAAAAATGTCAAATTTTTCGGCGCTTCACGCCGTTTTGAGACGATTCTTAGTAATTTTTGCTGTTAGAGACCCAGAAATTAGCTACATAAAATACACTATCACAAGTTGAACAACTCTGTTTTTACCACACTAAATTCGCTACTCTAACATATGATAGTACCCAAAAATTTCTGTGTACAAATGTACAAAGATTTTTGAGTAGACAAAAACTGTAAAAAGGTATAAAATTCCCAAAAATCTTCGGCGCTTTGCGCCGAAAAGGAGTAATTGTTTGTATTATACAGGGGCGGATTTAGGGGGGGCGGCCGTCCCCATTGGCCAAAAATATTTGGCGAGATAAAGAATGGATAAGCAATTTGCTATGATTTTTGGCCGTCAGTGACCATAACTTCTCAAATTTTTCCGGCGCTACGCGCCGGATGATACCTATTAATGACATTTATTTACTTTTTTGGCGACATGGAAGCACGTTTTTTTGTATTCGGCAAAGATTTTTCCCGATGTACAAAGGTTTTTGGGAGGACAAAAACTGAAGAAAAGGACTGAAAGTCGCAAAATGAGTAATTGTCTGTCCTATACATTTTTATAATAGCTGAAATCGCATTTCGAAATTAAAAACGTTAAATTTTTCAGCGCTTCGCGCCGTTTTAAGGTCATTCTTAATGATTTTTGCCTTCATAAAACCAGGCATTTACCAGCCAAAATACACTACCAATGCTCGAACAACTCTGTTTTCACCACACTAAAGTCGCTACCATACTATGAGTACCCAAAAATTTGTGTGTACAAAATGTACAAAGACTTTTAGAGACCATCTTTGTATACGTACAAACAAACCTTGTACAAAAACTCTGCCTGGAAGCTATTTTCTGTTCATGTAGGTTTCAAAACAATTTTAACAGCTACTCGTATTTTTGCATAGTTTTCTTCTATTTTCAATTAAAAATTTCGATGTTTCGCATCAAATGCTATAAATACAGGAAATCAAGTAGTAAATCATGCTTCTAGACGTCTATCCACCTTAATTTCATAAATTTTTCGGCGTTTCGCGCCAGATTTTTGTTAAAGTCGGAGAAATTTAATGATTTTTTCGCACAAAATTGTCTAACACTTTAAAAGTTTTAGAAAAAAATATTGCGTCAAGTGATTTTATGTAAAAGTATACAATGTAAACCGAAATAACGCTATTTTGCGCACTAAGGGTAGGAAAATCGCAGATCCGCCACGGTCCTATATATCTTTAAAATAGCAGAATTTGCATTTAGAATGGAAAAATGCGCTTCGCGCCATTTTGAGACAATTTTTAGTAATTTTTGGCGTGAGAAACCCAGAAATTAGCTAAAATGCACTACCGAAGATCGAAAACTCTATTTTACCATACTAAAATCGCTACTGTACTATATTGTAGGCTTCGAGAACTTCTCTCGACAACTCGTTTGCATTATTGAAAAAGAAATTATGATTGGTCCAAAACGTTTCGTGTAGTATTTGCATTTGTTTGAATAAAAGTTGCTTGTGTCTTATCCTTTTTCATGTTTTTATTAAGACACTTCTGCGTATATAGTGTGCATTTAGAGCATGATTTAAAACCGGGAAATTGTCCATAAATCACTCGGGAAACCCGGGAAAAACCCGGGAATTTTATTTTGGGAAACCAGTGGCCACCCTGATCCTATATCTCGAATATTTCTTCCGATTGATGAACGTCCCACTTATTAGGACACTTGAGCAATTAGATGTGCCTAATTTCTCTAGAATTAGTGTAAAGCCTAAGCCGTTACTACCTGACTTAAAAGCGTAATTTAGGTGAATGAAAGTGATGTATAAACTGAAAGAAAATTACTCCGATTTGAATTTTTGCTATCTTTGACTCATCGCTTAAACGGTGCATTCAAACGTTTCTAATATCTTTAAATAAAATACAATTCGTGCGCGTTTCCGGAAACATTTAAATTTCACGCTTGAATAAGATAATGAAATATAAAAAGTAGTATGAAATAAAACCAAAATTGCTTTTCCTTCATACAAGTTTATTATAGCCAAATATTTGATTCTAATAAAGCAAAATAGACAAAACAAATAAATGAAACAGTAACGTGAAACAGTTATTTTAAACGACTAGAGTCATTAGTTCGTAATAATGGTCAGGTGACGTTGGTTTACACTAATTATGAATTGTTAAATTTGGTTTCATTCGATTTGATTTATTGATTATTTATTGAGAATTTATTTATTATTTTTTATTTACGTTGATCCGCATTTTTCGCTAATTTGCCTCCTTTTCATATAATTTATCTGCTATTGCGAAACACCGTTGATGTTTTGTTGTGCAGAGCGGTTTAAATTATAAATAATTAAATTCCTTTTCAAGAGTTATAAAGTTAGATAAAACAAAAACATACATACACTCACAATTTGTTAATCCATTTATAGGCGAGGGGTAAGCCAAAAATGGTAAAATATTGGCTCGCCAAGATAGTTGATTCGAAAGCGCGCGACACGCCGGTCATTCTTTCTAGCGAACATTCGGAATACGCTTGGCTCCCTGCCAACAATTTAGGCGATCGACTCGTACACGAAAATACGAAAGATTTGATTAGAGCTGCCGATGAGTTTTTATTCGAAAGCGGAGTGTAATGCTGATCTGATATAATTCGGATGTTTCATCCGTCGTCGCATTGATACTGTACCATCATTAGTGCCTGACGTTTTGTAAAGTTTTCTTAATCTAAATAATGTTCGATAGTGTAAAGTGGATTGGTAATTTAAACGTGGCTATTGTTTATGTCATATTTTGTAGAAAGTACATCTCATATGAACATACGAACAAATAGTTTCTTGGCTACAATTACACATGCAGCACAGAAGAAGCTTTGGAAGTTTTGATTTTAACAATGGAAAGAGGAGACTTCATTTCTCGACTTTTCGATCAAAATCTATCCAGTGTAATTGCGAAAACGCAAATTTCTCAAAAATGAAACCTTGTTCCCGGAAACGTGAATTGTGGTCATGCACTAGGGTTAGGGGGTGGATTCAATCATATATACCTACATTGCGGCAAACGAATTCTGGGTGTGGTCCGATCGGGTAAATTGCCAGAAATAGCACCAAAGATTTATCGTCTCTTTCACACAACTTCGGTCATATATTTTAAAACCATATCTGACAAGCTGACAGATTGCGATTATAGCATTGATCTAATATATAATTATCGTAACCCTCGGCTTACTGCCGATGTAAATTCTTAGAATTTATGTTCAAAGTTATGTGAAGCAGACTATAATTCTGATGGCCTATCGGTTTTAAGGGAGTGGGCGCCGACCTGTCCTTGCATGGGTTGTTGACTAAATGCCGACAGCAAATCTACACATGTCGGCAGTAGTGTTGTAAAAGATAAGGATTTTTTGCAAGATAAAAGATAAAGATGAAGTTGAAATTTTAAAATCTAGAAGATAAAGATAAAAATAAAAACTTGAGAAAGATAAAGGAACCAAAAAGATAAAGTGCACATATGTAGTGTTGTAAAAGATGAGGATTTTTCGCAAGATAAAAGAAAGATAAAGTTGAAATTTTAAAATTTAGAAGATAAAGATAAAAAATTAAGAAAGGTAAAGATAATTTGCAAGATAACGGAACCAAAAAGATAAAGATAAAGTGTACATATGTAAATATGGTTGCCTGGACCCAGGAGAATGTTTGTGAAATGCAATAAACAAGAGTGGGTGATGCAAAGCAGCCAACTGAATGCCCTAATTTTTACACCTGAGATCAAAGAGGTGATAGGCATTGAGCCCACATAAATGTAGGTTTGGGGTTTGCCCGCGGTATCTGACTGACCCACGTACTACTACTACTGGCAGACAGCAAGTCACTTTTTTCTTTTCATATGCATCAAAACCCTGCTCTGTGCGCCTGTACGAAGTATAGTCGCAACAGTTATTGATTTTTTCAAACTTCTCTATGTTCCCCAGGCTTTCACGCCAAACCTGCAATTTACATCGGCAGTAAGCCGAGGGTTACGATATAACCAAAATACCCCCCAGAATTCAATTTTTAAAATTTTTTTCGTTTTTTCGCAATTTTTTGATGCCAATGGATGCTTGATTAGAAACGTCGAAAAATGGTGTTTTTATCGCCATACCACCATTTTTAAGGCAAATTTTATGACCTTCAAAAAATCTTGCACCACCCCCCCAGATTTTTCTTGCTGCCCACGTATGGTCGCAACAGTTATTGATTTCTTCAAACTTCTCTATGTTTCCTAGGCTTGGATTTAGATTAACTTGGGTGCTAGTAGTAGTACTCCCGCTTAGATTGGTATCACTCCCGCTTATTTGTAGCTTGATATACAGGCATTATTTGGGCCGCATACCATAGGGTTCAAACAATCGTTTTCTTTTCTTTTCTTGTATTACAATAAAACTTGCGTCTAAATGTATTTCACGTCAAACCTGCATTTTGGATTACATGCTAACTTATGTACATACTTTATCTTTTTTGCAAGATAAATTCCTATCAAAAAGATAAAGATAAAGATAGCCTGTGATTTTTCCAAAAGATAAAGATAAAGATAAGGATAAAAAATCGTCAAGATAAAGATAAAGATATCTTTATCTTTATCTTTATCTAAAAAGATAAAGGATATCTTTTACAACACTAGTCGGCACTATGTGCGTTTCTAAGTCTCTTCGTGATTAATTTTTGATTGATAAGGATAAATCTGATTGATAAGAGCAAATTCGTTGAGCTGATGATCCAACTTACTATGTTTTGGTGAATAAGTATTATTCAACTACAGTTAGTTTCACGAGCCTGAGCGTCGACAGTTTTTAAAACTTGTGCCAATTTTTTTGGAAACGACTACATAAAAGTAGGTATGGTAAACATGAAGGTGGCGTTTGTTCTGGTGCAGCGTGTATGTATGCACCTACACACCTGCTACAGAAGAGCTCGATTTCGCGCGTCCTCAGTTCTGAGCGTTAATGCATAATCACAGTTTCTATGGAAACAAGCGAGTCCATATCAAAATCGGTTATTGTCATTCTTTGTATTAAGTTACATATATACAGACGTCTAGTCAGACTAGTTGTTTAACTCTTATTTTAAAAGACGGGGCTATCAGTCTAAGTTAGCATATATGTATGTACTTGTAAACATGACAACATACGTATGAAAGCCGCAATTTCGATTTCACGCCACTAACCTGTTTTAGTTAATCACGATTCTCAACGCACCTTAGAGATGATGATTTTTGTCATGTTCGATGCTGAAATACTATAGTGTTATGATCCCTCAGCCTTACTCTGGCGCAGACAAATATTTACCATGACTGTTTGTAATGGTGGGGTGAAGCAGTCATGAACCAAAAGTAAGATCACTTTTTGTATTAAGGAAACCATATTGATTACTGTGATTTTCCTAACTCTGAAGAAGAAGAAAGAAGAAGAAAGAAAATTCATTCGGTGGAAAGTATGAAAAAGAAAACACATAAAGAGTAGGTAAAAATGCATTGTCAATGTGAACATAATACACAATCTGCATAAAACAAAGTATGTGCATAAAGCAAAAGTAATGCAATGGTACCAGGAGCAACATAGGCGTAGCCAGGATTTTCGCCAGGGGGGATTCCAAAAATTTTTTTTTGTCTGAAAAAACGCGTGAAAACGCGCGGGGCCGTTGAATAACGTGTTTTTGGGCTTTTCACATCATCCTGCACGATTTGAGCCATTAAAAAAATTAAATTTTCCTAAAAAATTTTCCATGTTGACGGAAAAAATGCTTCTTATGCGCGCGAAGCGCTAATTTTTTGATTTTCCACCAATAAAACAGTAGAAACTGCCAAATAATAGAATAAACCGGCGCGAAGCACCGAATTTTTCGATTTTTAATCGCAAAACAGCATCACGCAACCATATTGCTCACTTTTTAAAAATGTAAAAATTTTCCCCAGGGGAAGTCCCCTTTTTCCCCCACTGGCTACGCCAGTGAGGAGAGTAAGGCACAATGCTCTTACGTACGCCCCTTAAGATAAACACTAAAATCAATTTCCGAAATCAAATTCCTGAAAGCTTGGGTTATTACAGTCAACTGTATTTTGCGGGAGAATGTTCCAAATTTTACCACCCTGTTCGCAAAGTCACGTTTTCTACAATCTAAACGTGATTGTTTGATGAACAGTTTCATGTTGCTTACGTATCTAGTAGGTACCTCTATCAGGTGCAAGCTCAAAAAATTCATTAAATGTCAATATTTTGTGTTTAACAATTTCAAAGGCAAAAACAAGATCAGTGTGGATACGACGGGTTTCGAGTCGTTCTAAGTATAGGATATTCAATCTTTCATCATACGACAAAGTTTTATTCCAAAGTAATCGTTTTCTAAATTTTCTTTGTGCTTTTTCAAGTCGTGTAATATCTCCAATTTGGTATGGATTCCAGACAACGGATCCGTATTCAAAGATAGGTATTTTTTGAGACGAATGTTTTGTGTATTAAGGATGCGACTCTAGCAGCTTTAGACGCAATATTTGTACAATGAATACCCGATGATAAATCATTAGATATGTAAATACCAAGGTCCTTCATACAATTTTCGGCATTTTTTCAGTCAGATAGACCTAACTTATAGCCATAGTTTCCCGAGGTCGAAAGTTCAGGGGGTGAAATCCCAAAATTTAGGACCATTAAATTTAGAGTATAGCCTTTTTTGCAGGTCAAATAAAAAAATGGCTAAAACTTCCTATATAGCATGTTCTAATGTGAAAAATTGCATTTTAAACTACTTTTTGTCCCATTCTGGCTAATTTCGTCACTTTTGTGAGTGAAAAATACATGAATTCATCGAAAATTTTGACTTTTCAGATCTTTTTAAGTTCATTTTAGGTGTTTTATGGGTAAACAAAACAGAAATGTATTAGTCGGCGCGAAGCGCCGAAAAATTTTTAAAATCTTCGCTGCTTTTGTACCCAAAAATCACGCAGAAAAGGTTTGATAGCTTAAAATCGTCCGACAGTGCTTCAAGTCTTGGACCCTGAGGTGGGGGTAATACCCCCTCACCCCCTATGGGAATGTGTGCTTATAGCCCACTTCCGGATTTCCGTAACCCAAATATAACGTTGCACATTTTTCGTAGCTAATTTTCAGTTGCCATTTTTCGGCCCAAGAATGCAATGAATCAAGATCAGACTTTAACAGGATGGAATATTCAGATTTGTTGAAAATTTTCAAATCGTCAGCAAACAGCATTATATTGCTATTTTTAATCGAATCTACTAAATCGTTTATAAAGATCAAAAATAACGTGGGACCAGTGTTTTTTTTGTACAAGGTCCGTTTGTACATGTACAAAGATGGTCCCCAAAAGTCTTTGTACATTTTGTACATGCAAATTTTTGTGTACTACAATATAGCACAGTAGCGATTTTAGTGTGGTAAAACAGGGTTTTCGATCTTTGGTAGTGTATTCTAGCTAATTTATGGGTTTCTGACGCCAAAAATTACTAAAAATTATCTGAAAACGGCGCGAAGCGCCGAAAAATGTTGACATTTTTCCATTCTAAATGCAAATTCTGCCATTTTAAAGATATATAGGACAAATAATTTGTCAGTCCGGAGCGAAGCGCCGAAAAGTGTGGGAATTTTACATCTTTTTACACTTATTGTCTTCCTAAAAATCTTTGTACATTTTGTACACACAAAATTTTTGGGCACTATAATATGGTATAGCAGCGACTTTAGTGTGGTAAAAACAGAGTTCTTCTACTTTTCGTAGTGTGTTTTAGCTAATTTCTGGGTCTCTAAGGGCTAAAATCACTAAGAATCGTCTCAAAACGGCGCGAAGCGCCGAAAGATTTGACATTTTTACTTTTGAAATGCAAATTCTGCCATTATAAAGATATATAGAACACACAATTACTCATTTCGGCGCGAAGCGCCGAAATTTTTTGAATTTTAGACCTTTTTTGCAATTTTTGTCTTCCCGAAAATCTTTGTACATGTACAAAGACGGTCCCGAAAAGTCTTTGTACATCGGGAAAAATCTTTGCCGAGTACAAAAAAAACCGTGCGTGGGACCCAGAAATTTTCCTTTAGGAACACCGCTTATTACTGGCAATGAATTCGATATATGACCGTCAATTTTTACCTTCTGTGATCTGCCTGATAAAAATGATCGAATCCAGTTTAGCAAAACTCCAGAAATTCCCAAATATTCAACTTTCCGTAACAGTTTAGAATGAACAACAGAATCGAAGGCTTCACAAATATCTACATAAACTATGTCAGTAGGAGGAATCCGATTATCTAAATTCTTGGTCCAAATATTTTTGCAATTTAGTAATTGAGAATCACACGATTTGTTTTTCACAAAGCCGAATTGCTGTGGGTTCAACAAATTGTTTTGATTAAAATAGTTTATGATACAATCATTTATTATTGACTCCATGATTTTGCAAAAAATACACGTGAGTGAAATTAATCTAAAATTTTCTACAAAAGGGGGTTCCCTTTTTTAAAAACTGGGGTTACCAAGGCTTCTAACCAGGACTTGGGAAGTTTTCCAGTTCTATAAGAGACTTCGAAAATTGTAGACAGGGAGCAATCAAAACATCACGAATTTGTTTTATAAAGTATGCGCAAAACCCATCGGATCAACAGAATATGTTGGTTTTAGCTTATTTAACGCCAAGGAAATTACCAAATATTCAAAAGCAACTTTTGGACGATCTGTTACGTTTACGCGATTCACATTATCTGGAATTTCATGATTGTCTAAAGTGAAAACCGATCCAAAAAATGTATTAAAAGCATCTGCCGTGATTGATTGGTCGAATACGATTTGACCATATCGGGAATTAAGCGCTTCAAGTTTAGCCGAGTATTGACAAAACTGTAAAACTTCTTCAAATTAGAACCATTTTTTAGTACATTTTCTTCCTCTTTACAGCAAAATGAAGCTACCGCATCATTCACATCATTACAGATGTTTTTGTATCAATTTTTCAAATTCTGATTTTTCTTAAGATTTCTCCAAATTTTTAACTTTTTCTTTTGAAGACACAAAATATTTTTGGGAAACTTTTTATTTTTTAATGGGATACTTCCTAAAAGGAACATGGGATTTAATGGCTTCAGTTAAATTAGTAGAAAAAGCTTCATAAAAATCGTCAATGTTTACACAGTCTGAAAAAACATTCTAAATATATTTGAAAAAAAATCAAAAAATGTGAAGAGATACTATTTTCAGCAAGTAAAAATGTTTGTTCCACTTTATTTTTGGAAAGTTAAAATCCCCCAATAATACGATGATCCTAGGAGTTCTACAAGACCATTCTAAATATTCGAGAAGTTGGTTGTTCATTTCATTATTCAGCAAAGGACTTTGTAACAAAGCAAAAATCGATATTTTGTATTGAGAACGTCAAAATCACAAACAGCAGTTTCTTGTTACATATAAATGTCAGGAATGTTCAAAATTTTGAGTTTTAGCTTATTATTGTATATGATTGCAACACCACCTCCAACTCTATTTTCACGGTCATGGCGGATAACACTATAACCAAAGTTTAGCAATATTGGGGAATCTGGAAAAGAATCGTTAAGCCAAGACTCTGTAATGAATATGAGCTTGTAAATCGACTGAGAGAGTAAACAATCAACTTGACCGATTTTATTACCTAAACTTCTGGCGTTAATTAGTATGCATTTCAATGATTGGCGAACAGGGAGACCAGTATTTTGAGGTATAGGTGTCTTATTGATTTTTTCTAAATCAACATTAGTTTCAGGTTTTTCAGTAGTGTCCAGAAAATTTGAAAGGGGCGTACATCTTCAATGATTAATAAAATTGGACGAATACAATGAAAAATCTGGCAAATGGCTCGTCTTACAAATTATGGCCTTGCGCTTATAATCAATATAATGAGAATCCTGATCAAACACTTTCAACTTATTGCGCAAATTTTGCCCATCCACCCACTGTTGAAAGGTGAGATCTGACCTGGCGCAAAAATCCTTGTACTCAAGATCCTCTAATTTCACAACTTTGTTTATGTATGTGATAAAAGCATCCCTCACCTTTGACGTGGCACAGATCACCTTCAAAAAACGTGGACTACCATCCTCGTTGGCCGGCCTATCTCGGAAAACGTGCTGGATGTCAAAAGGCGTGACGGAATTGTATCCCTCACTTGTGCTGATGGACATCAACTTCCGGACAGAGGTCAGGTCGTCGGCCGAGTCGTGCAGCCCAAAAAGAACCGTGTTGTGTCGCTTCATCTGCGCCTCCAAAACCGACTCTACCATTTGGGCGAGCACCCTGCTGTGGAATGGCGGAAGGGATGCTGGCTGGGCCATGGGGAACAAGGGCGGCGGTCGAGCAGTTGGAAGCGGCGGCAGTTGTGTTTGTGCTGGAAAAGGATTGTTGTTAGCAATGGAAAAATTGAGTTTAGTGTCTAGTTTCACCTCTAGTTCATGGAAGCGGGCCTCCATGTCGTCCATATGTTTTTCCATGGAAATCAGGTGATCTATCTTGGGTAGCAATTTGGGCAGAAGAATTTCGTGGATTTGGCGCCACATTTTTTGAGCGCGTTGTAGGCAGCCTGGTCCAATCCCATGCACTTTGGGTGTCCCCACAGGTCGCAATAGTCGCACTGGACGCCCGTCGAGCGATCACCGGCCTTAAATAAATTGCTGCACAAATGACACTTTTCGGCCGATTTGGACATATCGGAGTCCGTCTCAAACTGCCTCAAACAAACAAACAAACAAAGGATTTATTACTACGTCTAAGAAAACGTGATAAAATTAATAACATAGCACATGATAAAAAACGACAGCTTCTAAAAATTGAAGAAAAACGCACGTTCTCATTGCTGCATTTCTTTAGGCTTGATTATAGATAGTGATCGACCGATTGACTGGGGCAACTTTTTTGGCCGGGGCCGGGGCGGTACCGGGGCTTAAAAAATCCCCGGCCCTGGCTGGGGCCGGGGCTGGCCGGGGTCAGACAAGGAAAATATTATTGCATGACACATACTTGGGGTGGGCATAGAAAAAGAAATAATGAGCGACTGCTCCATTCAAGTAAATGGCAAGCGCAAAGTTAGGTGCGCTTTTCATATCAAGTTTTATTACTATTTATGTCACAATAAACAAATTTAGTCCAGTGTTTTATTGTCTGAATCATCAATAAAGTCTATGTCGCTGCTATTAGCACACTCTATATAATTTGAATCTTCGCTAATGCTACTGCTGCTGTAGCAATTGGATGCAATAGGTATTGGAAGTAATAAATGAGACATCACACATTCCCATAAGGGGGAAGGGACCCCCTCAGGGTCCAAGACAAGTCACTGTCACACGATTTTTGGTGAAAACCTTTTGAATTTTTTGAACTTAATTTTTTAGTATGACAAAAGTGTACCTAACTATTAGAATTTCACGAAGTGATACATGATTTTAGAATGTGAGCTAGAGTCAACAGATAAACTATCACTATAAAACATGCATGTAATCGCTTAAAATTTTATGAGGGTTCCTCAGTATAGATGTAACGGCTGGAAATCTAGGGTATGGGTCCCTCGCCATCACACCTGGGCGTGGGGGGGGTTTGGGGGTATGCACCCCCAGAAAACCAAAATACCCCCAGAAATCAAAATACCCTCCCCCAGAATTCAATTTTTGAAAATTTTTTTCGCTTTTTTCGCAATTTTTTGATGCCAATGGATAGTGCTTGATGAGAAACGTCGAAAAATGGTGTTTTTATCACCATACCATCGTTTTTAAGGCCATTTTTTGACCTTCAAAAAATCTTGCACCCCCAGAAATTTCTTGCTGCCCACGTATGCTCGCCGTGTTTAGAAGGAGGGGGTTAGCGACTAGATCAAAAATGGTAAAAACACATAAAAATAGCCAAAAAAGCATAGGTCTTCGCCAAAAAATGGGGAAGGGTGGTCAAATATTTTCTGGATTTCAAGGAAGTTCGGGGCTTCAAAGCGTGGATGGGGGATGGCCCAAACCCCCTATCAGATGTATATTTCCGGCCATTTTCAGGGGAAGGGGGTAAGCGGCTCCATTTTTGCAGCCGCTTACCCCCCTGAAAATCTTTAAAATAGTAGAATTTACAATAGGGAATTCCACACCTTTTTACAGTTTTTGTTTTTCAAAAATCTTTGTACATGTACAAAGACGGTCCTGAAATGTCTTTGTACATCAGCAAAATCTTCGCCAAATACAAAAAGACCGTGCTTCTAAATGTGATAATTCGGCCTAAATTTAGTTGATAATATTAGTTCGACGCGAAGTGCCGAACTTTTTATGAGCTTCTGATTGATTTCACACATAAAACTCAACTGAGAAAGCTAAAACAACTTGTACTACAAAATCAGAAATATTACAAAAATTGTAATATGCGATTTAAATCTTGTAATAAGCAACACTGTGCTTAGAATGGAAAAATCTCAAATATTCAGAAACCCAAAAATTAGCCAAATACACTGCTACTGGTCGAAAAAGTATGTTTTACCACACTGAAATCCTTACTGTACCATATTAAAGTATACAAAAATTTGCATGTACAAAACAGTGTTTTTTTGTATTTGCCAAACATTTTTCCCGATGTAAAGACTTCACAGGACTATCTTTGTTCATGTACAAAGATTTTTGGGAAGATAAAAACTGTAAAAAGGTGTGAAATGATATGAAAAATTGTCTGTCCATTATATGTTTAAAATGGCAAAATTTGTATTTAGAATGGAAAAATGTCAGATTTTTAGGCGCTTTGCGCCGTTTTAAGACAATTTTAGTAATTTTTTGCGTTAGAAGCCCAGAAATTAGCTAAAATATACAATCAAAAGTCAAAAGACCCTGTTTCACCACACAAAAATCGCTACTGTACCATATTATAGTAACCAAAAATTTGTGTGTACAAAATGTACAAAGACTTTTGGGTATCATCTTTCTTCATGTAAATACAAAGGTACATTGCACAAAAAACACTGTCACATACTGATAGTATGCAAAAATGTGTATGTTTTAAAATATATTTATATAATATAGCTTTAAAAATTTGTTAGCTCATACAAATACCTTTTTGGAGATCTTTGTACAAGCACAAGAAGCTCGTACGACAAAATAGAGTCGGCTAATAATAGTCCACCACTTAATTTTCTGGTCTTCCAATTCCCTCAACTCTGGACCTAAGGAAATATTTGTGATATATTTAGTTTATCGGATCGGATGCAATTCTGCAGCGTAGTTTACATTCGCCTATAATTAACCACTGTCCTAATAACTATTACACAAGAAACGCGTTTTAAAGCACGCGGTTCTCATTCAATTAAATGTAAGTGTTTTTTGTAAAAATAATTTGTTGAAAACGTACAATTTCCAACTAGAAATAGAACGCATTTGTCAACTCTAAATCTTCTAGCCATAGCCATGAAGGAATGAGTTTAATGTAGCATTTAGTTCGAATAAGTTAAGTGGAGGAATCGAGAACATGCAGATTTTTCTGAACATTTATTCAGTAAAAGCTTATTTATACACAGTAGCAAAGTTATAACAAGGACTAAGTAAGTATACATACCTATGGTCTAATCAGTACAGTTCGCAAAATTAACACTTGCTCATTGATAAATAAGTGCCAGTATCACAGCCCGAACAAAATAAGAATTACACTAAATTTTCTCCGGCCCCGGCCATTTTTTGACCTTGCCCCGGCCGGGGCCGGGGATGCTCAAAAATGGCCGGGGATTGCCGGGGCCGGGGCCCCGGTCGATCACTATGGCTTCTTTGGTCGATATTACACCACTTAGGTCTTGAATGTACCTAGCTGCTTAGGTCGGCTCAATTATTTGGGCATAGTGGCTCAAATTTGCATAAAATCAATGCTTCTTTCAGCAAAAGGTGTAAATCGGTAAGTTTGTTCAAAAGACTTTGAGCATTGACCTAAAAACATTGAAATTTCAAATAACCTTGGAACGTGGATACCTAATGCGTGGAGTTGCAGGCTTTTTATATTACCGTTTTGTTTAAATTTAACACAATCAGCGCGAAAATCAATATATAGTCCTCGGTTACCTTGGGATTTCCGATGATCTAGCTCTGAAACTAGTTCACGCTGGCGTTTTTGTCGAAGAAACGACGGGTCAGGACGACAACATTGGCGTGGAAGTGGACCTTTGGACTGGATGCAGATAGTCTTTTTAACCAATGAGATAAACCGATGCCTTGCTTGAACCGAAGTTAGCAGGCACATAGCTATAAGGTGTAATTGGGGGGGGGTCCGAACCCCCCAAAATTAGGAAAAATCGGAAAATAGGACTTTTTAAACGTTATTTTTTGCTATTTTTGGCCTTTTTGGACTTAGTCTTTTTACCTAAAATAAGAGGGCCAGGTCCGTGCCTGGAAGTTAGGCAAACTTTGACATAGTGAACGCGATTTTTGTGCTTTGGACCATCACGAAAGACACGGGAAACATCGGACGCTACTAATTCGTGACAATCAGAATAAGAGTCAATTAGAGATTGACCCGTTCAATGTCCTCAACCACTGTCCGCTAGCGGCAAATTGAATGAAACGGCATTGCGTTTTTTGAAATCTCTTTCAATAGCATCATTTATCAAAGATAATCCATTTTTATCTTAATCAGTCGTAGAATTTTGGGAATGTTCAAGGCGGTCAATTTTATTATGTAGGTCAGCAAATTGCGTAGTTAAATTATCCAAACGCTTTTCAATATGCAAAAAACGAATGGATTGAGGAGGTACAGGCCCATATCCAGGAGTGAGAGAGGGGGCACGTGCCCGTCCCCCGAAATGAAATATGGAATTTTTTTACTTTATCCTTCGGTCCCCCTTATCTTTTAAAAAAATTTTGTTCGTGTTCTACCCCCCCCTCCCCCGAAACAAAATCCTGGATACGGGCTTGAGTAGGAATACCGATGGTAATTATGAAATACCTAGAAAATTAGTAAAATGCTCCAGTCTTTTCGCAAGAAATGGCTAAGTGTGGTGCGGTAAAGTTGTTTTTATTATTTTTAAAAGAAGTGCGGATTTTATTGCCCATCACGCGTTTATGGCATTTTCAATTTTTTCGCAAAAAGTACCTCTATTTTCAACAGAACTGTCTTAGTCGATCATGTTCGACATGCTAAGAACGACAGTGTTGATCATTTTTCCTTAAAAGCCAGCTGTTCAGGAGTTCCTTAGTTCGAGTCCGTTAGACAGCGGCAATTTTCCATTTTTTTCAAAGGCTGTCGCTCATTAAAGTTCTATTGTTGTAAAGTGCATAGGCCATCATTAAGCAGGAGTACGCCGATCAGAGCGGCCTAAAAATTTAATCTATGTCTTAAATCTGGATTAGTCCAGCAAAATCTTTCTATGAATTTTTTCGCAATTTGCATGCTTTCTTCAGTCTACCTATTTTTTTCCTGCGGCTTGTTTCGCATGTGTCACTAATATGCAGCAAAGAATTAACTTTCGCATCTTGATTATTTTAAGGCGTGGTTAATTATTTCTCATGACATCGTGGTAGTCAACCGAACCAGATTCAATAGTCGCTGGCCTGATTTCAGCTTATTCAACCTTTAATATGGGTAATGCACAGTGGTTATCTTATTGGATCGCTTATTGAGATTATTCTATAAAAATATACCTACTTTTTTCATACGATATAACTTACCTAACCTAAGTTTAAATTGTTAAATTTTAAATTTTATTCAAATATCAAATTTCAAATTCGAAAATGATTATCTCTTTCGTCACGTGATCGTATTTTTGAACAGATAGTCGGCCAAGGCCGCGTTTAGCCGTCAGAGCCGGTCGAGGGCGCCAAATCGCCGACGTCAGGCATTTGCCGCCGAGGACCGGGTCGTCCGATTTTGCCAAAAATATTCGCCTCGAAAAGCATCCCGAAAATTCGACGGCGGAGCAGCCTCAAGCTTCTACGTCTAATAACGCCGAGTAATTCTCCGAAATATTAATGAATTAATTAATTAATCGACTAATAATTCATTAATTACTTAATTAATGTGTTTTATTTAATTCAAGCGGATCATTCGAATAAGAGCTCAAAACTTTGTGTTGTGGTGTCAATTTAGGATGAGGTGGAATACGTAATATACTTATATAATGTTTTAATAATTTATTATCGATAATTTAATACTTAATCTGAATTAATAATAGTTGATGATTTTTTTCATATGCTTCCTCCACTTTTTCATTAAAAACCGCAATTTATAAGCAACGATTGATGGATTTGTTTATATCGATTTTTCTTGGTTTGCAACCACTCTTCATATACAGTATTTCTTTATCATTTGCTTTATTTTTCACTTGATTCAGATCAAATACTTGTGATTTTCGCTTTTATATAAATTTTGTAATTCTTGGCAGAAGCTAAATGTGAATGAGTAAGACGCTTTTTAAAATGATAAACATGATTTATTTTAGTATAGAGGGACGAAAGGAGCATTTTTGAGTCTTTCCTTCCACACTCTTCGTCGATTTAACTGACTTTCGTTACTCAAACGATTTGCGCAGCTGTTTTAGAATTTTTAAAAATTAAAAAAATGGAAATACTTTGTTATGTTCAAAGACGTCCAGAGTCAAAAAATAATCCAAATTTAAAAAATAAACAGCTTTGCTTTTTTCAACGAAGAAAACGCATTTAAGCGTACTATAGGACTTATCAATAATCTGAAACACTGCTGGATCAAGTGGCCAAGAGGATTATGCGAAAAATGGGACCCTATAGTGCCTGAATTGTACGCTTTTTCTCTTTTTTCTCTTTTATATCCTCATTTTTTCATTTTTAGTCTTTTCTTATTTTTATTCCTAAATTTTCTCTTTTTTTATTTTCTTTTCGCGTTTTTCTCACCCGTTATTATGTTCGAGGTCTTTACCGAAATTTCGCCTGTCTTATCTGCAGTGTAAAAAGCGTACCTACGTGGTGTAAAGTATGTAAATTATACAGACCTTAATCTCATTTGTTCTATTTATATTGTAAAGTACATGCTTGGTTCAATGTATATAAATTACATAAATCTTAATCTCACTTGTCCTATTTCTAGTGTAAAGTACGCGCGTGGTTTAAATTATGTAAATTATGCAGAAGCACTTCGTCGTTTAAAGTATATGAATTACGCAGACCTTGATCCCACTTGTCTTATTGGTAGTGTAAAGTACTTTTGTGGTGTAAAGTACGTAAATTAAGCAGACCTTAATCCCATTAGTCTCACTTGTATTGTAAAGAAGGGTGCGGTTTGGAATTTATGTATTAACGCAGACTTTAATCTCGCTTGTCTGATTTATAGTGCAAAGTACGTGCGTAGTGTAAAGTATTTAAATTACGCAGACTAGCGCAGCAAAAAGTTCGAGAACTGACCGAAGAAGTAGCTAAATTGAAACGAGAGCTTATTCGCTCGAGATACAGTTCCAAGGTAATGAGCGCTTATCCTATTTTGTGTCACTGCACCGCGCAATGAATTTTGAATTAAATTTTTTCAATGCAAAAAATTAAATTTTAAAAAACTGAAAAATATAAAATTAAAAATTTTTATTTAATCGTTGGGAGCAGAAATCTCAGCAAAGTTGCAACGATTGCCCGAAGCTCAAAAGCGCTCAAGCGGAAGTCGACGCATTGAAAAAACGAGTACGTTTTAATCAGTGTTTAAAGCATTTCTTGAAAAATCTTACTTTACACAACTTCAAAATTTTACTTTACACTTGCACTTTAGCATTTTCCATACGTTTAGAGAAATATTCGAAAACGTCAGTTAACACGAGAGCTTTATGCTACTGTACACCTCAAAATTAAACGCATTTCAAGAGTATCTCTGAAAGAATGTCAGTTTAGAAATATCTACAAGTGTACATTATCTTAGTGGGCGGGGAGATCACCTTTTTGAATAAACATTTTCACTTTCCCCCTTGCAGAAACTTTTCATTCCCCCCAGAATTAGCAATTTTTCTAAAGTTTTCAAAAGTTTCCAGAGAATTCGTAGAAAAGGTGCTGTTCTATGCGTTTTTGTTATTCATTTGCTCAAAAGTGTCAAATTTTTGGCGCTTCGCGCCATGTACTCATGTTTTGACTATATTATGTTTAATGTGTTGAATTTTTTATTTTTTTCGAAATTTGTTATATTTTTATGCTCTAGAAAGATAGAGCATCGTCGGAAAGGCCAGAAAAACGATGGTTCTGAAGCGACCCAGGCCCGTATCCAGGGGGCGGAGGGGGCTGCCCCCCCGAAATGGGAAAAAATTTTGTTCCTCCCAAGGGTCCCCCAAAGGGAAAAATTAAAAATTGGTAAAGTGCGTCTAAAACACCGCCAAAACAGATTTTTAGCGTACTTTTGAGCAAGTAAACTCAAAATTTCCCGGCGCTTCGCGCCGAATTTATTGTTTATGTATAGTTTTGTCTTCTAAACCGCTAAAAATCGTTCAAATTCGACTTAGACATAGAGAGCATGTCAATTTTTTCCAGCGCTGCTCGCCGGATTCATTGTTCAGCTATAGTTTTTGCCTTCTAGCTCACTCAAAACAGCTCAAATTTGAGGTTTGACATGGGAAACATGAAATTTTTCCGGCGCTTCGCGCCGTATTCATTGTTTATATATGTTTTTTGTCTTCTAGCCCGCTCAAAACCGCTCAAATTTGAACTTGACATGCAGAATATGTCAATTTTTTCGGCCCTTGACGCCGAATTTTTCATTATCTGCATTGTTTTTCTCTGTAAAGCACAATGATTAAGTGCAAAGGCAAGAGATAAGAAATAATTCGTCGATTAAGTGATGAGAAATCAGCTTAAATGATAAATTTGATGTATATCAATATGAAATAGAGTGAAAAATAATTTTTTTTTGAATTTTTCTCGACCATCGTATAGAGCTCGCTGAGATACGCTCAAAACTGCCTTTATTTTCGCCTATATCCTAATGGTTTTCGAGATATCTGGCCTCAAAAATTTTCGCCCCTCCCCCGAAATAAAATCATGGATACGGGCCTGCGCGTACCCACCATTTTTAGGCTTGAAAAGGCACTTTAAAATTTCGCCCACCACTGCTACGGAATTCTCATGCTGTACAAGTCTGCATTTAAATTTGTTTTTAATTTTAATTTTAATCAGGATTTTGGCCAATAGGGTGGTTTATATCTTTCAACGGCTAACGAGGTTTTCTAAATGTTATGTATGTATCACAGACTACATGGTTCAGTGAATATTATTGGGAAAAATGAATATTTTTGGAATTTCGAATACCTAAGAAAATAAAACAGTTTTAATTTCAAATGGTTAAAATTAAATATACAAATAAATTAAATATAAATTAATATAAATAATAAATATTATAAATTAAATATAAATAAAATTAAATGTAAAATTTATTTTAATATAATTTTGGCAGAATGTGCAAAAGCATGCAAGCGTTTAACACATCCTGATTTTGGAAGAAGTTGGCCGTGTGCCATTTCAGGACTAGTGTAAATAACCTGTAATTTTTGGGTAAAAAATGATAGGAAAGAAAATAAAAGGCCTAAAAACGCAATTTTTCGCCAAAAAGGGGGATAAAAAATCTTATTTTGGTGATGGGCACGACCTATGTACTTTGGGTGAAAAATCCTTAATTCTGAAGTCGCTCTTCTATTTGGCTTTTATTTTTTATATTATTAAATTTTTTATTCCATAGATTACTGAAATCGTATCCGATAATCAACTTTCGACTAATAATTTGGACAAACTTCGAATTTCGAGCCAAAAATTCGACGATAAGGTGAGAGGAATTTTTTTCTGTTAGGTTTTCAAATGTTTTATTTCAAAAGATATTTAATTTTTTTGAATGTTTTTTTTAATAATTTTCAATTTATTCAGAATTAATAAATTTTTGTAATTTAATTTCTAAAGTCTTCTAAATTGTGAACTTCTGAATTGATCTTTTGAATTTTCTAATAAGTCCATGAAATTTTGGATTTTAAATTTTAAACTTCCAATTTTTATTCTAATTTCGAACAAAATGTCAGAAAAAGAGAAGTTTGTGCCGTTTCTTCGCTTTAAAATTCAAAGTTTACGGCTTTCAACGCTAAAATTCTGACGTTTTTTTTTGTGTTTTTAGCTTTTAGCCGAAGAAATTGGACACAGAGACAAGATTATTGAGCTTTATAACGTAAGTTTTTCTTATTATTTTTATGTGTTTCCTTATTTCTTTTCTGCTTTGCCTCTCGGTTTATTGACACTTATTAGAAAAAGCGTTATATAAAGTGAGCAGCTTATAAAAAATATATGCATATATGTGCTTCATTAAATATTTCAAGGCACTTTGAGTAAATATCTTTTTTTTCCAGAATTTTTCCTTATTTTCCAGATTTTTCTTTCTTTTCTAAGTTCTTCTTTATTTTTTCTACTTTTCCTGATTTTTCCAATTTTTCCTGATTTTTATTAATTTTTTCTGATTTTATTTACTTATTCTGATTTGTCTTGATTTTCTAGCTTTTTCATCAGTTTTCTTAATTCATCACACTTTTTTACTACATTATTCTCCAAATTTATTAATTTTCTCAGAATTAGACGATTCTTATTCATATGTACGTTTTAATCTTGATTCAATAATGAATTTCGATTAACCTAGTTTGTGTTTTTCAATTTACTTGGTATGACAGTAATTCTTGACACTTTGCCAATTTTTCGCCACTGCGCCGGAATGTTTTTTATCTCGCAAATTAAATTATTTTTGGCACATTGCCCAATTATTTCTCGCAGGAAAAACAAGCATTGTTGGTCGATAATGAAAAATTGAAGCAGAAGTTGTCCAGCGCCGAAACGAATTTATTGCGTTGCGAAAGTTTTTTAGCCGAAAGACGCAGCGAAAAAACAGATTTGATGGAAAGAATTGATCGATTGCAAGCCAAAAGTTCGTTTTGCACCAATAATTTGACGAAAAAATTTTCTCACACTTTTGTTTTAATCCTTATTACTGTAGCTTTTTAGTCGTGGTTGAAAAATCGCACTTGTAAACCGCATCAGATGACAATTTAATAATTTTAACCATTTTATGGTCATTTTTTTAAATTTTAGGATGAACCTTTAGATTTTAAAGCGGAGAAACTTTTAGATTTTAACTTCATTTTAAAAATTTAAAATCAGGTTTATTTGAGTAGTTAATTTAAAAAACGATAAATTTAGAAGAATATGGATTATATAGTATAACTGTGAAAAATGGGATTCATTTCAGGTTTCTCATCGTATAAAGGCTTTAAATTAAAAGCTGTAGAATTTAGAAAAACGGTTTGAAAAATATAATTGAATACCTAAATCACTTAAAATCTAAGCTCTCAATTAACGATGCGAGTTTTCAGGAAAAACTGAAATTTTCTGTGAAGCTACGTGCTCGTCATTCTATGCACGGTAGATTAACTTTTTCCGCCGAAAAATCAAGCAGAGTAAGCATTTCAGTTCATTGTATGCATCTTTATGCTTGACCTGATTGCTTTGTTCCAATTTCCGCTTTGAAAGACAGAAGGCTATAGAAATTTATAAGCCCAAATGAGTAATTGCGTGTCCTATATATCTTTATAATAGCAGAAATTGCATTTCAAAAGAAGAAATGTCAAATTTTCTGGCGCTTTGCGCCGTTTCAACACAATTTCCAATGATTTTTGCCCTTAGACAGTGTTTTTTTTTGCACAGTGCAAACTTTTTTGGGCCCGCGCAGAGAAAAAATTTGGTGATTTTTGCACGGTGCGAAGAAAAATTTGGGCAAAAATAATGTAACATATGTCGATTTTTGAACGCCCAGGTCACTTTAAAATCAAATTTTCAAAAAATTTTCGGCGCTTCGCGCCGGATAACACCAGAATATCTTATTTTCTTTCCAGCGCGCCCACTGAGTTCAATTTTTCATCCTATTTTCATTTCTGATGCAGACAGGCTTATTCTACTTTGCGTATTCCATTACCGAATTAGCAAGACGTGGATCTTGTTTTAGCTTGTTTTACCTTTTTCAAAGGTCACCCAATTTTAAAAGTGCAAAAAGTTTCAAATGAGCACTTTTTGGAAAAAATGCAAAGATTTCCGGTACTAGTGCTTGATGTCCCATGCCTTTTTTCGACACTTTTCCCTAATGTAGTAAATTTCTAGACCAGGTTAAACGAATCATTAGGTTTTTGTTTTACCTTTACAGTGCCTACAAATTGTTAATTAAGTTTTCTGCGTCATGTTAATAGGTAATTACGCAACTTTTTCGATTTTTTGCTCATGCCATTTTCAGGGCTTTCATATGTTTTTAAACAGGATTTCGATAATTATGACGATTGGAGCCCTATTTTAATCTTAGCATCACAGTGTTGTTTTGTACACATTTTTCAGTGCTAGAAAGTGAAAAATCTGAAGTTCTTTTTTTGGAAAAATCCCAATAAAGTTTCGCGCTTCGCGCGATTTCTTCACTTTTATAGATATTTTCAGCATAAACATTTCAAATAAAATTTAACATTTGATCCTTTTTAAGATTTTCTGGCTCAAAAATACATTGGAAAAAATTTTCGCGCTTCGCGCGACTTATTATATCTATCCACTTATAACATGAATTGCTAGAAGAATATGTCATTTTATTTTTTGAGCATTAAATTCCTGCAGAAACTATTAAATGTGCTGAAAATTTGTTACAGAAATCGCAAATCTGTCGTTTTTCTCAGGGTTAACATAGTGTGAAAGATATAACGGCTAAACCTACAGTATCCTACCGCGTGAAGCGCGGAAAATTTTTGTATATAAAATACATTGTACAAAAAAATTTTCGGTCGTGCAAAAGGATTTTGGGAGGTTTTTTGCACGGTGCAAAGAGGCCCGTGCACAAAGAAGCCCTTAGAAACACAGAAATTAGCTAAAATACACTATCAAAGGTCGAACGACTCTGTTTTTACCACTATTAAGTGGCTACTGTACTATATTATAGTACCAAAAAATTTACGTGTACAAAATGCACGTAGGCTTTTAGGACCATCTTTGTACACGTACAAACGGACCTCGGAAATAAAAAAAAACAATGCCTAGCTCTTAGCTTTTGATAGATTAATTTGACGACTCCTAAGGTACGCTCCTACAGTATGCCACTACACTATGCTCTGTGTTTGCGTATGAAATAACCATTTAGACAAGCAGTTGTGTGACGAAATAAGTTCATTGCGGCTAGGTCACGACGTTGTTTCGTCGGGAAGCCCTTTGGGCGCCAAGTGGCGCAGCGAACGCGATCTAAGTCACTTTAAACCACACGAGACGGATACTGTAGCCGGTCGATCGATCAATCGATATTGCCCGGTTTGTCGCCACACTAAAAAGTCGAATGGATCGGCTTTAAACGAAAAGGCAAGCAATCGATAATTTTAGTTGATTTTCAAGTTTTATTTACTGTTTACACTTTGCTTATGATTTATCGATTCTTTGATATTTCTATGAGTGATTGCTTATAAACTGTTGTCGTCTTGGTTATGATTTTTAGTGTTAAATCGATAATCTGTGCTTGCCAGCCTTTTATTAAAATCCTCGAATGATTTTATTACATTCCCTCAGACTTAGATACAGTAATTTCTTAGAACTATATCTTCGGACACTACACTTATGTATCTATAATTTTAAAAAATATAATATGGGCTTCTGCTTGCATTAACTCGGATAATGCAAATATGCATACGTAAATTTATAGAAAATCATTTTATGGCAAATGATTTTTTTAGTTTACATCAGTAACAGTTTAAATACGATCTTAGTGTAAACTACGGTATAGGAGTATATTATATCCGAGCCGGTGTAAAGTATTTTATAAGCAATTTAATCACCTGAAGAGGGTGTTGATTATGACTTATTTTTACATTACGTACATAATAGCATTATTTACCTAATATCCTTTGTCATTCATAAGTTTAAATCTATGCTGGTCTATTCAGTTTCGAAATTGCTATTAAACACTGTTTGAAAAAATATTTTAAAATAATTTCTGATGCAGCGTGAAATGCATTATACGCAATAAAATTATTTTCTAGAATTTTCGTTCATTTTTAAGGTTCATTTCGCCAATTTAGCCGATTCGGCCGTCGATAGCGGTTTCACCGATCGAGATTCGTTTATTTACACGATGTTTATCATTTACGTATTGAATTTTTGTTTAAACTTAATTTTTTGTATATTTTGCTTGGAAAAGATTTAGTCCCAAATGATAAGACGTATGTAGGTACTGATCGGTCAAGCAATGCTAAAAACGGTATAACATGCTCTTCAATTATGTCAAAACTAGATAGATTTTTGGTTGGATAGCCTAAACTTTACAGTTTACACTCTGACAATTATTTATTATATCATGCAGTATTTTATTTGTATTTTATATGAAAAATGTCGCAGTATACACGCCGGAATGTCAGGCGCAATATTTTTGATAAGTAATATATTTGCAATAACGTGATCCATAGGGAACAAGGTCGTAATGATAATTAGGATCAACCAGAGTACTTACAAGAATATGATGAAGCTATATAGCTACGTATCTACTTATCTAAGCTACATATCCCCGGCCATTTTAGAGGGGGGTAGCTTGGGGGATAAATGATCTCCAATTTTCAACCTAAATGGTAAAAGATATGTAAAAATGGCCAAAAACGCAAGCTCTTACTGAAAATAGGAGGAGGTTGAAAATGTTATGGCTTTGACGGGTGAACGACCAAATTTGGGTGATAATCTTCCCATTCCCCTCGTTAAATATACGGTAGTAGTTAAACGTGGTATTACGGAGTTTTATCCCTCTCCTGAAATTTTCCCTCCCAAAATTATCGATTTTTCAGGAAAACATTTTTAGCGATCTTCTACGTCAAGCGTGCTGATTTTTTCGGCGTTTCGCGTCAAACAGTCATTTCTTACTTTACTTTATTTATTTTATTAAATTATTTTGAATATTTCTATATTTTTATCATATAAGAAGAAAGAGCATCGTCAGGAACGCAAAAAATGATGTCTTGACGCGAACTCATCGTCTTTGAGTTCAAAGAAAAGGCACTTACGTATAAGTTCTCGCCACGAAATTTGAACAATAGAGAACCGATTGAGTTTATTTAGGAAGGCTTTTTCACGACCTAATCGCCTGAGACCTAAAGAGTATCCTGACATGCTTTACTTTAACTAAATGCGACCTAAAAGCTTGGGCTTAGGCTTAGGCTTATTTACACAATATCATATGCATATGAATTGCGCGAGTATGATTAATATTAATACGCTCTATGCGCGCTGAGTAGTAAACGGTCCGACCCAGAGATGCGCAAGGTCAAACTTTGAGTAGGGGTGGGGGTGAAACCCGAAAATTGCTAGATACATAGCTATGTGCTTCATAAAAACGGCTCCATAGTCCTTTTGGGGTCACAAAATTAACTACAAGCCTTTTTGGTCTCGGAAAACTGGCTAAATAGCCTTTTTGGACTAAAAATAGCTATTATTCCTTTTTGGAGTCGAGAAAATAGCTATATATCCTTTCTAAACTCAGAAAAGGCAACTAAATAGCATTTCTGAGCTTAAAAAAGACTATATAGCTAGTTTTCTTAGCCGAAAAAGGCTGTACAGCTAATTTTTGAGCCCAAAAAGGCTATGCAGCAATGCTTTTTCGGCCAAAATCGCTGTATAGCTATCAGTTTTCAGAGCTCAGGGGAGGTAATACCCTTCACCCCATGCTCTTGTATGGTCCGACCTAAGCGTTAGGTCGCGTTTTCTTTAAAATAACCCGCGTTTTCTTAAAGTAAAGCATGCCAGGATACTCTTTAGGTCTTCGACGATTAGGTCGTGGAAAAAACGTTTCTAAAATAAACTCAATCTGTTCTTTTTGTTCAAATTTCGTGGCGCGCACTGTAAGAAAATTTTTTCTCTTCAACCCCCCTCCCCTCGGAATTCCTGCACTGTGCTGTACATGTTTTTATGATGGTGAAACGACTATTCCTTATTCGTGAAGCTAGTTTTTACATATGTAAGTATGCGTTCTTTTTCTGCGTTTAATGCTTAATGTCGTACTTGTAACAGGGAGATGGAGCTTACCCCAATCATGGGTCGTCCCCCATCCCCCAAAGCCGGAAAATTTTGACCCACTTACGATTTTTGGCTAAAACTACTTTTTTTAGTCATTTTTGTTTGCTTTTCTTGCCAATTTCGGGCAAAAGTTGGAGGTTAATATCTCTTCCATTTTCTAAAAATTGGCCGGCTCCCGGCAATCCCCTCCCCGTGGGCGGCTTGTTGATCGACCGGGTACCCGGGGCTTGGACCGGGCCCGGCCGGCCAACAAGGGCAGGCCCGGGTCCGGGCCCGGCTGGAAAACCACCGGAGCCTTCAACCGGGCCTCAAATAATTATCGTTAATATTTTAAACTTTTACTATTTCTTAGCCGTTGCCCGTGTTTCTTATGAATTAGCTGCTTAGCCTGTGATTCTATTTAAATCCATTTGCCTTAATTCTGCCCACCTGCTCATTATCATGTTACTTGTCAATAACTTCATATGTGCATTCATCTTTTATACAACGCTTCAATCAGAGGCGCCGCCAGGTTTTTTGGTTCAGAGAGGGCAGACACAGAAAATTTTTTAAGACTAATTTTGCACTGAACAGCTAGCAACGTTGTGTACCTATAACAAAAGTGAGTTTTCTCGACCTTTAGTAGTGTAGCCTAGCTAACTGTTATGGGTTTCCGACAATCAGAAATACAAAAATGTTAATCAGCGCGAAACGCCGGAAATTTTTGAAATTTTTACCGTTTTCTGCTGTAGCATTTACGGTCTTTTAATCGACAAACAGTTCGGAAATCGTAAGAGGCGCAAAGCACCGAGGAATTTAGTAATCTTTTACTGTCCTTAACATTTGTTGCCTGGCGAATACTAATATTCTGTGATATTTTGCCTGATTTAGACTATTAAACGCAATGCTGAAGCTTTACAAAAAGAAAGAACAATAAACAGCAGCGCCATGCGCCGGAGAATTTTGACGTTTTACCTCTTAAAACACAAGTTAAACTGCTTAAAATCATACAGAATAGACAAATTAATTTCTGGCGAACCCTTTTTCCTTTTCGTCCTCCCAAAAATCTTCGCTGCACATGTACAACGAGATTTTACGGCGGGGGGGGCTGCAGTGGCGCGCTCAATCGCCCCCTAGAAAATTTTGTAAAAAAAGCACTCTAATGTTAAATACTATCGCTAAAATTTTAGCAAAATCGGCCAAATCTCGGTTCTAAATTAAGCCCAAAACACTTAAAATTGATGAAGTTCTACATTGAACAAGATTTCTGAGCTGAAATGCGCTTTTCGACCTCTGCTAAGTGTAAAGCGCAGCAATGGTTGCTGCCAATAAAAAATATGTATCAATGACAATTTTGTTCTTATCGTTTTCAGGCCCATTTGTGGCCTTCCTATTAACAAGATATAATTCAGAAAAAAGAAAATGCGCAAAAACATAAGAAAATTTGGCCATTCCTTTCATTTAAATTAGGATTATGTGTCCTGTCCTTGTAAAGAAAGACAAACAAAGCAAAGAATAGACAAACTGGTACACAATCATTTTCGCACATTTACTGTTATGCTCAACAAGCATGCGCAGTTTCATTCAACGAACAAATAGAGCAATAAATCACTAAAGTGGTATGAATTGATCGATTATTTCAGCTAATTTAAGCTTTTGAACTCATTGGATCTATATAACAATAAATATAATAAAGACTCGGCGCGAATTGCCGGAAAATTTTTGACATTTCTGCCTTTTTGAACTCAATTTTCTGGACACAATTATTACACTCGAAAAAATCAAAAAAAATTCTGAAAAATTTCGGGGGGGGGGGCATGTGCCCCAATACCCCTGGCTACGCCTATGGCTTCAATACGTGTCCTATCCTATACTCTACACAATTTCAATTGACGTCAATGTACGCCTGTTAGCTTGAGTTCTACAATCCAAACATGCTCAATTTCCTTTAAATATCTACATGAAACCTTGTGCTTTTTCAAACCGTGTTTAGTTGCACGTGCATTTTAATAATGGAATTGCGCGCTATTGTATTAAAAGCTTTGTTCTTGCTTGAATAAGGCTACCAAAATCCTTGCTAACTACTTAATTTATTTTTGGAAAGATTGAATAATTAACAGAGCTTAGAATTAAAAATCTTCTTGATACAGCAGTAAGCCTTGCGTTTGAAAAATAACAAATGTAAAATCGGTCTAATGTGTATCTTATGCATAACTTTATATTGGAAGCAAGGCATGTTGTCAGTATATAAGCCCGGGCCCGGTACCAAGCCCGGCAGCAAAGCCTCGGGCCCGGGCCCGGTTTTTTTGGAGCCCGGTCGATCACTTGTGGGCGGCACCAAAATTGGGGGCAATATTTTTCAGAGGTTAAAAAATCGCCCCAAAAATGGTAATATGGCGAAAAAACACCATTTTTAAACGTTTCTCATCGAGCACTATCTATTGGCATAAAAAAATGGCGAAAAAACAAAAAATTCAAAAATTGAATTCTGAGGGGTATTTTAGTTTCTGGGGTGCATATTCCCCAACCCCTTCACCCTATCACGCCCAGGTGTGCTCCCCACCCAAGATTTGGGGATCTTACGTGTCTGCTTACTGCATATATTATTTGTATTTGTTTGGTATTATTCTTTGTATATATATATATATATATATATATATATATATATATATATATATATATATATTTATATATATATATATATATATATATATATATATATATATATATATATATATATATATATATATATATATATATATATATATACAGGGGCGTAGGCAGGATTTTTCTAAGGGGGGGCGGTCCAAAATTTGGTGACCTCTATATTTAGGATATGGTCGCCGGGGCGCCAAATAAAGTGCATTTTCTGACGTTTGCGAACATGCTCTATCCGTTGAGCTCTATAACATTCAATTTTTTCCGAAAAATTTTTATTTTCTCCTAATAAGCTATAAAAAATGACGTTTTTTTTGGCCGCGCTTGGGCCTAAGTGAACGAAAATAATGATTCTACGGCGGCCAAGCGCCGAAAATTTTGAGAATTTTCGATAAAATGATGGCAATTTTCACGCATTTCCTTACCTTTCCAAAATTATTTTTGGGCTAAGGGGGAGTGGCTATGAAAAATGACGTTTTTTTGGCCGCGCTTGGGCCTAAATAAATGAAAGTAATCATTCCACGGCGCGAAACGCCGAAAATTTTGAGAATTTTCGATAAAATGATGCCAATTTTCACGCATTTCCTTACCTTTCCAAAATTATTTTCGGGCTAAGGGGGAGCAGCTATGAAAAATGACGTTTTTTTGGCCGCGCTTGGGCCTAAGTGAACGAAAATAATGATTCTACGGCGCCAAGCGCCGAAAATTTTGAGAATTTTCGATAAAATGATGCCAATTTTCATGCATTTCCTTACCTTTCCAAAATCATTTTTGGGCTAAGGGGGGGGCGGCCGCCCCCCCCGCCCCCCCTGCCTACGCCCATGTATATATATATATATATATACATATATATATATATATATATATATATATATATATATATATATATATATATATATATATATATATATATATATATATATATATATATATATATATATATATATATATATATATATATATATATATATATATATATATATATATATATACAGGCCCGTATCCAGGATTTTATTTCGGGGGGGGCCGATAATTTTTGAGACCAGATATCTCGAGAACCATTAGGAGATAGGCGAAAATAAAGACAGTTTTAAGCGTATCTCGGCGAGCTCTATACAACGGTGAAGAAAAATTTCAACAAAAAAATTAAAAAATTTTCACTTTATTTCATTTTGATATACAGCAAATTTATCATTTAAGCTGATTTCTCATCACCTAATCGGCGAATTATTTCTTATCTCTTGCCTTTGTACTTAATCATTGTGCTTTACAGAGAAAAACAATACGGATAATTAATAATTCGGCGCGAAGCGCCGAAAAAATTGACATGCTCTGCTTATCAACCTCAAATTTGAGCGGTTTTGAGCGGACTAGAAGACAAAAAAACATGTATAAACAATAGATACGGCGCGAAGCGCCGGAAATATTTCATGTTTCCCATGTCATCACTCAAATTTGAGCTGTTTTGAGTGAGCTAGAAGGCAAAAACTATAACTAAACAATGAATCCGGCGCACAGCGCTAGAAAAAAATTGACATGCTCTCTATATCTAACTCTAATTTGAGCGATTTTTAGCGGTTCAGAAGACAAAACTATACGTAAACAATAAATCCGGCGCGAATCGCCGGAAAATTTTGAGTTTACTAGCTCAAAAGTACGCTAAAAACCTGTTTAGGCGCTGTTTCAGACGCACTTCGCCAATTTTTCATTTTTCCCTTCGGGGACCCTTGAGAGAAACAAAAATTTTTCCCCATTTCGGGGGGAGGCCTACCCGCCCCCTGGATACAGGCCTGTTCCCATGTCATAACTCAAATTTGAGCTGTTTTGAGTAAGCTAGAAGGCAAAAACTATAGCTAAACAATGAATCCGGCACAAAGCGTTAGAAAAAATTGACATACTTTCTATGTCTAACTCAAATTTGAGCGATTTTAAGCGGTTTAGAAGACAAAACCTTACATAAACAATAAATCCGGCGCGAAGCGCCGGAAAATTTTGTGTTTTCTAGCTCAAAAGTATGCTAAAAACCTGTTTTGGCGGTGTTTCAGACCAACTTCGCCAATTTTTCATTTTTCCCTTTGGGGGACCCTTGGGAAAAACAAAAATTTTTCCCATTTCGGGGGGGGCAGGCCCCCCCCGCCCCCCCTGGATACGGGCCTGTATATATATATATATATATATATATATATATATATATATATATATATATATATATATATATATATATATATATATATATATATATGGAGGAATGTTTTTTTTCATACCTGCTGCAATGTTTGTAAATGTAAATAAAGGATTCGAGTCCGGAGCAGCCCAGGTCGAAATTGAAGCCCACTAATTCGGATAAGACGCATAGCGACGAAATTCGAGGCATGAAAGACGCGTTGCACAAATTTCGGGTCGAAAAGGCTGTTTTGGAAACGGAAAAAATTGGCCTTCAGCGATTCGCCGACCAGGTATCCAATTATTGACCAAATTTTTAAGCATATTGGTGGACTGTCACATGATTTTCTTCATTATATCGTGCGTCATTTCACTTTATACCAATTTTTTCTAAAATTTCGACAGTCTTCGCGGTACGCTTCGAAGCAGCTTTACACTACTTTACACGCTCGCTTCGAATATTTTTCTCACATTGTTTCCTTAGTTTACATACTTTTTATGCGTTTATTATTTACGCTGGTTTTACACTCGTTGCATTATGCGCGATACTTTACACGTTGAATATTTTTATCAAGTTAGAATTAGATTATATTCTAACACTTTACACTCTATATTTGGATCAAACCCAGATTATGATAGAACACTGTACGCTAGTTTAATTTTTTATTATTTATCTTGCGCTTAACGTAATAAATATTTATAAATTTTGATTCCCGATTGCAATGTATTACTTTACACTGGCTCAAATTATTCAAATTACTTTTCAATCGAGGCATGAAGGCTTTTCTTATAAATTTACGCTGGATCACCATGTAATATTTTACAGTCGTCCGACGCCTTATTACTTTGATCGATTGCGTTTAAGTGTGCGCTACTTTTCTTTACAAGTATTACTTTACACTCGTTTTTGAGCAAAAAGAAGAATTGCGGCGACTCAGGCTAGAAATTGCGGACTTGAAACGGGGCCAAACTCAGCTTTGCCAATGCCAATCGTCGCCGGTTGTTCAAAAATTTCGTAAAATGCCAAAAATGAATAAAACGTCGCCGGATCGGACCAATTTAAAGCAATTGTTGAAGCAAAACGATGAATTCAGAATGGAAATTGATGTAAACTTAAAATGGAAATGAATGTAAAGTAATTTAAATCACGGCACGCAAATGTAATATTTACTTATACAGTGTGCTGCCATGAAAGATGACGCGCTATCATCCTCAGAATTATAATAGATGGTGCGTCGCGAGCGCCGCGTTCCGTCCATCATGCGCTATTATCTCTTTTTTTATTATTGTACGCCATTAATCTGTATCATCCCGTTAATCTGGCGATGCGGACGGCGCAATTTAGCTATTAATAGCGCCAACAAGAAGGAAGCGCGCACGTGAATGCTGGAAGCGCGAACGTGAATGTCGTTCTATATTTATGCGAGCCAACATTAAAATCAATGTTTTTGCAAGCCGAGCACTGTCTATAATTATTATTTATATATTAAGTCATCTAAAAAACTTCAATAGCATTTTCAGAGGTTTTTTTATAAATCAATTCGAAATGTTCAAAAACTCCTCAATCAATGCTGCGTACATCACTCTGTATTGCGTACCTTTCGCAAAATTATTTATCGTCCATCGCCGGCTTGCAAAAATATTTATTTTAATGTTGGCTCGCCTAAATATAGAACGACATTCACGTGCGCGTTCCTTCTTGTTTGCGCTATTAATAGCTAAATTGCGCCGTCCGCATCTCCAGATTAACGGGATGATACAGATTAATGGCTTATAATAATAAAAAAGAGATAATAGCGCATGATGGACGAAACGCGGCGCTCGCGACGCACCATCTATTATAATTCTGAGGGTGATAGCGCGTCATCTTTTCATGGCGACAACTGTAGATATTTTATCAAGAAAAGAAATAGAAAAGGTTGTAGAGTTGGGAGAAAGCCGGGTATTTTCAAATTTTATTTACATATTTATGTAGTTTAAATTACCAGGTTAAAATTTTATCAATCTATTTTAATCTGCCGAAATTTTTACACTCTAAAACATTTTTATAACTAAGCTCTTTTTATCATCTTAACAGAGATCTATTTACACATGCATTTTTCGACATAATTTCGAAAATTCGATTGGTCAAATTTTTCACTTCTAATCTTATAGATTTTTTACTTCAGGACTCAAATCTAAAAAATATGCAACGTTTCAACTTTTGACATTTGAAATTTGCTGAAAGTTGTCAATATAATCAAAATTCGTTATAAAATTTTGAAATCGCTGATGGGAGACTTTCTTTAATTGTGTTTCTTTATTTATTTTTTTCTTTTTTCTTTTTTATGTTTCTTTTTTCTTATTTCTTTTTCTTTCTTTTGTTTCTTGTTTCTTTTCTTTCTGTTTCTTTTTTCTTCTTTTCTTACAAAATTTCTTTTTTTTCTTTTTTTCTTTTGTTCTTTCTTTTTTTTTCCATTTTCGATTTGTTCTTCATTTTTCATTCGTGTATACCATCTAATTCTATAAATTTGATAAATTTGGCCTAGCCATCTTTCGGAAACTGTATAATTTGAGATTCCAAACAAAGTTTTCGGTTTTTTAGGCGAATTATGTAAATTATACATTGGAATTTTTGAAATATCGTGTTAAATTGTAATATTTAAATTTTTATGAATTAAAATTAAAATTTTAATTTTAAATTTCAACTTATTCTTGTATAATTTTCCATTTCAGGCTCTAAAAACGCGATTAGAAACGGAAAAAGCGCGCTATGAGGCCAATATGAGTTTATTGTCTGCTCAAAAAACTAAAGTAAGACGACTAATTAATGAAAAAATAATTAATTAATAAGCGTAAATGAATTGAAATATTCGAATGACTATCAAATGCTTAAACACCGAATTTCATCATTGATTTTTAAATTACATTAATTTATCAATTTACAATATGCCTGATTTTTTATCAATTTTTTAGCCTCAGCTTAAGATTAGTTTAATCAGTTTTTAAAACAAAAAATTGTTTAACTTTTTAACCTGACCTAATCTGATTTTAAAATTTTCAGTCAATTTCGTCGCCTAAGCCTAAGCCTTGTTTAACTGTTTTTTAAACTGAAAAATAGTCGACCGGATTAGAACTTTTGATAATAATAATTAGTTTCGATAAATAATTCATTTTTATTATTTCCACCAAATTCTTATTATTCGTAATATTATTAATTATTAATTGATTACTAATTTAATTAATTAGTTTTTTATTTCGTATTTAAATTTAAATTTAAATTTATTTGATGTCAACTTTTGAGTTAAAATTTTTATGTCGATTACTGTAGCTCGAAAGAGACAACGTGTGTTTGTTGGATGATTTGGATAAATCGAGATCTAATAATGATGCTTTGAGAAGGCAGCTCGGCGAAACCGATGAAAGATTTGAAAAATTAATGGACGAAATTAGATCGCAGTCTAAAAAGTAAAATTTTAGAATTAAATTAATTATTTATTCATTGTTTAAGACGCCTTGTGGCGTAGTGGTAAACACCGTTGCACCTGGTGCAGAAGGTTGACGGTTCGAACCCTACGCAATGCAAACGAGTTTTCTCTTCCCAGAGGCACACGAATAAAACTCGTGCATGAACACTTGGTAGTGACAGGCTGAAGGATAGCCGACTTTAAAGTTCGATTTTCTATCCAGACCTCCCGTGTCACCCCTATAAAAATGACATATTGGCACGTTAAATGGAAGTTTATGTATTCATTATTCGTCGATTTGCTACAGTCGACAATAATTATGAATACTGTTATGTACGTATTATTAAATGAATTGATTGAAAATTTCTAGATTATTTTATTAATAAAATTTAAATTAATTAATTCATCAAAGTTATAAATTCGTAAGTACGTATTCATTCAAATCTGTAATTATTGATTATACGCTAATTTATTCCACTAACCTGATGATTTTTTTTATAAATTTTAAAAAATTTTGAATTTTATTTTTTATGGTCTTTTTAATAATTTTGTATTAAATTAATTTATTGTTTTATTTTCTTGTATTTCTAAAAAAATTCCAGGCTTTAAGGCTGGCGTCTTGAAAATGATTTTTTATAATTAAATATTCACCGTGCAACATGACGCAACTAATGTTGTATATCCTTCGTGTAAATTGCCAAAGTAGATAGCAAAAGATACATAATATTAAATAAAATATTTAATTAGAAAAATTTAGATTCAGAGGTAAAAAATGGAGATGAATTAGTGGAAATTGGCAAGAAAAGAAAAGTTTTGATTTGAAAAATATTAAAATTGGGCTATAATTGATTAAAATTTGGTTAAAATTAGTCGTGGAACGAATTTTAAAATGAACAGTGCAAAGCTAAAGCGCTCGCTAGTGTAAAGTTTACACGCAAAGCTTCATATCTTGAAAAATGCCCACGAAATTTGAAAATCTTTGAATCGTTTACATAAATTGTAAAGTATAAATTGAATAAAGCTGAATTGTAGATTGTTAAATGTAAATTTTACAGAGCGTAAGTTGTGTGAAGTGTTAGCTGTGTAAAGTATAATTATTATGTAAATGTTTTGTCTTTGAAAAAATGACCAAGTTCCAATTTACACTTCCTTGTGTAAAGAGAGTCAGGTTTGCATAGAACGTTGTATTTGATCGTTTTTCAATTTAGGTTGAGGTCGAATGCGCTAAATTAAAGAGCGGATTTTGACAACGTAAAGGTTGTAAAAAAACTCAAAATATTTATTTAACTCTTAAAATTCATTTTTTTAAAACATTTACTATGTATTTTAACGCTCTTATTCTGGCATAAAAGGTGTAAAATTTGTGCGAAAGATTTTTCATATCCCGCTGTCCAATTTAAACGGAATTGAAACCATCCTCTGTTTTTATATTTGCTCTTTTGCTTTATTTTTTGTGTTTGTTTTTCTTTTTCCTTTATGTACTGATCGATATTTGAATTTTTTCAAAATTTTTTATGCCGAGATTTCAAAACAATTAACCTCAGATATCTGGCCCGCGATAATTGTTTCGCGTCTTCGACCGCCATTAATGAACTGCAAACCAACGTTAGCGATTTGAAGTCGGAACTGAAATCGGCAGAGCGCCAAAAAGCCTATTCGGAGTCTAAAATCGGTAAAAATTTACATATTGCGCGCTGGAAATTAAATAGTTGTCTAAAATATCGACTTGAGTAATTTAAAAAGTGTTTATTTCTGCATTAAACTAGTGAAAGATTTATACAGTGCTCGCCATGAAACATGACGCACTATAATCGTCAGATTTATATTAGATGATGCGTCACGAGCGCCGCGTTTCGTCTGTAATGCGCTATCATCTCTTTTTATTATTATAGGATATTTATCTGTATCATGCCCTTAATCTGGCGATGCGGACGGCGCAATTTAGCTAATAATAGCGCCAACAAGGGGAAGCGCGCACGTGAATGCCGGAAGCGCGCACGTGAATGCCGTTCTATATTCAGGCACGTGCGCGCTTCCGGCATTCACATGCGCGCTTCCTTCTTGTTGGCGCTATTAATGGCTAAAGTGTGCCGTCCGCATTGCCAGATTAACGGCATGATACACATAAATATCCTATAATAATAAAAAAATGATAGCGCATTATAGGCGAAACGCGGCGCTCGCGACGCATCATCTAATATAAATCTGACGATTATAGTGCGTCATGTTTCATGACGAGCACTGTATTCATAAAAACAAAAGATATAGAATTAACAAACAATAAATATTAAAATATAACAAAAAAACATATAAAGAGAAAAACGTAAACACCAAACATAAATTTACTCCTCATTCTTTATTCTTATGCTTGATAATTATTAATATAATTTCTTAAGAAAGGGCCAGTATATCATTAGGTTTCTTTAAATTATATATTTATGTATAACCGCTGGATAACATGAGAGAATCGGATTCTCTTAAAAAAGCAACTTTGATGAGTTTTATGTCAAGTTTTATAATCAATTTTCTCTAAATGTAGAATTAAATAAAAATTGGTAAAAAATAAATTTAGGAAAATGAAGAAAAATGATTTGAAGTTTATTTAGCAACTAAATAAAATGCAATATTTAATTAAATGAGTTATTCCATCAAAATAAATATATATAATCAATAATAATGATAATGCCGAGATAAAAATACGTAAACAACTTTTATTTTTAACGTTGTAATGTTTTCTTTTTTTAACTATTTTTTGGCATTTTTTAATAATTTTTTTAATTTTCTGAAGTTTATGCGTGATTTTTTATAAACTTGAAGAATTTTTCAATATTATAAGGAATTTAACTGATTTTTGTCGCATTCTTTCGAGGCACAAAATTTCGAGCTTTTAGTCTTTTTTCAATTTTAAAAATTTCTATGAATCGATTTTCATTAAATTTTATTTTTTCAACTCAAATTTTTCGAGATAAATTCTGCAATATTTTATTATTTTTTCTAAATATTTCTATTTTTTTGCAGCCGAAATGTGCGAAAATTTCGATGCTAGTCGACAAGAAAACGAAAAATTGCGCGATAAATTATCGGAAGCGAATAAAAAAGTTCAAGAATTGGAAGATCGCTGTGGTTCGATGAATTTGAAAATATCTGAACTCGAGGATTCGGTTCGAATGAAGGCATTAAATTTATTTGAAATTTATAAATTTTATTAACTTACATATTAATTAATTATTTATCATCATATCGTTAAATTTATAACTTTAATTTATTAATTTTTAAATTATTTATCATCAAATCATCCAATTTAGAATTTTAATTTCTTTATTTTTGAAATTCTAGATTTGAAAGTTCAAAAATCAGCGATTTACGTACATTTATGAATTTTTCGCTTAATTTCTAAATTTAAAATATCGATTTTTTGGTTTAGGCTCAAGATTAGGCTTAGGCTTATCATTGTTTTTCTGAATTTATTGAAAAATTTAAAATTATTATTTTTCTATTTGTGGCGTAATTTTCAAAATTTTTATTTTGAAATTTTTCATTTTTGAAGCATATTAAGTTTTTTTCAATTTTCGCGTTTTTGATATTTAATTTTGAATCATTAACTATTAAGTCTTGTCTTTTAAGTTGTTTTACGTGTTCTAATTCCTAAGATTTTTATTTTAGTTTATATTTTCGATGTCTCGAATTTTCGATTTTTGAAGCTTCGATTCTAATTATTACATTCTTCTCGTGTTTATTCATTTTCTGATGTTTCTAAGCTTTTGAATTTTCAATTCCATTTTTTAAAATTAATATTCATATCTAAATTTTAATGCTTTCAATCGAATTTAATGTTTAGGATAGGGAAATTAAACAATTGAGGACGGTTATTGGCGACCTAGAAAGCGAATACAGGTAAATTTTACTTTCGGTTTGGGTCCATTATTTAGGAGGGGAGAAGTGGGGTGAATGACTTTAAATTTTTGGTCAAAAACGGCAAAAAACGCAAATTTTCGACATAAATGAGAGGTTCACAAAATTTTTGATTTTGGGGGATGAGGGACGATCAATTTTGAGTGGGGGATTCCCCATCCCCCTGTTATGTAGGCATATAAAAGGGGTTGGGTGAGTATTTTTTACTCGCTATTATTTTTGGCAAAAACTTCTTTTTTGGTCTTTTTCCCCCTTTTTTTATCAAAAACTAGATGTCGTTTGGCCCTCCGTCCACGTATCTATGTATATATATATGAAACCGACTTTTACTCTTGCCAAAATTTAAAGCTGGTTACATATCTGAAGAATATTGTACTCGCATTTTGATCAAGTTTAGTTTCTTAAATGCAACTCAATAAGAAATATTGTCCAAAAATTAAGATTTTGGCAGTTTACACTTTTTTGCAAACTAAAGGATTTATTTCATTCCGTAATCTTATACATATATTTCTATGTTAAACATATTTTTATATTTTTATTTTTATTACCTTATATTTTTATATATCAAAATTATATGTTTACGTTTATGTTTGAAATTCATAGTTATTTATTATTTTAAAATTTTGGCTGCTTCGGAGTTAATCTTTCGAGTGTTTAGGTGTAAAATTCAAAAACTTTTAATTTTACCCACTTTTTTCTCAAAAATATATAATTTTTGCATAATTCTAGTCATTTGTTGAGTTTTTCTGCATTTTTGTAATTTTATTAGATTTTTCGATCGTTTTTATTTTCAATTCGCATTTGTGTGCGACTTTAATATCTTTATTTGGTTTTCTACGATCGATTTAAATCAAAAACAAAAGTTAGATATTTTTCATCAAAAAGATCAACTTTTACTCGTTTGGGCACCTATGTATGTATTTATTGAATTTTACCTTAGTAAAATTGAATTTTATGTCGAGTTTGGCACTTTGCCAAATAAAAATTTAACAGTACCTTACATATATACCAGTTGTCGTTGATCCGAAATTTTTTTTTACGCATTTTAATTCTTCGGTTTATTTTATTTTTAGTTTTTTTAAATTTGTTTGTATCATCGCATTTTTCGATTTTGTATCGCCTGTTCATGTTTTTACCGCATTTTGTTTTTCATTTGTTTATTATATTTTAATTGTTATTCAAGTAAAAATTACTAATTACTTTATTGATAAATTAATAATTAGTAAGATTATGTGTTCATTGCCTGATTAATTCAAATTTCCTTAGTTGTTTTTTATTTTTGTTAGTGTCTATCAAAAAATCGATAAAATCATGCGAATTTATTGTACATTGATATTTTATTTTGTAAAAATAAAAACATTGTGAAAATATTGCATTGATTTTCGATGATTCCACGTATTCGCAATTTTGACGGTTTTCTGCAGTTTAAATCATTTTTTTAACATTTGGAGCAACTCCTGAAAACTAAGACTATGGGAAGTGTAAAGTTAATTTATTTATAAAAATTGTTGTAGAGCATTAAAGAATGTAAAGGGTAATGTAGTGCAAAGTAATGTAATGAAAAATAGTGTAAAGATTGTAATGTTAAGCGTACATAAGGAGTGTAAATTGAAAGAGCACGCGTCTCAGACAAACAAAAGATCACTTTACACAACTTCTAAATTTAAATACTTTCAGTTTTTCTGGTTAGATTTTATTTTGCGTAAATTTTTTCTGCAAATAATGTCTAATTGAATTTTCGCTGAATTCATTATTTTTTCAGAGATTTTCGGAAGTGTTTGACTGACCAGGAATCGAATGTAGTAAAATTACAAAGAGAATTGAGTAAATCGCACAGTTTAAACGAAGAATTAACCAAAAGTCGTTCTTCTTTATCTGATCAGCACGAAAAGCTCAAGTCGGAATTGGACAAATTCTTGACCGACAATAAAGTAAATTCATTAATTATTTATTTAATTGATTGATTAATTAATTATTATCTAATTAATAATTTATTAGACGAAAATGCCCAAAAAATTTTATGTATTCTAATCATTCGAAAGGGAAATTTCTGGGTAAATTTAGGAGAAAGTTTGAAAGCGTTGAAAACTGAAAATTTTTGATGTTTTTAAATTGTAATAATTTTTTTAGTATTATATGTACATGTAATATTTATTTGAACAATTTAAACATAAGTTTTTTCTCAATTTTTCTAAAATTTCTACAGAATTTGAGCAAACAGCTCGAATTGTGCATAGACGAGCAAGAAAAGTGGAAAAGGGCTACGCAACGTTTTAAAGAAGAAATCGCTTCTTACGACGCTATGCTCAAAGAAAAGGTTTTTTTTAAAAATTATTTCAATTAATTTTAATTTTGTTAATTTTTAGCTGATTTTTTCGCAAGTTTCCGATTTAAAAAACATATTAGTACTCGTTAGAAATGCATGAAAATTTTTATGTACTAGTCTTCAGAAAATTGATTATGCACTTTAAATTTGAAATTTGTAATTGTTTTATTTATAGTGTAAACTTAATATGTTCTGGAATTTTCTAAGCTTATTACATTTACGATATATACGGAAAGGTGGGCCAAAATTTTAATTTTGATTTTGCTATTTATCAACTGACGTCTAATTTACTCAAGCGTAAACTAAGCATTGTATGCATAGGTGGGCAGCACCAAAATTCTGGGGGTGAAAAAATTTCTGGGGGGGGTGAAAAAATTTTTAAAGGTCAAAAATGGCCTTAAAAATGGTGGTATGGCGAAAAAAACGCTATTTTTCGACGTTTCTCATCAAGCTCTATCCAATGGCATCAAAAAATTGCTAAAAAAGCAAAAAAAAATTTTCTGGGGGGGGGGGGTATTTTGATTTCTGGGGGGGTATTTCAACTTCTGGGGGTGCATACCCCCAAACCCCCCACGCCCACGTGTGATTGTATGTATTACTATAGTTTTGGATTGACTTTTGATTTCAAAAGATACTTTTATATAGTTTTTTATTGTCTTGCTCAATTTTATTCATTATATTGAAAATTTAACGAAAAAAGCTGATCCTTAACTAAACAGTTTTTCGGTGACATTAAGCTCGTGCAATTCGTGACATAAATTTGATATATTATTCTTTTCTATCTAATGTAATATGAATAATCAATATAGAATAATTAATCAATTAATAAGTAATAAGTAGATAATACGTGCACTTATGGATAAACAGATAACAGGTAAAATACGTATGTAATAAGTAAATAAATAAAAAAATTTATACGACGTTCTTACTGTATCAAGCCGTTACATATTTCTCTTTTTTTATTTTTGTTTTTTTTCAAATTTTTTACGCATATTTGTCGTGTAGGAAAAGGAAAGGTTGGATCTGTTTGCGAAGTACCGGGAAGTCGCGGGCGAATTGAGACGCTTGGAATCGGTGAATGCTTCGGACGAAAAACAAGTATTTTGTCGAAGTTATCCTTATTTCTAATGTTTTTATTATTTTTAAAGTTTTTGTTTATTTATTTATTTATTGTAGCTACTTGTTTATGAATGCAATTTTGATAATGGTTCGATTATTTTAGCAGCGATCAGAATTGCAAAAGGCTCAAGGACAAGTCGCTGAATTGCAGATTCAGATCGCGAAGGTTTGTGTAAAGTGGCATACTTTTCTTCTTTTTTGTTCAATTTAATATAGAGCTTCACTTTACACCAAATCAAATACTTAACGTAAGCCGTAAGGTTATCGATTTAAATTATTCATCATATTATAACTTAATAGTTAGCGTTACTATTGCAAACTGGATGCGAAATCGGTCTTGGTGTAATGTAGAAAAATTGGTGTAAAGTAGATGCGTAATAGTCTCGTATAGTCGACTGTTATGCGTCATTCCATAGACTGTAAACGTTGAATCGTTTTATGATATTTATTGATTTTTCTTGAATATTTTTCTCATTTTTTTTCAGGCGCACAAAGAAACTTCGTACCTTAGAGACAAATTGGGCAATTGCGAGAGCGCGTTGGAGTGTTTGCAAAGCAATTGGCAAAGTGCCAAGTGTCAAAACGAATCGTTGGCCGCCGATTTGGCCGCCTTGAGGCAAGAATTGATCAACGCCGACGCTTTTAGGATGGAATTGGTGCGCGAAATGTCCGAGAAAGACGTCGAAATTCGCAAGGTGCATAAATCACGTAACTAATAATAAATGTAAAAAATAATGAAAAACCAATAAAATTACGAATAAAATAACACCAGAAATAAAAAAACTGAAAAATCGCGCAAAACTAATTCAAAAAAGCGGTGAATGTGACGAAAAATTAAATTTAAAATGTGTATTATACTGGCAAGGAATACGATTAGCTTTGTAGGCTTAGGCCGTCAACGAGTACGATTCGCCTAGGTTGTCCATTGATTTGCAGGCACGTAGTTGGCCGTCCTATTTTGGGGGACCAACACCAATTTTTGGGGGAGTAAGCCCAAAAAAGCCAAAAAATAGCACAAAATAACGTCTAAAAAGTCAATTTTTCCTAAATTTCGGGGGTCCGACCCCCCTCTCACCCCATTTCCCTAAGAGATACTTGCCTGTTGATTTGTTTACTGATTTTTCATATGTAGCGGGGAAGCTACGGATCAGTGGAAATACTTTGGTGTTAAACCCGTGGAGTTGATGTTGTTGTGAAACATATTCTTACTGAATATAGTGCGCAGAAGTGAGCAAGAGCCCAAGTAGTCGATTAGTACTACACACGCGATACAGAGCGGAAGATCCGGGAAACCGGTGCGGGTATAATTTTGCTCACTGAGTAACGTGGTTGGCAGTTTGCCACGTTACACAAATATGTATTATATGATTCGCTTAGGCGTAGAAGGTACTGTCGACGAATACGATTAATATTAGATTTCTGTGGAAGAGTATGTATGTATTTTAAAGTCAATCCTACAGTAAGACCGATTGATTTCGTTTTTATGCCAATTATTTATGCGTTTAATGCGTATACATACATCTCAATGTATACCTTCGTGTTTTTTATTTGTGTACTCCTTTTATCCAGATTAGTTTTAACGTTGTACAAACGAAGTTTTCATTTATGGACTTAAATTTTCCACTTTTGTTTATCTTTTGAGTCGTAATTCTTTTTGAATTCCTGCTGTTTAAACTGGACGAATAAGTTCAGGGTGGCGCGGTAAAAACATCCATTATATCTGTGACAATAACTTGTTCCGTATAAGCCTTGACCCTGCGGTCTTTTGTAGTAAATTTATCCGGCTATAAGTCTGCAAAATTTCGTTGGGAAATATTTAGTCAAAACATTAATTTTACGGGAAGTCAGTTTTTTAACCTTGAATTATTAGAAGAGCAATAAAGGAGGATCGACAAGGTTTGTAAATTTCGCTAATCGTCGTTCCATTTGAAATGGGCAGGCACGTAGCTGTCGGGAGGACTGGGGGGTCCGGACCACACCTGGGCGTGGGGGTTTGGGGGGTATGCACCCCCTCAGAAACCAAAATACCCCCCCCCAGAAATCAAAATACCCCCCCAGAATTCAATTTTTGAAAATTTTTTTCGCTTTTTTCGCAATTTTTTGATGCCAATGGATAGTGCTTGATGAGAAACGTCGAAAAATGGTGTTTTTATCACCATACCATCGTTTTTAAGGCCATTTTTTGACCTTCAAAAAAATCTTGCACCCCCCCCAGAAATTTCTTGCTGCCCACGTATGGTCCGGACCCCTTCGAAATCCAGAAAAAAACCGGAAAAATAGGACTTTTTACATCTAATGTTGTGCTATTTTCGGCTTAGACCCCCAAAATTAATGTTGGTCCCCCCAATATGAGGGCCACCTAGTACGTGCCTGGAAATGGGACAAAGCAATATTAATCATGAACATAGCGAACAAAAGTGATTGGAAGAAATAAATTTTGCAATATAATCATTACATGATCTCTATTTTATTGCTTTACAGCTTAAATCCTCAGACACGTATCTCTCGGGGAGGGGGTTCGGTCAGACCCCCCAATTCAGAAGAATCGGACTTTTTTAACGTTATTTTGTGCTATTTTTGGCCTTTTTTGGCTAAGTCTCCCCAAAATAGGACGGCCAGCTACGTGCCTGTGAATCCCGAGATTTTATCGAAAAAAGAATGACGTTCAATAAACTTAATCAGGCACATAGCCAGGATTTTATTTTGTGGGGGTTGCGACTTAAAAACGCAGTGTGCTTGTCGATGGTCAATCGAAGGCATCATTTTAGGCTCGATAGAGCGTTTCTACGTTGTTATGCGAATGCAAAATTCAGGGCCGGTCTTTATTTTGGGAATTTTTTGGTGGGGCTTACCAGCATTCTATATCATGCTATATACGAAAACTAGACTAGTATATTACTTAAATTTACTACCAAGTGAATGATTTATATAAGCTGGAAAAAGCTTTGCTAAATACGGGATTAATGATTGACAAATTTCTCTCTACATTAGATGGTCTAGCGTAAAAGACTGCAGCATTTAATTAATTTGATGAGAGGAACGTTCATTCTAGCCCAAGTTTAGTGCTTATGAGTGCGCGGCTATGGTTAAATAATTACTTTTATTAAAAGCTGCATCGAAAATTGTCGAGAATTTTTGATGAAATATGCGTAACAAAAGTTCAGAATCCTCTATATTGCGCTAATGCAACACCAATTTCATAAAGTGTAAAGTGGTTGTCTTTAGTGTGTACATTGTAGACAATTTATCAAAAATCGCGCGCGAAGCGCCGAAATATTATAAAGCGTTTCTGATGAATATGCTTAAGAAGCTCAAAATCCTTTTGCAGTACTGCAAAGGCAACTTAGTGTTTAAAGTGCCGCGCCTAAGGCTTTTTTCATGGAATACGGCGCGGAGCGCCGAACATTTCGAATATCTAGTGGAATGTGCGGAAAAAAGTTTAAAATCCTGCATACAATGCTACTGCGGCAACAATTTCATAAAGCTAAGAAAGCATGCCTATGGTCAAGTATTTAGACACGTTTAATAAATTTACGGCGCAAAGCGCCGAAACTTCATAAGAATTTCTGATGAAATATGCTTCAAAAGCTCAAAATCCGATGTTATTGATGCCAAGACAAATTTGTAGTGTTTAGTGTAAGCGCCTAAAGCCATATTGATTTTTTTAATAAAATTTCCGGCGCGAAGCGCCGAGACTTATGAAGAATATCTGATGAAATATGCTTAAAGAGCTTAGAATCTTGAAAACTGTGCCGGCGCAACCAAATATACTGTTCAAATAAAATACGGTTCGAAGCGTCACAAATTGTTGAGAGCTCGGAATATTATTGAAATGCCTCTGCAAAATCACTTCAAAAGGCGAAATTTATTTATCATAGGTTCTACGCAAATCGGTCTGGGTTTTGGGGACTATAGTCCCCTAGCCCCCTCAGGGACCGGCCATCCAATTATAGGTGATATAGCGAAATTGCGGGCGCGAAGCGGATCGTTAATTCTGAATTATACGACATAATGTGAGGAATAAATATTTAGTACGCGCGCAGTGCCGAAAATTTTGCGGTTTTTGATTGAAATTGCGCGTTAAGCCTATTCAGAAAATCCAGCGGCGGAAAAATTAGCAAATTCTACCTTTAAACAGTCAATTTCCCTTCACTCCCCTTTTGCATTTTTCTCTCAACTTTTCTATTTGGGAGGTAGGTCCAATGCTTCTATGCTTAGCTACATAATGAAGCTGGCTAGAGAAGTTTACAGACTGATCTAGCATTGATCCTGTAAGTTGGCAAAGTTTCATCTATGAGTTTTTATCAGCTAACTTAAAACATCATTTCTACTGCAAGTCATTTTTTCGCGAAACAGTCATGAATTTTTAACGCGTCATAATAGCTAATTTAAGAAACTAAGGTCCACGTGCTAAAATATAGGAAAACGGTAGTGCAAGGCGTGGCGTAGCAAAAGTATCGGAATTCATAAGAAAGATATATTATGTTACAGAATTCCTTCTTTGTGCCTTTCGCTAACATTCAGAGATGAAATTTGAGGTGCTTTTTGCTAAAAAATGACTTTTAGTAGACTTCATGTTTTGAGCTATCTACGGAAGCCTAGCTAATGAAACTTTGCACTTTTATAGAGTAGTCAATTTTTCATCGTGCGCAGGGGCGGATTTAGGGGGGCGGGGGGCGGCCGCCCCCCCCCCCATTGGCCCAAAATAGTGCGAAAAATTAAGCATTTTTGAGCGATTTTTAGCGATTTTCGGGTCAAAACGTATAATTTTTCCGCCCAAGTCAGGGTTCCGCCCCCCTTAGGGGTACCGCCCCCCCTTAGGAAAATCCTAGATCCGCCACTGATCGTGCGCAAGAAACCGCTAGGACGTAGCTTTAATATGTACAGTTGTCGCCATGAAAGATGACGCGCTCTCACCCTCAGAATTATAATAGATGGTGCGTCGCGGACGCCGCGTTTCGTCCATCATGCGCTATTTCTTCTTTTTATTATTATACGCCATTAATCTGTATCATCCCCTTACTCTGGCGATGCGGACGGCGCAATTTAGCTATTAATAGTGCCAACAAAAAGGAAGCGTGCACGTGAATGCTGGAAGCGCGCACGTGAATGTTGGAAGCGCGTACGTGAATGTCGTTCTATATTTGGGCGAGCCATGATTAAAATCAATATTTTTGCAAGCCGGCGACGGATTATGAAGAATTTTGCAGAAAGGTACGCAATACAGAGCGATGTACGCAGCACTGATTGAGGAGTTTTTAAACATTTCGAATTGATTTATAAAAAAACCTCTTAAAATGCTATTGAAGTTTTTCAGATGACTTAATACATAAATAATAATTAATAGACAGTGCTCGGTTTGGAAAAATATTGATTTTAATGTTGGCTCGTCTAAATATAGAACGACATTCACGTGAGCGCTTCCAGCATTCACGTGAGCGCTTCCTTCTTGTTGGCGATATTAATAGCTTAATTGCGCTGTCCGCATCGCCAGATTAACGGGATGATACAGATTAATGGCGTATAATAATAAAAAGAGGTAATAGCGCAGGATGGACGAAACGCGGCGCTCGCGACGCACCATCTATAATAATTCTGAGGGTGATAGCGCGTCATCTTTCATGGTGACCACTGTACTTAAACACTTATTAATGCAGATGTCGGGATGTTTTTTGCGCCACTCCGTATCTACATAAGGTAATTTTCCATGTTTTTATTAGTTTCGCTTGTTTCCTTTATATTTTTGCGATGTTCTCATATTTTCTACTGAAATTTTTTGTTTGATTTTAAATTTTTCGTAGTCTTATATTTTATATACTAACGTATTACTAATCTAAATTCTTTTCACTATTTTATAGTGTTCCATGATTTCATCGAGTTAATTTATTTTCAGCTTTTTTTAAATTTTCAGTTTTTTTCGTTTAAGCTGAAGCAGTGCGTCGAAGACCTTGGGTTGCATTTAGAATTGTATAGGTCGCAAGCTGCGAAGGAGAAAGAGGCCGGGGAGGAACTTGAGCAGCAACTAAGGGCGGCCAGGGATGCCCAGTTAATGGCCCAGGTCGAAGCACAAGAAAAACGCGACGAAACTCGCTTATTTCGCGAAAAAATCGGCGAATACGAACTAAAACTGTAAGCTTTATTTTTTCTTACTATATTTTATCGAATTTGCAGTGTAAACTGAGTTTTTCTTACATACCTCACAAGTTTTATTGTAGCGTAAATTCGGTTTCGCATACCATGAAATTTCTTATTTAGTTTAAATTCAGCTTTATTTACCGTACACTTGTGGATGTTGTGTAAAGTCGGTTTTTAATATCGTATAATTTCTTATTTTTTGTGTGAACTAAGTTTATCTTTCTGTATAAATTTAGAATGTTGTGTAAACCCACTTTTCTCCCTGTAATGCTGCGATTTATGCCTAAGCTTACTATTCTTCACCACAGATCCGGTTTTTTACTTCTGTTTAAGTTATTTTCATTTATTGTAAGATTTTTTGAAGTAAATGTATGTAAATATAATTCAATTCTATTTATACTTGAATCGTTTGAAAATCTGGTTTTCATTGCTGTAAAGTCCTAATTTTTATTAATGTAATTAGACAGGTCGATTCGTGTAGAACTATTTTGGCCTACTGTAGTCCTTTAATTTGAATGATTTCCTACAATTAATTATGATTAATTGATAATAGTTGCTTCAAACAATGATTGAGTATTTTTCTGTGCCTAAATCTAGTTTTTAATACTGTATATTGACCTATTATTTGCAAATTCTGTGTTTTATGAAAAACCATCCTTGTCGAATATTATTAATTTTTATTTTACAATTTATGAATAATCCTGTATAGAAATTATGAATTAACAATGATAAACTACTCGAAAATAATGAAAAATTAATGCATTGTATTTTTCATTTTTGGCCCATCTATTTGACACTTTCATAAGTTTCTATTTAGGCGTATTAGTTTATTTTATTTAAACCTTATAAATTTAGCAGTGTAAAGTGCTCCGACGTCTTTTTTAGCGGATGATCCCGAATTCTTTTGATTTTTGATTTTTTCAATTTTTTCTAGTTTTAAATTTTTTTCTGAATTTTTCCTCTTTCTTAGATTTGCATTTAAGGGTTGTGGGATAAAACTTAATGCGGTGTGAATCTTTGTGTAAAGTATTTGAAAAAATCAGTCTGTTCGCAATTGGCTGTCTATATTTTGTATATTGATTGATTTGCTTGTCGTGCCTAATTTCATTTTTTACCCTGTATTTTTCTTATTCGCTTCAGAAAGTGAACTCGATGTATCGTGAAAGCTTTTAGGTTTACATCGAGGTACTTTACACTGCCCTGATTTTTAGTTTAAACTAGTGATTTCGATTACGGTAGTTGGCGTCAAAATTTTTAGGGAGCTGCAGGGTCAGGATTTGCAGAAAGTTCGAACGAAATTGAACAAAGCCGAATCGGATTTGAGGCAGCTTAAAAGACAAATTTTGGAGGAACAAAGCTCGGCCGGCTCATAAATTCGCCTTTTAACACGCACTAGCCATATTTTATATCCAAATGTACCGTATTTCGTCGCATTTACGCTCATTTTATATTTTGTTCTTTTAGAATGACCAACTCGTTTAGCCCTGCGTCTTACTGTATGCTCATCTTTGCGCAGCGTTTTTTTAAATTTTTTTCGGCCCTGCAAAACTTCATACAACATTTTGAAGTTTAAATCGAAGATATCTGAAATTTGAACAAATTTGGCAAATTTTCGGCAGTTTGTTTACAAATTTAAATTTTATTCTATCGAACCAGAAGTCATTTTTCGGGTGGAATATTTTGGGCCTTTACCATTTTTTCTATGATTGCTCATAAGATTTGATTCTGACGAAAGCAAGCTTATTATAATAGGAAAAGGTATTCATTTGTGTCCTGGCACATCAATTTTACGGTTGTTCGCATCTCGTGAGAATTTATCACTGTCCTAGCTAGCATCTTTTACCTTGCCGTTGTGTTTTTGTATATATGTCGGCTATTCTTAGTATTAATCCTACTGTTATATGTGGGTTTTTTAGTAATCGCACATGTTTTCACGCAATTTAGCCTTAGACGTTTGAAAAAGCTGAATTTTTCTTCGTAAATCAATAATTGGCATGGATTTGCACCTTTCGATCAACAGCAATACCTATTGTAACCATACATGTACAGCATGATGAATTCTGGGGGATCGGGCCCAAAAAGTTTTCAATAAGTGCCTTTTTGTGCTAAAAACGTCGGGTATGTCAATAACGTCAAAAACGCTGTATTTAGACGTTTCGGACCATGCTCGTTCTTTCAAGAACATGGAAACTTTTTAAACAATTTGGAAAGCATTTGAAAAAATCGAGAAAATTGAACAAAGTAGGTATAGTCAAAAAATTTGAGTTTTGAGCCAAAAATGAGCTAAAACTGCTTAAAGAAGCGACACATTTTGCAATGTTTCCTTAAAAGTCGACAATTCTGGGGGTTCGCAGACATTTTGCGCGGTGTCAGCAACAGCCATTCTGCGGGGAAGTGGGAATTAAACCCGTTACCCCCTCCGCCTTCCCTAAGAACATGTGTGATTGTAAAGTTCTTTACACTGTTAATCTCGTCGGCTGTAGAAATTTATACGACTTTTAGAGTAGCTACGGTGGAGATTCAGACTAAAGTCGTTTCGTAAAAAATTCTGTGGATGAAAAGATTAGTGTAAAGTGCAGGACATCTCGAGCACACATGGGCGTGGGGGTGTGCAACCCCCCAGAAGGCCGAATAACCCCCCCCCTTACCCCAGAAACCAAAACACCCCCAAGAATCCACTTTTCGAATTTTTTTGTTTTCTTCGCAATTTTTTGATGCCAATGGATAGTGCTCGATTGGGAAACTTTGAAAAATGGTGTTTTTTCGCCATATCACTATTTTTAAAACCATTTTTTTACCTTTGAAGAATCATGCACACACTCCCAATATTTTGGTGCTGTCCGTGTATGTTTGTACACTTAGGTGCTGTGAAATCTTTGCGCGGTGTTGTTTAAAGATCTTTACACTTAACTTTATTTTTGATAGTATGGTCTGAAAAATTTTCTGCTAGTTTTTTCATAATACTGTATTTATTGGGTGTAAACTAGCTATGATTTTATCACGGCCCTCTCAAGCTCATGTTAAATTATGATCATAAAAAGGTCTTTGCACCTGGTCCTAGACTTGCATTCTTCGCTAAGAGGATCGAGCTTTCTCATTATTGTTTGCCGTATTTGATTATGGTTTTGAAATAACTAGTTGACCAAATTAGTTTTAGCCGATTCGTTGCTGTATTTTATCGGATCTCGTTTTCTCAGTTTAAACGACTTATTTTACCGTACTTATGTCATTTTACCGACGGTGATTTAATAATAAAAATTTTCCGCACTGTTTTGCTCTCCTTCACGACAGATGCAGCGCAGTGATTAGTGTAAACTTTTATAAGCTGCATAACTTCACACGATATCTTTGTTTGCACTCTAATGGCAAGGCTTACTGTAGTCCGCGCCACACTGCGCGCTTTTGCGGCTCATTTATGACATTCAAGTGTGCAAATAGTCGAAATTCGATTGCGGTGTTTTTGGTCGTGTTGTGTACTCCACTTTGGCCTTTTAGTTTAGACTGATTTCGTAGGGTTATGTATTTTCGAGTAATATTCAGTAATATTACGCTTAATTGAAGAAAAGGAACACATCAGGTTATGATGAGTCCATTTTCGAAACATCACAAAAAATTGTATAAGCAAATCTAATATGTCCAAAATATTAGCATCTAATTGATAGTAGGAACGACTGAATGGAATTTAGACTCAGAAGCCGATAAACTACCCGCAAAATACGCCACCGCCTGAATTCATCTTTCGTATTTTTGTGGGTAGGTTTCTAAAAGAAGAGAAAAATAAAACGTGGAGAAACTCAAAAATAACTAAAAAACATGATTTAATTGAGTCTAGCTGAGTCTTAATTAAAGTCGTATTCTAACCCTGTGTATGCGTAAGTTCGTTATTTCCTAAGCAATATGCCGAAACATTACACTTTGTTTAGAGACAGTTGTATTAATTTGACTAGGCGTGATTATTTCGATTTGAACTATTTATTTATTACTCTGATTATTAATTTTTAATATGTGCGCTTATTTTGCTTCATAATCTCAAGCTCTCTATGCGCATTCGTTTTTCGCATCCAACAAGCTTTAATTTAGGAATAATTTTGGAGTTGAAAATCGCAAAAGCGATTAAAAAGCAAGAAAAATGCTTTGTAATCTTTTATGAGCTATTATCACATCCTTACCTATAATAATAAAGTTTATATTATAAAGTTTGGCACACTTGCTAATTTTTTCGTTTCGATTTCTTGGCTAATTTGGGGGGAAATCTACTGGCTAGAAAAAGCAGGCATTTACTTATCTGGCCAACCTATTTTTGGGTTGGGCCAACACCAATTCTGGGGGACTAAGACCAAAAAGGTCGAAAATAACACAAATTGTCCTATATTTCAGATTTTTCTGAATTTTGGGGAGGTCCGACTCCCTTTCCCCCAAAGATACGTACCTAAGCGTCATCATATCAATTGTTCACTATGTATCAAACGCACGCGGTCAAAAGCCCTAGTAGGGGGTTAATCGAGTTTTCTCCTATTTAATGTCAAATTTTTGTACTTTATAAGTCGTATTTTATTTTTCATGAATGTTTATGGTCAAATATGCTATAAAACAATTACAATGGGCAATGGTAATGCAATTTATATCTGTAAAATAATAAAAGAAAAGTGTCTGAATGAATCGATTGAACAGTCTACTGCTCGAAAAATTAGTTAATATATTTGAAAGTGCACTGTTAGGCGTCATTTGACGCCTTTTTCATGGTTCAAGCAATCGGTTTTGGTCCAAAATGGCCTGAATGGGTATGCCTTACAAAAGTCCTGGCAGGGGTGATACTCCCCATGCCCCCGCCCTTCAGTTTGCATGTGTGCTATGTATTCATTTACCATCTAAAGACGAATAATAAAGTACTTCGATGATCGTGTTGCACGTCTCGCCGTTTTCCCTATTAAATTCGATGAGCTACATAAAATTATTTTGGATCTCCATGACGACGTGCGTTTTTGTACCGGCCGCTATCGCGTTGAAATGGCCAAAATTTTGGCCCTTTCTCAACGATCTAGTCAAATACGGCAAGTCGCAGTCGAACGCCAAGTCTTTTCTACATACTGTGATCGAAGTGCCCAAAAAGTTAGTCCATTACGATCAATTCAGAAATCTCCAGACTTCGTTCATACGATACATATTCCCAACATTCCATTGGAATTGATATTTGCTTTTATGATTTTCTGTCTTTCATATCAATATATGCTTGCTTGACCATGCATCACGGCATCGAAAGCCCTGAATTGTTCTTTTTTGCTTCAAAAACGATGGGTCACGCCTAAAACACCATTTTTAATATTTCTGTCGCCATTATTGGCTTTTAGAAAAGAAAAATAGAATTTTTTATGTTTACTTAAATTTAATTGGTTCTTTACTGTGCATTCATTAGTGCTTTGCATTCAGGTGGCTTTAAGGTGACTGGAAATGCATAAAAAAGCATATTTGTAAGATGTTCTGAAACGTCTAGAAATTTGGGAGTGGGTGAGAAGAGAAACCTGCTAGAACGAGAATTATGACCATTATGGTCATGTATGTAATGCACTTGTTTAACCAAATATAGGTCTTTATTAAATCGCTTTTTCAATAATTTTCACATGCATGAAAGGTGCTGAATTATTTATAATTTAAAATGTTAATTTTCGTGTGATCGGTTTTCTTAGGCCCTTTGTATACAATATGGAAGACGTAGGCTAAATGTTGTGCATACACTTTACCAAAAAATGAAAATAGCTCCGCTGCTGATGGTTCACTTTTCCTTTTTGAATTTTCAAAGATTATACTGGTATATGTTCCACACTGAAAGTCGACTGTATTATTTCAACAAATTGGCAACCGATTTGTCAATCGAATAATCTGTAGACTGTACATTCATCAGTGCTTTGCATTACGAGTATTTTTGTAATTTTTTATTAGCGAATAAGTACCTTGTCCTGTGTAAGGCATTTTATTTAACACAAAAACAAAGCGAGTTGGTTTTATTTGAGAAATTTTAAAAATTGCGATAAATTCAAAGAATACAGCTTGTTTCTTATTTCTCATTTTTACGATTAACTAATTATTTATCTTTATTATTATTTTTTTTTGCTTTTGTCTATTAAATTTTACTGGTTGAATCGTCATTTTATTGTCTTACTTTTATTTAGATGGTTTTCACATTTTTACATATTGGCTTCATGTTGGTCGTTTATATGTTTCGCCCAGCTAATTTTATTGTATTGGTTCGACTCAAAACCGGCGTCATTTTGGTCACCGTTTTTGCAACGAATTTCGGCACCGAATTCCGGGCGAACCAGTGAGAAGCTCAGCATTTTATCGGATAAAAATTTAAAAGATTAATAAAATAGTAAAAGTTAAAAACAAGCTCAAAGTTTTCAAAATTCAAATGAGAACCGATTCGAGAAAAACGCGATTTACACTCTGCAAGTGTTACATAATTCATGCATCATATTTGGAGATTGGAATTTTGAATTTTGGGCCCTCAAAATAAATTGGATATTTATTGCACGTTTTATTGACGGGAAGTCTAATTCGAAAAGGGCGTTAACTCGGAGTAAATGCCGGTTTAAAATTTGTCTTATTTATACTTCAGTTTTGAAACCTTTATTTTTTAACGGTTTAAAGACTTCTTTTAAGCCAATTGCGAGCTTAAAATTGATTCATTTCTTAAATATTTCAATGTTTTCGACCGTTTTTTAAGTCGACGAATTTTCGGCATTTTTGACCATGGCCGTTTTTTGGGCGCATACGACGAGGCGATTGTTCGAAAGCCTATTCGTCAGCGTATATTCTAACACCAAAATGAATATTTTGCATTACGCGGCCGGTTTGGCTCATTACACCATGATTCCGTTGACTATTTTATCCGAAACGCCTGGACTAGCCACGAGCGGAAGTAAAATATAGTCGCTTACTAATGCAGCTTAAAATTAAAGTCACTATCAGTCGCAATTATCCTCTTACATACGTTAGAGTAGATTCATATTTTCAATAAAATTAATCCGAATTAAATATTTTAAACCAAAATACATAGATTGTCGCCTCGTGAGTAATCAAAAATTTTACAGTGGTTATTGATCGATTAAGCTTAGATACCGCTTTACTCTCAATACGCATTCTTAACAGTATGCTTTTAGACTTTACCGTTTGTACTCTGACACTCTCGCTTTCTGCTGTAACAATTTAAACCTAATTTACTATTGCAGCTTTACACTTTTAAGCTCTTCATCCTACTTTACTCTCCTTAGACTGTGGAGTGATTTCTCAATTTACATCAGCTTAACATTGGTATTATCAATGCTCATAGTACACTGACATTGAGCTCGTTGTTTTTTCCTTACACAGCAGAATTCAGCCGACGCACGGTTAAAAATACATAATTGCGCATATATTGATTTTAATTTGTGTCATTTTGCTCACTTTATATTTATCTTTTTGTTTTTCAGAATATGCTTTCAATTTCAATGCTTTATCGTATGCGCAAATCGTCGGGTTGATTCTGTTCACTTACGCCTCCTATGCTCAGCACAGATGCTTCCTGATTTTGAGCGACATGCGAAAAAATCACCTAGGTTCGCGCTTTACGAAAAAGTTTTATTTTTTAAATATTTTTTGAATTTCAGTGCAATTTTTCAATTTTTAGCTGAGTATTTATTGACAGTTTTGCTTATTTAATCATTTGCATATTAATTTACGCCCGTTTACACTCCGTACACACTCTTTACACTAGACTTTACACTACACTAGACACTCCACTAGACTTTACACTGCTTATTTTTTGATTTAGGCAATATTACGAATTACGCGCATGGAATACCGGTAACCTACTATTTCGATGTCATTTCTTGCCCGCATTTCGCGTTCGAAATTTTAATCTACGTTTCTTTACACTTCACTTTAAACTGCCAACATTCGTCGTGGCCCTACGCCGCGTTATTCGTACTGATCAATCAAATTTTAGCTGCCCTTATAACGCACGGCTGGTATAAAGAAAAATACAAAGAGATGTACCCGTCGCAAAGGAAAGCGATAATGCCGTTTGTTTTGTAGACGATGGTGTAAAGTGTTGGTGTAAAGTGAATTTATTGTGAATATCCGTGCTACTTATCTAAAATATACGCGTTACCGATGTTAGCTGTGAATTGGTGGCCTACTTTAAATTCGCAGAAATCTTATAAGCTTCATCGTAAGTCAAGTGCCCAATTAGTCGCTTTACACGACATTAGGTCAGTGTAAAGTGAGCCGTTGGCTTTGATGTAAATTAGCCGACTTTCTTTCATATATATGTTCGCTAGAGCACTTATTTTTATACACGTGTTGCTGTTATTCGTGCTATGCATGCGTATGTATTTGTTTAAAATTTTGCTTAAAATCTAACTAGAGCGGACTGACTCCCCCAAAATTTGGTTGTCGCTCACGAGTGGTCGGGAGTCGGATCGGAATTGTTAATTTTGAATGGAAAAGCAAGAACATAAAAAAGGAATGAGTTGAAAATAGAAGGAAAACTTTTAAGAAATGGAAATTAAATGGAATGGAAAAATAAAGAACGGAAAATGGAAATGCAGTGAAAAATTTAAAAAAATCGAAATATTAGGAAATTTTTAGGGAAATATTGCAATGAATAAAAAATAGAAAAAAAATCAATTTTGCCTCAGAATAGAACACGGATAATTTGCTAGATAATAATAAGGCTAAAGCCCAAAAAGGATAAAAATAAGAGACCTTCTGCAAAAGCGCTTGAAATTTACCAGAAACTTTGGATTAACTTAGTTTTTACGCTATTCAGCATTCATGTCAGGTTTTGAAATCATTTGGCTCAAAAAGCTATCTTTGTTTTGTGACTCATTATATATTTATCTTATTCGGCGTTTATGCTTATGCATATTGTTGCAGTGTATAATTTTTTTTCGAAATCACGAGTACGCTGATATATTCTCGCTGTTTTTTGAGTGATTTCAGTGTCCAAATCGGTCGTTATTTTTCTGTTCGTTCGAGCTGCGCTTTGATTCATTTTTCCTGATTGTCCTTTTATCTCGCATTATTTTCTTCCATCAGTAAATAGGACGCTAATTTAATGGCGTTGTCTGAAAATTTTTGGCTTTAGCCCTAATTTGTATACAGGGGCGGATTTAAAGGGTGGGGCAAGGGGGCGGCCGCCCCCCCCATTAACCAAAAATATTTGGCGAGATAAAGAATGGATATGTAATTTGCAATGATTTTGGGCCGTCAGTGACCATAATTTCTCAAATTTTTCCTGCAGCTTCGCGCCGGATGATATTTATTAATGACATTTATTTATTTCCTTGGCGACCTGGAAGCCATTTTTTGTTCAAGTAGATTTCAAAACAATTTTAACAGCAGAAACAGCTATTTTTTGCATAGTTTTCTGCTATTTCCAATTAAAAATTTCGATGTTTCGCATCAAATGCTATAAATACAGGAAATAAAGCAGTAGATCATGCTTCTAGACGTATATCCGCCTTGATTTTACAAATTTGCCGGCGCTTGGCGCCAGGTTTTTGTTAAAGTCAAAGAAATTTAATAATTTTTTCGCACAAAATTAACGAAAATTTTTAAAATTTTTAGGAAAAAATTGCGTTAAAAATGATTTTATGTGAAAGTTTGCAATGAGAAACACCGAAAAAAAGCCGTTCCACGCGCCAAGGGCATATTTCTGGACCTATTTTTGACTGTTTTTGGAATTTGGGATAGTTGAGATAAAAAACGCCATTTCACCGTTAGGAAAATCCTAGATCCGCCACTCTTTGTATACGGTTTTAATTAAAGCCGGAAAACCATTATACAAACCTGGAGAATCATTATATAAAAACTTGAATGCCAAAATTTTGCAACGGCAAAGACGCTTGTCTTATTTGTAAAAAAATGATTTCCAAAAAAATAAAGAGTGAAATTTCAACCAATTTTAGTGAAAAAAATGCGTAAATTATCAAAAAACCGGACGGTAGCTAAATGAACAGTCTGACCAGCTTAAAAGAATGCGGGAGAAAATGTAGGATTTTATTCTGACTTCCAAAAAACGAATCTCATCCTCCACGAAAATAATGGAATATTAAAGTGGGCTAGTGAACAAAGTTGAAGTTATTTTCTGAGGACAAAAAAATAAAAACGATAATTTTACGCTAGGTCAACCTTTTTTCCGTTACTGGCTTTGAATAACCGATTTTTAGCCATGGAGCAGCCACAAAAGTGTTCTTTTTAAAGCTGAGAACTGGCTCTCTGCGACTATAAATTCTGACAACAATAATCGCATGTTTGGACAAATGATAAACATGTATGTTCAAATGGGACGAAAATAGCAGACGATTTTTTCTTTATAATTCTGAGGGTCCGATGAGGCAAAATCGCTTGAAGTAGCAACGCGAATTCGATTCTGGCAGTCTATTGATTTTGGTTATCTTTCAGACTGACCCCTCCATCACGCCCATGGTGGTTACCATATGTAATAGCACATAGGTATCGAATTTTAAGAAGGAGGACTGGATCATGGGCAGTAAATTGAATTCTTGAGATCTGAACGGGACAAAAAATGCTTAAAATTCAATTCTGGGGTCTGTCTATACAATAATCTGCTTAGGGGGCATTTTAAATTCTCGGGGTCTATAAGATCACACACTCAACACGTGTGAGAAACTCGACTGTGGGGTTGCCGTAATTTTTAGGGGTGTTTTGAATTCTGAGGTCTTAATCCCTGAACCCTCTCTTCGCCCACGTCTGGTAGCTGCCACACATGTGCGTGGGAAAGTTTATGCTTGAAAATTCGAAAAACCGATTTTGCGCGATCACAATGCGTCAAAATGAGGTTGCTGCCCATTCTGTTGCGCTCATTTTGATGCAGTACAAGAGAGAAGGAGACCTAGAGCGGACGTCCCGTTTAATTTATTCAAGTGCTTTTCCAGTAAATTTCATTATGCAATGCCTACTAGGTGAATGCAAAGAGGCAAAAAATTTGGAAAATCTATGCTAAAGCGCGCATGAGTTTTAGGCTGTTTACATAGGCGTAGCCAGGGGAGGCATTGGGGGCACATGCCCCCCCCCCCAATTTTTTAGAAATATTGTTGATTCTTCTATCGCAATAATGTGTGTACAGAAAACTGAGTTCGAAAAGGCAAAAACGTCAAAATTTTCCGGCGCTTCGCGCCGAGTCATTATTTATTGTCATATAGATCCAATGAATATAAAAGCTTGAATCAGCTAAAAAATCCAACACTTCACATCACTTTAGTAATATTCTGCACTATTTGTTCGTTAAATGAAACTGCGCATGCTTGTTCAGCATAGTAATAAAAGTGCGAAAATGATTGGGTACCAGTTTGTCTATTCTCTGCTTTGTTTGTCTTTTGTGTACAAGTTTGTCTATTCGTTGCTTTGTTTGTCTTTCTATAAAAGGACACAATTCTATTTTAAATGGAAGGAATGGCCAAATTTGCTTATGTTTTTGCGCATTTCCTGTTTTCTGAACTGCATCTTGTTAATAAGAAGGCCACAAATGGGCCTGAAAACGGTAAGAACAAAATTTTCATCGATACATTTTTCTATATCTTATGGGCAGCGACCCGTTGCTGCGCTATGTAATTGAGGTCGAAAAACGCATTTCAGCTCAGAAGTTTTGTGCAAATATAGGTGTTCATCAATTTTAAGTGTTTTTGGGCTTGATTCAGAACCGAGATTTGGCCGATCTTGCGAAAATTTTAACGTTACTACGTACCATTAAGATGTTTTTTTACAAAATTTTCTGGGACTCTGCCCCGAGCCCCGCTGGGACCGCTTAAGCGCACCACCCAGTCCTCCCGCAGCCGTAAAATCTCCTTGTACACGTGCAACGAGATTTTAGGGAGAACAAGTCAGGTAAAAGGGTTAGGAATTTCTAAAAAATTCCGGCGTTTCACGCCGGCATTAATTTGTCTGTTTTGTATGATTTGAGCGGTATAAATTGAATTTAAAGTGCAAAAACGCCAAAATTTTCGGGCGCATAGCGCCACCAGTTACAGTTCTTTCTTTTTGTAAAGCTCCAGCATTGCGTTTAAAAGCATGAATCATTCAAAATATCTTCAGACAAAGTTAGTGATTCGCAGTTTTCTTGTTAGAAGCTTGCACTGTCAAAATTGTTTAGTACAAATTTGATAATTTCCTGCTCTGTCAGACTATTAGTATTCACAGAGCTACAAAATGTCAAGGGCGGTAAAAAATGACTAAATTTCTTGGCACTTTGCGCCACTTATGATTTCCGAAATGTTTGTCAATAGAAAGGCCGTAAATTCTACATGAAAACGGTATAAATTCTAAAAATTTTTGGCGCTCCGTGCTGCTTTACACTTTTGTATTTTCGATAGTCAGAAACACATAAATTAGCTAGGCTACACTACTAAAGGTCAAAAACTTAAGTTTTACGATACATAACGTTGCTGGCATTAAATGCAAAATTAGTCTTAAAAATTTTTGTTTATGACCTCCCGAACCAAAATCCTGGCTACGCCTCTGGCTGTTTGATTTCTTACCTCAGGTTAAGGGAATTAACCATCGTGATAAAACTCGAGTTTTAAGCATCATGAGCCAAAAATCAATACTTAGTTTGTTATGAAAGTCAATAAAAATACGAACACGGGAAAAAGCAGGATTAGTACTAACCAAACATGGGCATCGGAGGGACGTGAGGGAATGACAAGGGTTTAGACCACATCAGAATCGGATAGACCCCCAGAATTAAATATTTGGCATTTTTCCGCGATTGTGTCCCACACCTATAGTTCGGCTGATGCCTATCTATGGAACCGACCAGAGATGCACGTGAGGGATTTGGGCGTCTTGACCGCAAATGAGTGTGGGGGTCTGGGGTATATACCCCTCGCAGAATAGTATACCCCTAATTCTATTTTCAGTAACTTTTTGGCAATTTTTGGCAGTTTTGCCGAGTCTTACCCTTAATTTCTTGCTGCTCGTGGTCTTAACCTTTTGGAGAGCCCCCTTAATTTCTTGCTGCTCATGGTCTCAACCATAGGTGGGCAGCACCGAAATTCTGGGGGGGTAAAAAGATTTCTGGAGGGTGGGGGTGAAAAAATTTTCAAAGGTTTAAAAAATGGTCTTAAAAGTGGTCATTTGGTGAATTAACACCATTTTTCGACGTTTCTCATTGAGCACTTTCCAATGGCATCAAAAAATCGCTAAAAAAAGGAATAAAAAAATTTCAAAAAATTTAATTCTGGGAGTGGGTATTTTGATTTCTGGGGGGTATTCCAACCTCTGGGGGTTGCAAACCCCCAAAAACCCCCACGTCCACGTGTGTTCCCAACCCTCCAGAATATAAAAATGGGAAATTTTTAGGGAAATGAGGCGAAATGAAGGTTGAAGGATATAAAAATTGAAAATTTTCTTTAAAAGTGCTTTCAATTGACCAAAAACTGTGCAGTAACATAGTTTTAATGCCATTCTAGCGCTTTTAACAGCTTTTGAGGTCACTTTGACCCAAAAAAGCTCAATTTTTAATACTCCTCTTAGGCCGGCGACCTTACTCCCAGATCGGCCATGCAGTGCATCTATGGTACCAATGATCGATATTCGAAAGAGTTGTATGGCGAGGAGAGCCATTTAAAATACTTAGTCCAAGACACGCTTTCCACGTCCTATACTCCATGCTTATCTCTTAGCTAAGATTATCAAATGACCATAACAAGTAAAAAAGCAAAGGTAACGTCTGAGAGAAGGACAGAATAATCTGACCTACGGATAGGATCAATACTACGTATTACTTAATAAAAATATCATTTTAGTCTAATCGGAGTCTTGCTTTTAGCTTTGATTTCTTGATGGATTTATTTCTCCAAGAATCAAACACCGACCTTTATACATCCTTAACCTTACTGCGCAAGCAATTTGAGCTTCCCTTATCGAATCATCCGACCATGCCTAACAACAGCTATATGCCATAAACAAAAAAATAAAATTTAGCCATGACAATACGTTTAAAAAAATTTCGTATAAGTTTTTAAAAAATTCAAGTATTGTGATTAAAATTCTTTTGGACCTGTCATTTTACCATGAACAGAGAAGTCGGTCAGCCAAGTTCGTGGCATGGCCGAATTAACTACAGTGGTAAAATATCAGATTCAGATAATGCGAACACAATATACAAATATACACCAGCACCGACTCCAACAAATTAAATTTCGGTAATATGGAGTCAATAACCACAACAGTAGACCACTAGTTATCTAGATCGTTGAATTCGTGGTCGTTTTTCGAATCAAACTGCTTAAAAATAGATCAAGACATTGAGAAAAAATAAAATAAAATAAATCAAAACAAAAAATCTATTGCAACTTATCTCCGACAGGTATAGTTATTTGCAAGTTACAATACAACTGAGTTGTTTCTATCGTTATTTCTACTTCAAATGATTATTTTTTGCTATAGAAAAGTTTATATAAGCTATATGTACTAAGGACTACGCAGTAGCTACAGTAATTAAAACTGATTACTGTTTATGATAAGTATTGTCAGAGTACAAAATATAACAAATGCTACTCGATGCTAGTTTAAACTACTATTATTAGTCGTTAATCACTGTATGAGAATGGGCCTTTTGGAATGCAACAGACTACGTATAAGTGAAAATACTAAAATTATATATTCATAATATATACTGCACCATAGATAGCACGTTAGCGCGTACCTATAAATCATAGGTACCTATGATATATACTTATCCATTTTTCTTATATGTCTATCACAGCGAGTGTGAAATTTGTGTCCCCCTCACAGTTATAACGGCATAAGTCTATCAGGTGCGGTGTCTTTTAAAAGGAAGATAATAAAAAAACTTAGATACCCTTCTTTTTTGTTTACACTCAATACCGAGCTAGTCGTGAGTGTGTAAAGTGTAAACCGAAAAATCAAATAATTTGCGGAGGGCCAATTGTTTAAAAAAATGTTTTTTCTGATTAGTAGTTTACTAATCTGGTCTTAAAATTTCTTTACACTCATTAGTTGTTGCACAAAAGTGTAAATTGACGGTTTTTTACTGTTTTCATGTCTAAAGCATATCTCAGTTTTACATTCTATGCAGTCTGATTGGTTTCCAAAAGGTAGACGGTCATAAAACCTAGGAGTGCCCTTTTTATTTTTGTTAAAGTAATATTTTAAAATTAAGAGGCGGTTTATTGTGAAGAGTCTGGGACAAAAAATATTCCGCGTTCTTGGACTGTTGTCATTATTCTGGCAGGTTACTGCATGTGTTTACTGACTGATGTACTCAAATCATGCTGATTAAAAGTAAGGTACTAGCAATGAAAAATGCTCCGATGGAACAAAAAAGATGAATATACTTGGAATTGTTGATTGTTAAGGATGTAACAGGAGGGGATTAGGAAAAGCTACCTAAAGTCGGAAAATCTGATAAAAATCACACTTTCTCTAGGCAACGCAAAAATCGAAGTATATTATGCGGCCTACGGATTAAAATCAATATTAAACCCAAAAAAATGATTGAAAAAGCAGCACGTTAGCTATGCAGTAGCTATGGGAAATGACATTGAGTAACAGACTTTCTAAGCCGATTGAATGAAATAGCAAACATCGATGCATCCAAGACAATTGAAGAAATTGTTTGTTTAAAACAGAAGGAAACGCGTAAGTTGACTTCAAACAGACTAAATGTGGGTACATTAGCATGCCCGTAACGATTGTGTGCACTAATCAATCGGCCCCTGCTTTGCTTGCTATAATGCTCATAACAAAATAAAACAAACCTCTTAGTTTTCAATCAATCAGGTGCCAGCAATTTGAAAAAGTAACCTTGATAGATTTCGTACTTTCTTATCTGAAACTTCGAACATTATTTAAAAAAGCCACTTTTAGAGGCCGCAGAATATACATCGATTTTTTGCGTTGCTTAGAGAAAGTCTGATTTTTAGCAGATTTTGCGACTTTAGGTAGCTTTTTCCTAGTCCCCTCCTTTTACATCCTTAACAATCCACAATTCCAAGTATATTCATCGTTTTTGTTCCATCGGAGCATTTTTCTTTGCTAGTATAATATACTTGGGCATCCCAACATATGAGCCCCCTACAGCTATAATGGGCAACATCTGGGAGTGCGGTTTTTTCATAACGATAGACACTTAAAAATTCGCTGCAAATGTTTCTTTTCTATTTCTTTACAATCTCCCCAGCGCATGCAATGAGAATGTAAAGTTCCTGTGTAACATAACAAATAGCAATTTTCGGTGGTTTACGATGAAGCTTGCCAGCATCTCATCGTAAATGTTTGACAAAATTTATTGGCAAAAACTTGTAGAGAAAGAATTTATCTAAAAACACTTTTTTATTTTTTGAAATTTGCATTAATTTTTTGATGGGGAGTGTTATGACTGTAAAAATCTCCGGATATAAAGACAGATTTTGGAAGTGTTTTAGTCTACTTTATGTCTGCCAACAACTCCGGTTAAATTTTTTCTGTTAGAAATGTTCTACGACTTAAGGGCTACTTTCTGCTTATCAGCAAATTTTTTTACACTCAATACAGAGTTAACGCCAGGGTTTAGAGTTTACAATCCAGTGGATAGTGTAAAAAACAGGTTTGATTTTGAATCAGATTTCTCCACGAACTTCTCCGGATATAAGTTGGGGCGGGACAAATTGAATGAAGTAAAAATAAAGTACGTTTTAAGGGCTACACATTGAAGCAAATTGCGTTCAAAAAAGGCAATATTGAGTTACCTCTGGGGGTGTAGAGCACACCTGGGCGAGGAGGAGTTCGGGGGATGCACCTCCTCCCGAAGAAACAAAATACCCCCCAGGAATCAAAACAACCCTCCCCTGAATTCAATTTTTGAAAATTTCTTCCGTTTTTCTCGCAAATTTTTGTTGCCAATGGATAGTGCTCGACGAGAAATGTCGAAAAATGATGTTTTTTCGCCATACCACCATTTTAAGGCCAATTTTTTACCATTGAAATATCTTGCACCACCCCTCCAGAATTTTCTTGCTGTCCACGTATGGTGTAGAGTTTGAAATCAGGGTTGTTAAATGGTGTAAAAAACGTTTTTTCTCTTTTTTGACAGGTTAATATCTCCAATAGGATGCAAAACGAAAATATTTCACATACAAACGTACTAAAACTCTAAGGACACAAAGTGCCCAAACTGAATTTGTTTCACTCAATGGGAAGTCAGCTTCAAATTTTTAAAGTTTACATACACTGTTAGATCCCGGAAAACATGCTTTTGACCTTATTTTAATTTGCCAACTTCGCCAGTTATAAAGCCGCGACGCACAAAGCATACTGTAAATAAAGTAAGCCTCAAAGGTTACATACCACATTCAGATGCGTTCCTTCAAACTCAATATTAAGTTGGGTTTGAAGGTGTAAACTTTAAACTCTTAGATAAAAAACCCGCTTTTAACCGATTTTTTCTGTGTAAACTTCTCCGATTATGAATTTGGTTGTGCTGTGCGGACAATTCTAAAAACAAAGTAAATGGCCACGGTTACAAACAGCCTATAATTGAAATCCTCTGTACTCAATACTAAGATATTCTGGAGGTGTAAAGTACTATAATCTCTTCCATTCCAAACGGCCCATTTCTGCTTTATGGCTTATTACTGTAGCAGAATATTTTACGGTTTATGTTGTTGCAGCAGTCTATTTGATGCGCCGCCGCATTTAAAGCAAAGCACATTAAATATAAATAAGAAGAATTAAAGGCAACCAGCTGCTACGAGAGCGTAACTGAAGATGCCAGTTGTGTGTCTCAACTCTAGGAATGCTTTACGCTTAAGGGACACATTATATTGGACGAATGAATTTGCACCCAATGGAGTTGTAAGTTTATACTTAAGGTTTATTCTGTTCCCAGAGTGTTGTGAAGGGTTATTTTTTGTGAAATCTTATTCGGAACAACAGGATTACGATTCAAATTTTAGACAAACACTACACTCAGTGGTTGTGTAAGGTTTACACTGAAAATTAAGTTTAGCTACAGAGTATTGCCGAAGGTCAAGTTTTCTACTAAATGTGCCCTGAAACATAATGATTTCTCTGTATTATGAGGATTAGGAACTTAAGTGCAATTTTCTTTCCACTTCCTAGTTGTGTAAACCTTACACTTCAGCTTGTTTTAGATCCATGATATTGTAAGTTGTGCAAGCTAAGCTTTTTTTAAACTGGTTATCCATTTAATCAATATTACGAATCTAACTTTCTATTTTCTCACTCAATGACCGAGTAAAGTTATACTGAAAATTGATTTCAATTTCAAAACGTAAAGTGACTTTTTTAGAAAATGTTCCTAATAACATGATGATTACGAATTAGGAAAAGAGTCTTGTACGCAATGTAGATGTTGACGTGAATGAAAAGTCTTGTTTCAAATCCGCTTTTCTCTAAGCAATACAAAAATCGTAGAATATTCTGCGCCCTCTGAAAAATAAGATGTTCTCTCGAAATAGTTCTCAGTTCTCACCGCTTCGCTAAAAAGCTTCGAAGGAAACTTTGATCTAGGCTAAATAGTCGCTTTAGTTGAATATCAAGTATCACATTTTCATGATACTATACAATCAAAATTCTGTTACAAGGCCCAATAGATGAATTATGACATTCGCATCATGCTGTTTATTATATCTCTACATATACACGTGTTATGCTCACACGTGGGCGTGGGGAGGGGTTTGTGGTGGTATTCGCCCCCAGAAGTTCGAATACCCCTTCTCTCAGAAACCAAAAAACCCCCTCCCCCAGAATTCTAATTTTCAATATTTGTTTGCTTTTTTCGCAATTTTTTGATGCTAATGGATAGTGCTCGATCAGAAACGTTGAAAAATGGTGTTTTCTTTGCCATACCACCATTTTCAAGACCATTTTGTGACCTTTTAAAAAGAACCCCACCCAGAACTTTGTTGCTGCCCACCTGTGGTTATGCCAGGATGTTGAGATATTTTGGATCCATTCTCTCCTGCTTCGGCATTGAGCTATTTAAATTTGCAGTCCATCATTATGCACTGCATTCGTTTGCATGACCTCCTCCCTCATTATTATTGCGCCGTATCACAAATTTTTTGGTGCTTACGTGTTCGAGCATGTTAAATGCCTTGCCGCACTTCTATATCATTGCAAAAGCGGATGTTCGGACTTGCATTCAGATAAGGTTAGTAAACAAAATGATTGCCGTAGTTTTTAATTTAGATTGATTAGGACCTACTTGCTCGACTCGACCATTAATAAAAGTCTACCTTAACGTTAATGGTCGCCTCTACACAACCATTAAGTAATGGACGGTAATGATCGCCTTAACACAACCATTAACTAATGGTCGCGTTAACTCCGATTCCCACCTTAACGTAACCATTAAAAAAATTGGGTTGCACGACTCAACCATAAAACTCGACTATAATGGAATTTTAATGGTCGATTTTAATTTTGGCCGCTGGAGTCGACCTTTGTGCAGCCATTAATTAAGGCTCGGTATTTTAATGGCTACCTTATGACCGTTTGCCAATGGTTTCTTTATGAAAAATCAGGTTGCTGTGCTTTACCTTAACAACTTTAATGGTTTTATTAAGCTTATTTCTTTAAGGTAGGTCGGAAGATGCCTTAACGAACTCGTTGGATATTTTCTACACTCAAAAATGACACTTCTTTTAATTACACATTCATGTTTTTGATAATATGACGCATGCTCGCTAATCCGTAGTCTAATTATGTACTTTAATTTGGATTTTCGAATTGAAAATTTGATTCAAAAAGTCCGATGAAAATGAATTTTACTACTTATTTCATTCGAGATCGAATTCTTTCCAGTTGGCTTCTTCTTTTTTTAGTTGAAGCCGAAAATGCGAAAAAAATCGAAATGGCATTTCTCAATTTCTTTCTTTCTTTATTCTTCAATTTCCATACCTTCACAGACAATCAACTTTCCATATCTTCACAAGCAAGAAAGTATCCTTCACCCAGACTAACAAGCGTTTTCACTCATTTCTCTCATTAAGTTTATCGCTGTCACTGCAATCCATTATTAGGCAAATTCGAATCATAACCAAAATTCAGGAGCTCAACGAATGAAGTAATAGAATATTTGAATTTATGACTATGGTTTCCGAAGTTTTATATCTACCTAATTAAAACAATCCTCGTGAATTACATAAGCTTAACAAAACCATTAAACTTTCCTTAACGCAACCATTAAGCTTACCTAGACGCTACCATTAGACTTCCCTTAACGCAGCCATTAAGAGTTTCTGCTCATGGTTTCTTCAATGATACCCTTAGGCTTCCCTAAACAAATGCTCGACCATTAATTAATGGTCAAGTCGAGCAAACCGATTTTTACGAATCCTAACGAAACCATTAGTTAAGGTTTCACCTTAACCTTAATGGTTTCCTTAAGGCAATATTAATGATCATAAGCATTATGGTAAAGTCGAGCAACTGGATGACCATTTAAAGTCAATTTTTAATGGTTGGCCTTTGTCGAGCAACCGAGCCCATTTCTTTTCAAGAATAAACTGTTGTTATTATTTTTCTCAAACTGAAGCCACGACCAGACACACACGCGGAAAAGGGAGGGGGCTCAGACTCTCCAGGATGTCAAACTTGGAAATTTTTCGGGAAAAATGAGGCAAAATGAAGCCTACTTGGAAATTTTCTTCAAAAGTGCCTCAAATTGACCAGAAACTGTGCAATAACGTATTTTTAAAGCTATTTGAGCACTTACACCAGTTTTTGAGGTCGTTTTGGCATAAAAAGGCTCCATTCTTGGCCCTCAAGACCGACTGACCCCCTTCCCTCCATAAGATTGGCCATGCTGTGCATCTATGGCCACCATCATCTTCTGTAGGCCGCAGATGTGTTGCTTAGAGAAAGTATGATTTTCAGCAGATTCTAGTGATTTTTTGCGCACAGGTGACTTTTTCCTAGTCCCCTCCTTTTATGTCTTTAACAATCGCTTTTCCGAGTATATTTGTCCTTTTTGTTCCATCGGAGCATTTTTCACTGCTGTTTGAAAATATTTCATGAGATTTGAGATCCTAGTCCGCAATCCATTATTAAACTCTACACATACTATTTCGATTTGAATCATGGCTAGCCTATCAGAAAAGCGTGCATGCTATTTCAAAAATTTGTCGACGCCATTTTCATCTGATGAAGCAATGTTCATTCTTAAATGTGGAGAGTTTGAAAATCTTCATTAACGTGATGGAAAAACAGGTAACAAAGACTCAATCCATCTAGGAAAGGTAATATAAAGTGAAAGCCAGAAATTAATTAAAAATAAAATTTTTGTACAAAAGTGCTAGAAAACTGTAGTTTAATGTACTTTTAAAACTTTGTTATCCGTTACATCAACTTTAAGACTGTTTTGACTCGAATGACTGCTCCTAGGTCAGCAATGCTGTGCATCTATGATCATGTTTAGAAACATAAGAGGAGGACAGAGAGAAAAACTCTTTGGAAAAATAAGGCAAAGTCAAGGTTACAAACCAACAATTATCAAAAATTTCTTGTGAATGTGTTTGAAAATGAACCGAAAATTGTGAATTTATTTTAACCATTTAATTCACACCGATTTGCTTGGGCTATTTCGGCCTTTGTGTTAAAACTTGGGCTGACCCTTTATGGCCCGACTAACGTCCGCAGAGCGGTCAAACTGTGGATTTCTAGTCTAAACAATAAGGGTCCAGAACAGTTCCGCCAAATGCATATTCGAATATTTAAAATATCTGGTAGTATAAATTATAATCTTAAATAAAAAAGCAAGGCAATAATATCAATTTTTGACTTACCGAGCCACGAGTGATTTAAAGCCTGTTGCGCAGTCATTCTTTCCCTAAAACAGTATAATTAAGACTGAATATTGTACGAGTTCAAATTAAGATATTGCGACAAAATTTTTAATGACAGTGAATTGAGAATCGCACTACGACGAGCGTCAAAATTCTGGAATTTCAAACAATTTTTAAATGTCAAAGAAAGCATAAAACGGATTTTTTCAATGGAAACGTGACGAATCTATAATTTCCAAAAAGAGAAATGCAATGCGAGTTTTCCAAATACTCGTAGTCAAAAATACACATATCTAAACATCAGCTATGTTTTAATGAGGAAAACGATGTTAATCCGTAATTCCCCATTTTTTTTATTTGACCGAGTCATCTCTGCAATATTTTGTAGATTTTCTCAAGAATGTTTGCATTTCTATAAATTTTGTGTCAAAAAAATCATACATGCGATTGGAAAATTTTCTTTATACACTTTTAGCGGAGAATAAAAACAAAAAAATCAGAATTTGGAAATATTTGGGTTGAAGGATCAAACAATAATTAGAATCGAACGTTCTGTTCTTCTTTTTCTATACACAGCCAAATTCGTTAAAAAATTTAGCGCGAAACGCGGGAAACTTTAGAAATTCTCGCTGAAAAAATAAATAAATCGTCCTTAAATAATTAATTTTTCGCTCCAGAAATCCTGACATTATTTATAAATCTTCATTGTCTACAAAAACATTTCTAGACAGCAAAAACGCTTGTAGACTGAGGAAGACAATTTGATAAGTACGTCCAGCACCGCAAAAGTTGCCGAGAATCACACAAAGTTAAAATCCATTCCTCTCTAACCAACTTTTTGGGCCAATAAGCAATCGTCGCTTAATTCTCCTTATTGTAAACATCTTTTAGTGGGCAGGATCCTTTAATTGATTTATTTTTAAATGTTTGTATATTTTTTAATAGTTTATTTTCTTCAAATACTGTAGGAAGGATGAAGAGCACACGTTAAGGTTGGGGGTTGGGGGGTGCACCCCCACCCCAGAAGGCCAAATACCTCCCACAGAAATCAAAATACCATCCCAAAATTCAATTTGTGACAATTTTTTGTTTTTTTATCAATTTTTTGATGCCAATGTATAGTGCTCGATGAGAAACGTTGAAAAATGGTGCTTTCTGCCATGCGACCATTTTTAAGACCATGTTTTGACCTTTGAAATATCTTGCAGCCCCAGAATTTTGGTGTATGATGAAGAGCACTCGCAAATACGAATCGAATAGGCATTACGCTGGATTCTTATTCAACAATTTTCTGACAAAATCGCCGGCATCGTCCGAATATCTCCGATAAATATAGTCGAAATCGGGCTCCATTTGCAGAATATTCTTCAATCTTTTATTCTTGTCTTCATCAAAGAAAGGGTACGTTGTAGTTAAGCTAAGTAGGAAGAAGCACAAATTTTAGTAGCTGCAATTAAGCCCAAAAAATTCAAATTACCTCAACTGATGAAGTGTGCATAAGTTTAGGTTATATCTGGCATAAAAATCTACAGTTTGATTTTCTCTTTTTTACGCGATTTTTTTGATGCCCTAAATAGATAAGAAACGTCGGAAAAGGTTTTCGCACATACATTAGCAATTATTCAGCATTTTTAGCTCTGAAATTTCTTACTTGTAGAAAGCGGAAAACATTTTGGCATCGCCGATGTATTGTTATGAGAGATTCAGGAAAATATTGTTTTAAATTGAGCAAATTAAAATTTTTCCAAAAATTTTCCATTTTTTTACACTTTCAAAAGAGCTCGCCAGAAAGATCGAAAAACAATACGTTAGTTGAACCACATTTAACGATTTAGATCAAAAAACGGGAGCTTTTGCAAGAAAATTTCCAACCGACCGCCATTCCCTTGTTGTACTGCGCATAAAGCATGTAATTTATTATATAATTTTTTTAGGTATATTTGTGCCGTTTCTCGCGTCTTTTTGTTTCCTTTTTACTAATAGCATGCTTCGCTTCTACCTCTTTCCTCCTTATTCAGCTTATTTACTTATTTATGTTTAATTTTATTTATTTATTTATTTATTTGTTGCTCATATTTACCCTAAAATGTCCCTTTTCCCGCCCTTTTTGTCGTATTGATGACTTCCTATATTTGCATGCTTACACATCATAAGTAATCAGACCAATCGCCCACATATCAGTAAAATAGTCAATTGACCGGCGAGTAATGTATTCCGGAGTAAAATATTCGTTGGTACCGCACATCATTCTTGTTTCATTCGCAGAAATTTCGGAAGCATGTCCGAAATCAATTATTTTCACGTCCGTTACGCTGACATTGGTCGAAGTTAGCATGATATTTTCTACCTTAATTATGGAAGCTAAGCTCGCAATGCGAATTTAGAAAAAAATTGATAAAGCGTGCTACAAAATCGTAACCTAAATACGTTCGAACGAGCTTCAATCAGGGAATCTAATCAAGTCAGTTATGTATTTTACTGTTGTACACAGGCCCTTATCCAGGATCCACGCAGGCGGAAAAGGGGGCGGCGGACTCAAAGTCAATTTGTCTACATCGCAGAGAATTCGTCGAGATAGTAGCTCTCAAAAAGCGCCTTTTTCGACGTTTTTCGATATTCTCTATCCACTAAGATAATAAAAATCTAAGCTTTCGAAAAACTGCGCTAAGGGTAAAATTATCTTAAATACTTCACACATAGCGCGAAGCGCCGAAAAATTTGGAGATTTCATGCCGAAGAGGTGCAATATTTTCATCTTTTCGTGCATTATCGTACCCGGCAAAAATTATATTTTCGGCCAAGGGGAGGCGGCCGTCTCCCGCCCCCTCCCTAAATACGACCGTGATTGTGCATAATTGATTCGAGTAGAAAAATTGACATTTCAACAAAACAAAGAAGTTGGCGAAAACGTACAATTGGTTCGTAAAAAATCAAGTGTTAATGAAATTTGTTGCATTAGTACGGGATAGTTCACATCAGCGCGCCAATTTTTTACCTGTATAACAATAATAATGCCTATAGTCTGTTTCACATAATTTCGTGCATAAATTCTAGAAAGTTTCATCGACAATAGGCACGATGATTATATATCAAATACAGATTATACATATAGTGTGAGTAACGTGGGTCCTTTTGTTTTTTAATTTAGCTGTTTAAGAATGCCATTATATTCTGCAGATCATTGTTTTCTCTTCATCAATATTTCTTATAGATTTGAAAAAGTCAAGAAATTTCTTGCTAAATCACATGCTCAATTAAATTAGAAGTTGACACCTTTGTACCTATTACAACATCACAAATGATAATGCGGTCGGTATACTAGTTCGATATAAAAACAAACGAAACTGCGCTAGTTAACTGAATGATAAATGAACATAAGGAAGCTAGATTTGTCTTCAAACGTCATAAAACAGCGCTAATTATTATGAACTAGATATCGTTAAACAAGTAGGCGAGATAAATGCCAAATCTTCTAGATCGTACATAGATTGATGGTGGAGTGTACAAATCGCGCACTTGAGCTTAAATAGACAGTAAGAAAAAATTTTCTAAAATTTTTGCTGAAAAATACGTTAAAAAGCGTCAAAATTACTACACTTCTGTTAAAAAAACGCGTTCGTATCCGTTAGCACGTCGTGCTAACGGCCGAAATTTTCATTAGCACGGGGCAACTTTCATTTGCGTGGTGCTAAAAAAACCATGCTATAAACATATGTAGAAGTACATAATCGTATTCTCATTCTGATCATGGGCCCTTCCTTCTACCAATAAAATCGCGTCACACATGAGCGTGGGGGTTCGGTAGGGGATTGAAGGAAACCCTATGATTCCAAAACACATAAAAATGTAGCTTACGTTAAACCGCTAGAATAGAATTTTCGGCATATTTGTAGAGGCTTTTTGGACTTTTGCCTCATCCACACCCCTAGAATTTGGTCGCTGTCCATGTATGGTTAAACGATGAATTTTGGCCCCTTTGAACAAATTTTTAAAATCCTTAGAGAGAATTTTCGAGGAAACACACATTCGCACCGCGCATGGGCCTAGGAATCTAGTAGTTGTGGAGCCCTGACAATCCGAAAGACCCTCCCTGAATCCGACAGCCTCTATAAATAATGGACCCTTGACAACCCGAAAGACCCTCCCTGAATCTGATAGCCCCTAGAAATAAACTTAAAGTTTTTTTTTAAGTTTTTGGTGATTTTTGATGATAACAGATAGAGCTCTACGATAAACGTCAAAAATTTGATAATTTATCATTCATAATATCGAATCTCAGGCACTTTTTCTCCTTCTAAAATTTCTATAACCGCCCCCCTCCCCACCCCTGCCCCCCAAATTTTATCGCTGTCCATTTCATAACAAGTTTGATTAAAGAATGCGGACAACAACACGAAATTTATCTATTTACATGTCGCACTAGCAAATTTGTATGTTTTAATTTTTCTTTATCAGTTGTTGATTGCAATTTTTTATGATATTCCTATTCTATTTTTATTTCACTTTTAATTTTATAATTTTATATTTTATCTGTATCCAAATTAATCGGTTTTTGAATTTTATTGACAATATCGTCTTGCATATTGATAATTATCAGACGAACCTTGAGATCAAGATGTATAATTTTATTTTCATGCATGTGCCTGACGCCTTCCAAAATTTGCCGCACCAGCCTTTTGGCTACATACTCGACCGGTACGTACGCAGAATTCGTGACAAGATCAAATAAATCGCCGCCAAGCACGCTTAAAATAACAATTAGAGTACACGTCGAAGGAAAGTAAGGATAGGTAAAATTAATTTGATAAATTTTTAAAAAAATGACTTTATCTACTAAATCCTATTTAAATAAACTAAACACAAAAAATTATACGAATTAGCTTACGGTCAACTAAGTCTGCCGAAACCGTGAATCTGAAAGTTTTCATGCTAAGCGTTGTAAAGTGCTTACACCTTTTTTGTTGGCCGTCTTAGCACGGAATCTAAATAAAATTTGCGGTTTTTTTGTTCTTCAGTTGACGCCAAGCAGACTTTGAACTCTCAGTCGTGCGGGCCAGGCCCATAGGGGGCGGCACCAAAGTTCTGGCGGGCGCAAGATTTTTTATGGCCTTGAAAATGATGGTATGCGAAAAAACACCATTTTTCAACGTTTCTCATCGAGCACTATCCATTGGCATCAAAAAAATTGCGGGAAAAAACAGAAAAAAATTCCGGGAAAAAACAGAAAAAAATTCAAAAAATTGGATTCTGGGGCGAGTATTTTGATTTCTGGGGGATTCACAACCCCCCCCCCCCCCCCCGAATTCCCCCAAACCCCCCACGCCCAGGTATGGCCAGGCCTCGCTAAGAGCCGTAATAAATATATATAGATAGATGGTGAAATAATATTTTTAAGGGTCTGCATTCAGTTACCGGCTCAAGCTGGTCTCATTTCGTTTTCAATATTCGCCATATTCGAGAGAAATCTCGTTATACGACATTATGAAATATTGTCATAAGCTTATTCGATTTTCACTACTTACTATTCAAGAACGAAAATTATGTTCGACCCAGTGTCAAACGTCTGGTACAGTTGGATCAAATTTTTGTGATCCAGTCGCAGCATCATACGCATTTCTCGTTGCGCAAGCTTTCTAGCTAATTCGCTCGTGATATTGATGAACTTAGCCGCCCAACTGACATTCGTTGCTTTTTCAACAACCCGATAAACCACGCCATTGGCGCCAATATTGAGTCGTTCGTAAACGATGTATTCATCGAAAAAATTGGCAGGTAGGTTGTTTTGCGCTTTACTTTGATTCGTGGTTACGTTGACCTGACCAAAATCAACAAAACTAATGATGAAGCATCAGCGTCAGCAAAAGGCAATATTTGCTCATCTGTTAATGACCATCACACATGGGCGTGGGAGGGGGGTTGGAGGGTATGCACCCCTCAGAAGTTGAAACACCCCCAGAAATCAAAATACCCCCTCCAGAATTCAGATTTTGGATTTTTTTTGCTTTTTTAGCCATTTTTTGATGCCATAGGATAGTGCTCGATGAGAAACGTCGAAAAATGGTGTTTTTCGCCATACGACCACTTTTAAGACCATTTTTTTGACGTTTGAAAATTTTTTAAATCCTTCCACTCCCCCCCCAGAATTTCGTTGCTGCCCACTTATGATGACCATTGAGGAAAGGGAGAAACGTACGCTTAAGAATACTGAAAGTCGAGTGATCCTAAATTTTAGTTTACTCATAAACAATGGTAACTCTGTGTCTAATTGCATTTTCGTGCTCTGAAATCGTTTCCTTCCTCAAGCGCGACTTGCGTGTGTGTCTAAGGAATTAACAGAGAAATATCCTTCTCGGCGGTAGTTTTATTCGCTGGCAGATATGCCCCCAAAATAATTACGCCTGAAAACTTTTGTAATTTTGGCAGATTTCTCTTAGCATCATAAAACTTTTTGTTCATTCTGTTGTACGTTGTTCCAAAGTTTATAAGGGAGCGAATGCACACATCGATGCCATTCGTGGGCAGCAAGAAAATGCTGGAGGGTGCAAGATTTTTTGAAGGTCAAAAAATGGCTTTAAAAATGGTGGTATGGCGAAAAAACACCATTTTTCGACGTTTCTCGTCAAGCACTATCCATTGGCATCAAAAAATTGCGAAAAAAACGAGAAAAAATTTCAAAAATTGAATTCTGGGGGTATTTTGATTTGGGAGGGGTATTTTGGTTTCTGGGGGGTGCAAACCCCCAAACCCCCCACGCCCAGGTGTGATCGATACTGAATAAACGGCATTATGATCGTACCTTTCGATTTGTTGCTCATCAATATCTCATTTCTGATGATATATAGCTAATATTTAATAATACGATTGATGAATCATGGTATTCGCATCTTATTTGCAATATTTTGTATTCTACTCAAATTTCCCTTCTATTATTATGCACTGACGTCCTGATTTACTCGTAATTCTTATTGACTTTCTAATTGTTCTTACCAGCCTTGTACGATTTAGTGCTGCTGGCAGGCCAGTGCATTCCCATCTGAAACATTGAAAGTCGTTGCGTTATTCTTGTAATACTTGCACGGAAAACATACATATATACATTCGAGTATACATCAGCAGCATATACGATCTTGGGGGTAAGGTTTGGGGGTTATCACCATACTCGGGCGTGGGGGGTTTGGGGAGTATGCATCTCCACAAACCAAAATACCCAACCCCAAAATTCAATTTTTGAAATTTTTTGTTTTTTTCGCAATTTTTTGATGCCAATGGATATTGCTCGATAAGAAACGTTGAAAAATGGTGTTTTTTAGCCATACCACAATTTTTAAAGCCATTTTTTGACCTCTGAAAAAATCATGCACCCCCAGAACTTTGGTGCCGCCCGCCTATGGTTATCTACCTCCAGCAAAAATTTTTTCGCCCCCCCCTCTCCCAGAATTGGCAATTTTCTTGGTTCCCAAAAATTTTCTGAAAATTTGTGGAAAAGATGCTTTCTTAAGCATTTTTAGCTATCTATTTCCCTAAAAGTGTCAAATTTCTGGCGCTACCTATGTTTCGATTATATATTGTTCAATTTGTTCCAACTTTCGATTTTTCTGAAATTTTTTTCTGTTTTTATGCTCTAGAAAGATAGAACATCGTCAGAAACGTCGAAAACTATGTTTTTGCCGCGTACCTACCATTTTTGAACACAAAAAAGAACTTTATAATTTCATTCCCCCTCAGAATTCCCATATTGTGCATTTTTGATGAGCAGCCACACCAAATTCTGAGATGCGATGAACGGAATTCCGAAAAATTGTTATAAATACAATCTTAGGGATCTGCCAGATTCTGCGGGAGGTCTTCAGAATTCCAGGGTAGTCTAATCGGACTTCCCGATTCCTATGCATGTGTATAATGGATTATATTTACATATATAACGTCTCGATTTCGGGATCCAGAAAATTTGAACTGTAAAGAAGTCCAAAAAATTGATGACAGTAGAGAAAACGCAACTTATCGATGTTTCTCACTTAGCTCTATCCATTCGCATCAAAAAATTGCGGAAAAATGAAAAACGTAAAATTTTAAAGATCTAGGTTTTCGCCACTTCTTCCCACGTTCATCTACCCGAAAGAAGAGAGTATTTGTAAGATGCACAAACAACTAAAAAAATGAGCAAAACTTGTCGCAATATTTGATCATGATTTGTAATGCAATCTTCTATTTTAGTTTTTTTTTGAAAAATACATTTGTGAAGCAAATATAATGAATATGACTCGCGCGAATCATTAAATAATGAATAAAACCTTCGTATCGCGGCAATCTTGCTTTTCTTTGCTTTTCGCATCGCATATTCATTTTTTCCATTAATTTTTAAATCACTCAGTTTCTTATTTACTATTTCTCCTATTCATCTTTCGACTATTTTTCATTTCTAATGTCAGACTATTACTAACAAATGTTTTTAGCACGAAAGCTTGATTTACAAATTAATCTTTCAACATGAGCATTGAATATTTGGCATGATGTTTTACGTAGCCATAACCAAACGTATACAGCATGGGAATTCTAGAGTAATTGAAATTTTGAGGTGCCTTTTTGGCTAAAAAATTTAGATACGTGTCAAAAACATCATATTCTGACGGTTTTGACGATGGTCTCTTTTTTAGAATGTAAAAACATTAAAGATAAGAAAAACAAGAAATTCGAATATAGAGAACAAAATATAGTCCAAAAATGAATATAGAGCAATTTGTCTTTTTTTAGCAACCATATAGCTAAAAAAAGCTCAAAACGGTACCATTTTTACGATTTTTTTAGAAAATTGCGAATTCTAGAGGGGAGAAAATATCTGTAGGTGGGTTTTTCTGAAAGGGTGAAATCGCCGTAATCCCCAAAATAATGTATTACCGTTATACAAGTGAAATTTACTCACCTGCTTCGTGGAAAGATTCCCAAAACAATAGCACACACAATAACATTTGGAAGCATTCTTGAAGTTTAAAGCGACTTCGGTGTTCGACCAAATGGCACGGAACCTCGGAAGCTAATATCTTAGCCTAGAAGGACCCCTGAGAAATGAAACAAGTATTATTTGTTAGCATCAAATCGAGTTATTTATATCTTAAAGCAAAGTTTTGATAGTCGAGATGCATGCCTTATCGACATTGCGCGCCACGAAATGTTTGCTTATAGTCTAGAAACGCTTGAATAACATCTTAGGTAGAGGCCACTTATAATGTAGGTACTACTTGGACTCTCAACACTAAGCTATAAAGGGAAGCTCATCCTTAGCTACAGCCCTACAAAAGATATACCCTTGAATTAGAGCTAGTTGGGGCATGCTAGCCCTATAGCTACAGTTTTTTAACAAAAGATTATAATTTTAAAAGCTGAGATTACACTTTTTTTATCTCTCTCTCTCTCTATACTCAACTCCGAAAAGTATGTAAAAATTAATACAAAAAATAATATTCATCAGTGTGGTGGAAAATATATTATGTAGGCACCCTATATCACCTAAAGATTTCATAGTCGTCTTGCATGACTAGAAGCGTATAAATCAGAAGGCTTTACCTTTATAAGCCCCCTTTATCGACAAAATGATCCGTAAAGACTAATAAGTCAAAAGAAAAAATAAAATGAGATGAAAGATTAGACGATAGAACACATGCATTTCAGACTGTTTAATTTCTTACCTCAGATCAAATGAATGAATCATGACAAAATTCGAGTTTTTAATATGAACAAAAATCATAATTAGTTTGTTGCGAAAGTCAATATATTACTACGAACACTGGAAAATCAGGATTAGTCTGACCACACATGGGCGTCGAAGGAACGTAACGGATTGGCAGTGGGTTTAGAGACCACATAAGAATCCAATAGACCCCCAGAGTTGAATATATGGCATTTTTTCTGCGATTGCATCCCATCATCACACCTGTATGGTACCGACAAGACAAGCATGTGTGAGGGTTTGGGGAGTTAAGCTAGACCTCCAGGATGGAAAAATGTGAAATTTTTTGCGGAAAATTAGGCAAAACGAAGGTTAAAAAAGGAATGAATATTGAAAAATTTTGAAAAATGCTTTAAATTGACTAGAAACTGTGCAGTAAGGTAGTTTCGACGCTATTTGAGCGCTTATACCAGTTTTTGAAGCCAATTTGACTCAAAAAAAGCTCAATTTTTGACCCCCAACCTGCAGACCGGCTGACCCGCCCCCAGACTGGCTATGTTGCGCATCTGTGGTACCGACCACACGTGGGTGTAAATCCTAAATCCTGCTGCGCAAACAAATTGAACTTTCCTATTCGAATCATCCGACCAATACAAGTCTAACAACAACTATGTACAGCATAACAAAAATTGAAATTTAGCCACAACAACACTTTTTAAAAATTCGGCTTGATTTTTTTAAAATTCAAGTATTGTGCATTTGTCAGTCAATTTCATGGCATGGCCGAGCTAATAATACGAATATTAATATTAACAATAATACGAACATTAGTCAACACCAGCACTGGCTCCCTACAAATAAAAATTCGATAATTTGAGTCAATTAAGACAACGGTTGACCAATAATAATCTAGATAGACAAATCCGTAATCGTTTTTCGAATCAAGCTTCTCAAGAAAAAGATCAAGAGAAAATTGAGAAAAAATAAAATAAAAAAATCAAAGCAAAAAATCTCATGTAATGAAGCAATGTTCATACTAGGATGTGGAGAGTTTGAAAATCTTTACAAGCATGTTGGAAAGGAAGAAAATTTCCTAGGAAACATAAGACAAGATGAAAAAAAACTTAAAATCAAATTTTTTTCCGCAAAAGTGCTAAAAAACTGTAAATTAATGTACTTTCTAAGCTACCTTATTCTTTAAATCAACTTGCAGGCTATTTTAACCCAAAAAATCTGATTGACCCTACTAGGTAGGTCGGCAATGCTGCGCATGTATGATGATGTTTAGATAGGTACGTAAGAAAAGGACAAAAGGAAAATTCTTTGAAAAAGAATAAGCCAGTCAGAAACTAACAAAAATCAAACATTTCTCGTGAATGTGCTTTGAAATAGACCGAAAATTTGCTAATTTTTTTAGCTTGTTCTGTTCACACCGATTCGTTTGGGCGATTTCGGCTTTTGTATTAAAACTCGGGCTGATCTCTGGGAATGACCAACTTCTGCTAAGTGGTCAAGCTGCTCACCTCTAGTCTAGACAAGAATAGCCCATGAACTTCCGCCAATGCTTATTTGGATAGTCATCAAATATTCTGCAGTATTAATTATAATCATAAATAAAAAAGTTAAGAAATAAATAAGAACTATAGAATACCAATAATAATTTATTATTAGCTTACCAAGCCACATGTGATTTAAAGACTGTTGCGCAGTCATTCTCTCTCTAAAACTGTACAATTAGGACTGAATAATAAATTAAAATATCCCGCCAAAATTTCTAATATCATTAAATTGAAAATCGTCACTACCATGCGACGCATAATTTGTTCGTTGATCGTGCTGGATAAATCATTTTTCTGGAGTGGGGATTACACGAGAAAAGACCAAATTCTGGGGGTCCAAAAATTTTTAAAAGCCAAAAAATGCAGGAAATGCTGATAGAAGCTAAAACAGTGTTGTTCGATGGCTATAATCAAGCTTTATCGATTAGCATAAAAAAAATCGCGAAAATTCAGGATGTCTTTCGGATTCAAAGGGATTCCTCCAGACTTCCACGCCTATTTAATTATTCGAATAAGATGCGCTTTAATCAAGAAAAAGCATAACAGCCGTTTAACTTTATGCATGAAGGCGGTTAAATCAAACACTTTTTTACTTTTTTTTAACTTTTTACTTTTTACATTTTACTTATTTTTTACTTCTTTACTTTTTCTATTTTTTTACTTTTTGCTTTCCTTTTTTGCTTTTTACATACCCGTTATTTTTTACTTTTACTTTTTTTAATTTTTACTTCCATATTTTTTATCATGAAATATTGAATTGTATAGTCATAATCAAGTTGATTTCTAAAGAAATTTTCCTCGAAAAAATTTTTCACTGAAAAGTTTTACTGCTTTTTCTCGTCCTGAAAACCGTATTGTTTCTCAGAAACAGTATTCACAGGCAGCAATGCCTTTTGTAGCCTTTGAAAGATTATCAAAGCGAAAACAGTAATTTTGGCACATTTTAACGAGTAAGTTTTAACGAAAACTTCAAGACTTTTCGCATAAAGTCGACCAAATATTTAATTTTTCTTGCTGCTCTAAAAACCGATATAGGTACAAAAATGGGCTATGGAAATGCGAAAATTTGCACGCGAAATTTACAAGTTATTTTAAAAGTTTTAGCAAAGGTGCGGTACTCCGCTTTCTCACGAAAATCCTGCGATATCTAATAATCAAATTCTTTTTAGATTCCTTTGCACTATTTCTCACGTCCTTTTCGTTTCCTTCTTACTAACGGCCGGTGTTACCTTTACCTTCTCTTCTTTTCCTTCCTTTTTCGTTTTTTTCATTATCTATTTTATTTATTTATTATTCTATTTCAATTTTTTTAAAGGAAGTTTTATTTATTTTTTTCCATTTTCATTCTTCCATATCTTCCCTTTTCCTTTTTTCTTCCTCCTCTTTTATTTTGTAATTTTTTTCCATTATTCTGAAAACAGTAAATGCTTACAAAACCAGCCCCGAAAAATTTGGAAAAAGTGCCCTTTTTAAATTACGAAAAGGATAGGTACGCTTCAAGCAAACTAGTTTTTAACATTTCTCCAACGCTACGCGCTCATTATTTCTGAAACTTAAAAATGTTGCGTATTTCAAAAAATACAATAAAAAGAATACGTACAAATGTGATGCGGACAGCCAAATTGTCACTTTTGAGTCAAGCTTCACACAACTCATTTTTCTAGGATTTTTGAAGAATTGAAAATTCTGGCGGAGGTTAAGGGGCAGCAGCTATTCTTGTGAGTCTAAGCACCCGGATTCTCCCCGACAAGACGTGGTTTTGACCCCCAGAAACCTCAAGTTCCCAGAATTTAGTTTTTAAATTTTCTCCATTTTTCCTATATAGAAAAAGGGAAGCTTTATCAAAAATTATTGTTTACTGTGTTTCAAATGCACACGGTCAAAAGCCCTAGTAGGGGGTTAATCGAGTTCCCTGGGGGAATGCGCAATTTTTAACCGGTTTAATGTCAAATTTTTATACTTTATTCGTCGAGTTTTATTTTTCGTAAATGTTTATGGTTAAATTTGCATCAAAACAATTACAATAAGGGCAATGGAAGGACCTATATCTACAAAAGAATAAAAGAAAAGTGTCTGGATGAATCAAATGAACAGTCTAATGCTCGAAAAATAAGTAAATGTACTCGCAGTTACACTGTTAAAGCGTCATTTGACGCTTTTTTCATGGTTCAAGCAATCAGTTTTGGTCCGAAACCCACCCTTCAGTGTGCATGTGTGCTATGTATTCATTTACCATCTACAGACGAATGATTAAGTACTTCGATGATCGTGTCGACCGTCTCGCCATTATCCCTATTAATTCGATGAGCTACATAAAATTATTTTGGATCTCCATGACGACGTGCGTATTCATACCGGCCGCTGTCGCGTTGAAATGGCCGAAATTTTGGCCCTTTAGTCAAATACGGCAAGTCGCAGTCGAACGCCAAATCTTTTTTACATAATGTGATCGAAGTGCCCAAAAAGTTAGTCTATTACGATCGATTCAGAAATCAGATATCTCGCTCGTACGATACATATTCCGACCATTCCATTGGAATTGATATTGCTCTTATGATTTTCTGTATTTCATATCAATATATGCTTGCTTGACCATGGATCACGGTATTGAAATTGGGGGAGGGATAAAGCCCTGAATCTCTTTTCTGAATTGTTCTTTTTTGTGTCAAAAACGATGAGTCCAGTCTAAAACACTATTTTTGACGTTTCTGTCTCCATTATTGGCGTTTAGAAAAAGAAAGGATAATGTTTTGAGTTTACTTAAATTTAATTGGTTCTTTACTGTGCATTCATCAGTGTTTCGCATTCAGGTGGCTTTAAAGTGACTGAAAATGCATGAAAAAGGATATTTGTTATATGTTCTGAAACGTATAGATATTTGGAAGTGGGCGAGAAACGATTAACTAGAACGAGAATTATGACCATTGAGATCATGTATGTAATGCGCTGATATAGGTTTTTTATTGAATCGCTTGTTCAATAATTTTCACATGGAAGGTGCTACATTATTTATAATTTAAAATAATAATTTTCATACGATCGGTTTTCTTAGGCCCTATGCTGTATACAATATGGAAGGCGTAGGCTAAATGTTGTGCATACAGCTTATCAAATATGAAAATAGCTCCATCGCTGATGGTACATCTTTTCTTTTTAAATTTTTAAAGATTATACTCGTATATCTGTTACACTGAAAGTCGACTGCATTATTTCAACAAATTGGCGTTCCATTTATCAATCGAATAAACTGTAAACTGTGCATTCATAAGTGCTTTGCATTATTTTCGTAATTTTTTATTAGCGAATAAGTACCTTGTCCTGAGTAAGGCATTTTATTTAACATAAAAACAAAGCGAGTTGGTATTATTTGAGAAATTTTTAGAATTGCATAAATTTAAAAAATACAGCTTGTTTCTTTTTTCTCATTTTTGAATTATTTACAATTGCTCATTATTTATCCATATTATCAATTATTATTATTATTATTATTATTATTATTATTATTATTATTATTATTATTATTATTATTATTATTATTATTATTTTTATTATTATTATTATTATTATTATTATTTATTTTTTAATTATTGTCAGTATTATTATTATTATTATTCTTATTATTATTAATTGTTTTTTATTGTTATTTGTGCTTTTGCTTGTTAAATTTTCAGATTGAATCATCATTTTATTGTCTTACTTTTATTTAGATAGTTTTCACACTTTTACATATTGACTTCATGTTGGTCGTTAATTTGCTTCGCCCAGCTAATTTTATTGTATTGGTTCGACTCGAAACCGGCGTCATTTTGGTCACCGTTTTTGCAACGAATTTCGGCACCGAATTTCGGGCGAACCAGTGAGAGGCTTTGCATTTTATCGGATAAAAATTTAGAAAAATCATAAAACGGTAAAAGTTAACAACAAGCTCAAGGTTTTCGAAATTCAAATGAGAAGTGATTCAAGAAAAACGTGGTTTACACTCTGCAAGTGTTACATAATTCTTGCATCATATTTGAGATTAGAATTTTAATTTTTATACACTTCGCATAAATTTGATATTTAATGCACGTTTTATTGACGGGAAGTCTAATCCAAAAAGAGCGTACTGGATGTATATTCCGGTTTAAAATTTGTCACTTTATCCTTTAGTTTTACAACCTTAATTTTTTAACGGTTTAAAAACTTATTTTTAGTCAATTGCGAGTTTTAAATCGATTAATTTTTCTTATATTAATTTCACGTTATCGACCATTTTTTAAGTCGACGAATTTTCGGCATTTTTGACCATGGCCGTTTTTTGGGCGCATACGACGAGGCGATTGTTCGAAAGCCCATTCGTCAGCGTATATTCTAACACGAAAATGAATATTTTGCATTACGCGGCCGGTTTGGCTCATTACACCATGATTCCGTTGACTATTTTATCCGGAACGCCTGGACTAGCCACGAGCGAAAGTAAAATATAGCCGCTTACTAATGTAGCTCGAAATTAAAGTTACTATCAGTTCCATTTATCCTCTAACATACGGTAGAGTAAACTCATATTTCCAATAAACTTTATCCGAATTGTATATTTTAAACCAAAATACATAGATTGTCGCCTTGTGAGTGATCAAAAATTTTAAAAATGTTATTGATCGATTAAGCATAGATTCCGCTTTACTCTCAATACACATTCTTTAGAATTGACTCTACCGTTTATACTCTGACGCTCTCGCTTTGTATTGTAACAGTTTGAACCCTAATTTACTATTGCAGCTTTACACTTTTAACCTCTTCATATACTTTACTCTCCTTAGACTTTGGAGTGATTTCTTAATTTACATCAGCTCAATATTGGTATTATCAATGCTCATAGTACACTGACATTGAGCTCGTTGTCTTTTCACTTATACAATAGAATTGAGTGGACGCACAGCTAAAAAGACATAATTACGCATATATTGATTTTAATTTGCGTCATTTTGCTCACTTTATATTTATCTTTTTGTTTTTCAGAATATGCTTTCAATTTCAATGCTTTATCGTATGCGCAAATCGTCGGATTGATTCTGTTCACTTACGCCTCTTATGCTCAGCACCGATGCATATATATATATATATATATATATATATATATATATATATATATATATATATATATATATATATATATATATATATATATATATATATATATATATATATGTAAACGAGTCAAAGCTTTTACATATAAAATATATACATATTTGGATTGGTACCATTTCTTGGTGTTTTCCACGCGCATTTGAATATTTGCATAACCCTGGTATCGGTTTATGATTATGCGTCCGTTTTGGTCTAATACTATGCGTTATTCAAAAACAATGGGTATTCCGTTTAAACGCGTCGCTTTGCACGAGCCTTTCATATTATTCTGTTTTTCGTACTTGCCGGCGTCTCTTCAGTGTTTCGTGGCTGCCTGCGTCGCTTTGATTTCTGGCGTTTAACGTTATTATTCTATTTTGTGGCTGCTTGCGTATACAAATAAATAGCCCGCCCGATTCTAGCAGACAATTAACACGTTACTGGACGGTTTGCCCTCTTACGAATACCGATTTACCGACTATCCTAGAAATTTGGGGGAACACGGTGTCCGTAGACGACGTAAACTACACGACGACCACAAAGTCTTCACACGTTGCGGGAACCCAAAGACCCAAGATCAACCCCAACGTTTACATGGTGCTGGCACAACAGGATAGTTCGGCTCGGCTCAATTCGATTCTTATACGACGATGGGAATACGCAATATAAGGTACGTTAATTAATCAATATGGTTCTTGTTCGTATTGGTATCTTGTGTAATCGTATTTACCCGACGGAAAATCTAAGATTAGTTCTGAAGCATTTACAGACAAGTGCTGAGGACAATAAGCGGACTGATTTGGAAAATTGCTTAAAAGACTTTGCTAAAAATGAGCTTAAAAAGCAGGGCATTCAGAATATAAATGCACGCATTGTGAATAAATTCGAGGTAGAAATTCCTGATCGTTTAAATCCATCGGTTAGGACGGATCCTGTGAGCCAGGGGCGGATTTAGGGGGGGGGCGGGGGGGGCGGCCGCCCCACCCCCCATTGGCCCAAAAAAATGCGAAAAATTAAGGATTTTTGAGCGATTTTTGGGTCAAAACGGCTAATTTTTCCGCCCAAGTCAGGGTTCCGCCCCCCCCCCCTTAGGGGTACCGCCCCCCTTAGGAAAATCCTAGATCCGCCACTGCTGTGAGCGTTTCGAGTGACCAAGATCTAATATTGTTCGATGCAAAACTTGACGGAAATTTAAATGTTGACGAAAACTCAGGTAAAAAAGAAGACCAGGAAATTAATAATTTTGGCGACGTTTTGATCGAAATAAAAGGTTTCATTACCACGTCCCAATCGCAAATCTTGAATGCCCTAAATCAGACTAAGGACGGTCTTATCGAAAAATATACGGCTTTGTCTGAAAACATGTTTCGTCTTGAATCAGATTTTATTCAAAAATACTCTGATTTTGAAGCTTCTGTTGTGAATCTTGAAGCGAAAACCACATCTGAAATTCGCGTTTTAGAACACGGTATCAGACAAAATGAATCTGAGACATCTAAAATAAAACTGGATTTTCAGAAGCATGCTGATATTTTAGAGCGCTATACTTCGCAAAATCTAGACTCTATGAAAGGTATTGTTTCGGAACTTACGAGAAATCTACAAAAAATGAGCTCGAAAGTAAATTGCATAGAGGTAAGGTTGGAGCAGGTTCCCGCGAATTTGACGGGAAAGCAGCCAGTCGTATTCGAACTTTTCGAGCAGAAAAAGTCTAACGGAAACGAAAGAAAATCTGATAGCTCTCGACATTCAAAAGAAATGCCTAAGTTGAAAAGATTGTCAAAAATAAATCTTTCGTCTAGTGAATGTTCTGAGGCAGAGGAAAACGATCTCGAGGAAATTCGATCTTTTAAAGTGCCCAGACATTTTGGCCCGTGTGACGGCAACAACGAAGAAATATTTTTGGATTGGCTCGCAGAAATTGAGCGCACTGGTGAAACATCTGGCTGGACGGATAAGTACAAGTCCTTTATCATAGCGAATCTTGTAGAAGGTCGGGCGGCCACAGTTTTTGATAAAATACCGAAAGAAGATCGTTTTGCGTGGAATATTTTAAAACAAATTCTTGTGAGCCATCTAGTGCCTAAACAACATTTTTAACGTCTCCAAACTGATCTCAGGCGTATAAATCAGAAATTTAATGAATCGGTTCGTATGCTTTTTCGAGAACGCGTACGTAAGGCATACGCTTCTGAACTCCCGGGTTTTAACGAGAAATTTTTGGTAGAAATTTACATAGATTTACTAGCTAATGACGAAATCAGACTCGAAGTAGCTGGACAGCATTTTCGAACTTTAGATGAGGCAATGAATTTTGCTGAAAGTGAATCGTCTTTGAGAGAAAGTATCATGCGTAAAAAATCGTATAATCCGCGTATCGTTGCTTTACAAAACCCAGAGCAGATTTTTTCTGAGCGTTCCCCAACTGTTTTTTCACGGACGCCTACTCAGCGACCTCCTGTAAGAGCAAATTTTCAAACTCGACCTGTGAAATGTTACTTTTGTCAGGAAATAGGTCACATTAAGCAAAATTGTCAAAAATATCAGGCTTGTAGTCCGAGTACCACGTTTAATCATAGGCACACGTCAGCTTATAAATATTGCTTTATATGCTCTGCTCCTGGTCATAATTCTTTTGAATGTACTCGTGCACCTTTGAATCAGTCTCAGCCACCAGTAACTCAGTTTCAACCACCTGTGAATCGGTTTCACCCAACAGGAGTTTCCCCTGTGTTGTTTCCTACGCCTGTAACAAATTCGATTGTGCCTTCAGCGCCTAGTGCAGATTTGCCTAGCTGTAATACCATTGGCCTGCGAACTTATAGTAATTTAAGGCCATTGATTAGCTTCGTAATAGGTTCTGAGCGACCGTTTAATGTCATTGCATTTATAGACAGCGGTAGTTCTTGTTCTTTGGTTCATAGACGGGTTATAAATGAGCTAAGAAGCAACGGCGAAAAAGTGTACGAAAAACCATCCGAAATAAAATCAATTCGTACGATAGGCGATCATTCCATCGAATTTGAGTCTGAAGTAGAACTAATTATGAAAATATCACTTGAAAATTCTCAAACAATTTCTGGGAAATTTCTAGTCACTGACGCAATGGAATATGACTTGCTCTTCGGGCAGGACGTTATGCATGCTTATAATATTGTTCCTAACATATCTCACAGGCTCGTTACTGTAAATGGCGTTTCTGTCTTTTTTGCGGATGAGCCACGAAAGTCGTTTCCATTTTCAGCGCTAATTTCTGTTGATCGTACCGTAGTCGTTCCTGCTAGGCATATAATGTATATAGATGGCCTGTCTAGTGTATTAGCTGATGAAACTGACGTCGTTTTTATGCCAAAAATTGTAGAAAATGAGCCAAAAGTATCAGCGGTTTTGACTGAGAGTATTGTGAAAGTTTCTAATGGGCGGATTCCGGTCCAAATCATGAATGTCCTAGATGAGCCTTTTAAGCTACACAAAAACGAGATCTTAGGTTACATTGAGCCGTTTATTGAGAAAACCATCGACAAGTACTCTGAAAAGTCGGAAAATTCCAAAGATCTGGCTAATATAGCATTAGCAGATGTTCGAAATGAATTAACTGATTCTGTTCTGAGCGACGATGAGAAAAATCAATTGATGAGCTTGATAGATAAAAATAAAGATCTGTTTTTCGAAATTTCAGGTAAAATTGGAAGAACGACTAAAGTAAAGCACAAAATTGACACGGGAGGCAACCCCCCAGTGAATCAGCCACTTCGAAGGGTTCCTGAAGCTCTTAAGCACGTGATCGACCAAGAAGTTGAAAAAATGAAAGCTCAAAATTTTATTCAACCGTCTCAGAGTCCTTTTCGCGCTAATATTCTGCTGGTTCAAAAAAAAGATGGAACAATTCGTCCTTGTGTTGATTTTCGAGCTTTAAACGCAATCACAAAAAAAGACGTCTACCCTTTGCCCCGCATTGACGAAACTCTCGATAGTTTAGGAAAATCTAGGTTTTTAGCACCTTAGATTTGGCCTCGGGGTACTGGCAGGTGGAATTGGATGAAAATAGTCGCGAAAAAACTGCTTTCGGTACTAGAAAAGGCCTTTTCGAATTTTCTGTTATGCCTTTCGGACTCTGCAACGCCCCAAGCACTTTTCAGAGGTTAATGGACCTCGTGTTGTCTGGATATCACTGGGATTTCTGTGTAGTATATTTGGACGACATTGTAGTTTTTTCGAAAACGTTTCAAGAACATTTGCAGCACTTACAAAAAATATTTGATCGAATTCGTGAAGCTAATTTGACACTGAAAATTTCCAAGTGTAAATTTGGTTGCGAAAAAGTGCCATTTCTTGGGCATATTGTCTCTAAAGATGGTATCCAGGCAGATCCCAAAAAAATTGAAAGTATTGTAAATTGGCCCATTTTTTTATAATTTTTTTATTCAGAAGAGACCACATTTTTTGAAGTTTAGTGATCTTTAGATTTAGCAAATCGATCTCTTTGACGTTGCAATGAAGAAGTTGATTAGGTGGTGGTGGCGGCAATAGAGTTGGGCGAATTCAGCGGTGTTGAAAAAGATGCGGCGTTTTGTGTTCGAGCGTATGCAAGTTCGTAGGAAGTGATGCGACAGACTTCGAGAGATAAGCTGCGGATGACATAGACGATGCATTAGAAGTTCCGTTGTCGCTCGTGAAAAGGCACGTTTGAACATCGTTAGACAATTGGCCCAATAATTCAACAGGACCTAAATCCTAAGCCCACTAGCTGCAGCTCAATTTCAAGCTTCCTGGGTCTTTGTGGATATTATCGTCGGTTTTCGCAAAATTTTTCGGAAAAAGCTTCTCCCTTATTAGAAGTAAGTAAACCCAAAGGAAAACCATTTAGCTGGGGTCCTGAACAGCAAAAAGCATTCGAGCGTTTAAAAACAGACGCCGTAAGCTATCCAATCCTTAGATATCCGGATTTTAGTAAAATTTTCGTAGTTTACACGGACGCATGCGAGCATGGTTTAGGAGCTGTATTGGGCCAAAAAGATGAAACCGGAGAGTGGGTAATTAGCTATGCTAGTCGAGTTTTAACTGATGCTGAACGTAAGTACCATATCAACCATAAAGAAATTTTAGCTGTCCACTGGGCTGTGCATAAGGTTTTTCGTCCTTACGTATATGGCCGGCATTTTGAGCTAGTTACAGATAGTTCCGCTGTTTTTTGGTTTAAAAGCTCAAAAGACGGAAATGCTCGAATAATGCGCTGGCAAGATAATTTATCTTCTTACGATTTTACTGTTATTCAACGAAAAAGCAAAAACCACGGAAACGCAGATGGACTTTCTAGGAAAACCGAATCTGAAACAGCCGATGTTTATCAGACAAGAAATTCGGAAAATTTTCTAGCATTTCTGGATGCGATTGAAAATTTGAATTTTGAGGAAGGGGTTCCCTCGTGGAAGGACGAGCAGTCGAAAGATCCGTTTTGTTCGAAAATTTTGGCGTTTTTAATTAGAAATGAATTGCCTAGCGATTTAAAACAGTCGCAGGAAATTCAGGTTCAAGCGCGAAATTTTGTGATAAGCGAAAATGGACAGCTATTCCGTACCTTGGAGAATAAGGGGAGAAGGCTTGACTGTCAGCTTGTGGTCCCTGAATCAAAAAAGCTCGAAATTTTGTGGTTTTATCATAATTCTCGATTTGCGGCACATTTAGGCGTTATAAAATCGTATCGAAAAATCGTGAGCAAATATTGGTGGCCTTGCATCTTTTCTGATGTTCAAAAATGGGTAAATGCCTGTAAAAATTGTCAGCAAATAAAACTTTTGCCTATAAAAGCCCCGTTGCAGACCATTGAGGTGGGAGAACCATTCAGTAGAATTGCTATAGACATAGCGCAGCTGCCTCTTACATCTGAAGGGAATAAGTACGTTATTGTCTGTACTGAGTATGCGACTCGTTGGGTAATGGCCAAGGCGGTCCCCTCCATGACAGCGGAAATAGTTGCAAAATTTCTTGTGAATGACGTAATTTGTCAACACGGAGTTCCGACCACTATTCTTTCGGATCAAGGAGCTCAATTCACATCCGAAATTGTGTCTAATCTTTGCCGATTTTTGGGAATTCTCCAGTCTTTTACTACTATAAACCACCCGCAGTCTGACGGCATGTGTGAGCGTTTTAATCGAACGCTGTTTCAAATGCTGGCAGCTTGTGGAACCGAAACGAGTGATGAGTGGGATTCTCTTTTGCCCTTCGTAGTTTTAGCATACAACACAGCCGAGCATGCGTCTAGTGCGGATTCTCCTTTTCATTTGTTGTATGGACGGGAACCCATTTTTTCGATAGATCTTGAAGCACAACGGGAGGTAGACCCCGATCTGTTCGGTGAATTAGACGCTGGAGTGGTTAAACAACGCTTAACCCTAGCTAGAAAAATTGCCCTTGAAAATTTAATAAAAGCCCAGAAACGGCAAGCCATTCAGTATAATAAAAACGCTTGCTCGACTGGTTTACACCAAGGACAACAAGTTTGGCTTTGGAATAGCGTGAGGCCCAAGGGTGTACGTGGGAAATTAGAACCCAAGTGGGTCGGGCCATATGTAATAGTACGCCCAGAAACCAGTGTAAACTACCGAATTAAGCCTTTACACGTAAAAGGACCTGAAAAAGTCGTTCATTTCAACCTTTTGCGTAAAATTACCGATCTTGAGCCAAAAGAATTTCAAGTTAATGAGCATTTAACAGAAATAACAGAAAAATTGAATTTTTCTCGGCCTCAGAAAGGTGAGTTAGTAATTGTGAAAGCCCGTAGGTTGCCTTTTTGTCCCGCTATAATTGTAGACGACTGTGCAATTCGGCGCAGAGAGAAACGGCCTAACGAAATCGTAGTTAAAATTTTAGGAAGTAACATGGTAACTTCTGTCGCTTTTGATCACATTTTCAAGTATACTGTTGAAAATGACACAGAATTAGAATTGTCTGCGAAAACACGATTAGCTAGGCGCGCCTTAGAAGAAGCAAGGCAAATTGCTCAAAGCAAAAAACTTTGGTCCGAACAGTAATATATTTCCCCTTCGCGCATTTTATTTTGTTTCTATTTATTTTGCTTCCGAGTTGATTTACTTATTTATTTTTGTATAGTTTATTAATTGTGTTCTTTATAGAAACGTCCCAAATTTTGAAACAAGTCTGCGAATACACGGCATTCGCGGCTATTCAGGTTGGCGACTAAGAAACAATGTGTTCGATGGAGACGTGGAACCGGATTACACGCAGTTTGAGAATTTTCGTCTAATGCTGGCACCAAGGCACACCGTAGAGCAAATAGCACCGAAGATTAAGGTGACTAATGGCGAACTATACATTCTTTTGAGTGTTGAAGAACTTCGGACTTTGCCCGAATTTTCTTGGTTCTTTTCAAAGTATTTAAGTTGGTTTAAAATCAAGAAAATTTGGTTCGATTATAACAGTCCTGATTGGTCTCCATACTTGTACGCTATTTTTCGTTACATCGTGCGAAAATTAAAATTTTATCTTGAATGCCGAAAAATGGTAAAGCATTTGCCAAAATTAACTGAATTCCTGAGACACAAATGTGACGGCATTATTTCGGAAGTTAGGTTTTCGGCGCATCGATTTGCTGGAATTCGTAAAAAGCATAACCGCGGAGGAACAATTGCTGGAAAACAGCGTAGGCTAAAAAGACGTAATACACGACTGGCTATTGCTAAGCAGTACGGTTATAAAATTACTATACCGAAAACTCCTCGTTTGCTGCGAAACATTCGTTATTTTCGAGGTCACGAAAAGCTGAAAATTTGGCGGAAAAAGTCCAAAGCTGTGTACCGAAAAATACCGAAAAAATATTTTGTTCCGACTTTTGGTAAAACGACGTGCCAAAATAGTAGAACGAAAAGATGGGTTTCTTTGCGAAAATTCACTACTTTTAGATTGGCATCTTTGAATACTAGCTGGAAACGAACAGCAGGTCGCATTCGGTTACAGTCTGAAGCAACAGTACAACAAAAAGCATGTTTTGAACGTTGGAAATGGTTAAGTGCGCTGCGAGAAAAATTTGTAAAAAAGTCTCGTAGGTATTTAAGTCGATTACCGTATAAAAAGCGAAGAGAATCTATTTCCGTTCGAAAAGCGTTGAAAAGCCGTGAGTTAATATTTTGCAAAATTGATTTTTTTGCGAAAATTGCACAAGAATCCTTTGAGCAGTCGAAAATCGAACGTGCAGGTTTCTTTTGGTGTAAAGCTATACAATTGTATCGTGTTTTGTTTGACTCTGGTTATTATGATTCGGAGCGAATATATCATTCGCCTGAATCTAAAAGCGCAGAGGAAATTCGTTTGTCGTTTATCTCTACTGGCCTTAATCTGTTCGTGGTAAAAGTTCTTACGAAAATATCTACTCAGTGCCTAGAACTGCAGAGCACACAAAATTGGATTAAAATGGGCCAAAAACTCAATCTTTTGGACCTGAGCTCAACCCTACCTTCTGAAATTGGCAAAAAATTGGTACTTTTGGAAAACCAAAAGAAGCTTGTTTTGGAAACTTGGGGAGGATCCCCTTGGGAGCTTGAAATTGAGCTGCAGCTAGTGGGCTTAGGATTAGGTCCTGTTGAATTATTGGGCCAATTGTCTAACGATGTTCAAACGTGCCTTTTCACGAGCGACAACGGAACTGCTGATGAATCGTCTACGTCATCCGCAGCTAATCTCTCGAACTCTGTCGCATCACTTCCTACGAACTTGCATACGCTCGAACACAAAACGCCGCATCTTTTTCAACACCGCCGAATTCGCCCAACTCTATTGCCGCCACCACCACCTAATCAACTTCTTCATTGCAACGTCAAAGTGTCAGGTAAAACGACCATACGCTACTACAGTAATCTATTGACATCTGATGCGCACGTTAGAACAACAGAAATTCATCGCATATAAGGAAGAGACATAAAATCTGAGGGGAACCGGTCCAAGCTCAGCACGTAAAAACTGCTAAGTGAGGAGTCAGCGCTGATAAAGGCTATTGGGTTCGCCCAATAGCACCGGTTTTATTAATGCATGTGCGCGCAATAATATAGAGCTGCACAATCCACAAGACAGCTCAGTTTGAGCTGGTGACTATTACGAATCCACAGTCAGTCCGGTAGGTGGGCCGAGTATAATATTGACCTGAGAATTATTGATCTATGAACTATTGAACCTTAACTCGACAGACGTGCACAAGACACGCTGGAGTATATTATTAACTGAGAATTATATTACGGGGCTCGACAGACGTAAATACGCGGAGTGACCCATACTATAATGAATAAATTATGATTATTATATATTGACCACTACCGGGCGTGACATATTTGGTGACAGAAGTGGGATAGTCACACATCTTGTGGAGTCTGTAGCAGCTATTATTGATCGAGGACGATCAAAGCTAAGGAGGGAGGTGTCAGGTAAAACGACCATACGCTACTACAGTAATCTATTGACATCTGATGCGCACGTTAGAACAACAGAAATTCATCGCATATAAGGAAGAGACATAAAATCTGAGGGGAACCGGTCCAAGCTCAGCACGTAAAAACTGCTAAGTGAGGAGTCAGCGCTGATAAAGGCTATTGGGTTCGCCCAATAGCACCGGTTCTATTAATGCATGTGCGCGCAATAATATAGAGCTGCACAATCCACAAGACAGCTCAGTTTGAGCTGGTGACTATTACGAATCCACAGTCAGTCCGGTAGGTGGGCCGAGTATAATATTGACCTGAGGATTATTGATCTATGAACTATTGAACCTTAACTCGACAGACGTGCACAAGACACGCGGAGTATATTATTAACTGAGAATTATATTACGGGGCTCGACAGACGTAAATACGCGGAGTGACCCATACTATAATGAATAAATTGTGATTATTATATATTGACCACTACCGGGCGTGACAAAAGAGATCGATTTGCTAAATCTAAAGATCACTAAACTTCAAAAAATGTGGTCTCTTCTGAATAAAAAAATTATAAAAAAAGGGCTTGAATCGGGCATAAATGAATATCGTCGTACTGTGCATTGTTTGAATAAACTCGCATTTTTTATTGTTAACGACTTTAACTTGAAATTTTTTTATTTGAACGTTTTTCGTCTGAAACTCGCTGTCATAGAACTGTGCGAATTATTGATTGGTGCGAAGCAAAGTTATTATGCTGAAAAGTTCTGGTACCACTGTAATAATTAAACAAAAAAGAATTGTGTAACAATTTTGTTTATTCGTTGATAATAATTAATCTATATATAATTTTGGGCTGGGTGGTCCGGAAAAAATTCCTCGGATTCTGGTCCTATTTGCTAATTTTATGTGAGCGAAGTTAGAACAGGGCCAAATTAGAAGCCTCAGCCAATGCCAATGTATTCGAACCGATGCTAATAACCTATTATCCTTATTAGTCCAGTTGCAACCGCAACTTTGAGCCAGTGTAATGTTCATACGCATTCTTGTGTATTAATCGTACTGTACATAAAAGTGAGATCCGTGTAGCGGCTTCGGTTCAGATCAAGGATCTGAAGGTATTTACTCACCTATTAATGCCGAGGCCATACTGTCGGGCCAATAGGGCCATCAGTAGTCGAAAGAATTTTCGGGTGGACCAGACGGTAAGGTTTGGGTCCTATTCGACCCACAGACTGGTCTTATTATTTATATTAAAAAAACCTAGCTAAACTTTGCTCCAGAACTTTGACTCGTCTGAATCTCGGACCTCGGTGGGACTCGGTCTTCGGTGGGGAAGTGTAAACGAGTCAAAGCTTTTACATATAAAATATATACATATTTGGTTTGGTACCATTTCTTGGTGTTTTCCACGCGCATTTGAATATTTGCATAACCCTGGTATCGGTTTATGATTATGCGTCCGTTTTGGTCTAATACTATGCGTTATTCAAAAACAATGGGTATTCCGTTTAAACGCGTCGCTTTGCACGAGCCTTTCATATTATTCTGTTTTTCGTACTTGCCGGCGTCTCTTCAGTGATTCGTGGCTGCCTGCGTCGCTTTGATTTCTGGCGTTTAACGTTATTATTCTATTTTGTGGCTGCTTGCGTATACAAATAAATAGCCCGCCCGATTCTAGCAGACAATTAACACGTTACTGGACGGTTTGCCCTCGTACGAATACCGATTTACCGACTATCCTAGAAATTTGGGGGAACACGGTGTCCGTAGACGACGTAAACTACACGACGACCACAAAGTCTTCACACGTTGCGGGAACCCAAAGACCCAAGATCAACCCCAACGTTTACATATATATTATATATATATATATATATATATATATATATATATATATATATATATATATATATATATATATATATATATATATATATTATATATATATATATATATATATATATATATATATATATATATATATATATATATATATATATATATATATATATATATATATATATATATATATATATATATATATGTATATATCTGCCCGGCGTTGCCCGGGCTGAACTTTGGCCTCTTTGGCCTGATAGCTATATGGAATTGATATGTCTCTTGTATTTTTTATTTTCAAGACTTTTGATATTTTGGGATATTTCTAAAAAATTGTTGGTATACACCATATTTGATTTTTTGGATTTTTTTAAAATGTCTTTTGTCAACCATTTTTTGATCACATCCATATTTTTGACGTTACAGAATGGTTTTCAAAATTGTTTAGCCATAATCATATTTTTGATGTTCTGGGATGTTCTGGAAATTTTTTTGATCAAACCCATATTTTTGATGTTTTGGGATGTTTTGGAAAATTTTTTTCGTCAAACCATATTTTTGCTGTTTTAGGATGTTTCGAGAAATTTGTTTGGTCAAACCATATTTTTGATGTTTTAAAAATTTTTTGTTTGTTGCAGCAAAGGGTGTCATATATCACGTGATATCTCATATCACTCATATGTTATAGCAGATGGTATCTCCTATCTTATATCACTGCATGTTATGGCACAGACGGGGTATCTTATATCACACCTATCTTATAGCATTGCCTATCTCGTAGCACAGGGTATCTTATATCCCATCCAATCTTATAGCATTGCCTATCTTGTAGCTGAGAGTATCTTATATCACTTCCTATCTTGTAGCATTGCCTATATTGTAGCACGGGTATCTTTTATCACGTCCTATCTTATAGCATTACCTATCTTGTAGCACGGGTGTCTTTTATCACGTCCTATCTTATAGCATTGCCTATTCTGTAGCACAGGTTATCTATCACATCCTATTGTATAGCATTGCCTATCTTGTAGGACACGGTATCTTATTTCATGTCCTATCTTATAGCATTGCCCATCTTGTAGCACTGCGTAGGTTATATTGCGTCCGATCCTATGTACGTATGCAGCGGCCAAAGTACCATTACCCGAAAATAGTGTATACCGAGTTTTATTCCATTTTTGAAATTTTGCGAAAAATCGGCTGTCCCGAAAAATCCTATGCTTAAGCATAGGGCTGCCTCCAGCTCCGCCCCTGTATAGGGTGACTGGGTGGGGTTGGTCCAATTTTATTATCGCTACGGATCCTTTCCCCGGTAGGCCGACCTCGGGCCAAAACGTCACTAGCGGACCAGTCTAGGCATCTGACTGCCGATCAAACGCAACGAATAACAACCGTAACTAAATGCAAACAAAGCCGGAAAATTTAGAAAATCTATGTTAGTCTAAAACATGCGTGAATTTTATTTAGGCTGTTGAATTTCTTACCTCAGGTTAAGTGGATGTACCATCGTGATAAAACTCGAGTTTTCAGCATCATGGGCCAAACATCAATACTTATTTTGTTGTGAAAGTCAATAAAAATACAAACAAGGAAAAAGCAGGATTAGTATGTACTTACTTACCAAACATGGGCATCGGAGGGACGTGACGTGAGGGATTGACAAGGGTAGACCACATCAGAATCCGATAGACCCCCAGAATTAAATATTTGGCATTTTTCCGCGACTTTGTCCCACACCTATAGTTCGGCCGGCTGATGCCTATCTATGGTATCGACCAGAGACGCACGTGGAGGATTTGAACGTCTTTACCATAAAACGGTGTTGGGGGTCTGTGGGTATACACCCCTCGCAGATTAGTAGACCCCCGAATTCTATTTTTAGTAACTTTTTTATGATTTATGGCAGTGTGGCGATTCCCCTAATTTTCTTGGTGCTCATTATATGATCTTAACTATGGGCAGCACAAAAATTCTGAAGTGGATGCAAGATTTTTCAACGGTCAAAAAAGACCTTAAAAGGTGGTATGGCGAAAAAACACTATTTTTCAACGTTTCTCATCGAGCACTATACATTGGCATCAAAAAATTGCAAAAAAACAGAAAATAATTTTAAAAAATTGAATTCTGGAGGGGTATTTTGGCGGGGGGCGCATACCCACCCCCACGCCCAAGTGTGGTCTTAACCCTCCAAAATGTAAAAATGGGAAATTTTTTAGGGAAAATGAGGCGAAATGAAGGTTGAGAGGGATAGAAATTAGGAACTTTCTTCATAGGTGCTTTCAATTAACCAAAACCTGTGCAATAACATAATTTCAACGCCATTTTAGCGCTTTTAACAGCTTATGATGTCACTTTGAACCAAGAAAGCTCAAATTTTAATACTCCCCTTAGGCCGGCGACCCCGCCCCAGATCGGCCATATAATGCATCCATGGTACCATTGACCATACCTGGGCGTGGGGGCTTTGAGGTATGCACCCCTCCCTCCCCCGAGAAACCAAAATACTCCCCCCTCCCCCGAAAATCAAAATACCTACCCAAAATTCAATTTTTAAAATTTTTTTTTCATTTTCCCCCAATTTTTTGATGCCAATGGATAGTACTCGATGAGAAACGTCGAAAAATGGTGTTTTTTCGTCATACCACCATTTTAAAGGCTATTATTTGACCTTTTAAAAATCTTGCAGCCTCCCTCAGAATTTTCTTGCTGCTTACGTATACCGACGACCGATAATCGAACGAGTATTATGTCGAGGACACCTGTTTAAATTACTTAGTTTAAGAAACGCTATGCACACCCTAAACTCCATGCTTAATTCTAGCTAAAATTATGAAATTACCATCAGTAAAAAACATAAGTACCGTCTGAGAGAAGGACAGAATAATCTAGCCTACCAATAGGATCGATAATACGTAATACCTAAGAAAAATATCATTTTAGTCTTTACGGAATCTTGCTTTTAGCTTTGATTTCTTGATGAATTTATTTCTCCAAGAATCAAACACCGTACCTATGTACATCATAAATCTTGCTGCGCAAGCACTTTGAGCTCCCCTTATCGAATCATCCGACCACGCCTAACAACAGCTAAATGCAATAAACAAAAAAAAATAAAATTTAGCCATAATAATACCTTTAAAAAAATTTCGTTACTTTTTAAAAAATTCAAGTGTTGTGGTTAAAATTATTTTAGACCTGTCATTTTACCGTCAACGCAATGGTAAAGTTTAATATTCAGAATGCAAACATAATATACATACAAATCCACACCAGCACCGCCTCCAACAAATTAAATTTCGGTGATATGGAGTCAATAACCACAACAGTAGATCAATAGTTATCCAGATCGTTGAATCCACGATGGTGTTTCGAATCAAACTGCTTAAAAATAGAGCATGAAGACATTGAGAAAAAAATGAAAAAATCAAATCAAAAAATCTATTGCAACTTATCTCCAACAGGTATAGTTATTTGCAAGTGTTACAATACAACTGAGTTTTTTCTATAGTTATTTCTGGTTCTGCTCCAAATTATTATTTTTTGCTACAAAGAAGTTGCTATAAGCTATGTAGATGTACTAAGAACTATGTAGAAGCTTACAGTAATTAAAATCGATCACTGTTAATGCTTCATAAGTATTGTCACAAGATAGCTTTAAATCTACAGACAAAATATGACAAGTGCTACTGATCCTAGTTTAAACTATTATTGTTCGTCGTTAATCACTGTATGAGAATAGGCCTTTTAGAATGCAACGAACTACGTATAAGTGAAAATACTGAACTTATATTTTCATAATATATACCAAATCATGCGTATCACGTTAGCGCATACCTATAATATACTTGGGTACCCCAACATATGAGCCCCCTATGGCTATAATGGGACACATCTTGGAGGTGCAAGTTTTTTCTTAAGAATAGACTCATGAACATTCGCTTCATATGTTTTTCTATATTTCTTTACAATCTCCCCAGCACATGCAATGAGAGTATAAAGTTCTTGTGTAAGATTATAACATATAGCAATTTTTGGTGGTTTACGAACGAAGTCTGCCAGCAACTCATCGTAAATGTTTGAGAAAATTCATTGGCAAAAAGTTGTAGAGAAAGAAATTATCTAAAAACGTGTTTTTATTTTCTGGAATTTGCATTAGTTTTTGAAGGGGAGTGTAAAGAGTGTAAAAATCTGCGGATACAAAGCCAGATTTTTGACGTGTTTTAGTCTTCTTTATGTCTGCCAACAATTCCGGTTAAATTTTTTCTGTTAGAAATGTACTGCTACTTAAGGGCTTCTTTCTGCTTATCAGCAAACCTTTTTACACTCAAGACGGAGTTAGTGCCATGGGTTTAAAGTCCACAATCTAGTGGATGGTGTTAAAAAGCATGTTTTGAATCATATTTCTCCGCGAACTTCTCACGACATTAGTCAGGTAAAGACAAATTAAATAAAGAAAAAAATAAAGTGCGTTTTTCGGGCTACACATTGAAGCAAATTGCGTTTAAAGAAGGCAATATTGATTTACTCTAAAGGGTGTAAAGTACAAAATAAGGGGGTGTGAGATATGTAAAAAACACGTTTTTTCTCTTTTTACTGGTCACTCCAACAAGATGGAAAATAAGAATTTTTTACACACAAACGTGCTGAAATTTTAAGGATACAAACTGGCTTAAACCGAATTTTATTCACACTCAATGGGTAGTCTGCTTCGAACTTTTAAAGCTTACACTGTTAGTGCGAAAAATGTTGCAAAAATGTTGTTGTTGCACCTGAGTTGTAGATTACGAATCTGACCTTAAAATTTCTTTAAACTCATTGGTTGTTGCACAAAAGTTTAAATAATACGGGTCTTTTACTGTTAGCGTGTCCTGAAGCTTATCTAACTCAATTTAGGTTTATGTGCTGTCCGATTGGTTTTATCATGTAGAATGTTACAATATCTCAAAACGTAAAATTTTTTTCGCTTTTAACGCAATATTTCTTAATCTGTGATCATTTTAATGTAAAGGATTCGAGATAAAACAAGAAATTTCTCAAGCTACTCACAACCCCCCTCCCAGAATTTTGGCGCTGCCCACCTATGGATATATGGCCTGAAGTATTTAATAAAAGAAGGGAACTAGCAAAGAAAAATGCTCCAATGGAACAAAAAAGGTAAATATACTTGAAATCCTTCATTGTTAAGGACGTAAAAGGAGGGGACTAGGGAAGATTTCCCTACGTGCGCAGAAGCCATAGGAATGTGCTAAACAGTTAGACTTCCCCTAAACAACGCAGAAATCGAAGTATATTCTGCGGCTTGTGAAAAATGAGGGTGTAGTCACAAGACGTTTTGAAGTGTTTCGCAAAAGAGCATTGAAGACACTTCCATGACTATTAAATAATCAATTTATTATTTATTTAATGAAATCTTGACCTTCCACAATGCTCTGGCGTAAAAGATAATAGTGTAAACTTTACACCTACATGCCAACTCAACAGTTTGCATGAAAAACCATAAAAAATTCCTTTAAATTTTACAAAACAAAGTAATCAAAATACTGTAATCTAATAGGCCGCAGAATATACTTCGATTTTTGCGTCGTTTAGAGGAAGTCTACCTGTTTAGCACATTCCTATGGCTTCTGCGCATGTAGGGAAATTTTCCTAGTCCCCTCCTTCTACATCCTTAACAATGAAGAAATTCAAGTATATTTACCTTTTTTGTTCCATCGGAGCATTTTGCTTTGCTAGTTTATCAAATAATCGGTAGTATAAATTATTAATCTTAAATAAAAAGCAAGACATAAATAAAGAGAGTCAAATACTAATAATATCAATTTGTCACGTACCAAGCCACGCGTGATTAAGAGCCTGTTGCGCAGTCATTCTTTTCCTAAATTAATATAATCTAAACTGAATAATATACAAGTATATATTAACATATATCGACAAAATTTCTAATGACAGCGAATTGAGATTCGCACTACGACGTGACTCATAATTTACTCTTTTATCGTGCTTGAGCTGCAAATATAAACAGCGTGGAAATTCTATTATTTCGAATATTTTTAAATGTCAAAAAAGCGGAAATTGGATTTGTTTAATGGAAACGTGACGAAGCTATAATTTTTAAAAAGAGATGCAATAACGAGTTTTTCCGAATAGTCGGAAATACACATATCTAGACATCAGCTATGTATTCATGAGTAAAACGATGTTAATTCGTTATTCTCTTTTTTTATTTGACCAAGTCATCTCTGCAATATTCGTAGATTTTCTCAAGAATATTAGCATTTCTAGAAGTTTTATGCCAAAAAATAATACGCGCGATTTAAAAATTTCATTATACTCTTTGAGCGAAAATATAAAAACTACAAATCAGAATCTGGTAATATTTTTAGTTGGAGGATCAAACGATGAATAAAATCGTCCTGTTTTTTTTAGAAACAGCCCAATTTGCTGAAGAATTTAGCGCGAAACGCATAAAACTTTAGAAATTTTCGCTAAAAAAACTGATTAAATCTTGCTGAAATAATTAATTTTTCGATCCTGACAACGTATATAAAATCTTCATTGTCTACAAAAACATTTCCAGAGAGCAGCTCGCAGACTGAGAAAGACAATTTTTTAAATACGTCCATCATCGCGGAAGTAGCCGAGAATCACACAAATTGACAATTTAATCCTCTCTAACCAACTTATTGGGCCAATAAGCAACAGTCGCCTGATTCTCCTTATTGTAAACATCTTTTAGCAGGTAGGATCTTTTAATTGATTTATTTTTAAATGTTTATTTTTAATAGCTGATCTTCTTCAAATACCGTAGGAAGGATGAAGAATAAGGTAAACGTGGGGAGTTTGGATATGTATCCCCACTCCAGAAGGCCAAATTCCCCCTTGTCCCCACAAACCAAAATAGTAATCCTAGAATTCAATTTTTGAAAATTTTTTTTGTTTTTTTCTATCTATGTCTTGATGCCAATGGATAGTACTCGATAAGAAATGTCGAAAAATAGTATTTTTTCGCCATATCACCACTTCTAAGACCATTCTTTGATCTTCGAAAAACCCTTGCACCCCCTAGACTTTTAGTGCTGCCCACCTATGATGCAGACTACTCGCAAATACGAATCGAATAGGCATTACGCTGGATCCTTATTCAATAATTTTCTAACAAAATCGTTGGCATCCTCCGAATATATCATACAAATATCGTCGAAATCAGGCTCGGTGTGCAGAATATTGTCCAATGTTTTCTCATCGTCTTCATCAACGAACGGTTGCGTTGCAGTTAAGCTAAGTAGGAAGAAACAAATTTTAATAACTGCAATTAAGCCCAAAAAATTTAAATTACTTCGACTGATGAAGTGTACATAAGTTAATGTTATATCTGGCATGAAAATCTACAATTTGATTTTCCCTTTTTTAAGCGATTTTTTGATGCCCACAATAGATAAGAAACGTCGGAAAAGGTTTCCGCACATTTAGATCAAAAAGCAGGAGCTTATGCAAAAAATTTTTCAAACGACGCTTTCTAATTCCCATGTTGTACCGCACATAAAACATGTAATTTCTCATTTATTTTTTTTCAAATATATTCGTGCTCGCGTCTGTTTGTTTCTTTCTTACTAACAGCACGCTTCACTTCTACCTCTTCCCTACTTTTTAGCTTATTTACTCATTTATTTGTATTTTTATTTATTTATTCATTTTTTATTGCACATATTTTCCCTAAAATATCCCTTTTACCGCCTTTTTTATCGTATTGATGACTTCCTATAATTGCATGCTTACATTTCATAAGTAATCAGACCGATCGCCCACATATCAGTGAAATAGTCAATTGACCAGCGATCAATGAATTCCGGAGGAAAATTACCGATAGTACCGCACATCATTCTTCTTTTATTCGCAGAAATTTCGAAAGCGTGTCCGAAATCGATTATTCTTACGTCCGTCACGCTGACATTGGTCGAAGTTAGCATGATATTTTCTAGCTTAATTGAGTAAGCTAAGCTCGCAATGCGAATTTAGAAAAAAACTGATAAAACTTGCTACAAAATCGTTACCTAAATACGATCGAACGAGCTTCAATCAGGATATCTAATCAATTTAGTAATGAATTTTATTGTTGTACACAGGCCCTTATCCAGGATCCAACCAGGCGGAAAAGGAGGTGGCGGACTCAAAGTCAATTTGTCTACATCGCAGGAAATTCGTCGAGATATCTCTCAAAAACCGCATTTTTCGACGTTTTTCGACATTCTCTATCCACTACGATGATAAAAATCTAGTTTTCGAAAAACTGCACTAAAGGTAAAATTATGTTAAATACTTCACACATGGCGCGAAGCGCCTAAAATTCGGAGATTTCTTGCCAAAGAGATGCAATGTTTCCATCTTTTCGTGCATTATATTACCCTGCACAAATTATATTTTCGGCCAAGGGGATGCGGCAGCCTCCCGCCCCTCCCCTAAACACGGCCCTGATTGTGCATAATTGATACAAGTAAAAAATTGACTTTTTGACTAAACAAAGAAGTTGGCGAAAACGTGCGAATGGTCGCCTGTTGACCTTTATGTAAAAAAATCAACTGTAAACCCACCCTTATTTGGCACGACCCTTTTAGCACCAGTGCTAATGGAATGTTTTTCCATTAGCACGGGATACTTTGCATCAGCGCGCCAATTTTTTACCCGTAAAACAAAACCTATGTACATATAGTGTCAGTAATGCGGGTCCTTTTGTTTTTAATTTAGCTGTTTAAGAATGCCATGATATTCTGCAGATCATTGTTTTTTTCTTGATCAATATTTTTTGTAGATTTGAATTAGTCAAGAAATTTCTTGCTAAATCACATGCTCAATAAAATTAGAAACTGACACCTTTGTACCTATTACAACATCCAAATGAAAATGCGATCGGTATACTAATTTTATATTAAACAAACGATGCGCTTATGAATTGGATGATAAATGAACATAAGGAAGCTAATTTTGTCTTCAAACAACATAAAACAGCGTTGATTATTATGTGCCAGAAATCGTTAAACAAATAGGCGGTATGAATGCTAAATCTTTTAGATTGTATATAGATTGATGGTGGAGTGTATAAATCGCGCACTTGAGGCTAAATAAACAGTAAGTGAAAATTTTTTGAATTTTCGCTAAGAAGTAAGTTAAAAAGCGTCAAAATTAATACACTTCTGCCAAAAAAACGCCTTCTTATCCGTTAGCATGTCGTGCTAACGGCCGAAATTTACATTAGCACGGAGTAACTTTCATTAGCGTGGTGCTAAAAAAAACCATGCTACAAACATATTTAGAAGTACACAATCGCATTCTCAATCTGATCATGAGCCCTTCCTTCTACCAATAAAAGCGCGTCACACATGGGCGTGGGGGTTCGGGCACGGGATTGAAGGAAACCCTATGATTCCAAAACGCATAAAAATGTAGCTTACGTTAAACCCCTAGAATTTGAATTTTCGGCATATGTTTTTGGTTTTTTGGACTTTTGCCTCATCCACACCCCAGAATTTGGTCGCTGCCCATGTATGGTTAAACGATGAATTTTTGCCCCTTCAAAAAAATTTTTAAAATCTTCAGGGGGAATTTCAGAGGGAACACACATTCTGAATAATTACACTGGTCAACAACAATTTTGCTTCAGAAACAAAATTAATTAATTCTTAATCAGATTTTTGCGCTGATTCCGAATCTGGCCTTAGGATTTCTTCAGCAAGTCAATGTTTTTAAGATATTTGCATATAAAATTTATGCAAATCAGGGCTTTTATTGATAATAATTATGGAAATCTAGGAGCCACAACAATTTTTGGAGTATAAACTCTAAAATTGTTTTCACGCAGATTTTCAAGTAATTCAAATTTCAATGGTCTTGCTTACTTTATTCTCAATTGTAAAATATTAGGACTAATTTGCATATTTAGTGTAGTGTAAAGTTTGAAGCATTTATTCGGCATAATTGTCCTACATCTAGAAGATATTAAATATCATCTAAAACAGTTTTTATGCTGATTACAAATCTGCTTACGGTTTTACACCAGCTAGTCTAGTTTCTTCAAAAATTCTGTTTTAAAATTTATTGCAAAACATTATATGTGGTTCGAGCAGTTTCAAACAATTAGAACTTTTGAAACAGGTTTCCAATGTTAATGAAAAATCATAATCATTGCTCGTATCTTTTAGCATCGATAAAGTACTATATTCTAATTGCTTGATAGAGTTGGGATTCAACTGTCCACTTCTAAAAGTTTTTAAATTGTTCGATTTGCCTTAAAAATTTTATTTTAGAATTTTCAAACTGCGTCAATAAATTCCTATCATAAAAATGCTTCGCCAATGCATTTTTTGTAAAAAGTAAATGAACTAACACAAAAGAAAAAACAGATTATGAAATCAGCGCATTAAAATTAATTAAGAAAGTGTTTAACATTATTTAGAGGCAGACATACTAGACGGACAAGGATTCATACTTTACACTATGTGAAATATGCAAATTATGTATTTTATTTTACAAAAGTGAGTAAAATAAGTTGCGGGACAGTTTTAAATTTAAGAGGGAATCATGTAAGAATAATGTTTTAAGATTTTGTCTTACTGTGATCACTTTCCTTTTCCCAATTGGATATTTACACACACAAAGAAATCATAATTTGCATAAATTTTAATATGCAAATATCTCAAAAATTTGACGCGCTGCAGAAATTCTAAGGATAGATTTGGAATTAGCGTCAAAATCTGATGTAGAATCAGTTAGTTTCATTTCTGAAGCAAACAAAAAGTTTCAAATTTGTTAACCGGTGTTACATTAGCACCGCGCATGGGACCTAGGAATCTAGTAGTTGTGGAGCCCTGACCATTCGGAAGACCCTCCTTGAATCCGACAGCCCCTAGAAATAAACTTTAGAGTTCTCATGAAGTTTTTGGTGATGACAGCCCCTAGAAATGAAGTTTAAAGTTTTTTTGAAGTTTTTGGTAATTTTTTGATGATAACAGTAAGAGCTCGACGATAAACGTCAAAAATTTGATATTTTTATCATTCCGAATATCAATTTTTCGGCACTTTTTTCACCTTCTAAAATTTCTGTAACCGCCCCCCTGCCCCCCAAATTTTATCGCTGTCCATTTCATGGCAAGCTTGATTAAAGGATGCGGACAACAACACGAAATCTATCTATTTACATGTCGCACTATCAAATTTTATGTTTTAATTTTCCTTTATTAGTTGTTGATTGCAATATTTTATGATATTTCTTTTCTATTTTTATTTTACTTTTAATTTTATAATTTTATATTCTATCTGTATCCAAATTAATCGGTTTTTAAATTTTATTGACAATATTGTTTTGCATATTGATAATTATCAGACGAACCTTGAGATCAAGATGTATAATTTTATTTTCATGCATGTGCCTGACGCCTTCCAAAATTTGCCGCACCAGCCTTTTGGCTACATACTCGACCGGTACGTACGCAGAATTCGTGACAAGATCAAATAAATCGCCGCCAAGCACGCTTAAAATAACAATTAGAGTACACGTCGAAGGAAAGTAAGGATAGGTAAAATTAATTTGATAAATTTTTAAAAAATGACTTTATCTACTAAATCCTATTTAAATAAACTAAACACAAAAAATTATACGAATTAGCTTACGGTCAACTAAGTCTGCCGAAACCGTGAATCTGAAAGTTTTCATGCTAAGCGTTGTAAAGTGCTTACACCTTTTTTGTTGGTCGTCTTAGCACGGAATCTAAATAAAATTTGCGGTTTTTTTGTTCTTCAGTTGACGCCAAGCAGACTTTGAACTCTCAGTCGTGCGGGCCAGGCCCATAGGGGGCGGCACCAAAGTTCTGGCGGGCGCAAGATTTTTTATGGCCTTGAAAATGGTGGTATGCGAAAAAAACACCATTTTTCAACGTTTCTCATCGAGCACTATCCATTGGCATCAAAAAATTGCGGGAAAAAAACGAGAAAAAAATTCAAAAAATTGAATTCCGAGGAGAGTATTTTGATTTCTGGGGGATTCACAACCCCCCCCCCCGAATTCCCCCAAACCCCCACGCCCAGGTATGGCCAGGCCTCGCTAAGAGCCGTAATAAATATATATAGATAGATGGTGAAATAATATTTTTAAGGGTCTGCATTCAGTTACCGGCTCAAGCTGGTCTCATTTCGTTTTCAATATTCGCCATATTCGAGAGAAATCTCGTTATACGACATTATGAAATATTGTCATAAGCTTATTCGATTTTCACTACTTACTATTCAAGAACGAAAATTATGTTCGACCCAGTGTCAAACGTCTGGTACAGTTGGATCAAATTTTTGTGATCCAGTCGCAGCATCATACGCATTTCTCGTTGCGCAAGCTTTCTAGCTAATTCGCTCGTGATATTGATGAACTTAGCCGCCCAACTGACATTCGTTGCTTTTTCAACAACCCGATAAACCACGCCATTGGCGCCAATATTGAGTCGTTCGTAAACGATGTATTCATCGAAAAAATTGGCAGGTAGGTTGTTTTGCGCTTTACTTTGATTCGTGGTTACGTTGACCTGACCAAAATCAACAAAACTAATGATGAAGCATCAGCGTCAGCAAAAGGCAATATTTGCTCATCTGTTAATGACCATCACACATGGGCGTGGGAGGGGGGGTTGGAGGGTATGCACCCCTCAGAAGTTGAATCACCCCCAGAAATCAAAATACCCCCTCCAGAATTCAGATTTTGGAATTTTTTTTGCTTTTTTAGCCATTTTTTGATGCCATTGGATAGTGCTCGATGAGAAACGTCGAAAAATGGTGTTTTTCGCCATACGACCACTTTTAAGACCATTTTTTGACGTTTGAAAATTTTTTAAATCCTTCCACTCCCCCCAGAATTTCGTTGCTGCCCACCTATGATGACCATTGAGGAAAGGGAGAAACGTACGCTTAAGAATACTGAAAGTCGAGTGATCCTAAATTTTAGTTTACTCATAAACAATGGTAACTCTGTGTCTAATTGCATTTTCGTGCTCTGAAATCGTTTCCTTCCTCAAGTGCGAGTTGCGCGTGTGTGTCTAAGGAATAAACAGAGAAAAATCCTTCTCGGCGGTAGTTTTATTCGCTGGCAGATATGCCCCCAAAATAATTACGCCTGAAAACTTTTGTAATTTTGGCAGATTTCTCTTAGCATCATAAAACTTTTTGTTCATTCTGTTGTACGTTGTTCCAAAGTTTATAAGGGGGCGAATGCACACATCGATGCCATTCGTGGGCAGCAAGAAAATGCTGGAGGGTGCAAGATTTTTTGAAGGTCAAAAAATGGCCTTAAAAATGGTGGTATGGCGAAAAAACACCATTTTTCGACGTTTCTCGTCAAGCACTATCCATTGGCATCAAAAATTGCGAAAAAAACGAGAAAAATTTCAAAAATTGAATCCTGGGGGGTATTTTGATTTGGGAGGGGTATTTTGGTTTCTGAGGGGTGCATACCCCCAAACCCCCTCGCCCAGGTGTGATCGATACTGAATAAACTGCATTATGATCGTACCTTTCGATTTGTTGCTCATCAATATCTCATTTCTGATGATATATAGCTAATATTTAATAATACGATTGATGAATCATGGTATTCGCATCTTATTTGCAATATTTTGTATTCTACTCAAATTTCCCTTCTATTATTATGCACTGACGTCCTGATTTACTCGTAATTCTTATTGACTTTCTAATTGTTCTTACCAGCCTTGTACGATTTAGTGCTGCTGGCAGGCCAGTGCATTCCCATCTGAAACATTGAAAGTCGTTGCGTTATTCTTGTAATACTTGCACGGAAAACATACATATATACATTCGAGTATACATCAGCAGCATATACGATCTTGGGGGTAAGGTTTGGGGGTTATCACCATACTCGGGCGTGGGGGGTTTGGGGAGTATGCATCTCCACAAACCAAAATACCCAACCCCAAAATTCAATTTTTGAAATTTTTTGTTTTCTTCGCAATTTTTTGATGCCAATGGATATTGCTCGATAAGAAACGTTGAAAAATGGTGTTTTTTAGCCATACCACAATTTTTAAAGCCATTTTTTGACCTCTGAAAAAATCATGCAATCCCAGAACTTTGGTGCCGCCCGCCTATGGTTATCTACCTCCAGCAAAAATTTTTTTCGCCCCCCTCTCCCAGAATTGGCAATTTTCTTGAAGTTCCCAAAAATTTTCTGAAAATTTGTGGAAAAGATGCTTTCTTAAGCATTTTTAGCTATCTATTTCCCTAAAAGTGTCAAATTTCTGGCGCTACCTATGTTTCGATTATATATTGTTCAATTTGTTCCGACTTTCGATTTTTCCGAAATTTTTTCTGTTTTTATGCTCTAGAAAGATAGAACATCGTCAGAAACGCCGAAAACTATGTTTTTGCCGCGTACCTACCATTTTTGAACACAAAAAAGAACTTTATAATTTCATTCCCCTCAGAATTCCCATATTGTGCATTTTTGATGAGCAGCCACACAAAATTCTGAGATGCGATGAACGGAATTCCGAAAAATTGTTATAAATACAATCTTAGGGGTCTGCCAGATTCTGCGGGAGGTCTTCAGAATTCCAGGGTAGTCTAATCGGACTTCCCGATTCCTATGCATGTGTATAATGGATTATATTTACATATATAACGTCTCGATCACGGGATTCAGAAAATTTGAACTGCAAAGAAGTTCAAAAAAATTGATAACAGGGGAGAAAACGCAACTTCTCGATGTTTCTCACTGAGCTCTATCCATTCGCATCAAAAAATTGCGGAAAAATGAAAAACATAAAATTTTAAAGATCTAGGTTTTCGCCACTTCTTCCCACGTTCATCTACCCGAAAGAAGAGAGTATTTGTAAGATGCACAAACAACTAAAAAAATGAGCAAAACTTGTCACAATATTTGATCATGATTTGTAATGCAATCTTCTATTTTAGTTTTTTTTTTGAAAAATACATTTGTGAAGCAAATATAATGAATATGACTCGCGCGAATCATTAAATAATGAATAAAACCTTCGTATCGCGGCAATCTTGCTTTTCTTTGCTTTTCGCATCGCATATTCATTTTTTCCATTAATTTTTAAATCACTCAGTTTCTTATTTACTATTTCTCCTATTCATCTTTCGACTATTTTTCATTTCTAATGTCAGACTATTACTAACAAATGTTTTTAGCACGAAAACTTGATTTACAAATTAATCTTTCAACATGAGCATTGAAAATTTGGCATGATGTTTTACGTAGCCATAACCAAACGTATACAGCATGGGAATTCTAGAGTAATTGAAATTTTGAGGTGCCTTTTTGGCTAAAAAATTTAGATACGTGTCAAAAACATCATATTCTGACGGTTTTGACGATGGTCTCCTTTTTTTAGAATGTAAAAACATTAAAAATAAGAAAAACAAGAAATTCGAATATAGAGAACAAAATATAGTCCAAAAATGAATATAGAGCAATTTGTCTTTTTTTAGCAACCATATAGCTAAAAAAAGCTCAAAACGGTACCATTTTTACGATTTTTTTAGAAAATTGCGAATTCTAGAGGGGAGAAAATATCTGTAGGTGGGTTTTTCTGAAAGGGTGAAATCGCCGTAATCCCCAAAATAATGTATTACCGTTATACAAGTGAAATTTACTCACCTGCTTCGTGGAAAGATTCCCAAAACAATAGCAAACACAATAGCATTTGGAAACATCCTCGAAGTTCAAAGCAACTTCGATGTTTGACAAAATGGCACGGAACCTCTGAAGCTAATATCTCAGCCTAGAAGGTCAATTGAGAAATGAAATAAGTATTATTCGTTAGCATCAAATCGAGTTATTTATATCCTAAAGCAAAGTTTTGATAGTCGAGATGCATGCCTTATCGACATTGCGCGCCACGAAATGTTTGCTTATCGTCAAGAAACGCGTGAATAACATCTAGCAGCCACTTAAAATGTAGGCACTATTTCAACATTCAACACTAGCACCCCCTCATCCTTAGCTACTGCTCTGCAAAAGATATACCCTTGAATTAGAGCTAGTTGGGGCATGCTAGCCCTGTAGCTACAGTTTTTAAAAGTAAAGATTATAATTTTAAACGCTGAGATTACACGTTTTTCATCTCTCTCTCTCTATATATACTCAACTCCAAAAAGTATGTAAAAATTAATACTAAAAATTGATATTCATTAGTGTGGTGGAAAATATATTATGTAGGCACCTTGTATCATCTAAAGATTTCATAGTCGTCTTGCATGACTAAAAGCGTTTAAATCAGAAGGCTTTAGCTATATAAGTCCCCTTTATCGACAAATTGATACGTAAAAACTAATAAATCGAGAGAAAAAATAAAACGAGATGAAAGATTAGACGAGAAGACGCATGCATTTTAGACTGTTTAATTTCTTACCTCAGATTAAATGAATGAATCATGACAAAATTCGAGTTTTCAGTATGAACAAAAATCATAATTATGTGTTGCGAAAGTCAATGTTACTACGAATACTGGAAAATCAGGATTAGTACTGACCACACATGGGCGTCGAAGGAACGTTGGGTTTAGAGACCACATACGAATCCAATAGACCCCCAGAGTTAAATGTTTGGCATTTTTTCTGCGATTGCATCCCATCATCACACCTATAACTTGGTTGATCCCTGAATGGTACCGACAAGACATGCATGTGTGAGGGTTTGGGGAGTTTAGCTAGACCCCCAGAATAGAAAAATGTGAATTTTTTTGTTGAAATGAGGCAAAACGAAGGCTAAAAAATGAATGAATATTGAAAAATTTCTTGAAAAAATGCTTTAAATTGACTAGAAACTGTGCAGTAAGGTAGTTTCAACGCTATTTGAGCGCATATACCAGTTTTTGAGGTCACTTTGGCTCAAAAAAGCTCGATTTCTTGACCCCCAACCTGCAGACCGGCTGACCCGCCCCCCAGATCGGCTTTGTTGTGCATCTGGGGTGTAGGCGTAAATCCTAAATCTTGCTGCGCAAACAAATTGAACTTTCCTATTCGAATCATCCGACCAATACAAGTCTAACAACAACTATATACAGCATAACAAAATTTGAAATTTAGTCACGACAACACTTTTTCAAAATCCCGCTTGATTTTTTTAAATTTAAGTATTGTGATTGTCAGTCAAGTTCATGGCTTGGCCGAGCTATGTATATGGTACCGTCTCAACACTCCCAACGTCTCAACATTCCCACTGTCTCAACACTCCCTATCGAATTCTCAACACTCCCACCGTCTCAACATTCCCACTGTCTCAACATTCCCACCGTCTCAACACTCCCACTCGAATTCTCAACACTCCCACTGTCTCAACATTCCCACTGTCTCAACATTCCCACTGTCTCAACACTCCCACTCGAATTCTCAACACTCCCACTGTCTCAACATTCCCAATGTCGCAATGCTAAACGGGATCATATATGAGCATGAACCCCCTCTCGCCCAAGAATCTGGCGAACTTCCTAGAATTATTATCATTGATACTTTTTGGGACTTGATCCCGCCTGGAGCCCCATAATTTTTACGCTACCCATGCATGAACGGTAAATTTCACTTAAGGGCGATAAGATTTACAACCTTGCACATATTCCAGTTCAGATTTATGATTTCATATATCATTTATTGATGATAAGATCTACGACCTTGCACATATTCTACTTCAACGGATTCCGGATTTTACTGCCACGGATGCCACATACCACTGTTTCGCGAATTTCAGTGGCGAAGCTATGGTATATGCAAGGTCGTGGATCTTATCACCAATAAGTGATATATAAAATCCTAAATCTGAACTGGAATATGTACAAGGTTGTAAATCTTATCGCCCTTAAGTGAAATTTACCGTTCATGCATGGGCAGCGTAAAAATTATGGGGCTCTAGGCGGGATCAAGTCCCAAATAGTATCAATGATAAGAATTCTAGGAAGTTCGCCAGATTCTTGGGCGAGAGGGGTTTATGCTCATATGGTCCCGTCTAGCATTGAGACAGTGGGAATGTTGAGACAGTAGGAGTGTTGAGAATTCGAGTGGGAGTGTTGAGACGGTGGGAATGTTGAGACAGTGGGAATGTTGAGACAGTAGGAGTGTTGAGAATTCGAGTGGAATTGTTGAGACGGTGAGAATGTTGAGACAGTGGGAGTGTTGAGAATTCGAGTGGGGGTGTTGAGACGGTAGGAATGTTGAGACAGTGGGAATGTTGAGACGGTGGGAGTGTTGAGGCACAATCATGTATATACTAGAGATTTCTATTCAATCGATAATTTGGGTCAATTACCACAACGGTTGACCATTAATAATCTAGACAGACAAATCCGCAATCGTTTCTCGAATCAAGCTGCTCAAGAAAAAGAATAAGAAAAAATTGAGAAAAAATAAAATAAAAAAATCAAAGCAAAAAACCTATGGCAGCTTACCTTCAACAGGATATTATTATTTGCATGTTAAAATGCACGGAGTTTTTTCTACGTCATGATCCTTTTTCGCTAAAGAGAAATCGCTACAAGCTAGAAGTACTGAGGACTACAAAATAAATACAGTAGTCAACTCTGATTTTTGTTACGCACAGTCAATATTGTCAAACGGTATCTTTAAACAAACAAAAAATACAGTTGCTAGTACTCTTAGTTTAAGCTATTTCTCTTAGTCGTTAAGTACATTGAAATGGGCCTTTTGGAATGCTACGGGCTATAAAAAAATTACTAAAATTTTATTTTGACAAGATATATTAAATTTCAGGATATTTCATGATTTGAGATCCTAGTCCTCAATAAATGAGTACGCTCTACATATATCATTCGATTTAAGTCATGGCTATCAGCAAACCATGCATGCGATTTCGAGAATTTGTCGATGACAGTCATTTGATGAAGTGTTCATACTTGGATGTGGAGAGTTTGAAAATCTTTACAAGCATGTTGGAAGGGAAGAAAATTTTCTAGGAAACATAAGACAAGATGAAAAAACTTAAAATCAAATTTTTTCCTGCAAAAGTGCTAGAAAACTGTAAATCAATGTACTTTCTAAGCTACCTTATTATTTAAATCAACTTGCAGGCTATTTCAACCCAAAAACTCTGATTGACCCTACTAGGTAGGTCGGCAATGCTGTGCATCTATGATCATGTTTAGATAGGTGCTTAAGAAAAGGACAAAAGAAAAATTATTTGAAAAAGAATAAGCCAGCCAGAAACTAACAAAAATTAATTGTTTCTCGTGAATGTGCTTGAAAATAGACCGAAAATTTGCTAATTCTTTTAGCTTGTTCTGTTCACACCGATTCGTTTGGGCGATTTCGGCTTTTGTATTAAAACTCGGGCTAATCTCTGGGAATGACCAACTTCTGCTAAGTGGTCAAGCTGCTCACCTCCAGTCTAGACTAGAATAGCCCAACTTCCGCCAATGCTTATTTGGATAGTCATCAAATATTTTGCAGTAGTAATTATAATTATAAATAAAAAAGTTAAGAAATAAATAAGAATAATAGAATACCAATGATAATTTATTTTTAGCTTACCAAGCCACATGTGATTTAAAGCCTGTTGCGCAGTCATTCTTTCTTTAAAACAATACAATTAGGACTGAATAATAAATTAAAATATTCCGCCAAAATTTCTAATATCATTATATTGAAAATCGTCACTACGATGCGACGCATAATTTGTTCGTTGATCAAGCTGGATAAATCATTTTTCTGGAGTGGGGCTCACACGAGAAAAAACCAAATTCTAAGGGGTCCAAAAATTTTTAAAAGCCAAAATATGCCAGGAAATGCTGATAGGAGTTAAAACAGTGCTATTCGATGATTATAAAATTATTAATTATATTATAATTAATGATTAGCATGAAAAAACCGCGAAAATTCAGGATGTCTTTCGGATTCAAAGGGATTCCTCCAGACTTCCACGCCTATTTAATCATTCGAATATGATGCGCTTTAATCAAGAAAAAGCATTTTAACAGCCGTTTAACTTTATGCATAAAGGTGTTTCAACAAACACCTTTTTACTTTTTTTAAACTTTCTACTTCTATTACTTTTTACTTTTTACATTTCACTTCTTTTTTACTTTTTTACTTTTTCTATTTTTTAACTTTTTATATTTCTTTTTTTGCTTTTTACATACCCGGTATTTTTTACTTTTACTTTTTTTACGTTTTACTTTCACATTTTCTTATCATAAAATATTGAATTGTAAAGTCACAAACAAGGTAATTTCTAAAAAATTTTCCTTGAAAAAATTTTTTACTGAAAAGTTTATCTGCTTTTTCTGTCCTGAAAACCGTATTTTTCCGCCAGAAATTGTATTCACAGGCAGCAATGCCTTTATAGCTTTTGATAGATTATCAATGCGAAAACAGTAATTTTGGCATATTTTAACGAATAAATTTTAACATAAACTTCAAGAGTTTTCGCATAAAGTCGACCAAATATTTAATTTTTCTTGCAGCTCCAAAAACGATATAGGTACAAAAATAGGCTATGAAAATACAAAAATTTGCACGCGAAAATCGGATTTTCAAGCTATTTTAATAGTTTAGGCAAAGGTGCGGTACTCCGCTTTCTCACGAAAATCCTGCGATTTCTAATGATAAAATTCTTTCTAGTTCCCTTTTCGTTTTTTTCATTATTTATTTTATTTATTTATTATCCTATTTTAATTTTTTTAAGAAAGTTTTATTTATTTTTTCCATTTTCATTCTTCCTTATCTTCCTTTTTTCTTTTTCTTCCTTTCTCTTTTATTCTGCAATTTTTTCCATTATTCTTAAAACAGTAAACGCTTACACAACGTAGGTCATTACGCCGATGGCCCACATGTCGTTGTAGCAGCTCAGCGGCGTTTCGGCTACGTGTTCTGGCGTATGATAAGTCGAGGCGTATTTTTCTATCAATAATGTACCAGCTGTTCGAATTTCGGCGGTGTATCCGAAAACGACCCTGACATCGGCTACACTGGCGTTCATTGGCGTGAGCATAATATTTTTTAGCTGAATTAGCTAGCAGTGTCTTACGCGCAAGGGCGGATTTAAGGCAATTGAGGGAAAATTCTGGGGGCGGGTCGGGATGCAGCCAGCCCCAAAAAATTTGTTAAAAAGTGCCCTTTTTAACTTACGATTAGGATAGGTACGCTTCAAGCAAACTAGTTTTTACCATTTCTCCAACGCTACGCGCTCATTATTTTGAAAACTTAAAAAAGTCGCGTATTTTAAATAATACAATAAAAAGAATACGTACAAATATGATGCGGAGAGCCGAATTGTCACTTTTGAGTCAAGCTTCACACAACGCATTTTTCTACGATTTTTTGAAGAATTGAAAATTCTGGCGGGGGTTAAGGGGCATCAGCTATTTCTCTGGGTCTAACCACCCGGATTCTCTCCGACAAGACGGGGTTTAGACCCCCAGAATCCGCAAGTTCCCAGAATTGAATTTTTAAATTTTTCTATGTTTTCCTATTTTTAAAGCCAGAGAAAAAAGCTCAATAAAAAATGTCGAAAAACAAATTTTTGCAATTATGAGCTAAAATGGCCTCAGAAGCTTGTATAAATGCAATACAAACTACAGTAAAAACTATATTAATTTACGTTGAGGAAAATTTTTCATTCTCAACCATTATAGGTCCACTTTTACCTAATTTTTTCACAGAGGACATTTCTTATTTTTACATTCTGGGGTGAAGTGAAATCTTAAACCAGACGTGTAAATGGGGTATTGGGCTTCTAGACCCCATATAATGGATTATTGGAAATATTCTGCTAAAATGAGACAAATTGAAGACCGAAAATATACGCTAATCGAAAATTTTCTTAAAAAGTGCTTCAAGTTTACTAGAAAATGTAGATTTACATAATTTTCACGGTCATAGCATTTATACTTCAGCATTGAGGTTATTTTGGCTCAAAAAGCTTACTAACTGATTCCCTTAGACCCAGAAGCCGCCTCCCGGCACGTACTTGTCTGATCAAAGAGGACCACAATTAAAACCGTTCTAACATTTTTTTATTTGTTTGAACAGTTAGAAAATCGATTAGTCTGGTTTTTATTTGATTATTTGTTTAGTCTATTCATCATTTATCTATAATAACTGATTTATTTCACATTTATTCTTTGTTAATTCCTCATTGTTATTTATAATTTATTTATTAGTATTCATTAGGTACTAAACATTGAATTACTAGCTTAATTTCATTATTAATTCTTTATTTATTCGCAGTTTATCTATTCATTTCTCTCTTCACGGAATGCCATCGAAATCTGATTATGATAGTCAAGTCGGGGATTTTGTAAAGAAGACTGACTCGTATATAACACCAATGTTTATTATAATATTCATATTTTTTGTATTATTTAAACCCCGTCTCGAATTTCACCTTCACCGCGTATGCTTCATTTTCCCAATTTCAGTGTATTTTTCTGCAGCATTTGATAACACGCACCGTTTCTTTGAGAAGTTCATATGTCGCTAGAATCTGACCCATGATTCATTGCAAACAATGCGTTAACGAGTTTTATCATACATGGGCAGCAAGAAAATTCTGGGGGGGATGAAATCGCCAAAAATTGCCAAAAATTGCCAAAAATTGCCAACAATGTTACTAAAAATAGAATTCTGGAGATCCACAGTAATCTGTGAGGGATTTTTTTTACTTTTGCGAGGAATATATACCCCCGAAACTCCAGCGCCCCCGTGTGGTTATTACTTTTTAAGAGAAAAAATGTCATTTTACGTGGAATAGTAAGTGAAAAAATAAGACATTCTATGTCAAAGATTAAGTGGAAATTTCATCAATACTCGTGCAAACCAGCATGACAGGATTCATTTCATTCATTCAGAAACGCATCAAAACACTTGACATTGACCATGTTTTTAAACGCAAAATCTTGACGCCTATTACTAAAAATTCACTTGTATTATGAAAAAGATCGCTCACCAAAACCAAAGATGTATTTAACATTTTTAGTCAAAATTTTGGATTTTTGGCTGACGTTAATCGTATCTGAGTTCTTGATAAGCTCGATGCGACTTTTTAAACTGCAAAATCAGACAGCATCATCAACATGATACTGACTGCTGAATATTCGGCTGTATTTACTGAATATGATCGATTTTTCTGACTAAATCGCAGATTTCATGTTTAATTAGAGAACAATCGATAAACATAAATTGTTTTTCTATTGTCGCAAAGTCAGACAAAGCTAAGACACTGGTATTTTTGACATAGCAAGTACTAAATATCGTGAGACATGCGCATCAATACTGAAAAATGTCAAATTACGTGTAAATTTTCCCATTTACCCAGATTACGTGGAATTATGCGGAAATTGTCACGTTTATCAATGAGTAGATTGCAAATCAATCATAAGAAAATTTATGTGGATCCACTTAAAAATCCGGGCTCTAATTATTACCATACATTGGCAGCAATTGAATTTCTGGGGAATCTATGGTGCCGAAATTGCAAAACAACACCAAAAATATATTCTGGGGTCTACAGGAGTTTTAGGCTTTTTGGATTCTGGGGTCAATCCCCCATACATAGACGCAGATATCATCCCTGAATATCTTTCCGTATAAATTCTCACCCTAAAGTAGGACTATAAATGTTCGAAGAGGGAGCTGGAAATTTTTTTTGTAAAATACGACAACAAATGAAGACCAAAAACATATGAAAATCAAGAATTTTCTGCAAAAGTGCTTAAAACCGACCTAAAACTGTGGAATAACGTAGTTTTTACGATATTTTGACACTTTTACGTTTTTTTAGACCATTTAGTCTTAGAAAAGCTCTCTGACTGACTTCATCCGTCAGAGTAACCTTTTCAAGAATTAATGATTAAGACATGTTCCAAGATAAAATCCTACGTTCAGAGAAATTTGAATATTTCAATTCTTCTTAGAAATTTCTATACTGCTAAAGTAGCTTCTTTGCTGCACATAAATATAAATTTAATTCGATAGCACAATTTACGATTATTTAAACAGAAAATTATTTAGCTAAATTTTTGCCGAAAATTCTCGTCTTTTTCACTCTAGGTAGCTAATTATTCAATACATCACGAAAATTTCTAACGTGGATATTAAAACGACTTAGCAAAATATTCCAGCCAAGAACCGAGCAACAGAGGCCAGTAAAACTTAATACGATATAGTTGAAACGAAAAAGTAGTAAAGGAATCCGGATTTTTTAAAATTACGCAAACTTAATCGGAAAAATGAAAGAAGTTCAAGATAGTCAAGTGTAACGCAAAAGTTTGATAATCCGATTCCGATAAGCGCAAAATTAAAGCTATCATGAAAATGCAGCCAAAAAGTCCAGCGCGCCATCCAATCGCCGAAAATCGCGTTCTTCTGGCACTCTAAATTAATAAAATTAGTGCATTGATAGCCTATGTTGTACTGAGCCTAATTCCTAATTGGATAGAGGCCAAAATTGTGTTAAGAAATAAGTCTATGAGGCAAAATGCCAGGAAAGACAACATGGCCTCCCAGATGTCCTTCATCATTCTATTTCTTGGAGAAACCTGCAAAAAAATGAACACGTTCAAATATGTGGAATAGATTACGCGCAAGGATCTGCAAGAAAATAATTACACAACGCAAAAGAAGCAGAAATATGAAAACAAGTAAAACAATCGTAACGTCAAATGACTGAAAATTAACATTAACAATGAAAAAAGAACAAAACCAAACAAGGAAAACAAGCAGCAAAAATCCATGTAAACAAAGAAAAAAGAATCAAAATTCTAAAGAACTACAACAAGTAAAATGCTAAAAAAGTTTAGGCTGCTTTCGAAATTATTTCAAGCAATGCCCTAGGTGTAGCGAATTGCCAATCATATGAAAGAGACGTTGAGAAAGCTTTGTTTCATAAAAGAATATGAAAAAGTTCAGCTAATAAAGATGCATCATTTAAGGTGCAAAAGGAGAATGAAAGTCGAATATTCGGAATGACACATTATCAAGAATGTTGAAGCAAGAGTGTAGTATTTATATCTGCATGCAAAAATGGATGAAAGTTAGTGTCACTGGGGTCTGGAATTCAAGATCCTGGCAGTTCTCCATTAAATTAGCCAGATCCCACCGAGTTCATTTTTGAAGTTTTTTGTTATTTTTCATTCTCGCGGTTTGGACTTGGCAAGAAAATCCAGAAACGAAGCATCGTAGTTCCAGGAAATAATTTTACAGCCATTATTCTCTAAAATTTTTGGACCCCAGACTTCTAGCTTTTGTGTTTGCTGGGCTGGCGGAAAACACGGGAAACGAATAAAAGGCATCCAAACGTGCAAGTGCACAGCCAACTCAAGTGAAATGAATGGGTCGGGCGAACGCTAATTCTTTGCTTGAAGTTAGATCGATTTTTGTGAAAGCTCGTTCAATCTACTTCAGTACACACACAAAAATCGAGTGATGTATGACTAAAATGGTCATTCATAGGAACGGTCGGCCGCGCAACCGCTAACATCAACTCAACCGCTACCTAAAGTACTAGAAAAATATATTAGGTATAAGTGTATTGGTAGGCCCACCAAAAACCTTCTTAGGTCCACTGTTCGCGTTAACTTTATAACACTTTTATTCACTTTTTTTGTATTTACGAATGCACGTCGATTACTGTAGCGAAAATATCTGCGAAGTCACTTTTTAATTGTCAATTAAAATCACCAAATTTGCTGAGGAGAAAAAGCTAGTCCGTACTCAGCGTGGAGACGATTGTTGTCAATTCGGTAACTGATAGGATAATGAATTTATCAATTAAATCTCACTTTACCTATTAGCATCAAAAAACGCACAACACAGATGTTATTTCTCATTTTTTCGCTCGAGTTCGACAGATTTTACAATGCCGCGTCTTGTTTTCATCCACAATGAAAAATATGCACGAAAAATTCATTACAAAAACGATCTTCGGATGCTAACGAATGTGCCACGTTGCGGTGCCCCCAATCAGTCAATCATTGCAACAATTTTTAAATTTGAATCGTACCAAATTTAATAAAAATCGATCAGTAAAAAATAGTCAAATCGTACACCACGCGATGAATTGCATTATTGCCCGAAAGCATATAGGTACCTACATAATAGTCAGTTATATGTATATACACTTCATCCTATTTTAATGCGCTTTTTTGCCGAATTTAATATCGCGTGAAACACTGACCCAAAATCCTCGATTTTCCTTATTCAGAAAAAATCGCCGGTATTTTGGGGTCAATTGTCTTCCGCAAATTCATTACGGTTCACACGAGTATATAAAGCAACGGTAGGAAGACAATTCGTTTCAATTCGGTTATTGTATTTGCTTTAAGTTTAACTTTTCTCCATATTGATCCGAGTCCAGCGATTTTAGTAAGTTAACTATTGTTATGCACTAATTTTTGTTCTTTTGTGATAACGATGACCCAAGCAAATTAGACATGCTCGTGGAGGAGGGGCTTTAAGAAAAGTCTCTAGCGTACATGGGCAGAGAATCGAAAACTTCTATCCTCCAGTCAACCGTAATGTGTTGGGGATATTTTGGTTGGTCCGTTATTTTGAATTCTGGGGCCTTCTTCCTCCCCACGCTCACGCTTGGTCTTCAAGACAAGACACGCATGCGTAAGGACGGATAGGCGAGAGTGTAGCATAACCAGAATGAAAAAATACGAAATCTGGGTGAAATGGGGCAAAACGGAGACAAAAAAATCGATAAAAATACTCAAATTTCTTCAAAAGCATTTGAAATTGGACCAAAACTTTAAATTAAAAGCAATTTTAGCTTTCATAAGAGTTTTGGAGTCTATTATGACTCAAAACATCTCGCTGACTGAGCCTCCAGACCGGCTGAACGCCACAGACAAAAATCTTGTACCGACTTTTATCTAAAAAATCGTGTTTCCGCGATCATAATTTGATCGAATCTATATTAATTATCATTAGATTGTAACTTCAAAACTTATATTTTGTTTTCTAGATTAATTATTCTAATATTGGTTTTATTATATGACTTTCAATTGTACGATTGATTGTAAGATGCGATGTTCCTTTATTACTGTCTAAGTTTGGATACGGTTTTCTTTAGAAAATAAATTTTATTGTTAGATCAGCTTAAGAAAATTCTATTTATACCCACACCTCGAGAAATGCTTTACATGCATAAAATTTGTAGATAAGTAATCACATGAAATTAATTGTTTTTGTAAATAATTATCCGATATATGTACTTAAATAAAATTTTGCTGCAAAAAATAAAACGAACAAAAAACATTTCCAATATACTGAAAATTAATACAAACTTTAACCAAAAATTAAGCGATAAATTAATAAATGTATACGAAGTAAATATCGAAATTTTAAACGCCGGATTAAACGCCGTACCAATAAATACTAAATAAATATTAACAAATAAATAAGTAAATATGCGAATAATAAATTTAGCAACAATTAATGGACCAAAAATCCAATGAGCATAAAACGTGGTACAAATATACACTAAATAAATATAAAATAAATATATAAAAATAAATAATGAATTTAGCAACGCAGGTAATGGACGAAAAATCGATGACGTCATCGCTCTACAGTAAGAGCGTCGACGACGTCGACGACGAATACCGACGCGCTCGCCGAGTCGCCTTCCTGGCCGTCGTGCTGAGTACGGTAGCTGTGGCGTCCTCGGCGTTGGCGCTGCCGTTCGCGTACACTTACGCCCAGTCGCTGCAGTCGCGCATCGCCATCGAATTGGATTTTTGTCGGTCCAAGTCGCGCGACTTGCATCAACGCGTTGTCAAAGTTTCGAACGCGCCGTCGTCGGCCATAACGACGGCCATACGACGTCAGCGTCGCGAGTGGCTGTTCGGCCGATTTGACGCTCCGTACGCCGAAGGCGGTGGCGCCGGCGGCGGCGGCGAAGGTGGCGGCGCCGGCGGCGGCGGCAGTGGCAGACTTGGCGGCGGTTCCGGCGGAGGCGCTGGTGGTGGCGCTGGCGGTGGTGGCGCTGGTGGCGGTGGCGCTGGCGGCGGTGGCGCTGGAAGTGGCGCTGGTGGATGTAAGCTAGCATAAGCGCGCAGACACGTAACAGGGCGAGGGGGCTTTAAGGGATACCTCGTTCAGCCATGCACAGCATGGAAATTTCGGAGGGAGGGGTGAAATTTTAGAGTGCCTTTTTTGAGCCTAAAAACATCGTTTTACGGCGTTCAGACCATTTTCTATCTTTCTAGAGCATAAAAACATACAGAAATTTCGAAAAAATTAAAAAAAAATCGAACAAATTTAACAAGCTTAAACATGAGTAAATGGCGCGAAGCACCGAAAACTTGACACTTTTAAGTAAATAGATAGCTAAAACGCTTAAAAAGCACATTTTCTACGAGTTTCTTGAAAACTTTCGAAAAATCACGAAGGTGGAGGTGAAAAAATTTCTGGGGGAGGTAAAAATTTTTCTGATTGGTGAAAATGCCCCTAACCCCTGAGATAACGCATGCTCCCACTCAAAGTTGGACGTCGCCCATTAACATCACAGTCGGAAAATTTTTGAGCATCCCCCAATTTTTGCAAAAAAGCGATTTTTCGGCCATTTCGGCTAAAAAATGGAAGTAATTTACCCCAGCCCCCTCACCCAGAATTTCAAGTCGTTGCATATCACAGGTTACAAGAGTCGGTGTATGCATGAATGGGCTTAAGTTAATTTTTTCCGGGGAGTAGGGCATGCCGCGTATCATAAACCGGTCCGATAGGAACAAAAGCGAGACGAACTTAATCACGTTAAAGTGGACTTCGATTGATTGACCCTCAAGAAGTCAACTGACCGTTGATCTTTAAAAATAATAAAATTGTGTATTTTTTATAAATTATTTTTTCTTTTCGATTTTTTAGCGTTAAATTTTGAGTCCAAGACCGAAAGCCTAAGTCTCAGTCTAAGACTAACGAGTGGAGATTAGGACCTAGACGCTCAAAATAAATTGCGGAATTTTCGGGAAAATGAAGCAAATTAAGGGTCAAAAAATGGACTAAAATGAAAATCTTTCTGCAAAAAAGGCTCGCTATGTTGAAAAATGTAGATTAAAGTAATTTTAATGCTATATGAGCATTTTACCACTTTTTGAGGCCATTCCCGCTCAAAAAGCACCCTTTTTCATAAAAGTATGTTGTGCTACTCAGCATAGTAAATTGAAAGGTTATTTCAGTTTCAGTCTGACCATTTGACACAAAACCGTTTTGTGCTTCCCACATATGTTTCCAGCTTATTTTTTCAAACAAGAGTGATCTTTCAAGATGATTGATCATGAACATTTTGTTGAGGATTATTTAGTGCGAAACAAATTCAGATGAGGGTTAATTCGACTAGTCAGAATATAGCTATGAAGTGCGGTCCACTCAGGTGATCCTACATTGTGTTCTATTATATCATTTGTATATTCCTCGTTATTGATGAGCGAAAAATTAATCACAAATATTGTTAACGCATTTAATAAGCTTAAAGAAAAGTTAGGAACCTTGAAAGTCACTGGATGAAATAAGTCAAGAATAAATACATACCCCCTTATATTGGAAGTATAAAGCGAAAACAATCTTTAAGGCTCTTCCTGCTAAGTTTAAAACTGAAATAAATCCGAAAAAGCGTATATGTTCTGAGTTCCGCCGACTCGAGACCATAGATGCACAGAATGGGTGATCTAGGGGGAGTTCAGCCAGTTCGGGAAGGGGTTCAGAAATTGAGCTTTTATGGGCCAAAATGACCTAAAAATTGGTATAAGTGCTAAAATAGTGTTAAAACTACGTTATTACATAACATACTTACTGGTCAATCTGAAGCGCTTTTAAAGAAAATTTTCAATTTTCATCCGTTTTTGGCCATCAATTCGCCTCATTTTCCCCACATTTGGGCCTGACCCCTCCCCCAAGAATTCCCATGCTGTACATGTATGGTTAAGACCCGCTCCCAACCCCCCAACATGCATGACTGGTGTAGCCCCCAAATCTACCTTACGTGCATATAGCTCAAAACTTCAAAAGTTGAAAATTTTATAATTATTACGAAAAGTGTAAACCATGAAATAAGTGTTTCAAAGTTTTAACTGCAAGTCGACTTATGTACGGAAACGGAAGGTAAACAAAACGATACTGAGGTCAACCAATCGTCAACTTATATGTAATTGAATTCGTCTAGCTTTGTTCTATGGCCAATTACATGATAAGCGGCGTGCTTCCCCTCTAAAATCAACTTGAGCCACTAATCAAGACAGAATTTCTAGAAAACGCAGACCCTGTACACCCCTGACATAGTACATCGGAAACTGCGTTTTTGAATGTCTATAATATTACAATTGCATTTTTTCGACATTTTAGTACGACCATATCCAGGCGTAGGGGTCTGAGAGGGGGCGGGGTCTAGATCAGTAAGTCGATGAACTTACAGAATTGAATTTTGTGTGCTATTCTTGGCGATTGAGCCCATCGAACCATCAAGCAGAATTAGGTTGCCCCATTTGTGGATATATTCATAGGTGCACAGCATGAACGATTTGGGCGGAGGGTCAGCTGCTCTAGGGGGGTCAAGAATTTAGCTTTTCCTGAGCCAAAATGATATCAAAAACAAGTATAATCACTAAAATGGCGTTAAAACTGCGTTATTTTTCAGTTTCTGGTCAATCTGAAGCACTTTTAAATAAATTTTTCAATTTTCATCCGTTTTCCGCCTTCATTTTGCCTCATTTTCCCGAGAAAATTTTTTATCTTTTGTATTCTGGGAGTCTAGACTCTAGACCCCTTACCCCGCCCCCACGTGTATGTCTGGTCATTCGCGAAATTCAAGTTCCTTCTGTAAATTTTGTCTGAATAACTTAGGGTTGATTTTGCAGATACTTCGCTAAAATGCAAATTTATAATTACTACTTTAGTTTCCATTAAAAGCTTGAATATTTGAGCAAAGAGCAAAAAAACATGTTCCTGGTTTGCTGAAAAAATGACAGAAATCGATATTTTCAAGTCTTCTACGACAGTTTCGTCATTAAAGCCAGACTGATTATTTGTAGATGCAATCGTCTTGTCGTTTATGAAGTCTATTATTAAACTACCTAGCTATACTCGTAAATGCACTTTTTGTTGTCATTTGAGGGCTCATTGTTTTGCCTTATTAGCGTTCACGAAAATTCGGACAAAGCGTGAATAAACGCTCACGAGATTTAAAATCTCAACAAATTCATTTAAATATTCTGAAACAAGCGCTACGATTTTTTCATTATCGTTCCATGAGATTATGCTTTATTTCAATCAGTCAGACAAAGGTTCAAAAATTGATGCGGAAATTTAAAACATTTTATCGCCTTACTTTGTCAACAATAACATTAACGCACTAACTGCCGGAAAAAAATCACCAGATGTTACTTTTTAGTCCCAAAAGGAGAGATTTTATTCAAGAATCTCTAAATAAACGCAGCACCATATTAAAATTTACAGAAAAAATTAATTGTCGTCATTCAATTTAATTTTTTATATATTCGGTTCGAACTCTAACTCAACCAGTCTCCTTATCTGCGTATTTGTTTATCGTAATAAAGCAACAACAGCGTTGCAATAATCACTATCGTCATCTTCGCGCAGGCTGTACGTGCTATCAAGGGCCATCTGGACCAGCCGGACCGCCCGGAGACGCGGGTCAAGACGGCAAAGACGGTGCCCCGGGCAAGGCCGGTGCAGCCGGTGGTGCTGGTGGTGCAGGTGGAGGCGGCGGTGGTGGTGCCGCAGGTGGCTACGGAGGCGGATCTGGAGCCGGAAGCGGCGCGGGTGGAGCCGGAGGCGGTGCAGGGGGAGCCGGAGGCGCAGCAGGTGGAGCCGGAGGTGGTGCAGGCGGTGCAGCTGGTGCTGGAGCCGGAGGAGCTGGATATGGAGGCGCAGCCGGAGGGGGAGCCGGAGGGGGAGCCGGAGGCGGTGCAGGCGGAGCTGGAGCTGGTGCGGGTGGAGCCGGAGGCAGTGCAGGTGGAGCCGGAGGTGCGGGTGGAGCCGGAGGTGCAGGAGGAGCAGGAGGCGCTGGCGGAGCTGGAGGCGCCGGTGGTGCCGAATCCGGCGAAGGTTGCCAAACTTGCATGCACGCTATGCCGGGCCCGGCGGGACCCGTGGGCACCAAAGGACCGCCCGGACCCAAGGGCGCTAACGGTATTAACGGACCGCCCGGCAAGCGAGGCGAACGAGGCATGGCCGGTCAACCTGGTCCGCCGGGTCGATGCGGCAAAGCTGGCCCGAAGGGACCGAAAGGCGACGATGGAAAATACATCGACGTAAGCCCCAAAACTGTTGCCACATTTTGTCAAGGTTGCAAATTCTAACAAAATTTGACCTTACCACTCTTTTCGTGTCTTATTTTTAAGCAATGTACATATTTACAGCTCGATGGCGTCCAAGGTACACCTGGCAAGCCGGGAACTAAGGGCACCAAAGGACCGAATGGACAGCCTGGCAAAGACGGGAAGCCCGGTCAGAAGGGACCAGCCGGCGATGCTGGAGATGCCGGTGGGCATAGTTTAATTATTAGAAAAAACATTGAAAAAAATCCCTGATAGCATAATATTTTCTTTAATTTAATCGTGAAAATTTGATTCGGAGATTTTTAAATGCATTTTATAAATGAACAAAATCAGTGTGTGCATTTTAAAATTGATAAAATATTTTTATTCAAGGGATCAAACCGACGGATGTTTTCATTTTCAGTTAAATATACTACGATTTATTCTTATTCGCAAATATAATTTTTAATTTATAATTTATTACACTGACTACTTAGAATTTATAATTATTAATGATTCATTGTTTATAATTTCATCATATATAATTGCTGCGTCTGATACATTTTAGAAATCTTCAGAAGCGACTATTTTTATTGACACATACTTTCAAATAGTTATACTTAGTTTTAGAAATTTTTAATTCATTCTCGAAAATGAATCAGTTAACAATTGAAAACCAAAAATATTGTGTACATGCATCAATTTATATCTAAAATTTTACGTTGCTATTAAAGCTTAAAGGAATTTGCGATTCAGATATCGTATTAATAATTGCAATTATTTGCTTACTTGCTTTATTGATTTGCATATTCATTCAGTATTCTTATCCAATTTCGTATTTGCTAAGCATTCGTCACATAGTCGATTTCAATTGAAGACTAAATCGTATTATTTAGTTGGAAAAATATGATTACTTTTATGTGTTTTGCTTTTTAGGATCAATTTAATCCTATTTATAGGCTTTTGTGCATAGGAATATAAGCGTAAATAGAAATATTGAAGTTTTTATAATCGACAATACTACAAAGATAAATCACAGATGCAATATTAACTTCTATGTGTGACAAATATTAACACAGTACTCTACCTATATTATCAATGATTGCATTTTTATTCATTTCTAGGGTGTTCATAAATATCATGACCACTGAGTTAGAAAAATCTTGACTCCCATATTGTTGTGCTGAACGGATAAAATATGCAATTTTATACTTATTTGACTATATAATATATATATATATATATACATATATATATATATATATATATATATATATATATATATATATATATATATATATATATATATATATATATATATATATATATATTTATATTTATATATATATATATTTTTTTTAATAAATTTATGTATATACAGTGAATATATTTTTATATAAAAACATCTTTTTTTCCATTTCGCAGGCGAGGCTGGCACGGAGGGAAAACCTGGACCGCTCGGACCAGGCGGACCCAAAGGACCTAATGGGCAACCGGGCAGCTGCGACCATTGCCCGCCTCCTCGTCTCGCGCCAGGCTATTGATGAGATCATATTTCGGCGAATATTATTATTTATTATCGTCAATTTTTCATACAGGGAAAGTGTACAGAAAAATTGCTTTTTCGCTTTATACCTTGCAAAAATATTTTTGTAAACAATAAAGATAAGAATTATATGGATATGACCAGACATGCACACGGAGAATTCGGAGGGTGTCAGACCTGGCAGAAGAGAAAAATCAGAAATTCTCCGAGGGAAACGAGGCAATATGAAGACCAAAAATGGATGAAAATCAAATATTTTTCCTAAATTGTTTTCAGTTGATCAGAAACTAATACTTAATAATAACGAGTAACTTAAGCATTTATACCGGTTTTTGAAGTCGTCCGAAAAGCTCCATTTTTGACTAACCTCACAACCGGCTGACCCACCCCCACCAGATCGGCCACGCTGTGTATCTATGGATATGACTACGTATAAATTATGAACAATTACATTTCTGAATCAACACAATGCACTGCAATGCTTCTGATAAATGTTTTGTGAGTAGTCATTCTTCATCGATGGAACTCTTTTTCCAGAAATCTCGCAATAACAAACGTTTTGCAATTAAGAAATAATGAGAATTGATAAATAATGTAATTTTAGCGTTTACGACGCTTTTATAGCCATGAAGTCCGATTTAAAAGCCAAAAGATTTTGGTCATATACAGCTGCACTCAATCGATTGCGTTAATTATCTTATTAGCTAAAAGTTGGCTGATTTATGCTTCTGTTCGCAGTATGATTCGAAAGACTTAAGGCATGTGCAATAATTATCTAAGGTATTGACATAAAGCGCGCTACATATTTTCGAGATCTACCTAGGAAAGAATTTTAATTTTATACATGTTTTCATACACGATCATAAAAGAGGAGATTCGATTTCTCGAAAAAACGGCAGGCTTACCAAATTTCGGACGTTTTTTCTAAGGGATACTCCACAAATTGGTAGAGACGAAAAAAAATTCAGAATATTTACCTACGCAATCTTCCACTGAGCAGCAGCACTTTTGAACAATTGAATCTGAAAATTATTTTATCCTCCGGCGTTATTTCCGCCATGTAGCTAAGGGGACTGGTGATGGGAGGATCAGACCCTCCAAAATTTGGAAAGTGTTAAATTATGTTCCACAACTTCACAGAATCGCCTGAAGAAAAAGCCAAAATTCCTTCCAGCGCATGAAGGACCGCCCTAATAGGTCTCTAGGCACACTTTTGAGCTAGTAAATATAGTCCACTTCACGAAAGCTTATGCGTGGGAATCAATTTTCGCATTCAAGCTAGTAGCTACAAAAGTGGCTTCTAGGCAGCCTAATTTTGCACAGCAAAACTTAATATACTTATTAGTCGTTGTGCGCAGATTCACTTTTGTAATTGATTTCCATTGATTCAGAAATTGTGATTCATGCTCAAGGTTTCTCCAATTTTTGAATGGCGGCGAATCTTCGAATCATTTCACTGCAGTGTACCGCAACTGAGTGTAGGAGCTAAATATATTTTCAGTAATTATGGAGCGTGCGAAATCATTTGCATAGTTAGTTACCGATTTCTTTTGTAGATGAATCAGAAATGAGACTAACATTTTTATGTTTAGTTTTTCTTTTCCGGTCCTCGTCAAGAAGTGCTTAAAAATAAGTTTATAATTACCCATCTCTTTCTCAAAATTATCGTTGCCTTATTCAGAAGGCGGCTACGTGCCTAGTAACATTCAACGAAATCACGCTATTTATAAAATAATGCTTTTTCTTAAATGTGATGGACAAATTTTATAAAATTGAAATTTTAATTGAAAAAAAAACCAACACAATGAATATTTGAGACGACTCTCTAAACTTTTTATCTTTTTCTTGAGAGAAATTATATACATTTTTTATTGTCGGCAATAAGTAGCCGAACATTTATTAACGCACAAGTTTTTGCGATAAGTAGTCTGGCAGTCCCCATGCATCTTTTTTAGCAGGCACCTAAAAGGCGAGACTGATAAGGAGAAAGAACTTGTCGCAGACCGTAAATATGTTTTTCATGTTCTATCTCTACTATTTTGAGGCAAGATAGAAGTGCCTCCTTAGTACATTTGCGGTGGGCTGATGAAGAACCATATTAAAATAATAGCGATATAATAATAATAATAATGAAAATAATAATAATAATAATAATAATAATAATAATAATAATAATAATAATAATAACAATAACAATAACAATAATTCGCAAATAGTGTAGTGTGGATATTGATTTTTAAAAATTATAATGATTGTACCACAGGTATGTAGGTACCTACTAAATTGCCAAATTGACGTGAAAACGGATAAGATGTTTTATGTTTAGGTATACTCGTACATGGAACAGCATTACTAATCCTGGAAGTTTCTTCTGGAAATTAAGCAAGTATACGCTATTTTTGAACGATAAAAATATTTTTTTGACAAGCTTTCATGCCTCAAGTGTTATTTCGCAAAATAAATCCTGTTGGTTTTTCACCTCGAGAAAACAGTGTCTCAGATCATTGAAGGATTTCGGTCTTGCGGTCCTACATATGTAGTTAATATTACCAAATGTATCTCTTGACTCGAAAATCAATTCGAGAAAATTATTTCGAAGTTCATTTTATTTAACTGTAATACAGTGGGGGTTGTCGATTGAGTATGTAAATCTGTGATATCGGCGACAGCCAATATCACCAACAGAACAAGTAAATTAAAAAATCGAAATTTTGATAAGTTTTTTGTGAACGTTTTGGTAAACAATCTCATTTCCCATATTCATACTTCGAAATCACAGAAGAGACTTTTAGAAATATATAAATCGAATAATTTTCGGATGAGGATTATTTGTTTCGATCCGAGTCATAGTACACTACTTAGACTTATAGATATATGTATTCAAGACAATAAGCAATAATGCAGCAATATACATATAAAAACAAACGTAACGAAAAACTTGCCAAGTCGGCGCAAACAAAACAACGGTCTGACGAGATGTACGAGTATTTACTTAAACCAGCAAAGAAAAATGCTCCGATGGAACAAAAAAGATGAATATACTTGGAATTGTGGATTATTATGGATGTAAAAGGAGGGGACTAGGAAAAATCTACCTAAAGTCGGAAAATCTGCTAAAAATCACACTTTCTCTAAGCAACGCAAAAAATCGATGTATATTCTGCGGCCAACAGATTAAAATAAATATTCAACCATAACAATGATTGAAATAGCAGCACGTTAGCTATGCAGTAGCTATGGGAAATGATATTAAGTAAACTAACAGTCTTCCAAGCCAATTGAATGAAATAGCAAACATCGAAGACAATTGAAGACATGGTTGGTTTTAAACAGTAGGAAACGCGTAAGTTTACTTGAAACAGACTTAATGTAGATACACTAGCATGCCCGAATGCACTAATCAATCGGCTCCTGCTTTGCTTGCTCTAATGCTCATAAAATAAAACAACTTTAAATACAATACCTCTTAGTTTTCTATCAATCAGGTGCCAGCAATTTAAAAAAGTAACCTTGATAGATTTCGTTTATACACTCTTATCTGAAACTTCGAACATTATTTAAAGAAGACACTTTTTCAGAGGCCGCAGAATATAAATCGATTTTTTGCGTTGCTTAGAGAAAGTGTGATTTTTAGCAGATTTTCCGACTTTAGGTAGATTTTTCCTTGTCCCCTCCTTTTACATCCATAATAATCCACAATTCCAAGTATATTCATCTTTTTTGTTCCATCGGAGCATTTTTCTTTGCTAGTACACTACTTTTAATTAGCGTGATTTCAGTACATCAGTCAGTAAACACAATCAGTAACATGCCACAATAATGACAACAGTCCAAGAACGCGGAAAACAATATTGATCTTAACATCAGCATTATCCTTTTTAAACAAGACAACCTTATTGACACCATCCATTTTCAAATTAAAATTGCATTAAGCTATTTCTTCTTAATGTGCAGTTCACTTATAATCAAGCACAAATATTTAACCAACGAATTCACATTGCAAATCCTCACTCAATCAATACACAAGCACAATGTGTTGTGACTTTTGAAATTGAAAACACCCATTTTCAATTTTCAAATTGAAAATTGTCAATTTTCAAATTGAAAATTGTGTGTTTGAATTTGCGATAAAGAAAATAATCAAAAGATAGTCACTTGGTTTATTTAAGCCGAGTAATAAAATAACGACCGTCCACCAATTCCAAACTAAACGCGACTAATCTGATCACTATGAAAAAGTTTTGAAAAATGAGCTTGCTAAGCGAGAGTTGTAAACCAAGAGAAACTTAAAGTTAAAACCTACCATTAAATTATTAAGAGAATTATAAAAAATTTTAAACTTTAAGAAAATGGAAAAGGCAGAATGTTGGTAAATTAGAAGGCAAAGTTTTTCGGCAAAAATTCAAAAACTTCACGCAAATATCAAATGTAAGGAACACTAACGCTTTGATTTGGTAGTAAGATAAATTTGTAGTATAGACTACATGTTAACATACAAATGAATAGTGCAAACTTTACACAACTACTAGGTGTAGAGAATACTAACAGTTTTCGGCTTATTAATGTACATGATTACAATAAAGCTGCATATCTTTGTCGACTTCTGTGCACAGTAGTGTGGTTGCTGGTTCATTTTAAACCACTTTTGCAGGCAATTTACATCAATTAAACGATAGCCCTCCATGTACAAGATTTTGTGAAACATATTATAAACACGGCTAAGAAGGATTTAACTTTAATGCAACCCATTTAAGACAAAATTACATCTCTTCAATGATCTAAGGACACTTGAACATAATTTTTAAATCACTTTAGATTACTTTTTAGGGTAAACAAACTCACTTAATTGATGTCTCACATATGAATCCTTGAAAATTTCTTGACTTCAGTTACAAAGTCTCTGCAAGTCTATCGAATTAAGGTTAACACGTAATGTAAACTTTACACAAACACATAGCGTAAAGAATATTTTAGTCGGATTCGTAATTTTGATATTGCTCCGATATTTCTTTCAACATTTATGGAAAAATGAGTCTCCATAATGTTTTAAAGACAATAAACATTAGGTTTAAACCACTTTGCAATACTGCTGAGTGTAAGCAAGCGCGCCCAACTGACGTATATATTTCATTCCCTGTAAATTTTTATATCTCAGGAAAAAATTTCGGTTTTTGCAATGCTCTAGAACAAAGGCTAACATGCAGTGTAAAAAATTACTCGGATATTATGATCAACATTCATGAAAAAATTATGTCTCTACAATGGTCTGAGGACATATAAACAATGAGTGTAAACTACTTTACATCATTGTTGGATGTAAACAAACGCGCCTACGTGACGTCTCACATTTGATCCTTTGAAAACTTCTAGACTCCAGGAAAAAATTAGGTTTCTGGAATGCTCAAAAACGAAGATAAATACATATGTAGTGTACACTTGATGTAAACACCTAGTGTAAAGAAGATTTTAGTCAGATTCGTAATTTTGATATTGTTCCGATATTACGATTAATATTTATGAAAAAATTAAGTCTACATAATGTTCTATGGGCAAACTAACAATTGGTGTAAACTACTTTACAACACCGTAGAGTGTAAACATATGCGCCAGACTGGCATATCAAATTTGGTTCCTGGTCCATTTCTAGACTCGATAAACGTGTCCCTGACTCGTAACCGGAGAAGCAGGCAGAAAAAACAAGACAGAAACGCATTTTAAACTCCAAATTTTTGACTTTACACTCGCTAAATATTAATGTATAGACAATTTGCTTTGACATGCATCCGATATAAAGCACTTTATTTTTATTCTATTGGACTTATCCCGACTTCTGGACGGAGAAAGTGGCGAACAAAAAACGCAACAAAAACGTATTTTCCATCATTTAGAACACTGTAAACTTTAAAATTCTGTACCGAACTCCCCATTGAGTTTAAAGAAATTCGGTTTGGTACAATTTGTAGCTTTTAAATCGTAGTACATTCCTGTGTGCCAAAATTCTGTTGCAAAAATTATTTGGTATGATTTATCAATCAAACTTCGGAAAAAACGTGTTTTTTCGCCCATTTTTTATCTCTGATTTCGAACTTTACACCCCCATAAATAACTCAATATTGCGTTTTTTTAAATGCGGTTTGCTGCGATGTTTAGCCCCTGTGAGGCACTTTATTAATGCTGTCTTCGATTTGCACTGACTCATAAGCGGAAAAATTTGGCAGAGAAATCTTAGTTAAAATCCGTTTTTTTACACCATCCACTAGAGTGTAAACTTTAAACCCCAGGATCTAACTCACCATAGAGCATAAAAGACTTTGCTTATATGCAGAATGTAGCCCTTGATCCGCTCTACATTTCTGTCAGAAAACATTTTAAAAATCTCATAACTGGAGTTAGTATCGGACATAGGAAGGTTGAAAACTCGACCAAAAAGTGCTTTTTCACCCCCAGATTTTCGCACTCTTTACACTGCCGTTCAATAACTAATGCGAATTTCAAAAAACAAAAAAAGTTTCATCTGTAGAATTCATCCCTCTATTATCCTATCCTGTTCAATCCTTCGAGTCTTCAATACTCAGTTGTCCACATGCCGCAATAAAAAGGTCCCAAAATTTGCTCTATGTTATAACGTTACACAAAAACTTTACACCTTCTTTACACAGTCAATTTTGAGTTTCAAGAAAAACAAAAAACACGGGCAGCGAATTTTTTTATTATCTTTCTTTTTAAAAAAACCGCACCTTCCAGAAGTGTCCCGTTATAGCTGTAGGGGGGTGCACAGGTGTTGGGGGTACCCAAGTATATTATAGGTACGCGCTAACGCGCTACCTAAGATTTCCTCCAACGTATAAGAATAAAAAATTCAAATAAAACTTGTTTCAATAATATGGAGCATTTATGAGTTTCGCCAAAGTGTAAAAATTCGTGGGATTGGACGACCGAACAGAAAAAAAATTTATCGTCTTGTGTATGTAAAGTGTTATTTTCAAATTCTGTGATGAAATTTAGCTGTAGAAAGCGTACGCTTGAAAAACCTTAATTTTGAAAGCTCTTTTAAAATTCTCCTCATAGTACATGCATAGCATAAAAATTTTGGGGAAGAGTTTGGAAGAACCAAAGACAATTTCAAAAAAAGCACGTTTTTTGGCTCGAAACGATGGATACGCGTCAAAAGCGTTTCCGACGAAGCTCTAAGTTTCTAGGCGACAAAAACAAAAAATGTGAAAGAAAAACTCAATAATATCCGAATATAGTAAAACAGGGCTGTTTGGCGTCAAAACAATCGGTACACTTAAACTTTAAATTCACTAACAACGCTTCACATAGAGGGTTTCTACGATTTTTCAGAAGATCAAAAGTTCTGGAGGGGGTTAAGAATTTTTACAGGGAGGGAGTTCAAAAAAAATTTTTCCAGGGAGGAGGGAAACCCCATACCCCCAAGATCACGTATGCCCTTCACATATAATTACACGAGTAGCTTTTACGCGGATCTACATATTTACATGGGCAGTTACTTAAGACAAAGTTTCGTTACATTTGATCTCTTTCTGCATCGCCTCAGCACACTCACGAATATATCTCAATAGCCATATATTCTCTTGAAGAAGTGCTCGAAATTGCGTGGCGGAATCATCTAAATCGAATTCGTCGCGTGTTGAACATATAGATAGAACTGATGTATTAAAAATCGAATTCTTACACAACATTATCACGAAAATTAATGCTGAGAAAAAATTTTATAATTAAAAAAACGTAATAAAAATTTTTGCTCCTTTCCTCGCATGATTTATCACTGGGGTTTGAGATTTGCAGTCCTTTTTCTTAAAGATTGGCCGATCCCCTTAAACTTATTGCTCCATAAATATACTCGATTTTCTACGATTTTCGTTCGCTATATCTTTATGCTGGGATAGAGCTTGCGGCGGAAATTATTGAAAATTACTTTTTTGCTCCTAAACCCGATTTTGTTTTCTTACATTTTTTTGACGCTTTAGAATTTTCGGATCACTTCAGGATTTTTGGATCATATTCGCCCATTTGAGAATCGACGAGAAAGCCCAATTGCGTCTTAAGGAGAAATACTTAGGAGTAATTCAAATTTGTCCAGTCCAGATTTAAATTTCAAATTTTTCATGCCTTGACGTTCTTTTTTTGGCAATTTTTGATCCACAGACCCCGCCCAGAATTCGGGTAGGCCAATACGTGTACATGCTCCACATCGGTCATTAGGTGCACCTTGACCATAGATGCACTTGCACGGCGTGGCCGATCTAGGGCTCAGATGGTCTGGGGTGGAGTCCAAAATGGTCTTTTTGGGCCAACATGACCTCAAAACCCGGTAGCCTCAAAAACACGTTATTCCGCATTTATCAAGTCAATTTAAAGCACTTTTGAAGAAAATTTTGAATTTCCGCGCATTCTTAGCCTCAACTTCGCCTCATTTCCCGCAGAAATTTTCCCGTTTTTTTCATTTTTTGGGGTCCAGACCACCCTAACCTCCAAGTGCATGTCTAATCTAGACCAATCCAACCTCTTGTGCATGTCGGACCTCGAACCGTTCGCCCCGCATCGTGACCGTACGTCTACGTTTTTTCGGCACTTGTCCAAAGCACGAGCCCCTTCTGCGTGTCGACGCGTTTTATCAGCGTATCCCAAACCGTGCACGGTGCACATTTTGTGGCAATGTGGATCGTTGCCAAAAAGCATTTTGCAATAGAAGGGGTTCATGATGCGCCACGCTACGCGATGCTTAGGATCGCTCAAACCGATTGTTCTCTGATTCGTCCACATACACGAACGAATCTGTAGAAAATTTTCTGAGCGAGTTTTTATTCGCAAATGTATAATTTATTTGTTTATTGAAATACATTCTTAGCCTTTTGAGTTATATAGATAAATTTTCGAATTATTATTTTTCGAATCTTTTCGAGTGTCTATTTGATTTTTTTAAATTTCTAAAATCTGTGCCGTCATTTTTTTATGTAGGCGAAAGAACTACAGGGTTTCAGAAGTTGGCACGATACGGCTCATTGATGCAATGTGCAAAAAATACGTCAGTCATTTGATGAATGAATTATATGTTGAAACCAGTTAAAAGTGAACTTAATGGAAGAGTGTAACAAATTGTTTTTCTAATATGGTGGCCTACAGGCGGTAGTATTATTAATTGTGATTTTTTGCCAAATTAAGCAAACTATCAGTCGTTCAAAAAAGCAATTTAATATTATACGTGTTTGAGCACTTGAAGCATAGTCTACTGAAACACTTGACGCGAAACGTCAAAAAAGTTTAGAGCTTAAGCTGAAATCGAAAAAAAACTACAAAAATATAGCTTCTAAGCTGCCAAGAAAGTTAGTAAGTGTGTAATTGGTAAGAAATGGAATTTGAGAGATTCGGAAAACTTTTTTCGAGACAATAAAAAATTACGATAAAGTAGAAGGTGGAAGATTAGAAAATATTTTTTTGAGAAAGTACGATTAATCGTTGGCCAAAAATCACTGAAAAGTAGGTATCCATTCTCTGTATCTAAAAAAATTTTGAGAAATTAGTTTAGCTCTAGTTATAAATGATCGGATCATCTTGAAATGTGACTCACTTTATTGTCAACATTTAGCATAGGGTCTTCCATATCGGAGTAGTAGCACTGCATTAGCTGGCCGCATCGCAGCATTTCCAGCGGCATACAGGTTTCACAAACTAAAATTCAAAATTTTGAAATTTGAATTTAAAATCAAATTCTCAAATTTGAAATTTAGATGTATTAATGTATGAAAGGACATGAACACTTCAGCGGAGACTCAATCTATAAAAATGACTTCAAATATGCAAATATTGTACTCATAGGTACCTACTGCTGCTAATCAGGATAAAAATAAATATTACGCGAAACTATCATTAGTTTTATTTTCCGACTTTTTATGATGGCTACTTTCCTTTTTTGGATCAATTATGGAGAACTTACTTAAAAGCGTTTGAAGAGTCACCTGCGTATTTATCAAATGAATGGATTTATAGCAATATTTTCTGGAAATAGCCTAAGTGTTTAAGGACAATCATTTTATAAGAGGAAGGCGCCTCTTTTAAATATGCATGCTTGAGGCAAATTCCTGCAAGATTTTGGGCCAGTAAATCGACGTTAGCCAATGCGAATGAAAATATTGTATATATCATGACAATCACGCGAAATTTGCCAGGAATCGGATTAGGTGGTGGTACCTATCTAACTTCTTGTTTTTAAAGTTAGAGTTGAATCACCCAATACGGCATACGGCATAATCCTTATGCCTTAAAATGTTTGGAAGCTGATCATTACTTTCTTACTGATGTAACTTCGGCATTATTGTCGTCAGACAGAAGGATCAATATTTCGGATTCTGTTAGCTCGGATAAAATTGTTCTTGAATGGATTTTTGATTTTCTCTTGATTTGTTAAACTCCTGTTGGTGAACTGTACACTGTTGCATTAAATTTGTTACCTTAATATTTAGGTGTTTTTGGAACTTGTTTCTAATATTTTCCATTTTTTAAACAATTTAGGTTTTTGACGTTCCCTAGCGCAAATATGCTCAATTTTTCGGCGCTCCGCGCCACTAATTCAATCAAAATTAATATTTAAAATATACGAGTATTCAAATTAGTTTTTTCGATAACATTTTTGGCTGGATCAATTTTTTTGTTTTTTCTATCTTCAGCAGGCGCAAAATGGCGGTCAAGAACATAAAATCGTCTAAATTTTCCTGCACTTCGCACCGGATATAATTCATGCTTCGCTCATATTTAGAACATTCAAAAGAAAAGAATAATTTTAAAAATGTCCGATGCCTATCGTTAAGCATGATGAGTTTGAAAGGAGAATGTAAAACTTTTTTGGCGCTTCGCGCCAAATATGACATAAGTATTGCTAAAGAAAGCTTCAAAATTGAGCTTAAATAAATAAAAACGTCAAAAATTTCCAGCTTATAGCGCTAATATTTCATTATATTAACGTTTTGCGACGTTGTCCTCAAAAAGGGCTACACAATTGAGTTTGAATAGTAAAAATCTAAGAAAATTTCTCGAATCACTTAATTTTTGTATATTTTATCAACACAACCCGCAGAAGTCATCCAGTATCGCAAAAGATATCGAAAAACGTCGTTTTAGCACGCAAATTGCGGATAAACGCATTGTATATGCTTACAATTTGTTGATCTCCACCCAAAATAAATTCCAGGATAAGGGGCTGAATACATATATGTATTTCCCGTTTTATTCTATTTCTTGTGAACTTTCTATTCTCAAATCTGGAGAAAATTTGGCCAGAATATTGAGCAGATGTTTAGACCAACAGCTGTCTTAGCTTAGATATTTCTGTACCTACCTGAAGTCAACATTCAAAATTTTTAGAATAATCGAAAAAGACTTTAAATCATGATTTTTGGGGATAAACTTAATTTTCAGGTTGTATTAATACTTGCTAGAACTGGAATTGTAAATGTACAAGGATTATTCGGTGACAAGAGCAGTAAAGATGTGCGTTATTTTCAGCATGTTAAAAATTTTCGTTGTTTTTCACCGATTCGGTTAGTCACTGTCATTTTACCTCTTGAAGTCCAAGCATTAAATTCAAAAGCTTGTATCAGCCGGAAAATTTAACACAAGTTCATTGATTTATCTTTCTTTCTGTTGAAACACTAAACTTTATTCGAACTGAATATCATAAAAAGATATTGAAATAATTTGGCGCCAGTTTGCTACTTTACCCTTTTGTTTGTCTTTTCAAAGCCGGTTACATTTATTGACGATAGAGATGCATTTGGTGAATGAATCGACTGTTTTCAGGCTGAATTCAGAATCAAAATTCAATCAATTATGTAGAAATTTAGACGTTACGATTTAACTTGAAAGTGCTCTTTTTACAAAATTTTCCGGGCTCTGCCCCGGACCCCGATGAGGGACGCTTGAAGGCTCCACCCCTGACGACTGTAGCCGATGTAAACAGAGTGTCCCTTGCATTTTCACCTTATCTTAGTTTTACCCGAGTATACCCGGGTAATGAAATGATCGGGTAACCGGGTAGCAAAATTTGAAAAGTGTGTAGCATACATATACAGCATGGAAATTCTGAGGGGGAAGGGGGTCAGGCACAAAAATTTTTCTAAAGAGTGCCTTTTTTTGGGCTAAAAAACTATGTATACACGTCAAAAACACTGTTTTTGACGTTTCCGACAACGCTCGTTCCTTTTAGAACATAAAAACGTAAAACAAATTTAAAAAATTGAGTAAATTGAACAAAATACGGTCAAAACATTGTGTAAATGGCGCTAAGTACCGAAAATTTGAGATTTTTGAGCCAAAAATCAGCTAGAAACGCTTAAAAAAGGCACACATTTTACAACTTTTGCCAACTTTTACAAAAAATCAATAATTCTTGGGGGTCGCAGCCATTTTGCGGAGGGTCAGTTGCCATTTTGGGGGGTGGGGGGTTAACAACCCCAAAGCCTCCTAAGGACACTGGTGTGCAGTAATCAGAATGAAATGAACTTGAACATTAGAATTTCAAAATAAACAATTTATTAATGGGTTAACATTTTGGCGACAAATAAAATCAAACTATATAACACCGTATTTTTTTTGTTTGTGTAGGACCTTGGCTCGATTGTTTCTTCTCAATCTTCGTCCCATATTTTAAATTCATAAATCTGATTTCAATAAAATTTTTCAATGAATGACTATGAAAGTTTTTTCTATAAGTCAACTCATAAAGGCGAGCTGGAGGTTCAATGCCCACACATGAGCAGCAACCAAATTCTGGGGTCTGATGGGGCAGAATTGCAGAAGAAAAAAATTTTGGGGTCTACCTTATCAGTGGTGACTCATCGGATTCTAGGGGGCCTAAACTCTACGTTCATTTGTGTTAGGATCCCATCAAGCCCTCTGCTGTTTTCTGTCTTACATATTACTCGTACCTTCCATTATATCGCCGCATTCTCTTAGGCATCGTTCAGGTTCCATGTCACAGATTCGTGGAAAGTCAATCTAAACGAAAAACTTCATGAATTGGGTAGAGCAAAACGAAAACTTTAGACGAATTCGCATATCACTTGGTCAATTATAGCCTGTATATCTATGATTTCCTTCTTTATATGCTTTCCTCGAAAATATAATAAATTTTAAAAGAGTAGCTCGACATGAGTCCTTCTTTGACTTCAATTGGCGATTAGTTTTTTCACGAAAACTGCCAATTTAGCCAAAATCGATTCAAATCTTCATTTTAAATTCTGATATTTACAATACCTCAGGACATTCAGGATTTCTGGCGCCCATATCAATGAAACAGTCGCCCGGATTAATGGTTGGCCATATAGATTCAATTGTCCAAGGAGATGTCTCTAAAATTTCAAATAAGCAATAATTGAACGAAGATCACAAACAAATATTAGTTGAAGCGACCGTGCTAGGCATCACAAAAAATACGACCCTATCATTTCTGTTCAATCTGCTTATAAGCTAACTACTGATCACAAATTCCATCAACAGTTTTTCATTATTTTCCTTCTGTGTCATCTAAATTGTAACATAAAGTATTAATTTTAACAAAATCCTCGACGTATGTGTGCACGTTAGAGCCTTGACTTACATTAGCATCTCAAAAACTTCTCAGCTGTTTCGCATAAAAACTTTCAACAACAAAAGATTGAACGACATATTGAATTTTTTAATCAATGCCCAAGCGCGACAAATGGCGACTCAATAAAAAATTCTTAAACGAAAATCCAGAGGTCTGTGACGACCATGCATACATGAGCAGCAATTATATTATGGGGCTTCGACGGAACGAAATCGCAAAAAATCGCCAAACATTATATTCGGGAGAGCTGTCGATTTAGGGCTGCGGGAACGGTGTCCAGCCCTAAACCACCCCACGTTCATGTATGGTGGTAATGCAGATTCACAGATGGCTGATCTGTGGAGGGGTCAGCTGGTCTGAGAGAGGAGGGAATCAGTTGAGCTTTGTGGGCCAAAATGACCTAAAAAATTGGTATAAATGCTAAAATGGCGCTAAAACTACGTTATTCCACAGTTTCTGGTCAATTTCAAGCACTTGTGAAGAAATTTGTCAATTTTCATCCTTTTTGACCTTTATTTTGCCTTACTTTCCAAAAAATTTTCCATTTTTCCATCCTGTGGTACATGACCCCCCGATCCCCATGTGCATGTCTATCTCACAAAAATCCAGATAATCGAAAATAAACTGATTATTCTTTCGCTGTGTGCTTACACTTGCACGCCTTGCTTACTTGCAGTGCCGAAAATAAGAATAATATACATATCCAACCAAAGCGAATGCATTTCTTCAATCTGCCGAACAATAGGCGCTAGATGGTCGAAATTTAATTATTGACCCTAAAATAGTTAATCGTACAGCGATTATCATCCATACCTACATATACATTTTTGCCAAAAACATACACGAAAACTCTTCATCGGAGTAAAAAATAGTGTTTTTTCCCTTTTCCACCATAATTTTAAACTATCAGAAAGTTTCCTCGAATTACAAAATTCCAGTGGGAAAATAAATAATACCGTGAAGCCCTATTGAAAGCATAATTCAAATGCAAAAGTCCGAAGCCAAGCGCATCCGAAAATTTGGAACCTTTTGCATGATGAACGACTCCGGGGAGTCCTTGAAGAAATTGTATGTTTATTTATATTGGAACTGTAAAATTTATAAAATAATATCATAAAATTAAATTAAAATTGCCGTCTTTGACCTGATGCCAAAAATATACAGACAAATATGAGTAGGCATACGAGCACTTTGGCTCCAGTAAGACCTACAGGCAGGTCGCGAAAAAATAAATGTCGGAGAAATATAGTTACTTAGTGCCGGAAAAAACTGAACACTATTCGGATATGACCCATAAATCAAAAAAATATAGGACTTATGACGACTCAAAAGCACACCTCGGCGTGGGGGTTGTGGGGTATGCACTCCCCGAGAAACTAAAATACCCTTCCCCCAGAAACCAAAATCCCCCAGAATTCAAAGTTTAATTTTTTTTCTTTTTTTCGCAATTTTTTATGCCAATTGATAGTTCTCGATGAGGAACGTTGAAAAATAGTGTTTTTTCGCCACACCACCCTTTCAATGCCATTTTTTGACTTTGAAAAGTCTTGCACCCCTCAGAATTTTGGTGCTGCCAACGTATGATCAAAAGATTTTTAATATGACACGACGAGGAGAAATGGGAGATGTACTGACTTTTATCATCTTAGAGCGATTACAAATTTCGTCATATTTATACGATACCAGAGAGGAAAGCAGACATAAACATTAAATAAGCATATCGTTTTTCAGACAGGAGTTGAACAAAAATCATATCAGCCAGACCTTGTTTTTGAGTTTGTTCTTACGAATTCCATCTTCCAGGTGTACGGTCAAGTTTTTTCTTGTTTTCGACTTCGACATCAACAAGTGACTGGCACGATATTTTTAGCTGTACGGCAAATAAAGTAAAGTTTACTTTGAGGCATCTAGTTGATTACAGTAGGACGGATTGGTTTATTAAACCGTAGAAATTTGTTTCACTTTCTTGCACGTGCGACTTTATGCGGAAGTAGAATTAAGGTTGGCAGCAAAGGTGCACAGCGTAGAACTTTTAGAGATGGCGAAAATTGAAAATTCGGAGAAGTGCTTTGTACAAAACGATTCTACAGCGGAGAAAACGATAGTATCGCTTTAAATCATTGTTTTTGAGCACTTGTAGCAAATAAATGACCTTTTTTAATTGACAAACAGCTATTTTGGACTAAAAATAGCTCTTTAGCCCTTCTTGAAATTCGTCAAAATAGGTTGTCTCCCTTTCAAACACAGGAAAAATAACCATCACAGCTTAATTGAGCTTAATATCACATAATAATTATGATGCTTTAGGTGAAAGCGCGCTCTTTGATAATTTACTGCATCGTTTGGCACATATCACTTAATATTGCATTTATGACCTAAAGGTGTAGTATAGTCGATTATAAAAAAGTCTGATATTTTTAGTTACTTATATTTCTACGTTTGAAAGCCTAAAAATAAGAATAAAAAGTTTATCATAAAAATTCAAAACAAATCAAAATTAAAAATTTTATCCGTGCAATCACAATGAAGTAATTTAATTTTCATTGAAAATCGATCATGTGACGAAAGTTTCGTAAATATGAAAATAAATAAGAAAGTTGAGTGAATATGTAAATTATATGGAAGCAAAGAAGAAATGCATTGTCAGCAAAACAAGAGTAGAACTATAAATTACACGAGCTTAAAAAATATGTCATTCAGGCGTTCATTAGTAGCAATTATAATTGAGATAGGTGCTTGAAATGTAAATTCCTACAAATTTTTGTAGCAGTGTGAAATTTTATAAAATTGAGGAAGTACGCAATATTTTTTATTTTCAATTGATGATGAACGCAATATTTTTTGTTTTTCAAACTTGTTTCATATTAATTTTCTAGAATAAAATTAATATCTCTAAAATCGAAAATATTTGAAAAAAATGCCAATGATATTTATTTTGGTAGATTTCAATTTGAACGGCTGAGTTCTGCATCAAATGAGGCAATTATAAATTATTAAAGTATAAAGTATAAGTCGTTATCAATTATTGATTGTAAATTCAAATTATGAATTGTAAGTAATAAAAATTATAAATTACAAATTATAGATGTGATCAGGAATTAATAGAAGTATATGACTGAAAAGCAAACTATCCGTCTGTTGAATTCTTTTAATAGAAAGCACAATATATTTTTAAAATGCGCACACTTATTATTTTTTATTATATCAATGTTTCTGGCAGAAGTTTTTATGACTAAAAGACACTTATATTAAAATTCGTGTATTTTTCAGACGATGTGAGATTTCAAGCGAAGAAAATAAGCTATCGAACAAAAAAAATAGTTTCTAATTTGCTATTGTTATCGAGAAGGTACTGGTTCCAATATACGGTTTGTTTTTCAGCCGCCCTGTATTATAATAAAATTTATATATAGTATAACAGATTTAAAACGTAATATACTATAGTGAAGTAATATATATAATATTATACAATAAAATAATATATTATAATATATTATAGTATAATACAAAATAATACATGATATAATTATAATAGATTTTATTAAAATACAATCTATTATAATGTGATATAACATAATGTAAGGTATATTATGATATATCACATTAAAATATAATCTAATATAATATAATAACATACATAATATCTCATTTTATAACATTTAATATATTTCAACATAACATACTAGGCATCTAGAAAATCATTCGGCAAACTTCGAATTCGAAAAAAATTTACCACTTAATTTTACATTGCACTTTTTGCTGGAACTTTTTCATGAATTTTGCCGTAACTACGTATGCTTGAATACCGCTATATATAGATTTCAATGTCAATGACCAAAAACAAAACTCCTCCGTCCGTAATATTGTGAATAAGATTGATTCTGGTCAAGCAATAACATTTTCACAATTAATAATTTCAGATTAGTGGACACCGGCAAAAGCTGATCAATTTCTATTATTATCGATAATTGAAAGCTGCCTGGACTTATTAATAAAGCCTTCAGGAAACACTTGGAGTCGCTCAGAATATGATTGCTGCATTCAACAGAATTACATGGTAGAAAGTCATCAAAAAATAAATAAAATAAAAAATATTAAGAGGAAAGAAGAGACGAGACGCATCATAAATGTACCCAAGAAGAATTTTGGCTAAATTACAGGTGTTGGCGCAAGAGTCTAAATAAAAAAATTAAATGGACGAGGAATAAATACAGAAAAAATCGGCACAGTAGCAAGGAAAATCAAAAATTATACAAATAGGACAAGTCATCAGAGAGAAACTAGGTTGCTACAGTTTCCACACAACACAATTAATATTTCCTTACGACAAGTGCACCAAAATGTGCAAAGTGTAAGTAAGTTAGGTATTTTGTGTAATTTTTTTAGAATTTAATGTCATGTAATTTAATAATTTAATAATTTTTTGATTTTTTGCAATAATTTCCACATGTAACTCAAAGTTAATTGTTAAGAGGGGTTACGTTTTTATGCTTAGTTATACTTAGTTAATCACATGCTTCGATATAACTTAGTTAAGTTTACCAACGCACAAGTATTTAGGCATTATTTTACCCAATGTGTCTCTCTGAACTTGCAATTAATTCTAGAAAATTATTTCAAATCTTCTTTTATGCAACGTGGTGTGTGGATTACTTCAACCAAAAAAATTTGCGATTTCGCCGACATATCCATTATAAGAACAAAATTCAAGTCTAAATTTTCAAAAATTGTAACTAAAAGTTTTAGTAAACTATAGACTATCTAATTTTTCTTATTCATACTCATACTTCGAAACATCCCAAAATAAGCCTTTAGCTGTAATATTTAAAACGTTTTTGGTCGAGATTAGTCGCGTTTTGCAAGAAACAAGGACTATCCATTCAATCCGAACAGGGTGGGCCATAAAACACGAATCGCTTATCGAACTTCGTAACATATTAACGACGAAATAGAATGTGGCTTGCTTTGATAAAAGGCATTTCATCCTTAAATTGAGAAAATAAAGTGATAATTATGCTTTTCAATTTTTGATTAAAAACGCGCTTATTTTGCAACAAAAGTTCAAAATGAGTACATTTCGAAGTCTGGATATTCGAAGCAGCGGATCTGATGAATTTATTTTTTAAAAAACACGAATTTTGCATCAAAAGTTTGAAATTTGTTCATTTCGAAGTCCGATGATTCAAAGCAGCGGATCTGATGATTTTTTTATTAAAAAAACACTTGGACTTAACGGCTCAAAAGACTTTTAATGCGATCTCGAGGAGAAATAGTTGGTATTGCCTTTCATAATCTACGATAAAAAATTTCGTCATATTATAGGCCGGAGAGAAAAGCAGACATAAACATCAAATAAGCATATTGTTTTTCAGACAAGAGTTGGACAAAAACTCTGAAAGCCTGTACTTGTTTTTGAGTTCTTTCTTTATGAACCCCGTCTTCCTTTTATATACCTTATGTATGTAGATACATAAGTCTTTTTTTTGTTTTCGACTTCGACATCGTAGGTGCCTAGCACGATATTTTTAGCTATTCTTTGACAAATAAGGTAAAGTTTACTTTGAGGCTGCTAGTTGATTACGATATGTTGGATCGCTACAAACTGCTAAATTTGAAAATTGCTTTACTTTATTGCATTTGCGAATATAATAGGTACAAATACGGCGATAAGTGTTGAAACGTACGGCAGGCAATCAAGCATGAGTTTACATAAAAGCACACCTGGGCGTGGGGAGGGGAGTTTGGGGGTATGCACCCCCCCCCCCCGCGAAACCAAAATACCCCACAGAAATCAGAATACCCACAGAATTCAATTTCTGATTTTTTTGTTTTTTATCGTAATTTGTTGACGTCAATGGATAGTGCACGATGATAAACGTTGAAGAATGGTGTTTTTCTGCCAAACCACCATTCTTAAGGCTATTTTTTACCTTTGACAAATATTGCACCCTCAGAATTTTGGTGCTGCCCACCTATGCATAGAAGTCGTCGTGAGAACCAGACATGTTTGTGGGAGGCTTTATATCCATCCAGGGTTCAAAATTTTCCGGAGAGCCCTAAAATAAAATTTTGGCGTTTTTAACGCAATTTAGGACACCACCAACCTCCGGATGAAAAGTGCTGTATGTAAACGATATCTTCTAACACTATTAATGCTTACTAAAAAAACATTCGCTTGGCAGCAAAACAGTTCCACCGATTATGAAAGAAGCTGCTTAAAGGCTTATTATGTCAGATGATTCGACTTGACCCAACTCCTCAAAAAAGCGGGAATTTGCTCAAAACATGAATTGACTTCAGTAAAAAAACTAACTTTGCGGGAAAGGTCACGTTAACACTGCATTTGGACAGAAGGCGCAGAGCGCATATCTTGAAAAAGTTTCAAAACAGTATTTTAATCAAGTTTTTGTTTCAACTTCTTAGAAAAGTTTATGCATATTTCCAGTCAAAGGTCATTGGCTTCCATCCAACGTTTCATTATCGATCTTTCGACCACACGAACGCAACTTCTCTATGATATTTTTACATAACTAATTTCAAATTATTTTATAATTATTATAAGAAAAACTTTGGTTTATATTGATTTGATAATACTATTATTTTATAAATTATTCCAACACTTACTCCTTCAGGCTTTCGGAAGCTTTCTCTGCTTGTTTACTCATAGTAATAAAAAGAACACAAAAAATATCAATAATGATTTTGAAGCGCAGTTACCATTTCCTGCGTCAAAAAATGAAAATTTTTTTGCCGTTTATAAGTTTTCAGTCACGCAATAGTTATGCACCTATGCGTTGTTAGGATAATAAAGACCAATAATTGCCGTTTTCTTAAAATTGTGGAACAGACTGAGCTAAAAACTTCAAATCCACAGAATGTTAACATGAAATAAGAAATGTTGAAAATTAAGCTGCAAAGTGATAAATCTCTTGCGTCCATTAATTTTTGTTAACAATTTTAAAAAATTGGTCAAAAAATGACAAATATGTATGTATGTAGGTATAGCCCGTTTTATAAGCCAGTGCATGGATTCGCTCCAAAAACTAATTTCCTTATTACTGTAGCAGAGCTGCTACTACACATCAATTTGAAATGGATACGTTGAAGTTAAACCCGTGGGGTAAATGGTATATCATTTCTCAATTAGCGCAGGAAGAGAGTTAGAGCCCGGTTGGTCATAAACTCCCAACACAGAGCGGAAGATCCGGCAAACCGGTGCTGGTAGAATTTTGCTCACGCAGGTGCGCCGTAGCATCAAATTTTTCTCTTGCTCGTAGGAGGTTGGTAGCGGATTTTTGTGTAGATCCCGGTCGTGCGATGAACAACTCGTGTGTTACAGTAATAAGGAAATCGATTGACCGAGCGAATTCCATGCTCTAGGTTGAAAAATAAACTATGGGCATTCGCTTTGATATACAAAAAAACACGTGAAATATACGTATTTAGAAATCAAGTACGTTGCACCAGCTAAAAATTACTTTTCAATATTAAACAACTAGCTAAGCTACTCGGCGTTGCCCGGTCTGAACTTAGGCCTGATAGCTACATGTATGGAATTGAGATGTCTCTTTTATTTTTTATTTTTCGGGACTTTTTGATGTTTTTGGGATATTTCTATAAAAAATTGTTGGTAAAAACCATATTTTATTTTTTGAATTTTTTTAAAATGTTTTTGGTTAACCATTTTTTCGATAAAATCCAAATTTTTGACGTCACAGAATGCTTTTGAAAATTCTTTTGCCAAAATCATATTTTTGATGTTTTGGGATGTTCTGGAAATTTTTTGTTCGAACCCATATCTTTCATGTTTTGGGATGTTTTGGAAAATTTTTTCGGTCAAACCATATTTTAATGTTTTAAAAATTTTTTGTTTGCTGTAGCAAAGGGTATCATATATCACGTGATATCTTATATCACTCAAATGCTATAGCAGAGGGTATCTCCTATCTTATATCACTGCTTGTTATGGCACAGACAAGGTATCTTATATTACATCATTGTACCGTATAGCATAGCCCATCTTGTTGCATTATGTAGGCTATATTACGTCCGATCCTATGTTATATTGCACGCAGCGGCAAAAGTACCGTAACCCGAAAATAGTGTAAACTGATTTTTTCCGATTTTTGAAATTTGGCAAAAAAATCGGTCATGTCCAGAAATCGGCCATGCTTAAGCATAGGAACGCCTCCCGCTTCATCTCTGTACTAATTTGATCAAATCCATATTTTTGACGTTACAGAATGGTTTTGAAAATTCTTTAGCTAAAATCATATTTTTGTTGTTTTGGGATGTTCTTGAAATTTTTGGTCGAACCCATATTTTTGATGTTTTGGGATGTTTTGGAATATTTTTTGGTCAAACCATATTTTTGATGTTTTAAAATTTTTTGTTTGTTTTAGCAAAGGGTGTCATATATCACGTCATATCTTATATCACTCATATGTTATAACAGAGGATATCTCCTATCTTATGTATATCACTGCATGCTATGGCACAGACAGGGTATCATACATATATCACATCACTGTACCGTAAAGCATTGCTCATCTAGTAGCATTATGTAGGCTATAATACGTCCGATCCTATTTTATAACGCACGCAGCGGCAAAAGTACCGTAACCCGAAATAGTGTAAAGTGAATTGATTACGATTTTTGGAATTTGGCAAAAAATCGGCCATGTCCCGAAATCGGCCATGTTCAAGCGTAGGGACGCCTCCTGCGTTCACCCTGTACAGGGTGTATGGGTCGGGTTGGTGAAATTTAAATGTCGCTACTATGTACATCTCCAGCCGATAGGCTGATCTCGGGCCAAGAACGTCAGTGCACCAAGCGTTATGGGGCCGGAGCCAACCCCAGACATACATGCATACACACTTTCACAAATAAAGAAGAAGGAAAGAAAGAAATTTTATTACTAATAAACCAAAGTGATAAAATACGGAATGACGAGTTACATAATATACAAATTAGTAACGGGACATGCGAGTCAATGTAATGACAATTTGTACGCGTGCCCCACAAGATGTCTAGATGAATCAAAGTTTACTAACCTGGATTTAAATATGTTTAGGTTAGGGGAAGATACAATGAAGTCAGTAAGATTGCTCCAAACTGCGATGTATTTGTAAAAGAAATCAAACTTTTCTAAATCAGAATGTACAACAGGTATAACTAATTTAAAGCTATTAATGCTGCGGGTAATAATATAAATAAATACAAAAGATCATCAGCTTCTAAACATGTGTACAGAATCGTGATCAGCGGCATAAAAGTGTACAGCGTGTGATGGACTCAAGATAGAGGTTATAGGTTTGAGCTTTTCCATCCGATATTATGAAGTAAGTGCATTGAAATTTTATGAAGTTGCTCTAAGCGCAAGTTTGGCAGTGTAGTAAGTTACATAGATAGGAAAATTTAACTGTATTTAACTAAATTGTCATATACACTCAATACACAAGTTATTACGAACGATTCTGTCTATGTTCGCGATTTAGGAGTGCTAATTTCGCACAACCTTAAATTTAAGGAACATTACAACAGTATTATCAAGAAAGCTTTCTTGAGATCTATCCTAATTAGAAAATCCTTCTTTTCGCGTGATAAAAATAATCTCGTAAAGGCCTTCATTGTTTACGTCAGACCGATCCTTGAATATTCCTGTGCTTTATGGAACCCCTCTTATATTAGTGATATCAACAGGCTGGAGACTCTTCAGCGTAAATTTACTAAATACATAGTTGGATATCATAGCCCTCTTCTTACGACGAACGCCTTAACCAACTTAACTTGTGTCGATTAGAATTACGTCGCCTTCATATTTGCTTATGTATGATGTATCAAATTATTAGTCAAAAATCTTGTCTTTGCATGACAGATTTTTTTGTGCTTAATCAAAATACTACTCGCTGCACAAATCGTTTCAAGCTAGTTGTTCCTCTTGTCCGTTCTAATTTACAAAAATTTGACTTTTTCTATAAGTATATCTCAATTTGGAATCACCTACCTGATTTTGTAGTCTCTTCCCCTAACTTGAATATATTCAAATCTAGATTAATTGATGTCGACTTATCTAAATTTATTATAGGGCGGGCTTAAATCGTCATTTTCATGACTCGCTCGTCGCCTTTTGCTGTACGCTTTTATTCTTTTGACCGTACGTTTTATCACTCTTTTACATCTTTCGTAATTGTCGCGTTTCAGTAATAAATTATTTCATTCATTCATTCATTCATTCAAGATAATTTTTCACAAGTACTGGCGGCCAGAGGCCACCGTTTTTTCCCCAGCGATTTGGTTGACACTTTACATTATGGACCAGACCCAAAATTTTTTCCCACTTTTTCCGACCTTTTTCCACGTTGCTTGGGAAGTCTAAAAACGTTAAAAATAGAGCGCCTGTGTTGAAAAATCAGTGTTTTTTTAAGTAGGAAATCCTATGTACACATGCAATAGCGGTGTTTGATGCACTTTTTGTAAAAAAATTTAGCGCTCTACAACAAATATCACGATCAGTATACGTTATTTCTATCGAAAATTGAATTTCCTCCTTCAGTAAAGCATTTTAGTCAATTCTGAAGTCGCTTTTGACAATTAAAACTATAATTTATCAAATAACGCGAGGCGCCAGAAAATTTTGAAATTTTAGCTCTCTAAAACGTATTTTTTCAGTACGAAAACTAACCAAATCCGTGCAAGAGGTAAGGATTTTTAATCGTAATGAAGTTCTAGGACCAGATTGTCGATAAAAATGCTGCAATAGGCGGGCGCGGCTTAAACATTAATAACAAATAAGAACTAAATCAATTCGGCGCGAAGCGCCCAAAATTTTTCGGAGTTTTACCTCTCTAAAACGCGTTTTTAATATTACAAAATTTTCCACATATGCCAACCAAGCCCAAAAATTTTTTCCATCTCCCAAAATTTTGGTTGACAAATGGATCAAAAGAGGGAAAAACGGTGCTGGCGGCAGGCTAGGCAAGGCAACGAACAAACGATCACTCATTGTTTTACTCGGGGTTTCCAGACCAGGTGCAATAGACCTCTACTGGATTTAGCAGAATTCAGAATTTTCATTTGCACTAACAGTAGAATGATGTTTTTGGTTGAATTTTTAGTAGAATCACATGCTGGACAGTAGAATGCAGTAGAATCATAATATATCCAGTTGAATTTAGTAGAACCTGGAAATTCTGATAGATTAGTAGGATCTTTAGTTGAGATTGGCGGGTATGATACTTCATTTTAACGGATATGCATCAGTTTTTTGCGGCACTGATTATTGGCCAATGTTGGCCCCGAATTTTTCGTTAAAGGCCAATATTGGCCAATAACACGTGCATTAGGGGCCAATATTTGCAAGATTTTAAAATTCTTAAAAAGCTTCACATCCGTGGGTTTCGAATCCCGTACTTTCGTGTTGGTAAACTCTAGGGATGGACCGGGTCCATGGACCCGGACCCGCACCCGATTTTTTGAGATTGAAGACCTGGACCCGGACCCGAAATTTTTAAAATTGAAGACCCGGACCCGGACCCGATCCTTCTAATTATTTCGGACCCGAGTCAAATAGAATTTGACTCAACAACAGTCTTTTGCCAATAATGAAAAACAATTGCCATATCAAAAATTTTATTTGCCACTTCAAATAACACTCACATCAACATTCTGAGCTATACTTTCGTTTTAAATTTCTTTGAAATTGTACTTAATGAAAAGCAATTTCTCTGCCGCCTTTCCATGCAAACAACGTCTGTTCGGCTGGTATATAAGTCCGGCTCCGCTAAACAGCTGTTATACTAATACTAATAATACTAATACTTTTTTTCGGGAAAAATCACAAGGGTAAAACAAAAGTCGCAAGGAAAATAAAATAAAATGCAGAAATGTCCTGGACACACAGGCAAATAGATTACGCTTGAACACTTGTTGCTGGCGATGAGAGAAACTTGCGTACAGCAGTCGCCAGTGTGGGAAAATCGTTGATATGATCTTTCCACCATTTGAGCGGCAAAGTGTCCGGGGATTCCTTCTTCAGCTTGGAATAATTATCGATTTCCTTAAAAAATTAACCGAAAGGAGATAAGGTTGAATTTCTAGAAGTCGTTGGTTTTTCCCAGCAGTTTGCTAGCAAAGCACCTACTATTTTCGAACATGGAAGCCTGTTCATCTTACGTACTCTTAAAAATGGTAATTTAATGGACATCTACATATATTAAAACGCAGAAAAATTAGACATGTCAGGTTAGGACAATAAATACTAGACACCTTATTAATGAAATTTGAAATGATTTGCTTGCTAGTCATGCTGTAGATATTTTTCCATTTTTCTTGCTTGATTTGCTATATGTTATTTTCAAAATTCTTTTATTGGAACTATTTCTTAAGAGCAGAAGGATGACGTGCAGTGGTACCTATCCTACCAATACAAAAGCATAACCTGATCCTGTCCTCATACGGCTGTACCACTAGTGCTTTCAGGATTATTGCACGAACAAAATGGCCCTTAAACAAAACAATGCAGTGTAATTGTCAAGCATTGAAGTAACTGCTTGCCGTAATGACATTGGGTAAAAAATGGCACATGGCCAATCACAAGTTTTCGTCAGTTAAAAGATTTACTCCTATTTCAATAACATCAAGCGAATCGTACAACAGTAAATAAAGCACTTTGAATGCACACAACCAATAAAAAATTATACAAATTGCATACTACGTTCTTTTGCTTTAACTCTTCTGTAGTTGTCCTTGTCTTATCCGCAAATTTTGCTCACATAGTCTATCAGCTACAACTTGATCTAAATTACGTGTTTATTTAAATTGCCAAAAATTTTGTGTCAGTGCATTGTGGTTTTGGAAATGTGCACTTCTACAAGATGTTGGACCTGGACCCGGACCCGGTCGGGTCTAGCACTGTGGACCCGGACCCGGACCCAAAAATTGAAAAGCTGCAGACCCGGACCCGGACCCGAAGTTTTAAAATGTTGAGACCTGGACCCGGACCCGAACCCAAAAAATCCAAAATTTTGGACTCGGTCCATCCCTAGTAAACTCATGCGCGCACACTGCGCCATAGCAAAATTGTGATCAGAAATCAGAAGAATAATACTAATGCTATCTCTTATATACAGTATACGCAGTTGCTATTTTTCTAAGAAAGAGATTGCTTATCCTATCTTTTATGCACTAAGAAAAATCAACAAGCTTGGATTGGAATGGAAGACTAGAGGAGAGAAAGAGAAAAGCAAGTGAAGTCCACACATTATGTAATAAAAATAAAGTAAATAATGATAAACATATTATGTAGAAAAATTAGAACCTACTGGAAAAATATTATTTACATTCAAGTAAATGTTAAAGAGAATTTCAACCTACCGTAAAGCGTAAGATATCACACGCCGAATCTGCATGACCAGAATTAAGTATAGTCTGTTTCGTATATTGGCAAGCTTTTCTGCTGAATTAAGTCCGCATAAACCAGGCTAAAAAAGTGACCTATAAGTACATACCTATATGATGCAGTCTTGCCTCTTAGCAGTATCAAAGATCATAATGCAACTCAATATTCTGTAGAATATACCTATTTGCTGTCGCATTAGTATAAAACACTTTTGCAGCCACTTTAAACTTTTCAAAAACCCTCGATCAAATGAAAACTATAGTTGCGTAGGTACCTTTATACGTACCTATTGTCCTGCTACATAGGTAGGTAACCTTTACCTAGCTATTTGAAGTCGCATACTGACATGGCATTAGAATATTTATGCACACTACATACATATGTATTTATGTAGGTACATATGTAGGATTTTGCAATACGTAAGGCAAACCAACGACAATTAGAAATACCTACCATACAATTCAAACTACATAGGCATAAAAGATAGGATAAAAAATCTCTTTCTTACAAAAATAGCAACTGCGTATACTGTATACAAAAGATAACATTAGTATTATTCTTCTGATTTCTGATCACAATTTTGCTAAGGCGCAGTGTGCGCGCATGAGTTTACCAACACAAAAGTACAGGGTTCGAAACCCACGGATGTGAAGCTTTTTAAGAATTTTAAATCTTGCAAATATTGGCCCCTAATGCACGCATTATTGGCCAATATTGGCCTTTAACAAAAAATTCGGGGCCAACATTGGCCAATAATCAGTGCCGTTTTTTGCCTACCTTGCGTAATCATAGCTAGGATTTTTGGTAGAAAGTAATCCAATTTTTTCATTCAAAAACCCATAAAAATGGGCTGGAGCCGGGAGTAGCCTGACCTTTTGGAGTCACTGCTTAAGCCATAACGTGCTAAAGCTTAGAGGTTTCAGTTGGCCGCAGGCTTTGCTACTACGTGCGCTCATTCCGCTTATTGCTTACTTATTTGCATCTGAAATAATTCTGCTTATCAAAAGGCAGCAATAAAACCGGCACATTGAGCAAACTATACAAATTTTTGGACAATGTTTGATATTTTTCTTGAAAATTTCCGATTTCGGCCCCTCCCTGTCAGAAAAACATGGATCCGCTACTGCTCAGAGTACAAGTCTACATACATTTAACTTAACGACTTTCATTTTAATTTATATGCAAAAATCGGGCTTCAAAAATAGTTTAAAATTTTGGTGCACGAATGCGGTTTTAAAATGGTATGCGCCGTCGAATAACTCGATATAATATAGAATATAAAATTTATCTACTTTAAACCATTTTTATAGTCACTTTAAATTTTTTCAAAACGTAATACATATATGAAATATAAATATACATATATGAAATCGCATAAAACGTCTTTTATTTACTGCTAATAACGGTAGTAATTATTTGCAGTCAACTGCAAATAATATAGCACACAATGTAATATTAGTATGCAGTCAAAAATCAGTGGTCTAGACTGCGAATAAGATTGGACACATTGCAATATTATTTCCAGTCAAAAACCAGCGGCTTAGACTGCAAATAAGATCGGGCACTCTTTAATATTATTTGCAGTTAAAAATGAGCGGCCTAGACTGCAAATAAGATCGAACATAGTGTAATATTATTTGCAGTCAAAAATCAGTGGCCTAGACTGCAAATAAGATTGGACACAGCATAATTTTATATGCAGTCAAAACCAACAGCCTAGACTGCAAATAAGATCGGACACTGTGCAATATATTTGCAGTCAAAAACCAGCTACCTTGACTGTGAATAATATAAGAGTGCACTGAATTATTTGAAGTATAGACTGCTGGTTTTTGACTGCAAGTAGTATTTAACTGTGTCCGACCTTATTTGCAGTCTAGGCCGTTGGTTTTGACTGCAAACAATATTACACTGTATCCGATCTTATTTGCAGTCTGGGCCGTTTTTTTACTGCAAATAATATTGCATTGTGTGTTACATTATTTGCAGTTGACTGCAAATAATTACTGCCACTAGACATGTTTTTGAATTAATGATTGTGCAATAATATTCCGGATTTCTTTTGTGTATTTTAACATTCCATTGTGTAACATACATAAATACCTTCTATTCGTCTGGTGCATACTGCATATATGGGCATTGTAGAGGTGGACAGGGGGTGCAATTTAGAAATCGTCATTTGTCATTATTGTTTGTGAAAGGTCAATTTTTTCAACATGAACAAAGATGGTAACTAAAAATCCTTGTCCGTTCAGCATGCATGCAATAAATTATAGTGTTTTTACCATAACATACATACCTAAATGCGTTTTGTGTGCTTAAACTGCTTTTTGATCATCACTAGTGTACCTTTGTCAATTTATGCTCTCTAATAAATATAAAATGATAGAAGTCATCAATATGTTAAAAAAGAAGATAAAAGAAGAAAAAATAAATAAAAAATAAATAAATAAACAAAAGGTAAATGAATGAAACATGCTGTTAGTATAAAAGAAACAAAAAGACCCGAGAAATAGTACTCATGTACATAAAAAAGTACACAAAATCATATTATGAGAAAAAACGGGTTTTACGAGGTAAGCAGGAGTATATAAGGCAAAATACACAAAAAACATGAAAAATCACATAAACAGCCGAGGTCATCAAAGAAAGAGGAACTAAGTTGCTACAGTTTCGTGCCTTTAATCCATTGACTGTCACCACAACCTAGCAGCACCAGTCTAGGCGGCTAGACTGCCTCTCAAATACAACAAACAACCAAAAGGAAATGCGGAGACGCGGAAAAATTTAGAAAATCTAGTTAATGTGCCCCTACTCAGGTATTTTTAGGATAGTACCGCACATGACAAAAAAACAAAAACTAGGCAAATGCGAAAAAATTTAGAAAATCTTAGTCAATGTGCCCTACTTTGGTATTTTCGGGTGAATGCTGCTGTTTTTTTGCACGGGCCTCTTTGCACCGTGCAAAAACCTCCCTAAATCCTTTTGCACGACCGGAAATTTTTTGTACAATGTATTTTATATACAAAAATTTTCCGAGCAGCGCGGTAGGATACTGTAGGTTTAGCCGTTATATCTTTCACATTATGTTTACCCTGAGGAAAACGACAGATTTACGATTTCTGTAACAAATTTTCAGCACATTTAATAGTTTCTGCAGGAATTTAATGCTCAAAAAATAAAATGACATATTTTTCTAGCGATTCATGTTATAAGTGGATAAATATAGTAAGTCGCGCGAAGCGCGAAAATTTTTGTTCTATTTTCGAGCCAGAAAATCTTAAAAATGATCAAATGTAAAATTTTATTTGAAATGTTTATGCTGAAAATATCTATAAAAGTGAAGAAATCGCGCGAAGCGCGAAACTTTATTGGGATTTTCCAAAAAAGCACTTCAGATTTTTCACTTTCTAGCACTTAAAAATGTGTACAAAACAACACTGTAATGCTAAAATTAAAATAGGGCTTCAATCGTCATAATTATCGGAATCCTGTTTAAAAATATACGGAAGCTCTGAAAATGGCATGAGCAAAAAATGAAAAAATTGCGTAATTTCCTATTAACATGACGCAGGAAACTCAATTAACAATTTGTAGGCACTGTAAAGTAAAACAAAAACCTAAGGATTCGTTAAACCTGGTCTAGAAATTTACTACATTAGGGAAAAGTGTCGAAAAAAAGGCATGGGACATCAAGCACTTGTACCGAAAATCTTTGCATTTTTTTCCAAAAAGTGCTCATTCGAAACTTTTTGCACTTTTAAAATTGGGTGACCTTTGAAAAAAGTAAAACAAGCTAAAACAAGATCCACGTCTTGCTAATTTGGTAATGGAATACGCAAAGTAGAATAAGCCTGTCTGCATCAGAAATGAAAATAGGATGAAAAATTGAACTCAGTGGGCGCGCTGGAAAGAAAATGAGATATTTTGGTGTTATCCGGCGCGAAGCGCCGAAAATTTTTTGAAAATTTGATTTCAAAGTGACCTGGGTGTTCGAAAATCGACATATTTTACATCATTTTTGCCCAAATTTCTCTTTGCACCGTGCAAAAATCACCGAATTTTTTCTTTGCACGGGCCCAAAAAAGTTTGTAGTGTACAAAAAAAAACACTGCCCGTATCCAAACAACCCAGACTTATACCTTTCAAAACTCAATAATTACATCAACGCGTACGCTATATCAGTGACAAATACATACATGACAGTGCACAATAGTTAAGTCAAGCTAATTATTCATGTGCATTTGTATATATATAATGCAGGAAGCAGCGTCCTAACGGCGATAATAAAATCAAAATGGTCTTAAACAATTTTGAAAATATGAATGCGCTGGAAAATCAGAGAGGTCGCTGTTGGAAAATTTGAAGTATTTTTGGTGCATAATTTTAACATCATAGTCCTGTTTTTGAAATTTAACTGACGGATATTTCACCTGCGCCTTGAAAATTCTTCTTTAGAGCAAAGACGCACAAAACGATGCAGCTGACTTATAAAAACGGCATCCAAAAGACCTTTAGGTACGTTAGAGTCTGAAATAGGGAAATTAACAAATGAAAATTGATATTGTTCTCTTTTGTCAAAAATGGTGAAAGAAATCGGTGTAGAAAGATCAGGCCCGGCCCGTGCATCAGCGAGGCCTGTGGCGAGAACAAAAAAATGGGGCCTATTTCAGTAAAATTTGCAATGCGATACAAAATTTGGAAATATTTCAGCTAGTCCTTTTTTGTGAAAGAATTTCGATGTATCGAGCATACTTGCATAGGTCGGATTTCGATTCAGACACTAATGATTTTTGAAAGCGTGACCAATTCAATTGCCAAGCCACTTGCATCAATGTCCATATCATTACCATTAATTAAACAAATTTACAGATCGCTGCAGCGTTGCTCAATGTCGCTGACATTTTTTGAGCTTAATTTTTTAATAAAATGAAAAGCCGAATTTGTCACAAAAATTTTGAAGTAAAATCAATCTTTCGTTCAAAGAAGTCTAGGGCTGTATCAGTTAAATGTTTGAAAAAGTCAATTTCAAACTGTTTTGTAACCTATTGGTTTATCAAAACCTTAGAAATTGAATTGCTGCCGTTTTTCACATAGGAGGTTAAACAAAAGGAGAAAAAATTCGCACGAAACAAATCGAGAATGGGGAATTTTCAGCACTTATAAAAAATAATCAGAATTCAACACGCAATTTGACAAAAATGTAACTCGTACAGCCAAAATGTAATTAGGATAAACCGGTCAAAGTTGTCAACACAAAAAAAGTTCAATTTTCGTATGCAGACTAAAGCCTTTCAGTATATCAGCAAAATTTCGAGAAGTGGAAACAAAACGCAAGCATTGCATTTTAAAAATGCAGAAGCATCACGTGTTTTAATCTACAAGAATTCTCACAAAAATGCTTATGAACATGAGTAAAATATGGTTCACAGCGCGTGAAGAAAATTTCGTACACTGTTAATATTTTTACTATTATGCAACTTGATAAAAAGAGCTCCATTACGTATGTGTCCTTCATTACGTATGCGCCCATTGCTGTCATCCAGTCATGACAAAGTTCTGTCTGTAATTTGCCGTACTGTTTCATATCAAGCAACATTATAAAGATAAGCAGTAGGCACCTATTGTCACAGCTAAGCCAGGGAGGCCTCGATCCATTTTTTGTGTTATGATTTGATTACACTTAATTTAGAATTTTATCAAACTAAAATTTAGATAAAAGATAAGAAAAATTTGAGGCCTTCTTTGTCCTGAGGCCTGAGGCACAGGCCTCATTCGTCTCACCCACGGGCCGGCCCTGAGAAAGATTAATTTCGACCTCTAAATAAGTAACTTCTTGTGCTGAAAAGGCTTCCGTGACATTTTGTGATTCTGGATAAATCTGTTTGATGTAATCACGAAAATTTGAAATATTCATAGCCGCAATAGATTATCGATACGGCGCGGAGCGCCGGAAAATTTCAATAATTTTACCGTTTTTAAGTATAATTTGTGGTCTTTTCAACTATACCAAGCTCAAAATTGTCTTGCAGCGCCTTTCGTTTTCTCAAAATCGCCTCGCAGTACCTGATTTTCTAATACCTCAGGTAGGGGTACCTCACACCCCTATGCCCATGTGTGGTCTTGTGGGTCGTCTGAGACAATGGGACTAGTGGGGCGGTCACAAAAGTGATTGACGCCTCATTATGTATGTGGAGGCTCTAGTGTGACTAGTGGGTCAGTGGGCCTAGCGGGACGGTGGGTCTAGTGGGTCACAATCGTAAATTCGACATCAGCATATCAGAAATGGGACTGAAAATTTTTTTTCGGCAAAAAATTTGAAAAATGTTAATTTTATGAACTAGTTTCAAATAACGAAAAGCACGAAAATTGCGGTAAAGTCCGAAATATTTCGGGGAACGATGGCTAGTTTTCAATGAGATTTGTTTTCCAGCGCCTTATTTTTACGACTTCAGCACGTTTTGTGAAAAATCCGGAGTTTTTTAATCCATTTATACGGATTTCTGATGTAACACATATTCTGCGTTTACTCCTCGCCTTCATGCACACTTTTTAAGCATTTATTAAAATTTATATTAAGCGCGGCAAGTTCTGTAGTTGTCTTAATTAATTTTCAATGAAATATCGACTGAAATATGCCCTGTTACAACCAAAAGTTACAAGAAGGGTTAAGCGCCGAATTCCAACAACCACAGTCTATCCGATTTTGTGATTGCGATAATTGAATAGTCCACTTTTTTATCCAAGCGACTAGTTGAATAATTGATGTTTTCGAGTTCCTGATAACATTTTTGTTCAGATTGATTTTCATGTCATTTTTATGTATATTACTCTGTTCGTCTCAAATTTAATTCATTTAGAAAAAAATATTTTACTTTGATTATTATGATGGTCTTGCGAAATGTGTATGAATTTTCTGAAAGAAAACTCAAAGAAACATTTAAATTTTAGGGCTCTTAATCCGACAATTATTTATATAAATCTGAATTAAATTATTACAATTATTTGTCAAATGAGCGGAAGAAGGCGAACTACGATAAACAGATTTACGGCTGAAGAACAAGCGTTGGATCGAATAAGCCGCGATGTGAGAGACATTTATGCATATGCTAATTAGAGCTGTTCCAGGGCCGCCTTTTTTACCGGGGCCGGGGCCTGGGAACATACTATATCATATGGTCATGCTGGCATTCGTTATGTAATATAGGTACATAACTATTTTCCGTCATATATACCACAATAGTGGTGATAAAAATGATTATAAAATAGTAATAATGGTAAAAATAGTATGATAACGAATAAAAATAATTATAATTACTACACATAGCGCCCTTGCTCTTGATAAGATCATATTCACTTAAAATTTTTTGTCTTTTTCATCCTAAGTATTTGTATGTAGTTCATGATTGCATTGTAACTTTTTCCACTTAGATTTTCAGCTTTTTACTAAAGCAAGTGAAAGCCCTTGAAATTAAACTGCAATAATCAAGGATTTCATCAGGCATTGTATGAAAACAATTTAATTTTGAATTGGGGTTTTATGCAGAGAGGTATACAAGTATAGTAAATCGTTTTCATGCACTATAGCTGCAAGAAGACGTGCACGCGAGGGTTTGGTGAAAAGTTATTTGGTAAATATAGTAAGATTAAAGCCAGAAAAGGACAAAAGTCAAGGTTGAAAATGATTGAAATCGACCAGCACTTGAGGATGAATGTAGTTATTACGCTATTTGAACCTTTCTTCCTATTTTAAATATCATATTAGCTCGAAAAAGTTCTTTTATCTCCCGACCAGGCAGAACCCACGCCGTAAATGCTATACAATTGCGACTATGACTGAAAGTTATAACTCGATATAATTCAACAATGATTGACGTTAGGTGCCAAATTTGTTGGCTTGATTGACTGAATAATTCCATCAGTTTTGCTTCGAAAGAATTAGATGATCTTAGTTCGTTGACATCTATAACGAAATAAAAGTGCGGCTGATGGAACTAACTCGGTTTCTGCTCATTACCTTTCCTTATTTATGACTTGTTTCTGTTTAAAAAAACAGCGAGGAATGTCATAAAAACATTAGGATTTGCTCAAAACACCCGGGGGAGGGTCGACGTTTTTAAATTTTGAGGGAATGCGAAATGACATGTTAATTTAATTGAGTGAAGTCAATGTGATACTGGATTTATGGACTTTCCGCTCCCTGCAAAAACTTTTTTACTTCTCGCGAATTTCCCGGAATTCGCTTTTTTTCAAGAAAATTGTTGAAATTGTCCGGGTTTTAGCGAATTTTAGCGATCTTTTAGTTCAAAATTACCCATTTCTTCGGCGCTTCGCACCAAATAGTCATTTTTAACTAGATTTTGTGGAATTTTATTTATTTTTTTAGAATTTCTTATGTTTCTATTGTTCAGGAAGATAGAGCATCATCAGAAACGCATAAAAATATGTTTTTAGGCGTATCCGTCGCTTTTAAGCCTAAAAATGCATTTTGAAAAAAAATTGGTTTCACCTCTCCTGAATTCCTATGCTTTGCTTCTATGGTTATATGGTCATTTTTAATTAAGTATGTATTAATAAGGCTATTATTAATTTTAACTTGTCGACTTGATTGATATTATAAGCTTTGGATATTGCGACAAATCATTGATTTCTTTTATTGTATTTTTAAAATGGTGACTTTATTTTGCGCTTGTCATTTCCAAGTGTTTGGATAGGGGACGATCAACTTTGGGCAGGCGGATCCGTTTAAACACCCGTCTTACGTGTTTGTTTGAAATAGAATAAATGAAAGCTAGCTCGACTCCAAGCTTGTCGTTTGAGCTTGTTTGGAAAAACTTCAATATGATATAACGCAGCCCGGATTAATTTTGTGTTTATTATCCTTACCTTATATGTGCATACCGAAATACGTAAGGCGTGCTTCAAGTGGCTTTTAAAACGTTAAACGAGAGACCGGGGACTATATTTATCCCACATTTATATTTTTTCATGATTCAATATAGTCTAGTCACCCATTCAAATTTCTTAAGCATTAATCATTTCGATTTCAGGCGTAAAAAACGGATTTTTATTGATTTTAATTCAAAAGCTTTGCTAACATTTTATATTTGAATTTCAAAGCCAGTTTTGCAACAATATGTTTATTGCGTCATTTCGCAAGAAATTTTATGTTAGCTTAGCAGCGATTTTTCTTTTAGTCTCATTTTAAGTAATACTGTAGATCGAAATACAAAACCGTGCATCGAAGAACCATCTTTCTGGATCACAAGCATACATGAACTCTGGGGAGGGGTGGGGGTTTCCATCAAACCCCTTCAGAATTCGCGACTTCCAGCAAGTTTTGTGAAATTTGGAGTAAGGTTGCCGTTTTGAGCATGTTCATCTGTTTGTTAGAAAAAGTCGATTTTAAACTCAATTTTCACTAAACTGTATTTTTTCGATTTAAAACTATTCCTCTGATATTTTTCGAAATTTTCATATTTACAGAAATGGGATGGGACCATTCGGTAACAATTTGATTGTACCTGCCTTAAAAATTGTATGCATTAATTTCTTGATTATAGCTTTATTCAAATTTAAATAGGATTTCAAAACATTATAATAATATTAATAACTATCTATCATATAATAATCTACTAAACAATAATATAATTCTTAAGCTCTAATTAATCAATTCTACAGATTATTATTTTTAAACGAAAAAAGCAAAAAAGGAAAACAATTCATAACAAAACTATAAATAAAAGATAGAGAGCATCGTCAGAAACGCCGAAAAATGATGCTTTTGACGAGCTAAAGAAGGCAGGCAAAATCCTACCCCAGAATTCCCATGTCTGCTCACAAGTCAACAACGTGAGTCGTATTCCCTGCTATTTTTGCTCGAGTTTTACTTAACATTGAATTCGGCACTTTTTTGCCATTTCAAAAACGTAAGTCGGTCCTTTATTAGATTTTTTCTCGTTTTATGTTCGTTTCTTCCGGTCCATTCTTGGACTCTCAATCGCGCAGTGGTGCACATATGTGCGTATATGAAGCTTATTCCCATTCACGGTGCCATTATGTTTCTATTTATTAGTTCTACTCGATTTCAATGTCTTCATAACAAATAGGAGCGCGTTGCTGACTGTCAAAAATCGGGTGTCTTTTTTCGTCAGCTGCGCGCGTAATAATTTTTCGTCTTCGCCCAAATTCGACAATATGCTCGGCCCGGGCCATTTACTCAAACGCGTATAAACTTCTACGTCATGTTTCTTAATGTTCGCGAAGAAAAACTAAAAAACTAGACGATTGACTGACCAGTTTGGAGCCTCCGGCTCAGAAAAAACTCATCGGGACGATGATGATCCGGTTTTTCGGCATTATTCTAAGTCACAAAAATAAGTTTTACGCATAGTTGGAATAATTTTTCTTCTTAAGAAAAACACCGTCTAAATCAAATCAACATTGATAAGAAACTCGGTTCGGCATATTCACGTCATTGTGCAAAAAACGTAATTAAATACGATTATCATAATTTATCTTCCTTCGTTATAACATTGAATAGTTTTTGGTTGATGAATCGTGTAATTTTTTCTTCGGTACGTGTCAATTTTAATGCATATATTTTCGGTGAGTTTTATCCATTTACTTTTTTAAATTTTGCCGAAAACGCTGATTAAGTTTCGCTCGAGTCGTTTCTTAAACAATCTTATCATTCTTATATTTATTCTTTCAATTTATAAATTATCATTGGTACTCACGAAACGGTATACATTTAACGTCTCAAATTTTCTTAGAGGAGTTATTCGGCTACTAGGGGGGGGGGGGGTAAATGACCTATTTCTGTCAGACGTGGCAAAAAAGCATCTAAAAATTAGAGTGAGGATAAAAATCTCAGTTTATCAGGGATGGGGACGACCAACATAGGGCGCGGGCTTATTCCATCCCCGCATGTATGTGAAAGGGACTGCTGCAGTTAATCTTATTCAAGCAATATAGTCAACCTAAATCGGCCAAGTTGTACGATTTCCACAACTAAGGAAGCTTTTTTCCAGTTCACTACCAGCTTGTTATTTATCCGCTTGATTTGATCATGGGTCTTCTGACTTTTCGTTTTCTGTTTTTAATCAGTCAAACATTATGCGATAATAGTTATGTTTGGTAAATTGTTGATTGATTTCGCGAAGTATTCTTAGTTTTTGCTAAAGAATGTGCTTTTGCCCTATTTATGTCAGAAAAATAGCCAAAAAAGAGTTAAATATAATTTTAAAAGGAGATAAAGCCTCCGTCACCTCGACCATGCGTTTATGTTGGGGGAGGTAAACTACCTTCACATATCGCGGGGTATGAAAAAACTTCGCTTTTCAAAACTGAAGAATTTGAAAATTGTTCAGGAATTCAGAAGATTATAGGAAATTTTTACATGGCATAGTTTCGATATAACTGGAGCATTTCTTGACTTCTGGAAGTCTAGTTACTTCGATGTATGCATTGCAACCGCGATTGACACATAATATTTTTCAATATTTTATGTGAAAGTGTTTAATAGCAAAATTGAGCTGATAAGCCGTCAAATTTTTTTCAAAAACCAGCATGACTATGTTAAGAGCGATGAATGGAATAAAGCCATACTTTTAATACCTCCTTCAAGCTTAGGATATAATCACTTTTTTAGAGTTTTACTAGTAAGTATATCGAGTTTTTCCAATTTTTTAAAATTACTTCTGTTCGTATTTCTGTATCTGGGCGTCTTTTTGAAGCTTTTATTAGATATTTTGCATTTTTGAACCTGAATCAAAGATCGAACGGCGGGTTTGAAGTTCTCCTGTCAAATTTTTAGTTTATTTAATACGTGGATCATGCGATGTACAAAAAATACAAAATAATCTTGAGCGTCTTACCTTGAATATTTTGTACTTATTCATCCTAAAGGCAGCATATTCGTTTCGTAGCTTCTTGACAGCATCAGCCTTTCAAATTATGTATTGGCGATTTCATTTCTAATCGAACTGAGGCGAGTATTCAAACTGTTTTGCATAAATGAATCATGAATTGTCCGCGCGATAAATCGATTATTTTTATCCGCTAAAATTCTGGCAAGTTCTTGCATAGAAGACGGTTGTTTTATGATTTAAAAATGGGAAACATCCAGTCATTTGTGAGCACTTGACCTTTTGATTCTAATTTATTGACTTGCAAATGTTTTTACTTATAATACGGGAGCACCAAAAAGGCTACTTCCCGATGTAACACGTCATCACTTCGACTAATATGAATATAGAATTTCGAAACTTGCTGCATTAGATAGAGAAAAATGTCATGAGACAAAAATGTCATTGTTTAAAATGTCTTAAAAAGTATTTTGGCATCGGCTTTCTGTCTGTTGTAACAGCGTCTCGCACACTATTTGAATATTTTCAAAACCTCAGAGTTTCTATATTTCGATTAATTTGATTTTGTAGTCATCCTTTTTTGACAATATTTTCAGTCCGAGAACTTCTTAGCACATTGCTTAAACTCAGAATAGATTAAAAAATGGAAAAATGATGGGAAAACTTTAAGATTTCGTCAAAAATGAGCTTATTAGCAACTGAGCCGAAAAAAATTTAGGCGTCTGAAGTTGATCAGAATAGCCTGTGAAGAAATCGGCTTAACATACGCAGCGCTGGCACCTGGCCAAAATTTATTTCACGTTTTAAAGAAAGGCATTCTTATCTATTTATGCGGCAGGTCGTAAAATTCTGTTTCATATTAATTGAAGTTTTGCGCGGAACATCACGGTGTTGCTTTTTCCCTGACACCCTGTATATATATAATCGAACTTTTAAAAGTAATTCAAAAAATCTTCAACCAATTCTATTAGCATTATTTACCCATTTGCCGCGATTGGAAATGACTATTTTGTTCAATCGACTTAACTTTTAGCATTTTAAGTTCTTTTGAATAATCTTTCTCATTTCTCTACTGTATCCGGTTATTTTGTTGCGATTCCTGAATCACTCAAGCTTTTGGAATGTTCTGAAAATTGTACTTTATATTTTTCAATGTTTCTGGAAGTTATTTCTATGATTTTCTTCCGATCCGCATCATATATCAAATTAACTTATTTGCCTTGATATAATAAGCTTTATTTAGTTGAGGATCTTTTCGATTCATGTTATTGTTGGCAATTAAGGCTGATATAGTATTTATGCGCTTCAATTGTATCGACAGATAATAACAACAACAATAGTAATAATAATAATAATTATTATTATTATTATTAATATTATTAGTAGTAGTTGCAACTTGCAATAGTTATTATAATTTATTTTTCTTTATAGTTTTTATTTTTCAACTGGTTCTAGGCTAGCGAAAGACTAGCCAAAAAACGAAATGCTAGAGCCGAAGCTCGTCTTGTCAGAATGCGCGAATTGGAAAGGCAGCAAAAAGACGTAAAAGCAAATTATATCATTTAAAGAAAAGTAATGATAATTATTTATTTCGCTGATTCCCACTTCTAGATTTTTTTAAATTATTAAAATTGACTCAGCGAAAAATTCGACGTTTTTTACGAATGCTAAAATTAATAATTTAACCAAAGTTAAGTTAATTAGTTACAAAAAATCATATATTTGAATTTCTTTTATCACATGTAATTTTTAGGCGGACGAACAAAGCGACAGAAGGTTCGAGCAAGACAAGAAGGTACGAAAACTTATAGTGTTGTCCTCTAAAAATAACTCATTTTTTACTTTTCGTGCAATTTCTCTTTACACATAACCTCCGGCCTCTGGTTTTAAGGCTTGATTATCGTGGCTCCACCATGGCTTAGCACTCCACCACACATTTTGTTTCAATCTCCCTTCGTTATCTCACTATTTATGAGAGGCGAAACTTTAAAAAACCAGCTGGTTCCTAAAAAACCCATTGTGTCCCAAAAAAACCCATTTTTTCAAAAAAATTTTCATGCGTTCAATCAAGCATTTATCCGAGTTTATCAGTCTTATGACGTTTCAATGAAGCGAAGGGCTCGGTAAACAAATGTATGATGATGTTCTCGAAATGTAATGTAATTTAAAAGAAAATTTCCCCGGGAAATGTTTTATCAACGATAAAAATCCCAAGTGGTCCTAAAAAAGCCACTTTTAGGAGTTTTTGAGCGTTTTCTGAACTTTCTCTAAGCTGCATCGCGCCTTAACTTTCCCGTTGCGATCAGACATGCACGGAATGGCATTCTGGTGGGTTGACGTTTTAAAGTTCCTCCTTTGGGCCTAAAAATCGCGGGTACGCGTCAAAAACATCGTTTTGCGGACTTCCTGACGATGCTCTATCTTTCTAGTGTATAAAAATAAAAAACTTTCGAAAAAAATCAGAAAAGTTGAATAAATTGAGCGAAATATAGTTAAAACATGAGTAATTTGACACTTTTGAGCAAATAGATAACGCTTAAAAATCACTTTTTCTGCGAATTTTAAAAAATTTTTGGAAATTTTCCGAAAAATCGCAAATTTTGGAGGAGCAAGTGAAACAATTTACGGGTAGGGTGGGGGTGAAACCGCCTCCCCCTTCGCATACCCCCCATGATCATGTATGGGTGCAATATTGGTATATTAGGGCTTAGCAAGGTACATGCAAAAGCTGGATGGATACCTCAGGTCAAATGCATGCCAAGGTAGGGGTGGGTTTTTAGGATACAAACGCTTAGGGTTTTTTAGAGGACAATACTACAATTGTTTCGAGCTGCTGCTTAATTTGCGTATTTGCGCATATTTGCATTTATATACTGTAAAAAATGTGTATGGTTGAAAATATTGCTTGGCATAGTATATAGGTATCTAATTATGTTAATGATATGTCGGCCGGGTCGGATCGATAATCGAGCTAATAAAAATTAATCGATGATTTTTTTGTTGTAAAACGGTACGTTAATTTTTACTTTAGTTTTGCTTCAGCAGTTTTTTTTCTAATTTGTCGGTGGATTTGTACGAGCTTATTTAGTTAATTAAATAATTAAATTGGCTCAATTAATTTACCATAGAATGTTACGTATATTTCGCCTTCGTTGACGCACAGTCGGAGCGGAAGCGTGCTGAGGCGGTTGGAGGGCGATAATGAAGAAAATAATGTTTTGAAGGTAGGATTTCGGCCTTATTACTGTGTAAATTTTTAGGAAATTTTTAGGATTTTAACGCTTGTTTTTTAAAATTTTTTTCGTTCTTATTTTTTGGTGTTTTTTCATTTCATATTCCGTAATAATTTTTTAGTTATTTACTTTTTGCTAATTTCGCACTTATTTATTTATTTTTTTATTTCGTTTTTAAATTCTTCAGCTTTTGGTTTTTTAAATTTTTTTCTTTATTTATTTTTTGGTGTTTCTTCATTCCATATTTCGTAATAATTTTTTAGTTATTTACTTTTTGGTAATTTCGCACTTATGTATTTATTTTTTTATTATTTCGTTTTTAAATTGTTCAGCTTTCGGTTTTTTTAAATTTTTTCCGCGTCGTTTTTAATGGTGATTTCCGGTGTTAGGTGAATAAAACAACGTTTTCCGCAGTTTTTCGCGATTTTGATTTGTCTACTTCTTCATTTTTTCGCACGATTTTCGGAATTTCTGATCGATTCTTATAGGTTTATTCAATTACTTTCTTGTTATATATATATATTGTTATTTTTTCATTTATTTTTTTATTTATTTTTATTTTTTTATATTTTTTTATTTATTTTTTATTTATTTATTTTATTTTTTATTTATTTATTTTATTTATTTATTTTTATTTTTTATTTATTTGTTTATTATTTCAGGTATATTGTTTCACTTCTTGACGACTTTTGACTGCTTTTTATTTTTTATAATTTGTAAATTTTATCAGGAAGCTTTTTGAGTTGTTCCAAGACTGTTCTACGCTCCAGGCTTTTTGCACTTCTTGTGACTTAATTTACAAATTATAGCAACAAAAAATTTTTTATCGATCTGTTTGATTTTTGGCACTTCATTTCGAATTTTATGTGTATAATTATTCGCTTTTTGTCGTTTTTCAGGTTAACATTGAGTTTTTTAAAATTCAGAGCTTCTTTACTTTTCTAAAAAAATGTTTGTAATTTGAGTGCCGTTTTTATTTTAAAATTCTTCGAAAATCAAGCTTTTTAAGCATTTTTTCAAGAAAATGTTGAAATTCAATTTAATTTAATCGTGTTTTATAATTTTGTGACTTTCTCGCACGCTTTTTTTGCTTTTTAAAATGTTTTTTTTTCGTCAAATAAATTTTGTTTTTCATTTTGAAAACGTTCGTTTGTGCACATTGCCTGCCGGCTGGATGTCTAAAGAGGTTTATATTCAATTTTGCAATATCAGTTCGTTCTTCTACATTTTTCTGCCTTTTTAATCTTTGATTTTTCGCCAAAAAATGGTTTAAATTTAAAAATTTTCAAAAATTAAAATTCTCAATATTTTCCACTTTTTGTCGCTTTATATTTAGCAGCGCGCTTTACACCATTTTTTCTAGAAGCGCATTCCCTGTTGTTATCGACAAAGGAAACGTACTGCAATTTGTTTACACTAACATTTAAATTTTTTCTAGGAAAGGCTGGTCGAAATGGACGAAAAGGTTAAGCAATCTATGCTAATTTATTCTCAATTGGACAACGAAAAATCCGCCCTACTCTACGAAGTAGATCTGTTGAAGGACGAATTGGAGGAGATCGAAGAATCGTTCCATCAATGCCAGCGCGAAAATCGCGATGCTTTGAGTGTAAAGCAGACATGCGCAGCACGGGAATTCTGGGGGGGGTGAAATTTTAATGTGTCTTTTTGGGACTAAAAATGGTGGATATGCGTCAAAAACACCCTTTTCTGGCGTTTCTGACGATGCTCCATCTTTTTAGAGCATGAAAACAAAATATTTCGGTGAAAATTTTAAAAAAGTCGAACAAATCGAGCAAAATATAGTCAAAACATGAGTATAATAGCGCGAAGCGCCGAAAATTTGACACATTTGAGCAAATAGGTAGGTAAAGACGCTTAAAAAGCACCTTTTCCTTGAATTTTCAGAGAATTTTGGGGGACTTTCAAAGAATCGCAGATTTAGGCGAAAAACTTTTTGCGGGGGAGGGGGTAAAACTTTTTCTAGGAGGGGGCGAAGCGAAGCCCCCTTCCCTAAACCCCTCCCCCTCCCCAAGATCATGTATATGGCAAAGTGTTTAAAGTGCAATTTCAAATGGAAATATCGATTTTTCAATAATTCATCAATTTGTGGTGACAATTCTTAATTATTTCAATTCAAGATGTATAAAAACTTTGAAAATTTACGAAGTTGGCGGAAAAAATGTCGAGTTTCACGGGAAAACACGCCTGAACTAGTATACTTCAGTGTTAGAATAAAAAAAGTCGATTTTTTATGTTAAAAATAATTTTTTATGTTATTTTTTATGTTTTAATGTTCGATTTTTTATTTTTTATGTTTTATGATTTTTTTATGTCATGTTAATATACGAAATTACAAAATGAAGAAATTTCTCTATTAAAAAATTATCGATTTGCATGCTCATTGTTTGAGCGATTTTAATTACTTCACACCAAAGGTGTTTTCTGCATTAAAAAAAAATTTGTTTTTTCGGTTTTTGAAATATTTTCCTTTCGTATTCATTTTTATTGCGTTGCTTTTTCTTTATTTTTTTGATATTTATTTTCGAGATTCGTTTTTTACGCAAAGTTTTGTTTTTTAAAATATTCTTCAACTTTTTTACGTTTTGAATTTCTGTTTTCGCTTTTGTTTTTTCCAATTAGAATTTTCGTATGTCGTTGTTTTTAAATCACGGATCACAGTTTATCTACAATTGAAGATTTTTAACTGCATTTTTTGCTTTTAATTTCCCCGAATTAATTTTTTGATTACATAGCCTATATCATTGAAGCTTTACGCTGCTTATATGCTTTCAACCGAATGCCAATTAAATTAGTCTTGAGTATCTCTTCGGAATAAAATTATAAAAAATATTCTCGAAATATTGCAAGGTTTGAAAGATTTTAAATCAATTCATTCTTTCTCTTTTTTTGCGTTTTTTTGAATTTTTTTTTGCATTTCTCGATACACTTAATCGCCGGAATCACAGCAGGTGTTGTGATTGCAGTCGAAGTGTAAAGCGTAATGTGCTAATCTAGACAAATATACATGTAACAGGGGGAATGGGGGAATCCCCCACCTAAAGTCGGTCGTCCCCTATCCCCAAAGCCAGAAAATTTTTTGCCCCACCCCGATTTTTGGCCATTTTTTGGCGTTTTTTGGCCATTTTGAGGCGTTTTTTGGCCATTTTTAGGCGTTTTTTGGCCATTTTTAGGCGTTTTTTGGCCATTATCAGGCGTTTTTTGGGCGTTTTTGGCCAAAAATTGGAGGTCATTAATTAACCCTCCTAAAAATGGCCGGTAGCCCAAAATTTCCAGCCCTTACATGCATGTAAACGAGTGTAAAGTATCGAACGTCGATACAAAAAATGATATGTGATGGTTATAGCAATTAGTTGGAAGTGTAAAGTGTAAAGCACTAATGATAGGTAAGTGTAATGTATCGAATGTCGATTCAAAAAACGATATAGGTTTACATTTTTGTAAATGACGAAAATGGTTCAAATGACTTTTCTTTTTATTCGATTTTTATCTACATAGCTTTACTTAATTTATCTTAATCTTTATTAGTTTATTATCTTTAAGACCGCTAGATGCAGCGTTTTCTTAAAACAGCATTAAGTTTCTTGAAAATTTTATTGAATTGTAACCACACGTGGGCGGGGGGATTTGGGGTATGCACCCCCCCCAGAAGTTGAAATACCCCCCCCCCAGAAATCAAAATACCCCCCGGAATTCAAATTTTGAAATTTTTTTGCTTTTTTATCGATTTTTTGATGCCATTGGATAGTGCTCAATGAGAAACGTCGAAAAATGGTGTTTTTTTCGCCATACGACCACTTTTAAGACCATTTTTGACCTTTGAGAATTTTTTCACCCCCACCCCAGAATTTCGATGCTGCCCACCTAAGATTGTAACTCAATTTATGAATATTCTATTCGCGTGAATTTACGAATTTGAAAATTTGTTTTTGGCTCATTGCCAAGATCGATGTTTATACTTTAACGTCGTCCAAATTATTGATTCCCAAAGAGTGAAGGACGATCTAGCAACCGATTATTATACAAATTGATTTTAATTACTTCAAAAAATCTAACAACCTAAAAGATAATAAAAACAAAATTTCGGCAACTCGGTAAGTCGAAAATTCAAAATTCAGAATTCGCCCACATAAAATTTGAAGTCTATTGAAGATTCAAAAATTTATAACTAAATTTTGTCATTCAGTCAAAATCCAAAAATTTTAAAAATCCACAATCCAAAATTTATTTAAAAAATTCAAAAATTAAGTCATTCGTTCAACAAATTCATCATTGAAATGTTAAAATTCAATTTAAAAAAATTTAGTTAAAATTCATATGCTAAATAAATAATATCGGTAATTGTGGTACGTATCTAGAAATAAGCCTTTGTATTCATATCGAAATTCCGAATTTATCTTACCTCCGATGTTTTCTGTAACCCGTGTTTTTTTTGTACAAGGTCCGTTTGTACATGTCTTTGTACATTTCGTACACAGAAATTTTTGGGTACTATAATATGGTACAGTAGCGATTTTAGTGTGGCAAAAACAGAGTTGTTCGACCTTTGGTTACGGATTTTATCAATTTCTAGGTTTCTGAGGGCAAAAATCAGTAATAATCGTCTCAAAACGGCGCGAAGCGCCAAAAAATTTGGCATTTTTCCTTTCAAAATGCAATTTCTGAAATTATAAAGATATATAGAACACACAATTGCTCATTTCGGCGCGGAGCGCTGAGAATTTTTACGAATTTCGAACCTTTTTTGCAGTTTTTGTCTTCCAAAAAATCTTTGTACATGTACAAAGACGGTCTTCAAAAAGTCTTTGTACATCGCGAAAAATCTTTGCCGAATACAAAAAAAAACCGTGTCTGTAACAAACGTTAATACTTTATCATTTATTTAAATTAAATCTTCAATTTAAACCGTTTACTATTTAAATATGTATAGGAAATGAAGCAACTCAGAAGAACGTTGCAGACGCTAGACGAAGAAAGGCGCGTTTTACGGTACAAGTTGGAGCAAAGAGACCAGCTTATAGAAGTAAATAGGTTTTAACGATGTTTATATCGGCTTTTTGTAACACGATTTTACGGGTTTAAGCTAAAATTGATTTTTCAATTAACGATCGCCGTTTTTCGCTCGTATTTTTTTGCAGGAAGCCGGTCTGGTTTTGGTCGAAAAATCGCCGGAAGACGGCGCCGCGGTCGCCGTCGCCGCGTCGGCCTCGTCGTTGTCGCTGGCGGCGACGTCGAAGCCGTCGACGGCGACGTCGAACGACGTGTCGCCGGCCGATTCGTCGTCGAGCATTCGAAACAAGCAAGCCGTGCTCTTCAGTCAACAGACGTTGCGTTTGTTGGAAAAATCGGCCCCTCAGGCACCTACGTTGGACGATAAGATTAGGAAAATTATCGAAGCTGTGAGATTTTATCACTTTTAGAATTAAAAGTGGACGATATTCGTTTTGGCGCTTTTTATATACGCGAATATTCTGACCTTTTATATAAACTCGTTGAAACATCATTATGCGGCTTGTAATTTTTTCTCGAACACTGCTCTAGTTAACGCACCTTGCGGGCAGAGGCCTCAGTTTTACGTGGGAATAGTATTTGCTAAATATTCCTCCCATTTGAACGGTTGTTCCTTCCTGCGTGCTATATAAATTCGTTGAAACATCATCCTACGGGTTAAACTTGTTTGTAGATTATTTATGATTTGAACGCAGTTGTCGAACAAGGCCTCTTTTCTGTTTTAATTTATTTTTTGTAAATATCCCCGCGTTTTAATTTAAAAACGAATCTTTGTTGTGATAATTTTCCTCACCGTAATTTACATTATAATCATCGATTTTTCTAAACTTTTGCGAACACGGCGGGTTTAAATACTACGCGGTAATTCGGTCCTATGATATAAGCTCGTCGAAACATTATCGTACGGGTTGAATTTTTTCGGCCGAGTTGGCGATTTGGGCGCATTTTTTCAACGGAAGCCCTGTTTTCTCTTGGAAGATTTGATTTTTTCTCAATATTCCCGTCATTTTAATATAAAAATGAATGTATGTTGTAGTAATTCACTTTACGCTCGTTCGCTTCATAATTTGGCGATTTGAATTTTTGCGCAGAATACGCAAATGCGAATGCAGCTGGAAGACGCTCAATCGGCTTTATCGCTCAAACGGGTTAACAAAGTAGAAAGTGATAAAAACGTTACGTTGAATGGCCCTGAATTAGAGCTACAAAGTAAATAAAGAGTGCTTTCTTATCGTCTGCACTCTAACTATAGCACGACTTAATAAATGTCTTCAGGCCATACGATACGGGGGATGGGGGGATACCTCCACTTACAGTTGGTCAGTTGGTCGTCCCCCATCCATACGTAGGCCGCACCGAAATACTGGGGGGTAGGATGAGTCAAATCGCCAAAAATGTTACTAAAAATAAAATTCTGGGTATACACTATTCTGCGGGAAGTTTTTCAACTTCTGGGGGTTCAAACCCCCCTCAAACCCCTCCCCTTCGCGCCCATGTCCCAGAGCCGGAAAATTTTCCCGATTTTTGAAAAAAAAAGTTTTTTGACCGTTTTCAGGCGTTTTTTGGACGTTTTTGGTCTAAAAATTATAGGTCATTTACCCCCCCCCCCTTAAAAATGACTTGGAACCATGCATGATCTTGGGAGGTTTCAACCCCCTTCAAAAAATTTTCAACCCCCCCCCCGCAAATATTTGTTGACTCCCGCCCCCAGAATTGGCGATTTTTTGAAAGAATTCGGAAAATTTTCTAAAAATTTGCAGAAAAGATGCTTTTTTAGGCGTTTTTAGCTATCTATTTGCTCAAAAGTGCCAAATTTTCGGCGCTCGCACCATTATACTCATGTTTTGACTATATTTTGTTCAATTTGTTCCGACTTTTTTGATTTTTTTACGAAATTTTCTTACGTTTTTATACTTTTTTAGTTTCTGACGATGCTCTAGAAAAATAGAGCATCGTCAGAAACTCTTAAAACGATGTTTCTGACGCGTGCCTACCATTTTTATACTCAAAAAAGGCATTTAATTATTTCACCCCCGCAGATGTCCCATGCTGTGCATGTATGCTGCGAACCATACGTGCACAAGGTCAGGGTCGTCAGGGGGTTAAATCCCAAAAATTCAAAACAGTAAAGTTAACCTTTACGATTTTTTTGCTGTTTTAGCGATCGAAATGGTCAAAATAGCCTAAAAATCGTTTTTTCGTGGTAATATCGCTTTTTTGAAGCATTTTTAGTTCATTTTGACTGCATTACAACACTTTAAACACTAAAAATGCAAAAAGTTATCAATTTTGGGTGCTTTTTGATTAAAAAGTACTAGTACTAATCCGGCGCGAAGCGCAGGAAAACTTCTGACAATTTTACTGTTTTTAACCCCAGAAATAATGCAAAAAAGGTTTCATCAGCTCAAAATCACCGAACAGTACCCGTTTGGCTGACCCTTCAGGGGGTGTGCATGAATGCTGCGAACCATGCATGGACGTGGGGTAAGGGGGTTGGGGAGAGGTTTACACCCCCAGAAGTTCAAACCCCCCTGCAGATTACTGTAGACCCCAGAATTCTATTTTTAGCAACATTTTTGGCGATTTTTGTTAATTTTTGGCGACTCCCCCAGAATTTTAGTGCTGCCCATGTATGCTGGGAATCCCCCACCCAAACTTTCCAGCCGTTACTTGTATGCTTGAGGTTATACATGATCTTTGAGAGGAGGTTTCACCCCCCCCCTCCAGAAAGTTTTTCACCCCCATCATCCCAGTATTCGCGATGTTCCCGAAAATCCATAGAAAAGGTGCTTTTCTTAGCGTTTCTAGCCATCTGTTTGCTTAAAAGTATTATATCTTCGATGCTTCACGCCATATACTCATTTTTAACCATATTTTGTTCAATTTACCATATATAATTTTCTTCAATTTCTTTGAAATTTTTTGTTCTTACGTTCTAGACAGATGGAGCATGGTCAGAAACGCCGAAAAATGATGTTTTTGACGCGTACCCACCATACGTGCGCAACAAGAGAATTCTGGGGGTCAGGATGAGTAAAATTGCCAAAAAATATTACTAAAAATAGAATTCCGGGGCTTTACAGCGTACATGCACGGCATGGGAATTCTAGGGGGTGAAATTATAAAGTGCCTTTTTTGGGTCCAAAAGTTGTAGTTACGCGTCAAAAACATCGTTTTTCAGCGTTCCTGACGATGTTCGAAAAAAGATCAAAAAAGTCGGAACAAATTGAACCAAATATAGTCAAAACATGAGTATAATGGCGCGAAGCGCCGAAATTTTGGAATTTTTGAGCAAATAGATAGCTATAAACCCTTAAAAAACATAATTTCTACAAATTTTTTATAAAATTTCTGAGACCTTTAAAAAAAATCGCCAATTTGGGGGGGGGTGAAAATTTTCCTATAGGCGGGGGTGAAAACCTCAAACCCATCAATATCATGTATGGTCTACAGCAATCTGGGGGTTTCATCTCCTGGAAGGGTTGTACTAATTCCCCCTCCCAAACCCCTACCATGCCATGTGTGGTACCCACCATGGCCCGAAAGAGGCAATTGAAAATTTCACTCCGCCCCAGAATTCCCATGCTCTGCATGTCTGTATTGGAGTGAACACGGACTTGAGGTTAGGGTCCCCATAAAACATGGGGCGTGGGGTCTGGAAGGTCTGGTTGGACCCCCCCCTTGAATCCGGCGGACCCTCCAAAATCGAAAATTGGATTTTTGGTGTCATTTTTGGCAATTTTGGCCCATCAGACCCCCAGAATTTGGATGCTGCCCATTTATGGTCCTCCACCCCAACCCCTTGTTGCGTGTGATTTGATGCGTAATTATTTCTGAGCTGGTTCCTTTTTTAATATCCAAATTTTGTCCAAATTTTCAACGGTCTGTCCGTTATGATTAATCGCTGATTGACTGATGCCCATAATTTTCGATTAATGATCCGTTATTTTGTTTATTTACATTAAATATTAACAAGAATCTCGTTTTTTTGTATTCGTCCTTTTTAAGCCTTTTGAATTTCTTAATTTTTTATTCAAAATCGCAAAACTAGCGTTCACTTTTACTTATTTTTTATTTTTCCGCTTTTATAGATTTTTTCGTTTATTTTATAATAATTTTCCTCTTATTTAACTCTAAAAATTTTCGCTTTGCTTCTTCGCTACGCTTTTTTCCTTCGTTTCACGCCTCTTCTAGCAAAGGCTTTCAGTAAGCATTGATGTTGTCATACTGTAGCGAATAATTACAGTAATGATTCTCCATGAAGAATAATTTTATTTATTTTTATTTTATGAAAATATTTGAAGTTAATCTTTTTACACTTTCTGTAATATGACTTATTATGAACTAAAATCGTCTTATCATTTCGTAAACCGGCCAGTTGAGCGATATGAAAGTGGAATGTGGTGTAAAGAAAATTAGTTAGTTGTCTTAAAGTATTTCTGGTACATTTTTTCATCTTCTTGCTGTTTACCTTTACACTGTGAGATTTCTTAATCTTTGCAGGCACGTATCCCCGGGGGAATCGAGGAGGGGGGTCCGGACCGTAGGTAGGCGGCACCAAAGTTCTGGGGGGTGCACGATTTTTTCAAAGGTCAAAAATGGCCTTAAATATGTTGGTATGGCGAAAAAACACCATTTTTCGACATTTCTCATCGAGCACTATCCATTGGCATCAAAAAATTGCGAAAAAAATTTAAAAAAATTGGATCCCGGGGGTATTTTGGTTTCTCGGGGGGGTGCATACCCCCAAACACCCCACGCCCAGGTATGGTTCGGACCCCCAAAATTCAGAAAAATCGGAAAAATATGACTTTTTAAACTTTATCTTGTGCTATTTTCGGCCTATTCGTCCTTAGTCCCCCCCCCAAATTGATGTTGCCCCCCCAAAATAAGAGGGCCAGCTACGTGCGAATCTTTGCAGTTTACTTTGTTTCACATTGGTTGTACAATTTGTTATATATATGTATAGTATCAAATCATTCGATAATTTGATCATTTTTCCACTTTCGGTTTAGCTATTTACGAATACTGCAATTTTATTAAAATTTGGAAAATTTATTTAATATTTTATCGTAGTTTTATTCTTCCGGTTTTTTCAGTGATATTTCATTTTTATGCATATTTGATTTTTTTTAGATATTTCTAAAAATTTCGGCTAATTCTCAATTCTTTTGAGTGATTCACAGTTGTATTTATTTTTCAAGTACTTTTAATCGATAACTGTGCAGAGGACGCCTCGAAGCAAGTGGCGGATTTAAAGTTTAAAGTGCAAGACTTAGAACGGGAAAATACGAATTTATCCGGTCAAGTAAGCTTAAAATTGGTTAATTCTTTCCAAAAAAAATCATTTACCTCATAAAACCGTCGAATTTAGGTTATTAGACTCGAATCGCAAGTAAAGCGGTACAAAACTCAGGCCGAGCAGGGCGAAAAAGAAATGGCAGAATTGAAGCAAGCGAATAGAGTGCTGAAGAAAGAGGTTTTAATATTTTATCCTCTTTACACCACGAGTGTAAACAATAGCTGCGTATTTAACGTTTTTGCCTCAAAAATTCAAAACGATGCAGGCAAGTGCTCGAAAAATATTAAGCTATGTGTATCGAAATTAATACTTTATTTGATGTACCTACAGTACCTGTTGTGGGTATTGGGGTAAAAAGTAGTACTTAGTTTACACTGCTAGTTTATTAGTTTAAAACGTCATTTTAGTCAATTTCCTCGTTGCTCAATTCCTGTTGATTGTTTTTTATTTTTCGCCAATTTTCCTTCTTTACACTATTTTCTTCCACGTTTTTCGTAATTTATCCATTTGCGTCTCTTCAACTTTTTTCTTTAAACCTCTCTTTGCACTTCGTATTTTTCAGCTTAGAGAGAAGGAGATGTCGCTGGACGAAGTGCGCGAAACCAATAAATTATTGCAGAATAGGTTGGATAAAAATAAAGCTTCTTCGAGACGGCCCCTCTGATGACGTCATTATACTCAATTAAATAATTCATTCGTTTACACTACGCACCAGGGGCGGATTTAGGGGGCGGCCGCCCCCCCCCCCCTCCACTGGCCCAAAATAGTACGCAAAATTAAACATTTTTGAGCGATTTCCGGGTGAGAACCGCTAATTTTTCCGCCCAAGTCAGGGTTCCGCCCCCCCCCTTAGTGGTACCGCCCCCCCCTCAGGAAAATCCTGGATCCGCCACTGCTACGCACGTACTATTCTGTTTGGTCCTACTCGCCATGAACGGTGCAGTTACGCAATTTTTTTCTTCGCATGGCCTCCTTAATTATATTTTTCTCTTGTTTTTCGTCGTCGCTTGTTTGAACTCGCCTTGAAAGCTTTTACTCTTTGCCGTGTAAAGTGCTTCTTTTGTAAATATAACATACCGAGTTGCGATGCGTTTTGCTTTCCTGTTTACACCGTTGTTGTATGTACGTTTTGTGTTTTACCATACTGTCTACGTAGTCGATTCGAAGGCAATAATAAAAGAGGTGTGCAACGCAAATTTTAAAACAATTGTAATCAACAGTAGAAGTGCGAGGTGTAAATCGGAAAATGTAGGTTAACAATTCAAAATTTTGGGGTTAAAACTCCTTTCTTATCTCGCCTGCTACCGAATATGAATGTTAGCCGCACATATTAGCATACTTGGGCAGTATTTCAATCCTGGGATCGGTCCGAAATTGTAAAAATGCCAAAAAGCTATTTTTGATATCACCAGGGTGGCCACTGGTTTCCCAAAATAAAAAAATTCCCGCGTGATTTATGGACAATTTCCCGGTTTTAAATCGTGCTTTAAACGCACACTATATGCGAAGAAGTGATCGTGAATAAGAGCATAAAAAATAAAGGCTACAAGCTTAACTTTTAATCAAACCAAATGCAAATGCTACACGAAACGTTTTGGGACAATCATAATTTCTTTTTCAATGATGCTACCGAGTTGTCCGATAGCCAGTTCTCACAGCCAATAATATAGTACAGTAGCGATTTTAATGTGAGACACACAGGATTTTCGAATCTTTGGTAGTGCACTCCATCTAGTTGCCGGGTTCCTCAAGCCAAAAATTACTACAAGAATTGACTCGGAAACGGCGCGAAGACCGCGAAAAAGTTTGGCTTTTTCCATTCTAAAATGCAAGTTCTGCCATTTTAGAGATACAATAGCGGATCAGTTGGCGGATCTAGAATTTTCTCAAGGAGGAGGGGCGGTATACCAAGCTTTTCCAGAAAAAAATCAAAAATAGGTCCAAAAATCTGCTCGTAATGCGCAAAATGGCGTTTTTTCGGTGTTTTACATTGTATACTTTTACATAAAATCACCTGACGCAATATTTTTTCTAAAAATTTCAAAATGTTAGACAATTTTGTGCGAAAAAATCATTACATTTCTTTGACTTTAACAAAAATCTGGCGCGAAGCGCCCGAAAAAATTTATGAAATCAAGGCGGATAGACGTCTAGTAGCATGATTTACCTGCTTGATTTCCTGTATTTATGTAAATTTGATGCAAACATCAGAATTTTATAGTGAAAATAAGAAACTAGCAAAAATAGATGTTAAAATTGTTTTGAAACCTACATGAACAGAAAATGGCTTCCAGGCGGTGTTTTTCTGTACAAGGTCCGTTTGTTCATATACAATGATGGTCCCTAAAAGTCTGTACATTTTGTACACAATTTTGGATACTAATGATATAGTACGGTAGCGATAGCGACTTCGGTATGCGTAAAAACAGAGTTGTTCGACCTTTGATAGTGATTTTAGCTAATTCCTGGTTTTATGAGGGCAAAACTCATTATGAATCGTCTTAAAACGGCGCGAGCCCGAAAAATTCGACATTTTTCCTTTCAAATGCGATTTCTGTTAGATATATAGGACCGCTGTTCCCTATTGCCGCGAAGCGCAGAAAATTTTGCGAATTTCAGACCTTTTTTGCGGTTTTTGTCGTCCCAAAATCTTTGTACATCGGGAAAAATCTTTGCCGAATACAAAAAAAACGTCCTTCCATGTCGCCAAGAAAGTAAATAAATGTCATTAATAGTCATCATCCGGCGCGTACGCGCTGGAAAAATTTGAGAAGTTATGGTCACTGACGGCCAAAAATCATTGCAAATTGCTTATCCATTCTTTATCTCGCCAAATATTTTTGGCCAATGGGAGGGGAGGCGGCCGCACCCCCACCGCCCCCGCACTTAAATCCGCCCCTGCATAGGACAAACAATTCTCTTGTCGGCGCAGCGCCGAAAATTTTGGGAATTTTACATCTTTTTACAGTTTTTGTCTTCCCAAAAACAGTTTTTCAACTTTAATGGGGTATTTTAGCTAATTCCCGAGTCTCTAAGGGCAAAAAATCTGCGAGAATCGTCTTGAAAGCGGCGCGAAGCGCCGAAAAATTCGAACATTTTCCCTTTGAAATTGCAATCTACTGCAATTATAAAGAAATATATGAACACATGCTGATTATTCATTTCGGCGCTAAGCGCCGAAAATTTTGCGATTTTCAGACCTTTTTGCAATTTTACAGGTCTTTCCAAAAATCTTTGTGCATGTACAAAGACGGTCTCGAAAAGTCATTGTACATCGGGAAAAATCTTTGCCGAGTACAAAAAGCACTGTTGCAAAAACGTCTCGGCGAACAATAGTACCAAATAGCTAAGCTATATCAAACAAAGAAACACACAAATAGCAATCAACGATGTGACAATGGGCGAGAAGGAAAATGGAAATAAATGCTGCATGATAAAATATAAAAACACGTAAACTAGTATGATACTAAAAGCGATAAAAAAATGTAACATTGTACTATTTTTGGCCTCCAAAAACTGAGTTCAAACTAAATTTCTCGACGAAAATCCCGGGTGCCGAAAAATTCCCCGGCTTTTCCCGGATTCCCGGGTGAGTGGCCACCCTGCTATCACATTTCGTCTTCTGTTTTCCATGCCTGGGCGTGGGGATATTCACCCCCCCCCGAGAAACCAAAATAACCCCCCAGAAATCAGAATACCCCCCAGAATTCCATTTTGTGAATTTTTTGTTTTTTCGCAATTTTTTGATGCCAATAAACAGTGCTCAATGAGAATCGTTGAAAAATGATGTTTTTTTCGCCATACCACCATTTTTAAGGCCATTTTTTGACCTTCTGAAAAATCTTGCACCCCCCCCAGAATTTTGGTGCTACCCACATATGTCTGCTTCTTATGTATTTTCTGTTGATTGCAGCTGATGACCGCGGCGTTTAATGTGCAACGTTCATTAACCCTATATCAGACCGCACATGGGTGTAGAGGTTTAGAGTAGACTACACGTGGAGATCGCACCCCGAAACCAGAATACCCCCAGAATTCAATCTTTGAAATTTTCTCTCTCGTTTTTTCGCAATTTTTTGATGCTAATGGATAGTGCACGACGAGAAACGTTGAAAAATAGCGTCTTTAGCCATACAGCCATTTTTAAGACCATTTTTGACCTTTGAAAAATCTTGCACACCCCTTTCCCAGAATTTTGGTGCTGCCCATTTATGGATTAGACACATGAGAATCCGACAGACCCCCAAAATCGAATGATTCCATTTTAAAATTTTGGGGATTTTTACAAGTTTTACACCATCCAGAGCTCCGAGTCCGGTCGCTGACCATAGGTGGTGGCACCAAAATTCTGGGGGTGCAAGATTTTTAAAGGTAAAAAATGGCCTTAAAAATGGTGGTATGGCGAAAAACACCATTTTTAACGTTTCTCATCGAGCACTATGTAAGTGCGGTGCACATACACACTCATCGAACTCATGCGCTGCTATAGCTTCCCCGTCAGCATGTTTGTTTCGCTGTTCGGATGGGCTATTTATAGCTTTTGCGCTTTAACCCGTCTAGATGACGTTTCATCTCCGCATTAAATGGCGCAAATTGTATTGAATAGTTGAGCACTGCTTCGGCTCGCGCAAGCGACCGGACACCCGGCCAGTGGCGGGTATTCGGATCTGCCCATTTTTTAGACCGCTTAATTACAACTATCCGTTGGCATCAAGAAGTTGCAAAAAAAACAAAAATTCTCAAAAATCGAATTCTGGGGGTTATTTTGGTTCCTTGGGGGAGGGGAGTGCGTGCCCCGAATCCCTCCCCAACGCCCAGATGTGCCGCTGACCTTGCATGGTGTGAGCTTTAGTCTGCTCTATTCAGGCACGTAGCTCTGGGGACTTTTTAAACATTATTTTGTGCTATTTTTGGCCTTTTTGGGCTTACTTACCCCAAAGTTGGTGCTGGTCCCCCGAAATAGGACGGCCAGCTACGTGCCTGGCTCTATTCCAAACGGCTTAATTTTGCTAAAGTCTAATTACTGTAATAGTTTTACACTGCACATATGGCCTCTTCAATCATACACTCGTAGCGCCTGGTTGCTTTAAAGTCTTATTGATGTTTAATGTGGTTTGGTTGACATGTGGCGCATCTAACATACTACCGCAACAACCTAAAAAATAAACCGTAAAATATTCTACAGTACTGAGCCGTAAAGCAAAAATGGGCCGTTTGGAATGTAGATTGGACACTTATCACCTGATGGACCCTCGCGAAATTGAGCACTTCGTTTATAAAATGCGGTGATTACACGAATTCCGATGCCAATGGATAGATGAATGAAAAACGTAAATTTGTTTTGTTTCAACCCTAACCTAAAATTTTTTTCGTTCTTCAATCTTTGGAAAATTGGGACCCTAGAATTTGGCCTCACGCAAGTTTTTCTTTTTCGGTTCTCTGTGTATTCTTCTGAATTAAGAATTTAGACCTCTAGATTTAAGACCGGTAAGCTAAATATTAGTGTTGTAAAAGATATCTTTATCTTTATCTTTTCAGCAAGATAAAGATAAAGATATCTTTATCTTTATCTTGACGATTTTTTATCTTTATCTTTATCTTTATCTTTTTGGAAAAATCACAGGCTATCTTTATCTTTATCCTTATCTTTTTCATAGGAATTTATCTTGCGAAAAAGATAAAGTATGTAAATGAGTTAGCATGTAATCCAAAATGCAGGTTTGACGTGAAATACATTTAGACATATTCAAGTTTTATTGTAATACAAGAAAAAAGAAACCCAAACTAATGCCTGTATATAAAATCTAAGTAATCGGGAGTGATACCGATCTAAGCGGGAGTACTACTACTAGCACCCACGTTAATCTAAGTCCAAGCCTAGGAAACATAGAGAATAGTTTTGAAAAATGAGCTTGCTAAGCGAGAGTTGTAAACTAAGAGGAGCTTAAAGTTTAAACCTACCATTGAATTATAAAGATAATAATAAAAGATTCAAAGCTGTAAGGAAAGAAAAATTTGGTAAATTAAAACAAATTCAGAGGATTTGATGAAACATTATTGTTGAGAATAGGACGATCACGTGCTATGTATAATGACTCCTTGATTAAAAGATCGAAAGAGTTGGATGCTCGACTGATAACCTATGAAGCAATCTGATGTAATTGGATGATTGCTATTTGAGATATGTTTGTGAATAGCAGATAAACTATCACCCTGAATTGGCTTTCCTGTAGCAAATGCCAGTATGCTCTGCCATTCTACTCCCAAAATGTCGGCAAGTTTCACGATGTAACTAGCCATACAGCTAGAACACGTATACTTATACACTAAATTTGAGAGTAGGCTTAGCAGGTACAGCATCCTTGTTCTTGAAAAACCGGCTGATACACATGACAGGTTTGTAAAGCAAACCTTACTCTAATCTGAGGGTAAAATGCAGATATAACCTTTAGAATTCTGCTGCGTACATTGTAGCCATGCACACAGTGTAAGGCAAAACAAGAGATCTCTTGTTTTGCCCTACACTGGTGTGCATGCACAACGCGCAACAGAAATTCTAAAGGTTATATCTACTACCCTCAGATTAGGTAAGGTTTGTTTACAAACCTGTCATGTATGTATCAGCCGGTTTTTCAGGAGCAAGGATGCTGTACCTGCTAAGCTACTCTCAAATTTAGTATATAAGCTATACGTGCTCTGTATGGCTAGTTACATCGGTGAAGCTCGCCGATGTTTGGGAGTAAAATGGCGGAGCACCTGCAGCATCCATACGTGGGCAGCAAGAAAATTCTGGGAATGGGGGTGCAAGATTTTTTTGAAGGTCGAAAAATGGCCTTAAAAGTGGTGGTATGGCGATAAAAACACCATTTTTCGACGCGTTTCTCATCAAGCGCTATCCATTGGCATCAAAAAATTGCGAAAAAGACGAAAAAAATTTTCAAAAATTGAATTCTGGGGGGGGTGTATTTTGATTTCTGGGGGGTGCATACCCCCTACGCCAAGGTGTGCTGGCATCTCATTTGCTACAGGAAAGCCAATTCAGGGTGATAGTTTATCTGCTATTCACAAACATATCTCAAATAGCCAATCATCCAATTACATCGGATTGCTTCAAGGTTATCAGTCGAGCATCCAACTCTTTTGATCTTTTAATCAAGGAGTCATTATACATAGCACGTGATCGTCCTATTCTCAACAATAATGTATCATCATATCCTCTAAATTTGTTTTAATTTACCACATTTTTCTTTTTCTTAAAGCTTTAAATCTTCTATTATTATCTTTATGAATTCAATGGTAGGTTTAAACTTTAAGCATAACTCTAGTTTCAACTCTCGCTTAACAAGCTCATTTTTCAAAACTATTCTTTATGATCAGTCGCTTCTAAAACATAGAGAAGTTCGAAAAATCAATAAGTGTTGCGACTATATGATGTACAGGCGCACAGAGCAGGGTTTTGATCATACGTGGGCAGCAAGAAATTTCTGGGGGGGGGTGCAAGATTTTTGAAGGTCAAAAACATGGCTTTAAAAATGGTGGTATGGTGATAAAAACACCATTTTTCGACGTTTCTCATCAAGCACTATCCATTGGCATCAAAAAATTGCGAAAAAAGCGAAAAAATTTTCAAAAATTGAATTCTGGGGGTATTTTGATTTCTGGGGGGGGGTATTTTGGTTTCTGGGGGTACTACCCCCCCGAACTCTACGCCCAGGTGTGGTTTTGATGCTTGTGAAAGAAAGAAGTGACTTGCTGTCTGCCAGTAGTATTAGTGCGTGGGTCAGTCAGACACCGCGGGTAAAGCCCCAAACCTACATTTATGCGCGCTTAATGCCTATCACCTCTTTGATCTCAGGGTAAAAATTAGGGCATTCAGTTGGCTGCTTTACATCACCCACTCTCGTTTATTGCACTTCACAAACGTAACATCTTCTCCTGGGTCCAGGCGACCATATTTACATATGTACACTTTATCTTTATCTTTATCTTTATCTTTTTGGTTCCTTTATCTTGCAAATTATCTTTATCTTTATCTTTCTTAATTTTTTATCTTTATCTTTATCTTTCTCTTTATCTTCTAGATTTTAAAATTTCAACTTTATCTTTATCTTTTATCTTGCACAGAATCCTTATCTTTTACAACACTACTAAATATGTATCTAAATGAAGGTAACTTCCAATACATTCAAGTACATATTAAAACTTCGTATGTACAGCGTGAGAAATGTGTGGGGAGCGCGTAAAATAGGCAATATAATCGATTTTGAAAATTAACTTGATAAAATTTTTCTTCAGAGGATGTACATAGTTCCCTCATTTAACATGAAAACAAAAATTTCAATGAATTGGAACAATGCGTCGTCAGCGCTCATTCGTCATTCGTCCAAAGAATGAATTAAAAATCGGTAGGTAGATATGTACTCCTGAGCCTAAACTCTATATAAATATTTGAATCAGTATTTTGTTGTTTTTTTTTGAAAAATTGAGCAAAAATATTAAATTCAAAAACACTGAGTTAGCCATTCGAGGGGGATTTCAAGTTATTTATCGAAACATGTACCCAAAAAGCCAGGTATTGAAATTTAAGGCGAGAATTTTATTGAGAAACATACTAATCTAAATTGTTCGAGAAATAAACACTGCGCAAGAGCTTCGTTTATGTACATACGCACGGCATTAAAACTGAAGCGTCCAATAGTCAATATTAAAGCAAAGCAATTATTACGACTTTCGGCGCCAACGTAAGACAAATTGCAGTTATTATTTTATTCTATTTTTATTTGGAAAATTACAAATTGTTCTCCCCATAATCGTAATAAGATGGTTTCTCACTTGTTTTACACAAAAATTAGAACCTAGTACCCGATGTATTCTAATTATATGCCTATATGGAATAAAATTTGACAGGTACGCAAAATTATGAAACGAAAACGAAGTCGACGTTTAGTCCTGCTTTAACATTGTTTAAGCATTACGAGCTATTTTGTACTGTATACCTAGCGCACAAGTTCCGTCTACAATATGACTTCAACGGACCGATCTACCGATCTTCAATTATAGATTCGAGCATACGAGTTTCAGGAAAGACTTGAATTTAGATAAATGCAATAGATTCTGGTTAATCTAAGAGGCCACAACAGAACTCGTACGCAACCGCTGAAAAATCAAAATTCTTGTTCTAGATAGTGGCTGGTCGCTATCTCGGGTCTCCAGCGCATGTGGGCGGGCACCACCAAAATTCTGGGGTGCAAGGATTTTTCAAAGGTCAAAAAATGGTGGTATGGCGGAAAAACACCATTTTTCAACGTTTCTAATCGAGCACAATTCATTGGCGTCAAAAAATTGCGAAAAAAAACAAAACCTTTCAAAAATTAAATTCTGCGGGGGGCATTTTGGTTTCTGGGAGGTATTCGGCCTTCTGGGGTTGCATACCGAACCCCCCACACTCACGTGTGGTCTCCAGAATCCCTAAAATTCGAACGTCAGGAATTCATTTCTAAATTTCAAAAGACTTGTTGCAATCTTTACAGATGCCAATGAAAAAGCGGTTTGAAGAAAAAATCGTATAATAAATCTAATATGCTAAAAGTTCATCTCCGAGGATTCTTAAATACAAGAAGATAGGATCATCCAAAACTTTAGAATGAAAAACGTCATACGTAAGATTTGTACTACCTATCAAAAATGTAGATTGGCTGGCTCCGCGATTTTCGGTGGGTGTGCGATAAAAATTAAATTAATTAATTAATTTAATCAAATTGAATCAATTAATTAAATTAACGATCCGTCGTATTATGCCATCGACAAAATCGGGTCAAAATTAGAATCATTTTCGAATATTCGCACACAAAAAGAGTACGTCCTGTAGAACCGACAAGTAGAAAAAGCATAAATGTACACACATTCCGTTGGAAAAATTTCGATCGATATTTTAAAATTTCGACACACGTTGAACCTTACATATACATAAGAATTGTTGACACGATCAAAATCGCATAACGCAAATTAAATGGGCAAATAAGGAAGGATTTTTACCCCAAGCGTCCGGGTGGACCTCCCAAAATAAGTCAAAGTTTAAAAAAACTGTATTCTAAAATCTTTTTTATTTTCACGGCAATTTTCATGATTCCATTGAACTTGGTATTGATGAAAAGCGCCGGAAAATGGCGTTTTTGCCCACCTTATAAATTTTTGACACGTCATAATTCTTTGGGACCATACATTCTCTTGGAGGTTCCGCCCTTTCTCCAAAATGGCTGAGGGCCCCTTATAATGGCTGCGAGCGAACCTCAGGATTGTCAATTTTTCGAAAAAAATTGTAGAAAATGTGCCTTAGTGTTTTGAACTAACTTTTGGCACAAATCTGTCAAATTTCCGTTGCTTTGCGTCTTATATTCATTTTTGACTGTACATTTTTTCCAATTTACTCGAATTTTTAAAAATTTTTCGAAAGTTTTTCATGTTTTTATGTTCTACAAAAAAACGAGCATTGTCCGGAGACGTAAAAAAGGTGTTTCGACGTGTACCCACTACAGGTGGGCGGCACCAAAGTTCTGTGGAGGGGCAAGATTTTTTCAAAGGTCAAAAAATGGCCTTAAAAATCATGGTACGGCGAAAAAACACCATTTTTCAACGTTTCTCATCGAGCACTATCAATTAATATCGAAGAATTGCGAAAACAACTAAAAAACTTCAAAAATTGTGTTCTGGGGGTATTTTGGTTTCTGGGGGAATATTTTGGTTTCTGGGAGGATATCTTGGTTTTAGGGGGTTCATACCCCTTAAACCCCTACTCTACGCCCAGGTATGGTACCCACCATACGTTGGCGTGGGGGTCAAGGGCACACATTGGCGCGGGAGTAGTACACCCCCGCAGAAGTTGGAAAAACCCCCGGTAGATTATTGTAGGCCTCAGAATTCTATTTTTTTGTAACATTTTTGCAGTTTTTGGCGATTTTACCCTCCCACAGAATTTCATTGCTGCACATGTATGGTCAGGTGGTCTGGAACCCCCAAAATCCTGAAAAACTCCCAAAAAATCAATAACCCCAGAATTGAATGTGCTATTTTTTGGCAATTTGGCCCCTTCGGCGGACCCCCCAAAATTTTTCGGGACCCCTTAAATTTCGGTTCGGCCCACGCGGCGCGTCTCATTGACACAAAATGCGTCGTCGCCGCTCGTCCTGATCCCACTTGCGCCGGCGTTCCAATTCGCTGCCGTGACGGCGATTCAATTCGTTGTGAAAGCTGTAGCGTCGCCGTTGCTCTTCGTTGAAGCGACGCCGTGAATTTTCGCGCGCCGTTTTCGTCCGACGCCATTCGCCGACGCAGGTCGAATCTTCAAATCCCGAAAATCCCATTCCGCCGCCGCCGCCCATCAATAAATCCCCCGGCGGCATCGCCAGCAACGGCGGCATGCCTAGCCGGCTTACTGCCTTAAATGCGATTCAATTCAATAAAACAAGATCGAAAAAGCGATAGTGTAAAGAAGGTGTTAAGCATACGTGTTATTAGGTTGGGTTCGAACCCCAGAAAGGCGACTGAATCTCCGCAGAATAGCTGCGACCAGGCCCGTAGTCGAGGAAGACGGGGGAGGCCAGCCCCTGGAATCAGAAAAATTTTTTCTCTCAAGGGTCTCAAAGGAAAAATGGAAAATTGGCTAAGTGTGTCTAAAACAACCCCAAAAGGGTTTTTAGCGCACTTTTTAGCTAGCAAAGTGAAAATTTCCGGCGCTTCTGCGCCAGATCTATTGTTTGCTTGTATAGTTTTGTCTTCTTAACCGCTAAAAATCATTCAAATTTCAGTTGGATCAAGTCTATTTTTTTCCGGAGCTGTGCGCCGGATTCATTGATCAGCTATAGTTTTTGCCTTCTAGCTCACTCAAAACAGCTCAAATTTGAGTCATGACACGGAAACATGAAATTTTTCGGCGCTTCGCCGTATCTATTGATTATATGTTTTTGTCTTCTAGCCCGCTCAGAACCGCTCAAATTTCAGCTTGACATGCAGGATATGTCGAATGTTTGTGCCAATTATTTCATTATCGTATTGTTTTTCTCTGTAAAGCACAATGATTAAATAAAGGGCAAGAGATAAGAAATAATTCGTCGATTAAGAGGATAAGATTTCAGCGCCGAGATACGCTCAAAAAAGTCTTTATTTTCGCCTCTAGATGGTTTTCAAGATATCTGGCTCAAAATTTTCGGCCCTCCCCAAAATAAAATCCTGGATACGGGCCTGGCTGCGTCCATACATGGGCAACGAGAAATATCTGGGGGGATCGCTAGAAGTCGCCAAAAAGTGCCAAAAATGTAACTAAAAATAGAATTCTGGGATCTACAGTAATCTGCGGGGTTTTTCTATTGCTGGAGGTGTATACCATGGATGGGCAGCACCAAAATTATGGGGTTGTAAGATTTCTTAAAGGTTACAAAATGGTCTTAAAAATGGTGGTATGGCGAAAAAACGCCATTTTTCAACGTTTCGCATCGAGCACTATCCATTGGCATCAAAAAATAGCTAAAAACAAAAAACTGAATTGAATTCTGGGGGGCATAGGTGCACAAAGTCAGGGTCAACAGGGGCGGGTGAAATCCCAAAAAATTCAAAACAGTAAATTCGAGGTACTCGATTTTTTTGTTGTTTCAATTATCAAAATGGTCAACATAGCCTACAAAACGTTTTTCCGTGGTTATATCGTATTTTAAAAACATTTTTAGTCAATTTTGACTGCATTATATCACTTTTACCACAAAAAATGCAAAAATTTATCAATTTTGGGCGCTTTTTGAGTGCAAAGTACTTAAAAGTACTAATCTAACGCGAAGCGCCATATGAACTCAAAATTAGGCGAAAAACGTTCCATCAGTTCAAAATCGCCGGACAGTACATACCCGGCTGACCCTTCTGGGGGGTAATATCCATACCTGCGCGTGGGGGGTTCGGGGGGTAGGCACCGCCCAGAAACCAAAATACGCCCCCAGAAACCTAAATACCCCCCCAGAATTCAATTTTTGAAATTGTTTCTGTTTTTCGCAATTTTGTGATGCCGATGGATAGTGTCTCGATGATAAACGTTGAAAAATGGTGTTTTCTCGCCATACCACCATTTTTAAGGCCATTTAGACCTTTGAGAAAATCATGCATCCCCCAGAACTTTGGTGCCGCCTACCTATGGTGATACCCCACTCTCACCCACTGCCTACGTGCATGTATGTATGCTCAGGGGTGCATAACCCCAAATCCCCTCCCCTCCACGCCCACGTGTAGTGTATACCCTTAACCCCCTCCCCCACGTACATGTGTGGCTGCGCGACCCCACATCCCTCAGAATTGTCGATTTTTCGTAAACATTTGAAACGTGAGCTTTTTAAAGCCTTTTCAGCTCATTTTTGGCTCAAAAGTCTCGAATTATCGGCGCTTCGCGCCACATACACATTTTTTGACTACATTTTGTTTAATTTACTCGATTTTTTGAAATTATTTCGAAATTTCCTAGAGTTTTATGTCCTAGAAAAAATGAACATTGTTCGAAGCGTAAAAAACAGTATTTTTGACGTGTGCCCGTCGCTTTAAGCCGAGTGGGTGATCATAGCGCAGTTATAAACAGAGTTTTGACTTTTGAGTTGAAAGAGGAACGAGAGTTTTTCCAGTTTTTGAATCAAAAATCAAAGTAATAGACGATTTTTTGAATTTATGGACAGATTGTCGTAAAAAATTTGCTAAAGGATATTGAAGGTTCAGTTATTTTGCTGGGTTTCTTTGTTAAAATTCCAAAAATAGGTTTCCTAAAATGAAATTCATTGAGGATCTGTCGTGAGCAGAAAGTTCATTGTTTTTTGAATGAGCCTCTTAAAAATTAAAATCATCCAACATACAGTCATAAGTAATAAATAACAAAAAATAATAAATGTGTAAAATAACATACAATACTAAACATGACACGCATTTGCTAATGAACGCTAATTGACTTACATTCGCGTATCTAAAAACCGCAACATACAATAATAAGCAGGCAAATGAGTAAGATAACGAAAAGATCATTTGTTTTCAAAGAGTGGATGCGCACTAGGAATATCAAACGCTGTACTGTAGATCAGGAATATTTCATAGCACGACGAAATTCGCAAATTTTAAATAACATCAAACGCGACTTATTGTAAACGCGCGAATTGTCGCGCTGCTGTTGACTTTGTTGTCGTATTTACTGCGCCACAATTGTCGAATAAACAATGCGAATTCGAACAAAGAAAGTCGCCATTTTATATAATTATTACGACATGTTTATCTTTCTGGAGCATTTTTTGGCTTTTAACAATACTCACCTACTTTTAACTTTTTCGCACAACGAGACGAAGTATAATTATTACATCCGGCGTGTTTCTTGCAATAAGAGAAAATCGTCCCAGCCTCAAAAGTTCACTGGGCCAAAATTTGCTGTTTCTCTTTCGACGATAAATTAATGTCTAACTGAGCGCAAAACGGCCTTCAAATATAGTTAAAACGTAGTATTTTATAATAATGGCGAAAATGTTTCACTTTTCATTTTAATTTCAATTTTAAATTCCAATTCAAAAAAAAAACTTGTATCGTTCGGGAATTGGACTATTCAGCTGCAAGCGTGGATTTAGAAGACGGTGGGGGTACACATGAGCTTGGGGGTTTCGTAACTCACCGTAGGTGTGGGGGGCAATGAGGGTGGCACCACACGTGGGCGTGGGGGTTTGGGGGTATGCACCCCCCCAGAAACCAAAATACCCCCCAGAAATCAAAATACCACCCCAGAATTCAATCTTTGAAAATTTTTTTCGGTTTTTTCGCAATTTTTTGATGCCAATGGATAGTGCTTGATGAGAAACGTCGAAAAATGGTGTTTTTATCGCCCTACCACCATTTTTAAGGCCATTTTTTGACCTTCAAAAAAATCTTGCACCCCCCCCAGAATTTTCTTGCTGCCCACGTATGGTTGTACCCCCCAAACGTTGAAATGCCCCCCGTAGATTACTGTAGACCCCCAGAATTCTATTTTTAGTAACATTTTTGGTGATTTACCCCATCCCGCCCCCCAATTTTGGTGCTGCCCATGTAAGGTTGCTACCCCCTGTCGTCAGAAATATAGCTAGGCGCATAGAGAATGCTTGTGTACTTTTTATTGATTTTAGCCATTTTTATCATGATTTTTCAAATTTTTCCGCGCTTCGTGCCAAGTTACTCATTAATGACATTTATTGTATAGAACAATTATCTTTGTGGTTTTTATAATTATTTCTCGAGTAGAGATTAAGTAAGTTAAACCGTTTCATATAATATTTTGGCGAAAATTCTAAGGCTTTCCGCGTTTCGCGTCAAAGTCTTTTTTTGCTTGTATTTTATTTAATTCTAAGCATTAGGTAAATGACAAAGAAAGGAGCTTTATCGGCGTTTTAAACCGATTTTAGCCATAGTTTTGCGCGAATTTCATGAAAACTTTCAAAATTTTCGAAATTTTTTCGCTTTAGAAATGATTCTGCCTATCAAAAGACGGCAAAAAACTTTTATTTCATGCATAATTGAAGTTTTTAGGTCTATTTTTGGCACTTTTCGGAAAATATGATATTCCGCTTACCACGTCCGAAAATCCTGGATCTGCCATTGGCTTTGCGCAGTTGATAAAACAGAAACTGAAAAGAATGATTGACTTCAACTGATCAGCTTTCACTAAGGTGTCAGATGGTCAGCATAAATGGCTGCGCGAGAGCAACCCTCTGTTCACTATGATCAAAAACGGCGTTCTAGCCAGTCTATCAGCATTTTGTCTGATCCTTCTTAAGTCAATGTATGTCTAGAAGTCTGTCTAGCCTCAATTTAGCTCCAGTTGCATCATTTTTAATGCTTAAGCTCTATGAGAAATTATATGTCGAAACAGGCCCATATCCAGGATTCGGCCAAGGAAGGGGGAGCGGATCCGACATAAATTGGTCTATATCCCGGGAAATTCGTCGGGATAGATAAAAAAACTGCATTTTTCGACATGTTCTAGGACCATAAAATTCAAACTTTTGGAAAGAAATTTTTTAGCACTCGAGATGCTATAAAAAGTATAGTTTTTTGGTCGCAATTGAGCCAAAATTATGATTAATACTTCATATCTGGCGCGAGGCGCCAAAAATTTGAAGATTTTACGTCAAAGACGGGCAATTTTTCCATCTTTCCGCGCATTATTTTACCTTCCAAAATTTTTTCCGGCCAAGGGGGAGGCGGCCGCCCCCCGTAAATACGGCCCTGCGTAGATATATCAGTAAGAAATGGGCTTTTTTGGCATATCCACAGTGATTTCATAAAATCTTTACGGAGAAAATAGGGTTCTAATATAGAATTTTGTCTTATTCCTTTTCTAATGTATATTAGCATCCAATGGTTATGTGTACACGTGGGCGTGGTTAGGGGTATGCACCCCCAGAAGGCCGAATACCCCCCCCAGAAATCAAAATACCTCCCCCAGAATTCAATTTTTGAAATTTTTTTTTGTTTTTTTCCGCAATTTTTTGATGCCAATGGATAGTGCTTGATGAGAAATGTTTAAAAATGGTGTTTTTCGCCATACTACCATTTTTAAGACCATTTTTTGACCTTTGAAAAATCTTGCACCCACCCAGAATTTTGGTGCTGCCCACCTATGGTTGTGTTTAACTCTACAGAAATCTACATTTTCTTCTTTTTGCATGGATGTCAGGTGCCTAGGCTTATGCAGTATGCAGTATAATAGTTTTTCAAAAATAAAGAATATTGTACGCGAAAAAAACATACACACATATTTAGAAAGAGCATGAAAAATCGCATAGAATGAAACTAATATCTGTCAGAGTATGTAAAGCAGATTTAGTTTACATAGGCTAGAACGGTGTTCTGTTATGACATCAAATGTAAAAACATCACGGTACGGAGAAAAATGGGTCAAAATAAAGAACACAATGAATTGGCAGGCTGGTTAATGGCCAGAGAACCGTTTAACGCATAAAAAGACGTCAGCAGGGGTTTACAATGTATGTAGAGCAAAGGGAAGCAGTCTAAACAGCAAATCAATGGTCTGCGGAAAGTTCGTATCCCACAATTCGTTCCACCCAACCACAACTCGTCCTCCATAATTCGTCCCCTAGAGCGCATTTTCCATTTATATGATTAAAATCCCTTTTGATAAATTTTGTTGTTTATAAACGTTTTTCTGGGTTTTCATAGGTACTCGCATAATTCTCATCTAACTTTATTTTATACTTATTTTTGCATATCTATGCGTTGATCAAACATATATTATACGTTATGATGATCTGAAATGCAATCAGCTTGCTAGCGATGTTTAGCAGATTTTTCAGTAAGAAGTGTGCATTAGTCTCCAGCCATAGGTAGGCAGCACCGAAATTCTGAGGAGGGGGTGGGGGTGCAAGATTTTTCAAAGATCAAAAAATGGTTTTAAAACAAATGATATGGCGAAGAAAACACCATTTTCCAACGTTCCTCATCAGGCACTATCCATTTACATAAAAACATTGCGGAAAAACAAAAAATTCAAGAATTGAATTCTGTGGGAGGTATATTCGGCCTTCTGGGGGATGCATTTCCCCCACGCCCACGTGTAGTCACAGCTTGGCGATAAGGAATATTAGTTATTAAGTAGGTTTAATGACGTTTTAGTTGATATTCGACTGTTTTCACTCTACAAGATATTGTGTGAGACACAAACATGTATCTGTTATTGCCACAAAACGCTGCACCTGCTTTAAAATTATGTAAATTTCACAAATTGGAATATTTTTACATAACGTGTCGTGTCATACCGCATGCCAACTTTTGTAAATCACCGGTTGGCGTCGCAATTTTTCCGAGTTAGTTGGTCTTTGCGTCAACACATGGGCATGGGGAGTTTGGGGGTATGCAAATGCTACCCCTAGAAAGCCGAATAACCCCCAGAAATCAAAATATTCCCCCATAGAATTAAATTTTTTAAAATTTTTATTTTTTTTAGCAATTTTTTGATGCGAATGGATAGTGCTCGAAGGGTAACGTTGAAAAATTGTGTTTTTCGCCATCGACCATTTTAAGACCACTTTTTACCTTTGCAAAACCTTGCATCCCTTCAGAATTTTGGTGCTGCTCACCTATGATTGCGTCTGGAATAAAAATTTCTTACGACGTATTTTCTGTAAGCTGATTGCATCTGATTTATCATCAATCCATCTAATCAAGGTCGGTATATAGATAGTATAGGCATAGGTGGGCGGCACCAAAGTTCCGGGAGGGGGTGTGCAAGATTTTTTCAAAGGTCGAAAAATGGCCTTAAGAAGGTGGTGCGGCGAAAAAACACCATTTTTCAACGTTTCTCATCGAGCACTATCTATTGGCATAAAAAGAAATTGCGGAAAAAACAAAAAAATTCAAAATCTGAATTCTGGGGGGTATTTTGGTTTCTCAGGGGGTGCATACCCCCACGCCCAGGTATGAGTATAGGTATAATAATACACTTAAATGAAAATATGAATATTTCATAAGAACGCCCAAGTAATTTGTGGAAACGACAAAAATCTTCATAAGGGATTCTAATCATAAAATGAAAAATGCGTTTCATGGGACGAATTGTAAAAGGACGAATTGTGGTTGGGACGAATTATGGCGGGGACGGATTGTGGGGGACGAATTGCGATGGAGACGAATTGTAGTGGGGACGAATTATGGCGGGGACCAATTGTAAGGGACGATTTGTAGGGGAGGAATTGTGGGGAACGAATTTTCCAGATCCCCAATTAAATAAACATCGTAGCACTGATTTATGAGACTCACATTTAATTTTTAGAGAGGAATCGATTAGTGATAAATTCTGGTCCTTGAATACACATCTGCTGCTGGAGACGACTTTTTTTACAATGTAATACGTGAGACTGACGTTTTGAAAATTAGACACAAGGTACGCATTTAGGTACATTAATTTCAAACGGAGTAAATTGGCAATTGATAATTCAAAAGGAGCCATTTTCGTAATTTTGATCAAATCAATCGTTTCTAATTAGTTCCCTGCGGAAGCCTGTGATGCAATATTTAGGAATAAAGTTTTTGAATTATCAAATAAATCAAATTCAGCAAATAGGAGATCGAATAGTGTTTGGTGAATCACAAGAAGTTATTTTCAAAATTTATAAAAAATTCCTCGTTTCTAATTTAATTTGTGATCAATTATTCCATTCTTTTTTAAATATGTAAGTCAACTGCTGTACGCCTGTTTCCTTACCTACGTTTTCCCGCCTACATTAAAGTTTACCTACTCAACGTGCAATCACAGCTCTAAGTCTGGCTAACTGACGAAAAAACTTCCAGAAGTTGCCGTACAAAACCAGTTTTACAGCATGGCATGCAGAGCCGCAATAAAAAGCTAAACGAAAAGTTTTGGGCATGTGCTTCAATAGAGGAAGTTAAAACGATGTCGTATGAACAGCATAATACGCTGACTACCAATCGTGGGCGTGGGGATGGGTTTGGGGGTATGCACCCCAAGAAGCTCGAATACCCCCCCCTAGAAATCAAAATAGTCCCCCCAGAATTCTATTTTTGAAAGTTTTTGTTTTTTCCGCAATTTTTTGATGTAAATGGATAGTGCTCGATGAGAAACGTTAAAAAATTGTGTTTTTTCGCCATACCAACATTTTTAAGACTCGACCTTTGAAAAATCTTTTATCCTTCAAAATTTTGATGCTGCCCATCTATGCTGAGTTCTATCCGAGAGTCAAAGATTATCAGCTCAAGTCGGAGCATTTACATAAGAAAGTACACATAGCACAGGCATTAGGGGTCTGGCTGCACTATAGGACATACAATGTATGTACCTACCCAGGCCCGTATCCATGATTCGGCCAATGGGGAAGGCAGACTCAACATAAATTGGTCTATATCTTGGAAAATTCGCCAGGATAGTTCGCAAAAACAGCATTTTTCGACGACGTCCTCTAGGATCATAAAATTAGAACTGTTTTGGAAAAATTTTTTTCTATTCAAAAGAACTACCAAATGGTCGTTTTCGGTCGCGCTTGAGTCAAATTGATGGAAAATACTTCAATCCGGCGCGCAGCGCCGAAAATTCGGAGATTTTATGACGAAGACATCCGATTGTTCCATCTTTTCGTGCTTTATCTTACCTTTAAAAATTTTCTACGGCCAAGGGGGCGGCCCCACTTTCATAGATATGGCCGTTTGAGCCAAAATAATTTCAAAAGGTGGTACAAATACACACTGAAATAAAAACGCCACTATGCTAATCCCGTTCTGGTCAATCTCAAGAACATTTCTGATTTTCATCCATTCTTGACGGCCTTCTTTCGCCTTATTTTACCCAGTGAACTTTTCATCTTATCATTCTGGGGCCCCCAAGGGCATGTCTGATCTAGGCCTTCGGCGAATCCACACATCGAAGGACACCCAGGAATTCATTTTTTTTAATTTTTTTGTTACGTAATTTTTTGAAATCAATGGAAGATGAGAAACGTAAAAAAAGATTCGACAAAGTTTTCGGACCTTAGGCAACCCTCCCCCAGAACTTGGGTTCAACCCATGCATGTATCTTCGGCACTGATTGTGACTTACAACCAGCGTGGGGGTATGCACCCCCAAGAAACCAAAATACCCTATCCAGTATTAGATTTTTTAAATATTTTTTCTCGCGATTTTTTGATGCCAATGAATAGTGCTCGATGAGAAACGTTGAAAAATTGTATTTTTTCGCCAAACCACCATTTTTAGGGTCATTTTTTGACCTTTGAAAAATCTTGCACCCTCCTTTTCCCTAGATTTTCGGTGCCGCCTACCTATGGTTACAACTATTTTATACAAAGGCGTGCATTTCCCTTGCTTTATTGAAATGTACACTATACACAACGATATGCACATTTTTATTACCTTATACGACGTGCGATGAGAAATAGCAAAAGCGGGAACAGAGCTACAGTAAGACATCGTAAACTAATGAAAAGAACGAAAAATTAAAAAAGTTAACAAATTCGCAGGACGAATAAACAAGCGCGCGCCAATGAAACCCGTTTTTAATGTTTCAAATGGAGGATGGATGAGCTAAGCTAAACAAGCTTAAACGAGCATAACATATCGAGTTCTATTCGCTTAATGTAAACCGCATGACGGTGTAAAACGGAAGTGCAACAAAACAATACACGCGACACTCGGGGCCTATCGCAACATATTCACACACGTTAGCTCCGACCAGACACGCGCAGGGAGATTGGAAGAGGGACTAAGGCCCTTGAGGGAAAAATTAGGCAAAAGAAATACCAAAAAAGTACATAAGTCGAAGGTTATGCAAAAATGCTTAAAATTGACAATTTCATCAAAAACTGTTAATATATCTTTAACGCTATGCCTTCTTTGCATTTATACCTACCAGCCTCCCCCCATTGGCCAAAAATATTTGGCGAGATAAAGAATGGATATGATTTCCAATTATTTTTGGCCGTCAGTGGACATAATTACCCAAATTTTTCATTTATTTACTTTCTTGGCTACCCGTTCATGGAATAGATTTGAAGACAATTTCAACAGAAAACTAGCCATTTTAGCATAGTTTTCTTCATTTTCAATCAAAAATTTTCGACGTTTCGCATCAAATGTTACAAATACAGGAAAGCGAGCAGTAAATCAAGCTTCTAAACGTCCATCCGCATAAATTCCACGAATTTTTCGGCACTTCGCGCCAGATTTTCGTGAAGTCAAAGAAGTTTAATGATTGTTTCGCACAAAATTGTCCAACATTTCAAATTTTTAGAAAAAAATATTGCTTTAAGTGATTTTGAGTAAAAGCATACTATGCTAAACGCCTTAAAACGCTTTTTCGCGCGTGAAGGGCAAATTTCGGACCTATTTTTGAATGTTTTTAGAAAAGTTGGGATACCGCTCATAGCCGGGCGTGAGGGTTTGAGGGAGTATGCACCCCCCAGAAACCGACCTCCCCAGAATTCGATTTTTGTTTTTTCGCAATTTTTTTATGCTAACGGATTGTGCTCGATGAGAAACGTTGGAAAATGGTGTTTTTTCGCCATACACCCATTTTTAAGGCCATTTTTCGACCTTTGAAAAATCTTGCACCCATAGAATTTTGGTACCGCCCACCTATGGTACCGCGCCCCTGGGAAAATCCTAGATCCGCCACTGGACTGACCATCCCCCCTCCTTCAAAACGACCACTCTCATAAATGTGCAGCAGCCAAATTCTGGAGGGGTTCGATGCAGCAAAATCGCCGAAAATATCATCATCAAATCAATTATGACGAGTCAATCGATTTACATGGGTCGCCCACATTTGGTGCATGTATGTTTTGAGCCTAGCCAAAAAGTTGTGGGGAAAAATAAGGCAAAACTACGGGCAAGGCGGAAAAAATCATATTTTGTGCATATAGCGCACCTCTCGCATCCATAGACACAGGCACGTAGCTGTGGGGGGACTGGGGGTCCGGCCGGACCATACGTGGGCAGCAAGAAATTTCTGGGGGGGGATGCAAGATTTTTCAAAGGTCAAAAAAATTGCCTTAAAAATGGTGGTATGGCGTAAAAACACCATTTTTCGACGTTCCTCATCAAGCACTATCCATTGGAATCAAAAATTGCGAGAAAAAAAACGGAAAAAATTTTCAAAAAATTGAATTCTGGGGGGTATTTTGACTTCTGGGGAGGGGGGTATTTAGGTTCCTCGGTAGAGGGGTGCATACCCTCCAACCCCCCACGCCTAAATTTGGTCCGGACCCCCCAAAAATTCAGAAAAAACCGGAAAAATTGGACTTTTTACACGTTATTTTAAGCTATTTTTGGCTTAGACCCCCTAAAATTGGTGTTGGTCGCTCAAAATAGGAGGGCCAGCTCCGTGCCTGCATAGACCGAATATACGTGATCTTGGAAGTCCCCAGAAACCGCGATTTCTCAAGAAAATTCGTTCAAGTGATGAATTTCTTAGTTTTTAGCCATATCTTTTTGCCCAAAAGTGTCGAATTTTCGCGTTTTTGATTATACGATGTAGATACAATTTGTTCAAATTCGTTCGATAGGTGTCTAATTGAATTTTTTGCTTTTACGTAGCAGCAAGATAGATTGTCATCTGAAACGACAAAAATACTATGTTTAGACAGAAATGCGTATCCACGATTTTTAAGCCCAAAAAAGGCAATTTATAAAATTTTTCGGTCTTATTCCCCTCCAATATCCCTAAACTGTGCATGTCTATCATGGACCGTCATATAGAGCGCTTGATTGCAAATAAATATAAGTAATTTCGAAACAACAACGTTGGGGCAGCAAGATCTTTTTGAACAAGTAAAAGATGACTTGATTTTATTTGTATTTAAGAGCTAACAACTGTTGAGTATAAAGTGACGAGTGAGGAAGATTTGATTGAATAGAAAGATATTGAAACATCAAATTACGGGTTCAACGATATTTTAAGAGAGACAACCCTAAACTATACCATACAGTCAGCTTTAGATCCAGTTTTCGATTTTAAACGGTTGAAACTGTACAACAAATCAAAAACTACCGCGTGTAAACTTACATGCGAATTTCAACCGTAAACATAGAGTAACGAAACGTTCGCGAAGCTATTTACACGACTGGGTGAGCGAAGCGGCGAATATGATGATAAAAAAGAAGAAAAATTCTGAAAAAAGTCGGAAAAATCAAATAAACGTGTAAAAACACATACGCAGATTACCGAGCAATCGAATTATGTAATCTTCGACTAATCAATCAAAAACGTAACTGTAATACGTAGTCAAAAAAATAAGGATTAACGCGGGGATGTTGCACTTTACAACAAATTCTAAATTGTAAACAATATATGAAACTTTGCAAATTCATCGCATACTTTACACTAGGTTTAGAAAATAAGAAATTGAGGCACCAAGATCTTATTCAACGAGAGAAAAAGATGACTTGGTTTTATTTATATTTAAGAGCTAAAAAACTGGTCTATTTAAAGTGACGAGTAAGGAAAATTTGGTTATATAAGAAAATATTGAAACATCAAATCTAGGGTTCCATTTTATTATATTTCCGGAATCGATAGTGTAAAGAGGCTTAACCGATAGTCTAAATTATTTACGCGTACACGAGTTATTTAATCGTATAATGGCTAGAAAAATAAACGCAATTTAAATCGCAAGTCGAAACACATATTTCCACGCATTTTTATCATTTTTTTTTACTAAAATACAAACGAGAATCCGTAGCAATGAATGTGTAAAGTAAATATATCCGGGTTAAAGAGCGCCAGAGACCTGAACAGGATTCGCATCAGGTACATCATGAAAATTGTTTATCGCTTTACACTATTATTCAACCGAAATCAACTACTGCACACGGATCGAATAGAATCGAGAAAAAGTGTAAACAAAGAGCAAGTTTAGGGAGAAATTTTCTTTACAATCTTGTCGCTCTGCTGCAAAACCGGGTCGACGACAGAATTCGATTTGATTTCTTGCGATTCGCTTATCGTAGCCGACCTACTTATCAAAGCCGGTTTGATTACTGTAGTATCGATTGGCACAGAATTCGTTCGCAATAATTCGTCCTTGTGCAACTCGTGCTTGGCGGCCGAAGCTGGCTAAAAATGTCACAGTGTAAATGCGAGAAATCAGGTAAGCGAGAGGTATGTGTATGTTTGTGTAAAGCAACGAAGTGTAAAGCGAGATATTATTATATTCTAACTAGGCACACATCCTTACTGTAGTTGCGTGAAATTATTCAATATGCACTTTACACTTCATACTTGTATTTAATGCCCTTTACACTATCGACCATCAGAAATTGGATACGGTAGCCGAATTTGAGGACAGGAGTGGTCAACGATTTTTTAAATTCCTTATCATTCCCTCGTTTACACTACAATCATATATTATCGATAAAAGAAAAAATAAACAGAGGAAAGGAGCCGCTTTATTTTTTACACATATAAGAATTGCAACTAATCGGACAAGATGACCGCCACTCGTACTGTGTCTAGAGCGCATGGTCTGCTACAGTTATTGCCGTGTAAACTGAAAAAATACGTTAGTGCAGTACGCTTAACGATGCCATTTTCTAGCCTCACTCATAATTTAAGCAGAACGCCAGGTATACATTTCAGAGAACGTAAAAACCAGACTACAGTAAGACAGTGTAAAGTGGGCCGATCATGGCTTACTGTAGCCAAGCTTAATAAATTTAATTTTTTCACTTTTTTTATTGCACACGCATATCACTCACGTCTACGACAAAATCGTCCAATTTTTTGTATTTGGCCAATCGCTGTTTGAGAACAGGGTCGACTTCCAGACAACGCGAATGCTTGTAGTATTTGAGGAAGGCCCAAAATTTCTCCAAACCGTACAATTCGCCCCGTTGCACGTCGCGGCTCGTTTCGCGCATGAAATCGCGATAAATTTCGGGCCGGAACTTCCGTTCCAACCCGTAACTGTAGAACCGGAACAGGCATTCGAGACCGTATCTGAAGCGTAATAAATAACTAGTGTAAAGTAGGTAGCGTGAAGTTAAGAAATAAAATAATCAAGGCGCCATTCGTAATAAAACAAGGTACTATACCCAAAATGCATTAATTATAAGAGAATTTCGTTGACATGAAAAACGGATGAAAAGTACAAAAATAGACGAACGCAAAATGGTAAGATTGAGTTTAAAGTAAGAAAAAGTGTAAACAAGAAGACGGGAGATGGACGCAACCAAAAATTTGTGCAAAATTTATTTTATCAACCTTATATTATTTAGAGCGTGTGATAGATTATAGGGATGCGCCGGTTTCGATTTTTTGAATTTTCTGGGTTCGGGTTTGGAATTTTTGATCTCCAGGTTCGGGTTTACAAATTTAAGAATCATCGGGTTCGGGTGTTTTAACACTAATGTTTTCTTCTTGTTGCAACGCATGTATAATGTATAAAACGAACGCAATATAAGCTTCGAATTTAGCTACATAAACATCAGCATATTCGCAAAACGTCTCACAACCATAGGTGGGCGGCACCAAAATTCTATACAATATTTTTCAAAGGTCAAAAATGGCCTTAAAAATGGTGGTATGGCAAATAACACTATTTTTCAACGTTTCTCCTCGAGCACTATCCATTAAGATCAAAAAATTGTGAAAAAAAGAAAAAAATTCAAAAATTAAATTCTGAGGGTATTTTGGATTCTCGGGGGAAAGGGGTCATACCCCGAACCCTCCTCCCACGCCCAGGTGTGCTCATAACTAAATTCAAAAATTGTAAAATAAGCTATATCTTGCGTCGGTACAGAAATAAGTTTTGCTTTTATGGAAAACAGAATCAAATTTACGAAGATCAGTTTTTTAACTTCGTATTTTATTAAGGATGAAAAACGCTCAATATTCAAATTTCAAGATTAGACACCGTGATTAGAATGTTGATAAAATTTAGATACAGAATAAAATAGAATAGAATAAGTAAATAAGGCCTTTATCTTGATTAAAACATAGTAAGCCTATAAAACTATTCCCATGAATTTTATCAAATCGACAGATGTACAGTGCTCGCCATGAAACATGACGCACTATAATCGTCAAATTTATATTAGATGATGTGTCGCGAGTGCCGCGTTTCGTCTATAATGCGCTATCATCTCTTTTTTATTATTATAGGATGTTTATCTGTATCATGCCGTTAATCTGGCGATGCGGACGGTGCAATTTAGCTATTAATAGCGCCAACATGAAGGAAGCGCGCATGTGGATGCCGGAAGCGCGCACGTGCCTGAATATAGAACGACATTTCACGTGCGCGCACTCGCCTGAATACAGAACGGCATTCACGTGCGCGCTTCTGGCATTCACGTGCGTGCTTCCCTCTTATTGGCGCTATTAATAGCTAAATTGCGCCGTCCGCATCGCCAGATTAACGGCATGATACAGATAAACATCCTATAATAATAAAAAAGAGATGATAGCCAGTGATCGGACCGAGGCCTCGGCCTCGGCAAGCCTCGGCGTTTTTTGGAGCCTCGGCCTCGGCGCCGAGGGCGAAGCTGAAAAGTGCCGAGGCGCCGAGGGTTAAAATCAAATTTGAATAAGTTTAATATGTCCGTTGAATATTAACTATTTAGGATGCATCTGCAGTACAAAGGCTATTTTTTTACCTATAGACTATTCTTGTGGTTTCAGTCGCGTACCCAGTTACACAAAGTTACATACAGCAAAGTGCCAATTTATTATTCATGTGATGACTAAGTTTTAATTCTCATGCTTGCTACATGGATCGGAAACACACATTCCCGAAGGGAGGGGTGTGAGGAGGTTTATTACCCTCCTCTCAAGGTAGGTACAAGACTCAAGTCACTGTCAGACGATTTTTGGTGAAAACCTTTTGAATATTTTTGAACCTAATTTTTACTATGGCAAAAGTGCAGCTAACTATTAGAATTTCCCAAAGTGATAGAGTATTTTTGAATGTAAGCAAGAGTAAATAGACAAACTGTCACTATGAAACATGCATGTAACAGCTCAAAATTTTCGGGAGGGGCTCCTCGGCATACATGTAAGGGCTAGAAATTTCGAGTGGGAGATTAGCGACTCTAATTCTATGTCAAAAATGGCAAAAGCACCTAAAATAGCCAACAAAGCGCAAATTTTCGCCAAAAATGGGGAGGGTGGGTCAAAATTTTCTGACGTTAAGGAAGGGTTAGGGGATGACGTCCAACCCTCGGTGGGTGGGGAATTCCCTAGATCCCTTCCTGTTACACGCATGGTTTTCGGCCATTTTTATGGGAAAGGGCGTAAATGATTACGAACTTTCGGCCGAAAATCGCAAAAACGCACCTAAAAATGGCCAATAAATGCAGGTTTTGCCAAAAATCAATTTTGGCTCGTGCATTTTTGGAGCCATTTTTATACAATGTTTAAATACTTTCTTGGACAAAGTGATATTAATTATATCGTTTTTCAGTATTTTTTAGGAAATTTCAAAAAATTTTCGGCGCTTCGCGCAAACTATCGCTAATATACTGTATTTAGATTGAAGCAGAGGCATTTAACACTCAAAAATCAATTTTTTTGTAATCTAGGCATCTTTCTGCAGATTTAAATATCTTTTGTATCCATTTATACTGTTTTTAAAAATTTTATGCAAAACAAGTACTATTTAATAACTCAGCACATTTAGCCGTTCAAAGATAAAATTGACTAATTTATCCTGATGTTGCATTGAATTTCTAAGCACAGTAGTGCTTATTACAAGATTTAATTGGCATATTACAATATCTGTAATATTTCTGATTTTGTAGTACAAGTTGTTTTAGCTTTCTCAGTCGAGTTTTATGTGTAAATTTCATCAAAAGCTCATAAAAATTTCGGCGCTTCGCGCCAAATAATCTTATGAACTATATCCAGGCCGAATTATCACATTTAGGACCACGGTTTTTTGTATTCGGCAAAGATTTTTCATAATGTACAGAGACTTTTCAGGACTGTCTTTGTACATGCACAAAGATTTTTGGAGAGACAAAAACTGTAAAAAGGTGTAAAATTTCCGAAAATTTTCGGCGCATTAGTAATTGTATGTCCGATATATCTTTAAAATAGTAGAATTTGCATTTAGAATGGAAAAAATGTCAAATATTCAGAAACCCAGGAATTAGCTAAGATACGCTACCGAAGGTCGAAAACCCCTGTTTTACCACACTAAATCGCTACTGTACCATACTATAATAGTACACAAAAATTTGCATGTACAAAATGTTCAAAGACTTTTGGATACCATTTTTGTACATGTAAAAAGGTATCTTGCACAAAAAAACACTGTTTAGGACTGCATGCCGGTTGCAGGTCACACACTGGCAGTATGTAAAAATGTCTATGTTTAAAAATATATTTATATAAAATATCTACAAAAATTTGTTCGCTCATACAAAGACACTACTTAATTTACTGGTCCCCCATTTTGGGATTTCACCCTTCCCTCAACTCTGGACCTTGGGAAACTATGATCGGAAAGTACAGTGCAGTTTCTGTCATATTACCTACCACACCAGAATTGGATGACTGAAAAAGCGTGTTTAAACATGCATTACTGCAAAAGTGAGCACAATAATGGCTACAGTTCTGTCTTTACTTAGCTTATTTCGTTTGTTCGTTTATTTCTTTGACACTGTTTTCTTATTTATGTATAGTAATAAAAGTTTTTAAGTGCTTGTTCAGCCATATTTTTCATTAACTTTTCCAAGTCTTCAACGGCAACTTGTTAAATTAAGTATGCTTTCATTCTGCTGACCTTATTCAATAAATCCTTCACACATTTAATCTACTATTATTGAAAATGACATTCGATAAAGTGTTCAATATTACGATTATTCTCTAGCTCATTTGCATACAAAATATTCTGTAGAGCACTATTTATGGGTATAGGTATATAAGCTTGACCCTCGGCATTACCCTCGGCCTCTCGGCCTCGGCCGAGGCAAGGATTTTAAGGCGCCTCGGCCTCGGCCGAGGCCGAGGGTCCAAAAAGTACCCTCGGTCCGATCACTACGGATAGATAGCGCATTATAAACGAAACGCGGCGCTCGTGAAGTATCAACTAATAAAAATCTGACGATTATAGTGCGTCATGTTTCATGGCGAGCACTGTATAGCTCGCTCCGTTTTACACGTTAAATTTCGATGGCACATCCCTAATAAATACCTTCCGTGAAGTAAAATGCTTCACAACTATTGAGTACAGTAATAAAAGTGTAAACAACCAATACTATTATGTATCTGTGACCAGCCTGCGCGTCCTCCAGTGCCAATTGCCTAAATTCTTCATACATGCGTCTATTGAAATTTTCCCGCAAGAAAAACGACCAAAATCTGTATAAAGTGTTCATCTCCGGGGTACCGTAACCGCAATATTTTCGTTCTGTGAACAGTAATTAATTAAAAATTTTTTATACGTACGTCGAATGTAAGGCAATTTATTAAATAAAATTAAATCGTCGCAAATATACCATATTAAGTACTTTAAACAAATGCAATTATAAACGATTCGAATCGAGTCACGCGCGTAGACATATAGTGTTATAGTGTAAAGTAATTTACACTTTAAAATAGTTTACACTCAAAGTGAAAACCCATATTATTAATTTAAATTTTGTGATTTATAATACGCTTCATTCATTAATTGAGTTATGAACGATGCTATTAAAGTAGCAAATTATTATTAATATTTATTAATTAATGATCAATTATAATCTTAGTCAAACGTTTAGTACATGTATACCTCGGAGACAACGAATTTTCCATTTTGAATAAACTTGTTGAACGAATCCATTTTCTTGCAGCAACGCAAATGAAGGATGTTGAAATTGCGGAATACTTTGAGGACTGCTGCTTAAGCTGGGCGCCGTTTCGGATAAGCTGAAATTGACAGTGTAAAGTTGGGCGCACAGTGTAAAGTTGACTACTTTAAAACGTAAAATTCTCTTCAGATAAATCGATAAGTGCAGACATAGTGCGCAGTTTACTAGTTTAAGATATAAAACGCTTTCTAGAAAAATTAACATGTGGTGTAAAGTTGACCAGCTTCGAACATAAAATGCTTTCCAAAAAATCGGTACGTAGTGTAAAGTTACGAGCACGGTGTAAAGTCTACAGGTTAAAACGTAAATCGCTCCTTCAAAAATATTTCACAGAAGAAGCAAATTACAAATTTAGAATTTCACGAGCAGAAGAATCTTAAATAATAAGAAATATCAAATAAAAGATATACCAATCTGAAAAAGTAAAACGTTTTCTTGCTACGTACGCATTTACATCTGATGCTCCATCATTCACAAAAATTAAATAACGCTTAAGACATAAAGTCGAAATAAATAACAAAATTTTATAAGCGAAACACGGCTATGAATAAAAAAATGCCGTGTTTCTGAGCCGTTAAAATACAAATTGACCTAGCTTAGCAGATGCATAATAGCTCAAAACTTGAAGAAGTAGGCCTAATATATAAACCTTCCTATTTTCAGGTCAAATATCTCTTTATTTGAATAAAAATATTTTAAAAACAACATTTGGCCAGACATTCTGGACCAGAAATGGCTTAGATTTAATACCGGAGAATCTATCAAACTGAGAATACTTCACACTTCACACAATTGCTATTTTATCAAGGCACGCTACGTATTTGGTTTCTTAAAACATTATTTCCTGAAGGTTTATTTTTCCTCCTCAAACCTCTCAGAACAATATGTACATAGTAAATCTATAAACGTGCTGAAACGTATGCTAAACAGGAAGATGATAAGAGACATGTGATACATACCGAGCTTGAAGAATTACTAAAAAAACATCCAGAATTCAAGCAACGTCCAAAATTTTTGATCCTCTAAAATTCCATTATTTGAATATTAGCAGTTTTTAATTAAATTTTGAATAATTTCAAAATTTTTAATAGTTCTTAATTTTAAAACAGACGATTCGTGCGATTATTTTTAAATTTGAATTAAATTTTTTGCATTAAATTTATCTATTAATATTAATATATTGATATACTGTAGCGATACCGTACGCGTCGTATACATACATGGGCAGCAGCCTAATTCTAGTGGGACGTTCGATGGGATAAAATTGCCGAAAATCGCACTAAATTTTCAAGTATGGGGTTCATTAATTTAACGGAGGGACCCGCCGGATTCTCCGGGAGTCCAAACCGTCACGCCCATAAATGGTCGCATCTGACCTGCTGCTGCCGGAGCACGTGCGCCGGTCGTGCGCACGACTATCCATCACCCAACCGACGGGCAATTCTACGGGCGGATTGTCCGAATGACGCGTTTTCTGCTTGTGCGGCATGCGCCCAGCGCCGGAAGCGGCGCCGGACGGCGCTCCGCCGGCACCGATCCGGCGCGGCGGCTTGACCACCGGATAGAAGCGCGGCAATCCGTGACCGATGCGCTGTTCGCGCTGCGCGACCGGACTCAGCGGCGATTGGCGCATCAGTTGCATCTCCAATCGCTTCAACTGATCGACGGCCGGCATCGACCGGGCCAACGCCGAAGACGACGTCGCGCTGAACGGATCCGGCACCGGAGCGTCCGGCGCTGGACTGCCACCGTCGCCCGTTTCCGGTGCCGCGCCGGCGATCGGTACCGGGAGCGTGGCGGCGACATCGTACGCCGACGACGCCGGCGGTGGACCGGGAGGCGGCGGCGGCGTCTGTTGCGGCCGAGTCGCGCCGCCGTCCGGCGCCGGACTGGCGCATCGCAACGATTCGAACTCCTCGGCGCTAACCATGGCTACGTTTTGATACTTTTGCTGCGATCGATCAATCTGGACAGAATGAGATGCTTTTAGTGCTGGCTATAGAGTGGTTTTCCCCGTTTTAATCCTTTTTAACCATGGTTTTACATTTTTTGCCATATTTTTATATTTTTTATTATAACTTATCATGTAATCTTGTAGACAAACGTTAATAAAACGAGCGGATAAAAACATCCCTAACCAAAAAACGCACCTCCTCTCGCTTCGTCCACAAATTTTGTTCGTACAATCGCAATCCGTCGTCGATCACTTTACACAATTCTTGAGCGTTTTTCACGCGCGTCGTAAAATCGGCCGTTCGATCGTACTGCCGCTTGGTCGCCGAATGCGGCGCGTGCGGAATGAGCAGCGGCGGCGACGTTGGCGTCAGCGTCGCCGCCGCCGACGATGTGGCGGCGGTGGCGCCGATTGCCGCCGGCGCCGTAACCTGAGGCGCCCAAATGATCAATTGATTTATTTGCTGGTCGGCGAATTCTTCCAAATCGGACGAATAATCTCCCTTTTCCGATGATTCCGAATCCGACCTGTGCATTCAAAAAGGAGAAATCGAATTTTCCGAGTCGCAAAGCGCAGAAAGCGGTTCAATGCGCTTTTAAACCGGAAAATTCCGTTTCAGAATTGAAAATGGCTTGTAAGAGCTCGAAACAAGAAATATCCGGTTGGAAACAAGGAAGATTCAGTTTGAAACTAGAAAAATCTGGTTTGAAACTAGAAAAATCCAGTTAGAAATCGGAAAAGTCCGGTTCGAAACCTTAACGATCCGGTTTCTTCTGGTTGAGGATTGAATTAAAAAGAAACGGTGCTATAGGAGTTGAATTCGAAACACACGGTTCTTTTCGAATGAAAATACGGGATTAGTGATTTTGCCATATAGAAGAAATCCAGAAATGGATGGATTCCAGGCAGTGGTAGGAAGAAGGCATTTAATTCCCAATAAATGGGTTTTAACTTTGTTTTTAATAAGTTTTAAAAAACTTAATTTTCAATTTATTTTTAAAATTTCCAAAAAGTCTTTTCTAATAGGTTTTTTAATAATTTCTAATAAATGGTTTGTTCTAAAAAATCAATGGCTTTCCGAAAAAATGATTGCGTACCGGCCTCTTCGGCGCTTTGTTCAACGATTCAAGTTTCATACATATGTAATATTAGACGAAAAATTTTCTGGCGTACCAATCTCCAATGGAAAAATTATTATGCCTGCGGCCGCTTTCGATTAATTCTTCATCAAATTGAAAATCCAACATATGATCGTCTTCGTATCCATTACTCCTCGCTCCATCGCTTTTTCTGCTCTATAAATGCACAATTATTTTAATTAAATTAATTTAATTGAATTAGACTAATTTAATTATTTTAATTTAATTAATTAAATTAAATTAATTGAATTAGACTAATTAAATTAAATAATTCGAAGCAAGATCAACCAAAAGGCAGGGTATGACTTTTCTCAAACATTCTCGTCTTTCTTAAGCCCTGAAAGCTCGATTAAAATAAACACACGGCGCCTTTTTGACGACACCTGATTTCCAGTTAAAGAAATAAAGAAATAAAGGAATTTTATTACTAATAAACCAGAATGATAAACACAAAATGGCAAGTTACATAATAGATACAAATAAATTAGTAACTAACAAATAATAATTAAATTAATAATAATTTAATTATTGTTTTTTAACTATAGCTATATAACTACATATTAACTTGATTATAATTTATTACATAATTAAATCATACAAATAAATTAATAATTTCATACAAATAAATATAAAAGCAAAATTACTTGATCAACAAGACCGTAAAAATTTTTAGGGAGGTTTACAATTTCAAGAGCCCGTTTATTCATTGGTTGATGGCTAGGGATTTTTTGACAATACAGAAAATAAAGATGCGATGCGCAAACGTTAACAAAGCATACGGTAACGCGATAAAGCTCGTAAAACATTTTTTTTTACAATGTAGTTTAGCACAAATTTAATATTGCAACGTTCTCACGACTAAAAATTCAAAATACATAAATGAGCATGCATAATAAGACAAATAAATAAGTAGTAATCCAGTCAACGGCGGATTGCCAACATTTTTTGTCTATCCGTTGGCGAATAATCATGCATAAGCATAGGCGATGAAATTTTAACAAAAATTTAAAAACCAAAGCTTCAGATACATATTACTACTATTATTTAAAATATTAATTCATTTAATAAATAATAATAATATTAATAATAACGTCGGTCCCGATCCAAAATATAAAAGTTTTCGACTCCGGACCAACAAACCGGACCCGGTTTACGGCCATACCTGACCGGCGAACGAATTCTAGGGGGCCCGATGTAACCGAATAGCCAAAAATAGCACCAAAAATTAAATTCTGGGGTCTATCGACTTTGAGGTCGGGGTTGCCGTATTCTATGGGCGAGCCAGACCCTCCCAAACTCCCCGCCATACCACATCCGTGTATGTTTACAGCCTTCTCAGCGCGTTTTTGGTCAAAAGAAAGGGAAATTGTACGACCCGGCCGAAATTTCCAGCGGCCGAATAAATTCATACCTGCTTTAAACTCGGTTTCTTCGCCTTCTTCTTACGGACTTCGGTCCAATTGGCCGACGGCTGCGTCGCGGCAGCGGTGCCGCCGAGAGGCGGCAAGGCGGGCGCCGAGCCGCCGCTCGGCAAAATGCAACTCAACGACGACGATTTGCGACGCGGCGAAGTCGCGCGAATCCGATCGCGGACGTTTGTCGCCCCGCCGACGTTATCGATCGCCTTGCTGACGTCACCACTAGCCGCGTCGTCGGGCAATGCGTCGTCTTGGTGCTGCGGCGTCGGATCGTTCGGCGGCGCGACGACGTTAGTAGCCGCCGCGGCGGCGGGGCCCGACGACACGGTTTCGGAAAACGTTTTTAGACGCGGCGTCACACCGGCGGCGGTGGTAACGCCGACGCCGCCGCTACGCGGATTGATCGTCGACGGCGCGATCGGCCAGGCCGCCGCGTTGCGACGCGGCCGCAATTTGGCGCCGTCGCGACTCAGCTCGACTACGTTGCTCTCGCGCAAGGCCTATTAATTGAGATCGCAAGAATTGTACGAGCGATAATTAATAAAAATAAATTAATCGATAATGATAAGCAAACAAGCAAGCATACTCGTATATACACGTGACGGGAGGGTTGAAGCATCCCACCATCCAAAGTTAGTCGAGCCCCATTCCCCAAAGCCGGAGGAAAAATTTTGATTCCCCCAGTTTTGGAAAAAGATTTTTTGCCGTTTTTTGGCCAAGAATTGGAGACCATTTATCACCCTCACCTAAAAATAGCCGAGGACAACCCAGCCGAAAGTCTTAGCGGTTTACGTGTGGGAGGAGGGGGATGAGTAATTTTTGCCTATTCAATTTCAAGTTTTTGTACTTAATTCGCCATATTTTATTTTTATCAATATTTAGGGTTAAATTTGCATGAAAAGAATAATAATAAGGGCAATGGAATGACCCGTAACATCGAATATATACAAACTAATGGAAGAAAAGTGCCTAAATGAACTAAACAGTCGCTTGCCCTAAAAATAAGTATATGTACTTAGTAAAGGTGCACCGGTGCCACTTTTTACGCTGGTGTCAGTGCTTGGGCTCCGGCGCCACTATAGTGCTATACTTTGTGTACGAGAACATGTAAAGGGGTTAAGTGGCAGTAATGTAGGCGTGTTTTAGAATGCACATTTAGGTGATATATCATTGTTCTCCTTTTAAAGTAAGATCCATCCGCTTTAGCCATATTATGCTTTCTCTTATGGTTGATGTTATTGTTCTACCACATATGTATTTGTGATTTATAGCCACACATTAATATAGGGAGGTGAGGGGGTATTACCCCCACCTCAGGGTCCGAGACTTGAATCACTGTCAGACGATTTTGAGCTATCAAACATTTTCTGCAATGATTTTTGGGTACAAAAGCAGCGAAGATGTTGAAAAATTTAGTACATTTATGTTTTGTTTACTAATAAAATACCTAGAACGAAGTCAAAATGATCTGAAATGTCAAAATGTTCGATGCATCCTTATATTTTTCACTTACAAGAGTGACGAAACTAGTCAGAATGGGACAAAAAGTAGTGAAAAATGCAGTTTTTTTATATTAAAACATACTATATATGATGTTTTAGCCATTTTTCATATTTGACTTGCAAAAAATGCTAGGATTCACGATTTAGTGGTCTCAAATTTTGGGGCGTCACCCCTGAACTTTCGACCTCGGAAAACTATGTTTATGGCACGAGAATTACAAGGGCGCGCTATTCTGAAAATTTTTCCCACACTGCCTTTTAATTCTATCAAAAGAACGGGTGTTATGCTTTAACGGCACAATCGTTCGCATTTCTTACTAAGATCTCTCGTAAATAAACAAAATCAGGAAATTTCCAGAAAAAATTTAATAAAATTCAACTATACATGGTAAAAAATGCTTATTTAGCTCGAAGGATTGAAAAAATTAAAAGATAGTAAAATCTTAACAGATTATTTTTTCTAAAGCTTTTGAAAATCACAATTCTGCACGGATCGGCCGCATTTTCCGAGAGTTAAGCCAGCAACCATTTTGCGGAGGTCAAGCGCCCTGAAGTACTACTTCACGAAATAAACAAGTACACGCTTGTGTGCGTGCGCAGGGGCGGATTTAGGGGGTTGGGGGGGGGGGTTGGCCGCCCGCCCTATTGGTACTGGCCCAAAATAAGGCGCAAAACAAAGGATTTTTGAGCGATTTTTAGTGATTTTCTGGTTAAAACGGCTAATTTTGCCGCCCAAGTCAGGGTTCCACCCCCGTAGGGGTACCGCCCCCCTAGGAAAATCCTGGATCCGCCACTGTGCGTGCGTGTCGGTATTCTGTCGGTTCCACGAGTTAACAATGTCTACTCTAGAATTAATAAGAATCATAATTCTGTTTTCAAAAAACATATAATTAATTAGGTGACATCCTATCACGCTGAGCAGCCAAATTTTTGCTTGAATTTCGTAAAATTTCACGATTTGCCTATAATATGAATTAAAAGCTTAGTGCAACCACTGCAAGCAACCAAATTCCTATTTTTTACGAAACGAGTACTAATGTTTGCACCTGAATATAATTCAACCTCTTATTAATAGCATGCTGCACTTCTATAAGTCTATTTCTTTTTCTTTTTTTGTTGGTTTTTTCTTTTCTTTTTATTTAGTATTTGCTTTTTTAATTTATCTATTTATTTATTTACTTATTGATTTTTCTCTTCATTTTCTTTCTTCTTTCTTGCTTCTTTCTCGTATTGCTGACTTCTTATTATTAGGGTGAAACGTCAAATTAAGAAGTTATTTTGTAAATAAAAACGACATAATTATGTAGCCTAAATCTTTCCCTCCATTAATACTTGGCACCGACCCATGGCTAATCCCATCCCTAGTACTCGGAATCACACTGTTAGACGTCATTTGACGCTTTTTTATGATTTAAGCAATAGGTTTTGGTCCAAAATGGCCTGAGGCGGTGAACTTCTCAAAAGTCCTGGTAACGGGGATACTTCCATACCCTCTAGCGTGTGTAAGTAATTATGATCATGGTGCAATTCATGATCCTAGGGAACGTTTCATGCGCCCAAAAAAAGTTTTCCCCACCACCTCCGCAACCCCCAAATCATTTCTACTCCACCCAAAATTCACGATCTCACGATCTCGCAAAACAATTCTGACAAAATGGGCTGTTTTAAGCATTTTTAATTATCTGTTTGCTTTAAAGTGTCGAATTTTCAGGGCTTGGTGCCATTCGCTCATTTTTGCCTATAGTTTGTTTAATTTAATCGAATTATTTACTCGATAGAAATTTTCACACGTTTTTACGCCCTAGAAATATAAAATATCTTCACAAACGCTAAAAAATCATATTTTTAACGCGTACAAACTTTTTTGAGACAAAAAAATTGAAAAAATTTTGTTATACCCTACAACATGGTGCAAAAAAATTGCTAAAAAGCTACACTAAGCCCAACTAATTAACAAACGGAGGGAAGATAAGGACGGAAAACCGAATAAAGTACAGTAACCCACAAATCAGCTACAGTAATCCGGGCTTACTTCAATAATGAGCCGAATATCTTGAGACAGCGTTTGAACGCGATGAAAGCCGGCGATGAGCGACAGCGGCAAATAGCCGTCGGCGTCCATTTTGCGGCGTATGAAAAAATCCTTTTGCAAATTCTCTTCGCTGAAGTAATATTCTCTGAAAAAAGTGTAAACGAAAAAAGTAAATAAACGCCAGTGTAAACTAAAAAAAATTAGTTTACATTTGATTCCTTAAATACTCCTTCAACACTTCTTCCTCAACCGGCAAAAACGGCATCATCGTGTTGAAAACGGCCGGCATCGGTCGGAACGGCATCGCCGCCGCCAACGGAACGCCGGGATTCGGATCAAAAGGCGGCACGACGACGCCGCCGAGCTCAACGGCAGCCGTCGGCGGTGGCGGCGCCGCGACGCGGCCGAACACGGTGGCGGCGGCCGCCAAGCCGGGCAACGCGTGCGCCAGCGCGTGATCGACGACGACGCCGCTTCGCGTCGCCGCCGCGGCGGCGGCTAAGTCGCCGACGGCCGGCGGCAACGTCGCGACCGCGTTGGGGTCAAAGGGCGGCACGGCCGTCATCGCGTAGTATTGCGCGTATTGCGAATCCAGCAGCTCCATGTAATCGAAATTGTCGTCGATTTCCTCCGAATCGTCCACGACTGGAGCGAAAAAATACGATAATTTTTAGAATAAAAAAATTAAAATACTTTTCATACGAAATTAAAAAAAAATAAATAATTTTTAAATAAAAGGAAAATATAGAAAAATGCGCGCATATAAATTGCAACAGCCGGCAATTAATGTAAGAGGGTTTTTGAGGATCCGCTAAAGTCGACTGTTCGGCCTAAGCCCCTCCGAAAATTGAGATTTTTCTACCCCTCCTTCGAAATCCGGACAAAAACTCGCTTTTTTGGCTTTTTTACCAATTTTATACAGAAAAAGAAAAGATTAACATTTACGAGAAAAACGTTTTCGAATATTTTGAAACATTTATTTTTTTCGGGGGAGGCGGAAAAGGATAAAAAATTGTAATAAAATTATCTCATTTACGTAAGAAAGAAATGTAGGAAATTATTTATTTTTGTACACAAATTTTACTAGAATTAAATATTTAAAAAAACAAGAGTTCAGTAAAAATTAACATTAAACTAAATGATTAATACATCACTAAAAAATTTATTAAGAATTGAATTGATATTGATTCGATTGGGAGAAGTGTAAATATTAAAAAGTGTAATCGGAGAAAAAATTAAACATATTACCGAAAATTTTGCCGAAGAAATTTTAAAAAATTTTCGACTCAACGGATCTTTAAGGCTATTTCACTAATTCAGCTCATTTAGGCTTAATTGCAATCAGTTTAAATCATTTCGGAACGACTTTATTCGTTTAAAATTAAAAAAAATTTATAAAAAATTTTTTTTGCTAAATTTTCAGAAATTTTCATGAATTTAAATTTTTTTTCAAATTGTCCGGTTTCGTAAGCATACCGGGTCTATCGTGTTGACCACTCGACTGATCGAATCGCCTATTAAAATACGGTTTATTGATGAAACCGTCGGAACGATGTTGATTCGGGCGTTGATAATGACCCCTCCAATTACCGCCACCCCCTCTAAATCTATTTTGATTATAATTGGGCGGAGCCGAATCGAACGAGCCTCTTTTGTGATAAAACGGAGCTCTGCTCTGATACTGCCGCTTTTGATCTGATTGATTTTGATCGGCCTAAATCGATAAAACATAATCAAAAATACAATAGAAAATAATTTAAAATACAATCAAAAATCATTTAAATAATCGACTGAAGCCAATAAAAATTTCAACCCGTTCGACGAGAGTTTAGCGATTTATTTCATAAGTTCATTTTTTATTTTGATCAGCCCTGGGAGAAATTAGAGAATTTGAAGGTACAAAATTTTCAGGATCCCTTACGATTTATAATTAAAAATAGAATAAAACATCCGTATAAAACCGGCTAAAAAATAGACAAAAATTTAAACCCATACGAGGAAGGTTGCGTGATTATTTTACATTAAACTTTCATTTTGATAAGCCTAAAACGATATACATATAATAAAGAATACAATAGAAACATTATAAAAAGCTAGGTAAAAATCTATAAAATTTTCAACCCGTACGACGAAGGTAGCGTGATTTAGCTGATTTCATATTTTTTCAATCTTGATCAGCCTTAAACGATATATAATTAAAAATACAATAGAAACTCAATAAAAAACCAACCATAAAATCGATAAAAATTTCAACCCGTACGACGAAGGTTGCGCGATTTATGTAAGTTCAAGTTCTTTTATCTTGATCGACCTAAAATGAGCAGTTATCAAGAATATCACAATCAAAAATCCTAAAAAAAACCGGTTAATATCGATAAAAGTTTCAACCCGTACGACGAATGTTGCGTAATCGATTTATGTTCAATTCTTTCGGCTTACCATATTTTTCGGTTCCGTCGACGGCGACGGGTCCGGTACGGTATCGAACGATTTTTGACCCGTGAATCTGCGGTTATTCGAGTTGTCGTTGTAATAGTGGTCGCGGTTCCAATGACCCCTACCTCGACCCCTTTGATACCCGCCGCTGTGACCGTACGAATTTTGAGCATAATTACCGTTATAGGATCCTAAAGATAATGGTGTAAAGTGAGAATATTTTGCTTACACTGACGCACGTCAAATTTTACTTAAACGGGACGGAGTGTAGCATCAATGCATTCCTACTTTACACCAGACCGAGTACCTATGCATAGGTACCCATTTAATTAGTTTACACAAGTGCGACATTAGTTTACACCAACTACAAAAATCTTGCATTAGTTTAAACCCCATTAATCCCAAGCTAGCGTCTTTCAAAAACGGTGTGATTGAGTACTGAACGATACTCAAATTTTCATACATTAATGGAGAAGACTCTGCGTTAAGTAAGTTTAAAGGAATCCTTTCAGAAATGAGAAATTTAAAGTGCGTTTGACCACAATAAGAACGAGCTCTGTAAATAGAAGATTCATCGTCGCGATCGTCTGAAATAAGTATATATACTCGCAACAATTGGTGACTCGATAGAAATATTAATTGTAAAGTAGTTTACACCTGAGCGCATTGGCCCGCGTAATTACTTATTAGTGTAAAGCGCTTACTGTAATTTCCCTGTTGACTCTTGTGCAAATTTTCCTTGTCGCTTCTGTAGTCGTTGTCGCTATGATTGGACCACTGGTCAAAATTTTGACCTCTATTTTTAAACGTATGATTGATTTTTAGGCGCCTGTAGCGGGGCTTACCGGAAGTCGAGTATTCCAAATCAATGTCCACATTCTTCCATTTCTCTTTTTGAGTGGCTTAATAGCATTTGTTTCAGTCAGAAATACATGAAACTTACGGTTTTAGGAAAAAAACTATATCAAACTCGGTTTATCCGCTCATCTTGATATGCTTTACGCTTTAACTTGCGCTTTGAATTGTCATTTCAAAAACATTAAGTTACAGTAATTGATTCGGCATAAGTGCTGATCGGAAAGTCATTGTCAAGCGGCTTATTTACATCTGCTCATCTTAACATCATTTTCACTTACTGTCACTTTACAAGACGTAATGTCGCATTTGGTTTACACTACTTGACTCGGCCTAAGTGTTGGTCGGGAATTTCTTGTCAAATTATAGTACTTCTTGTTTACATCTGCTCATCTCCATATCGCTTATACTTTAACTTCTAGTTTACACTGTTCTCCTACAAAATCGACCGTCACGTTTTGTTTAAACTAGCCAATTTAAAATAAGTGCTAGTGGGCAATCGCCCGTCAAATTTGAGTAACAATTCTTCTAATTGTTTACACCTGCTCACCTTAATATCGTTTACACCTTTACTTATAATTGAAAAATTTTATTTAACAAAATGTTATGCTGAATTTGGTCTCAACTAACTGATTCGGCAGAAACACTAGTTGATGATTCCTCATTGAATTCGGGTGATAAAAATATTTCAGTTGTTTAGACTAACTTTAAATCAGTGTTAGTGAAAAGACAACTCTGAACTTTGATCGATTAAAATACGTCGATACATAAAATCATACATATAACAGGGGAGAGGGGGTATCTTCCAAACCAAAACCGGACGCCCCCAACTTTACATCCCCAATGCCAGAAAATTCTTGACTCCCCCCCCCATTTTCGGAAAAAATTGAAATTTTTGACCGTTTTTAGGCGGTTTTTGGCCAAAAATTAGAGGTCATTTACCCCTCCCCTGAAAAAAGCCGGGACCCCCCCCGAATTTCGAGCCGTTGCATGTATGATTAGAATTGAAAAATTGAAACTGCTAATACGGTTTATTCTACGAAATTTATACTATATTCCCAGTATTTTTGTAAATTTGAATTAATACGTACAATGGTCGCCATGAAAGATGACGCGCTATCACCCTCAGAATTATAATCCATGGTGCGTCGCGAGCGCCGCGTTTCGTCCATCATGCGCTATTATCTATTTTTTATTATTATACGCCATTAATCTGTATCATCCCGTTAATCTGGCGATGCGGACGGCGCAATTTAGCTATTAATAGCGCCAGTAAGAAAGCGCGCACGTGAATACTGGAAGCGCGCACGTGAATACTGGAAGCGCGCACGTGAATGTCGTCCTATATTTAGGCGAGCGAACATTACAGCCAATATGTTTGCAAGCCGAGCATTGTCTATTAATTATTAATTATACATGTATTAAGTCATCTAAAAAACTTCAATAGCATTTTAAGAGGTTCTTTATAAATCAATTCGAATTGTTTAAAAACTCCTCAATCAGTGCTGCGTACATCGCTCTGTATTACGTACCTATCTGCAAAATTCTTCATCGTCCATCGCCGGCTTGCAAAAATATTGATTTTAATCATGCCTCGCCTAAATATCGAACGACATTCACGTGCGCGCTTCCAGCATTCACGTGAGCGCCTCCTTCTTGTTGGCGCTATTAATAGCCAAATTGCGCCGTCCGCATCGCCAGATTAATGGGATGATACAGATTAATGGCGTATAATAATAAAAAAGAGATAATAGCGCAGGATGAATTAAACGCGGCGCTCGCGACGCACCATCTATTATAATTCTGAGGGTGATAGCGCGTCATCTTCCATGGCGACAACTGTGAAGGACGTTTTGCAATAAATTATATTTTCAGAAATTACTTAGTTTTCTTTTAATTAATAATTTTATACTTGATAACTAAAATAAAACTTTTATTATTTAATTCAAAAACATTAATTAATTAGTAAATACATAATTTAATGATCGAAACGATAAATATTTTGTTCAAAGAAAATCGCGAAAAATGTGACGAGAGAGATGAACATATCAGCCCCGAGTTAATTGAATAAAATAAGTTAATTTAATTTATTGCTTTATATTTTAATCATTTTTTATTCTACTAAAATAAAGCAATGAGCATAACTTTATCCATATTTTCAAATATGTTCTGTAAGATTTTTCGAAATTTATAATATATTTCTAGGATAGCTACATAACACTTCTTATTTTTATACTAATTTATGTTTTTTTATTATACCTTTTTTTCATTTTTCATTTTCATTTTTCATTTTTTATTTTTAGCTTTATTTCCTTTTTTATTTGCCACTTCATCTTCCGCACATTTAAATTCTTTTGTACCACTGAAATTAGTTTTGAATAATTATGTGATATTTCTCGAAATTTATATCGTTCGTACGTTTTTTATTCGAGTTCTTCGAAGAACCGGTCGATTTGCTCAAATTTTCTATGCCATTTTGCTTTACAGCTTCATCTTCGATTCCTTGCTTAATTTTTTGATTATCATTTACAGCCGGAAACGACGAATCCGTCTTTTCCAGCATTTCCACCTAAAATGACCAAGAAGAGAATCATTGACGAAATGGAAGATAAAATAAACTAATACATATCTGAAAATTCACACTTTTTCGAAAAAAGATTAAGCGAAAATCTGGAAAAACTCAGCGAGATAGAATGACAAGAAAAAATCAAATGTAGGAGTTGCGACAAAGCAGCCACGGCTATGTTATCCTCAAATCAAAAACGGTGCAATGGCGCATCCACCTCTTGAACAAATGATCAGGAGCCCGAATTATCGAATTTCCACAAAAAAAGTGATAGAAAAATGAGGCTCGTAGAAAAGCTGAAAAAAGGAGCGATGGATAGAAAGTTTTATATCCTACCTTATCTGATCTAGAGGGAGGGTTCGAATTTTCACATTCCTAAACAACGGCGGAATTGTTTACTATTGGCTGTGAAATCTACTATTTTTCATAATTAATGAAATATTTTCCGAACATTAAGCAGATCGATTATCCTGTGTACAGGGGCGTAACCAAGGGGGTTGGGGTTCAGGCTTAGTTTACACCTGAGCCTAGGCTTGGCCATCTGCCAATTGTGACCCTTCCATAATTTTTTAGAAGCAAAGAGGGACCCTTTGCATTCCTCTTCCAGGTGAATCGGAAACGGATTGTGCATAATGGGATGCTTTGGAAGTATGTTGAGGAGCCACCTCATCTTGTTAATTATTATTTGTTTCACTAGAAACAGTATCTGTAAATCAGGAGCAATCCGCCGATGACCCTATCTGTGCCCTCATATCTTTATGAAATGAGCTTAATTTCTCGAATGTCCGCTGGAAAATAATCATCTCATTTGCAATTGTACGCTTCAATCTGCATGCTCTGCTTCATGGAGTCAACTAAAAGGACAGCCAAAATGCGTTTTTAGCACACTTTTTAGCTTATAAACTCAAAATTTTTCGGCGCTTCGCGCCGGATTTCTTATATTCTATCTTTCTTCTTACTTTAGAAGCCCATATTTTACTTAAAAATAGCGAATTTGTCAAAACTTTTCGGCGCTTCGCGCCGATTTATTATTTTCTGCATTAGTTTTTTCTTGCAAGACTGCAAAATTAAATGCAAAGAAAATAATTTCGAAATGTTTTGGAGTCAGGCTTTAATATATTGAGAAATTAGTCATACCGGTAGCTTAAAAGATAGATTTTGGATATCCGAATTTGAAATCGAGCAAGAAAATTTATGATTTTTTTAAATTTTTCACTTCAAAATGGCATAGATCTTGTCGAGAAACGCTCAAAAATGCCATTATATTCGCGTATCTCCTAATGGTTCCCGAGATATAGGACTTCAAAAATTTTGGCTCTCCCCACGGAATAAAATCCTGGTTATGCCCCTGCCTGTGTATCTTCGTAATATTGCACTGTCTATCAAAGATTAGCGTAAGCGAGACTCACAGTTTCATCCTGAGCCAATGCATGCCAACTATCTGGATCTTCAATAGAAGCTGACATAGCTAAAAAATTAAATTTCGAAGAAAATAAAAAAACATGAGGCATAGTTTAATAGTTAAAGATTGAAAAATGCGAACTGTACATTGTTTTACAATTGAGCAGAGCAATAATTTGAAATTCGAATGACAAATTTTGCGGCAGCTTTAGTAAAAGAGAACATTTATCGCGAAATTCAATCTCTGATTAAAACAACGACAGGAACCCGTAAATCTAGGAGAATTTCAAGTGAAAATATGCCCTATATTTTATAAAAATAAAAGATCTATGTTTTCGGAGAAGGTTTGCCGGATCCTCGTGGAAGGAAAGGGTAAGCCACACATATGGGCAGCAACCAAATTATGGGGGTTCGATAAAGCAATATTGCCAAATATTTAATTCTGGGGTCTATCAATTTTATAGTGATCCGTCGGATTATCAGGGGGGTCCAACCCCCTACGCCCATGTGGTTCCAGCGAGCCAAACCCCAACGCCATAGATGCACAAGGACCGGGTCGGCTCGGCAGAGGGTAAAATCCTAGAAATCCAAATCAGTAAATCAAATTTTCATGATTGTTTTGCTGTTTAAATGACGAAAATGGTCAAAATAGCCCAAAAAACGCTTTTTTCATATTAACACCGCATGTTTAAAGCATTTTGCTTTTTTAGTCCATACTGAAACAATTTATTACTGAAAACGCGACAATTGCGAAGGACTTAAAAGAATAATGAAACGTACGGTCGAAAGAATAAAAGCGTACAGCAAAAGGCGATGAGCGAGTCATAAGAATGACGATTTGAGCCCGACCTTTTTTAAAAATAAATATGATTAAGTTAGGGGAAGAGACTACAAAATTAGGTAGGTGATTCCAAACAGAAAATATACTTATAGAAAAAGTCGAATTTTTGTAAATTAGACGGACGAGAGGAACAACTAGCTTGAAACGATTTGTGCAGCGAGTAATATTTTTATTAAGCACAAAAAAATCTGTCATGGAAAGACAAGATTTATGACTAATAATGTGAAAAAATATAGGTTAGAAAAAATGGATCAATCAAAAAATCAAAAAAATCAAATCAATAAAAAAATCTGCATCACAAAAAATTTCCATTTTTTTAACTGACATCATTCATCAATTGCGAGCTTAGATCCTAAGAGATATGTGCATTCTATTTCGAACTTTAAAACTACCTCGCAATTCTTTACCCCCGGAAATCAGTCAGGAAGTTTTGAAAATCTGAAGACAGTTGCACACTTGATTTATCGCTAATAATTGTCATTTCATTGGACTGATTCAGTATCACGCGCATCATTGATATTTATCAAACCGTTTTTTAACTACTTGAACTTTTAATTCAGCCATTATATGAGTAGAAACCTGAAATTAATCCCCTTTTCACATTTATATGATTAAGCACTAATGTAAAAACGTACCCTAAATTATTTACAATAGTATACATAACATCTTTGCCCTGGCTAAAAAGCCCGTCCCGGGACTTGACTTCCCTAGTTTTAGACCATTTCGACACAATTTTGGACGCTTTTTGAGTAACAAGTACATACCTAGAAACAATTACAGAAATCTTAACGAATTATGATAAATCTGCGCTGGCTCAATGAGACCAACGCAGATTAGTCGCGACAAGGCGAAAACGACCGCACCGTGCTTAATCAGACTTCGCCTCACTTTTTGTACGAAGTACAGTAAATATAATCTTGTCAAGCAGTTAACGCTCTAGTGTAATGCCAATCCTGATAACTAATGCTGAAACTTGTCCTCATTATTACTTGCATGAAATCAAGGAAAATCAAGTGTTCCAAGTGCTAAAACATTCGACTTTCTCATTATAACCTGTTTCATTCCAAATGGCCAATTTTTCCTTTGCAGTATATTATTTTAGCAAAATATTTTCTGGTTTTGGGTGTTGCGGCATTTTTTAGATACACCGCATGATAAGCAAAGCGAACTAAGCATCAAAAAGGAGAGTATAAAGCAACTGGTTGCTAAGAGAGAATAATTCAGGAAGCCGTTTGTGCAGCTTAAACTATAGTCTGTTTCATTTATCCAAGAGCCTTTTCAGTAAATGATTTCGGAGGCTACAGTAACCTTTTTTTCTTATTTACGGCAGGTCGCTAGATCTCAGTGTAGCTACGCAGCAAAGAAGGGTTTTTCAATTACATTTTTGCGCCGTAATTAATTCTCGTGTTCCAGCAGATCAATCAACTTACAGATAAAATCACGCATTCAGCTTATCCTAAGTTGACATTTCAAACACAATAGACTAAGATGCTAAGAAACGCCGCGAACTCCCGCATAGCTCAGTGGTAGAACATCAGCTTGTCGTCGAAGCAACCCGGGTTCGATTCCAGCCGACAGCTTTTAATTTAGTGCACTTACTGTAGTATGTCCCAGCGCTGATTAAATGCCTAAATTAACTTTATATGGACGAATTATTGCATTCCAGCTCGCCCTCACTGTGCTGATTTGCCCAATTACAGTAAATCGTCTTGTTACGCTTACTGTAGCCCCTGAAAAATTGACTAAAAAGCTCTCGAATGAATGAAACAGATTATAATAGAGTACCTATAACAAAAATTTATCGAAAATGAGCCTTTGATTGGAGCAGACTACATATATACCCAACATGTCGAGATTGAAAGGCAAACCGTCGTTTAAGTAATAGATAGGTATATTTTCCTGAAGAGTGAATTTATGCAATTGGTTCAATAAACCTTTATTTGTTACATTCATTTGTATAGTCTATATTTTTACCTGCTGCATGAAATCGCGCGACAAGAAAATGTCTAATTACTGTAGTACCTAATTTTTCCTTGGGTTGACAGCATACAGAGTGACTGGGATCGACTGCCGAGCTCTTAAAAAATCGGTTTTACAGTTATAAGCACTTTTGATTATCAATCGTTTTCATGCTATATGTTAAAAATAGACTATAGTCACTTTTCGCTTATCTATGCAAGAAACTTTAAAAAAGCATATCATGATTATTGAATGCTCAGAATATTCAATTCAAGAATCGACAACAATATGAGATGGTTTTGAAAGATCTGATTTGCTAATTGAATATTGTTAATTTCAGGAATTGTGCAGGTTAACAATGATGCATAATGAGTAAGAGGCTCGACGCATATATGATTACTGTAATTTAGTAGGATTCGCAGTATTGGCGGTTGCTCTGCTTTCTGGCAAGATTTCCAAGTTGGGGTTTTCCCTAATTTGGGATTTTTTGAGGCTGTTGGAGGTATTTTTAGTGATTGTGCTTTTTAGCCCCTATGCATAACCATTGGTTGGGGATTTGGCAGTTATGCAGTTTAGGAGGACAAAAATTGGCATTGGTGTGTAGCTGGTTCACATATGTATTAAGATAGTCACGTTATAAGTACGTATACAACAAGTAGTATCCACTGGCGTTTTTCCCCGGGGAAAATTTTTACATTTTCAAAAAGTGAGCAATATGGTTGCGTGATGCTGTTTTGCGATGAAAAATCGAAAAATTCGGTGCTTCGCGCTGGTTTATTCTATTATTTGGCAGTTTTTACCGCTTTATTGGTGGAAAATCAAAAAATTAGCGCTTCGCGCGCATAAGAAGCATTTTTTCCGTCAAAAACATGAAAAAATTTTTATGAAAATTTAATTTTTTAATTACAACAACAACAACAACAATTTATTCGCTAAGTCAAAAGAAAATATTAACATACATGGATAGGACGAATGAACGAAAATGAAAATACATGAAAGACAAAACAAATTAAGTATGACGAAGCAGGGTAAACGTAAAGGCAATAGAAAAAACTGCTCTTACTTACGCCCCTTTAAGAAATTTAGAAAGGTTTAATCTTTTAAGTTTAGTCAGAAAAACGTGTCTATTTGGAGCACTTATAATCTGTTCAGGTAGAGAGTTCCAGATAGGAATTATTCGATTACAAAAATCAAATTTTCTGCAATTTTTATTTACATGATTGACGAGAAGTTTACAAGAATTTGCTGCTCGATTAGAATTTAAATTAATTGTGAAGAAATCCTTGAAAGGAAGAGCTTTACATTTGATAATAGAAAAGGCTAATGTTAGGTCGTTATAAATCGTGCAAGATGATGTGAAAAGCCCAAAAAACACGTTATCTAACGGCCCCGCGCGTTTTTACGGGTTTTTTAGACGAAAAGATTTTTTTGGAATATCCTCTGGCGAAAATCCTGGCTACACCTATGGTAGTATTATCCGGTGAAAGCTGTTATCAAACTGGTTTGATTTAAGTCAAGCCGAAAACAAATAAGGCAGTTCTCGGATTTTTAAAGTAGATTCATGTGATTGACCAAAATGTTGGTGCCAGCGTTTAAAATAAGCCTAAGTAATGGGATGCAACTCGCGTCGCTCGCTCCGCTCGTCACATCCAATTACTCGGGCTTATTCTAAACGCTGGCACGAATATTTGGTCAGTCCATGATACTAAGCCTGAGCCTAATCAGCTGGTAAGACAAGACAAGACAAGAAAGCATTTATTGTCCAGAAAAATATAAAAATTGGTAAAACACAAATATGTGGTAAAACGGCGACTGGACAAAAGGACATACAGACACCGTTTTTTTCCACTTTTTAGTCTATTTGTCAACCAAAATTTCGGGAGATGGAAAAAATTTTTGGGCTTGGTTGGCATTTGTGGAAAATTTTCGTAATGTTAAAAATGCGTTTTAGAGAGTGAAAGTTTCAAAAATTTTCGGCGTTTCGCGCCGAATTGAGTTAATTCTCACTTATTATTAATCCTTAAGCCGCGCCGCGCCAATTGCAGCATTTTTATCGATAATCTGGTCTAGAACTTCACTACGATCGAAAATCCTTATCTTCTGCACGGATTTAGTTAGTTTTTGTAATGCAAAAATGCGCTTCAGAGAGGCAAAACTACAAGTTTTTTGGCGCTTCGCGCCGAATTGATTTAATTCTTACTTGTTATTAATCTTTAAGCCGCGCCACGCATCGATCGCAGCATTTTTATCGACAATTTGATCTAGAACATTACTGATTGAAAATCCTTATCTTCTACACGGATTTGGTTAGTTTTTGTAATGCAAAAATGCGTTGTAGATAGTGATCGACCGGGGCCCCGGCCCCAGCAATCTCCGGCCATTTTTAAGCATCCCCGGCCCCGGCCGGGCAAGGTCAAAAAATGGCCAGGGCCGGGGAAAAATTTAGTGTAATTCGTATTTTGTACAGGCTGTGATACTGGCACTTATTTATCAATGAGCAAGTGTTAATTTTGACAACTGTATGATTAGACCATATGCAGGTATACTTACTTAGTCCTTGTTATAACTTTGCTACTGTGCATAAATGGGCTTTTACTGAATAAATGTTCAGGAAAATCTGCATGTTTTCGATTCCTCTACTTAACTTATTTAAACTAAATGCTACTTTTAACTCATTCATTCATAGCTAAGCTATGGATAAAAGATTTAGAGTTGACAAATACGTTCTATTTCTAGTTGGAAATCGTACGTTTTCAACAAATTATTTTTACAGAAAACACTTACATTTAATTGAATGGGAACCGCGTGCTTTAAAACGCGTTTCTTGTGTAATAGTCATTAGGACGAAGGTTAATTATAGGCGAATGTAAACTACGCTGCAGAATTGCGTCCAATCCGATAAACTAAATATGTCTCAAATAGTTTCCTAAGGTCCAAAGTAGGGAGGGGTTAAATCCCAAATTGGAGGATTAGAAAAGTAAGTGGTGGACTACTTTTAGCCGACTCTATTTAGTTGTACGAGATTCTTGTGCTTGCACAAAGATCTCCGAAAAGGTATTTGTATGAGCTAACAAATTTTTGTAGCTATATTATATAAATATATTTTTAAACATACACATTTTCGCATACTATCAGTATGTGACAGTTTTTTGTACAATGTACCTTTGTATATATATACATGAACAAAGGTGGTACCCAAAAGTCTTTGTACATTTTGTACCAGTTTTTTTTGTACACGGTCCGTTTGTGCATGTACAAAGATGGTCCCCAAAAGTCTTTGTACATTTTGTACACGCAAATTTTTGGTTACTATAATATGTTATTTTAGTGTGGTAAAACAGGGTCTTTTGACTTTTGATTGTATATTTTAGCTTATTTCTGGGTTTCTAACGCCAAAAATTACTAAAATTGTCTCAAAACGGCGCAAAGCGCTTAAAAATTTGACGTTTTTCCATTCTAAATACAAATTTTGCCATTTTAAAGATATATAGGACAGACAATTTTTCATATCGGAGCGAAGCGCCGAAAAATTTTTGGAATTTTACACCTTTATACAGTTTTTATCTTCACAAAAATCTTTGTACATGTACAAAAATAGTCCTGAAAAGTCTTTGTACATCAGGAAAAATCTTTGGCGAATACAAAAAACACTGTTTTGTACATGCAAATTTTTGTTTATTTTAATATGGTACAGTAACGATTTCAGTGTGGTAGAACATAGTTTTTCGACCTTTAGTAGTGTGTTTGGCTAATTTTTGGGTTTCTGAATATTTGACATTTTTCCATTTTTCCATTCTAAGCGCAGTGTTGCTTATTACAAGATTTAATTCGCATATTACAATTTTTGTAATATTTTTGATTTTGTAGTACAAGTTGTTTTAGCTTTCTCAGTCGAGTTTTATGTGTGAATTCCATCAAAAGCTCATAAAAATTTCGGCACTTCGCGCCGAACTAATATTATCAACTAAATTCAGGCCGAATTATCACATTCAGAAGCACGGTCTTTCTGTATTCGGAGAAGATTTTTGCTGATGTACAAAGACGTTTCAGGACCGTCTTTGTATATGTACAAAGATTTTTGAAGAACAAAATCTGTAAAAAGGTGTAGAATTCCTTATTGCAAATTCTACCATTCTAAAGATTTTTAGGGGTAGGCGGCTGCAAAAATGGAGCCGCTTACCCCCTTCCCATTAAAATGGCCGAGAAATATACATGTGACAGGGATTTGGACCATCCCCCATCCACGCTTTGAAGCCCCGAACTTCTTTGAAAGTCAGAAAATATTTGACCACCCTCCCCCATTTTTTGGCGAAAAGCTGCGCTTTTTGGCTATTTTTATGTGTTTTTACCATTTTTGATCTAGTAGCTAACCCCCTCCTTCTTAAAATGGCGAGGGACCCCTACCCTAGATTTCCATCCGTTACATGTATACTGATTTACCCTCATAAAATTTTAGGCAATTACATGCATGTTTTATAGTGATAGTTTTTCTATTTACTCTAGCCACGTTCTAAAATAATATATCACTTCGTGAAATTCTAATAGTTAAGTACACTTTTGCCTTACTAAAAAATTAAGTTCGAAAAATTCAAAAGGTTTTCACCGAAAATCGTCTGACAGTGACTTGTGTCTTGGACTCTGGGGGTAATACCCCTCCCCCTTATGGGAATGTGTGATGTATCATTTATTACATCCAATTGCTACAACAGCAGTAGCAGTAGCGAAGATTCAAATGATATAGAGTGTGATAATAGCAGCGACATAGACTTTATTGATGATTCAGACAATGAAACACTGGACTAAATTTGTTTCTTGTGACATAAATAGTAATAAAACTTGATATTAAAAGGCGCGCCTAACTTTGCGCTTGCCATTTACTAATGACTGGAGCAGTAGCTCATTATTTTTTCCTATGCCCATCCCAAGTATGTGTCATGCAATAATATTTTCCTTGTCTGACCCCAGCAACCCCGGCCCCCGGCCCGGGCCGGGGCCGGGGATTTTTTCAGCCCCGGTACCACCCGGCCCCGGCCAAAAAAGTCGCCCCGGTCGATCACTAGTTGTAGAGAGGTGAAACTACAAAAATTTTTCGGCGCTTTGCGCCGAATTGCTTTAATTTTTACTTGTTATTAATGTTTAAGCTGCGCGGCGCCAATCGCAGCATTTTTATTGATAATAAGCCAAAGTATAATAGAAGCAAAAACTTGGATTTTTGTATATCTTGTCTAGTTAAACCAAAAAACATGCAAAAAAATATGAAAATTTTTTTGTTCTTTTAAATTTCAAACAGCTTTTCGCGCTTTTTTCTTTTCTTCTCCTTCATTGCTATGCTTCCTCCCGTAATTTCAGCCCTTATTATTTATTTCTGACAAATGTGTAAGTCCTTGGATTGAGCCATCTAATCGTCCCACCCAACACCCACATAGAGAGTTGCCTGCAACTTTGCAAGTATGACTCAGATTTTCACCAAATTTTTTTCCGTGCTTCAATTTATCATGTTCGACCATTTTAGCAGAAAAATTATGGCATTCCATATTCGTTTTGCTCGTTTTCTAAAAGTACCATATTCTTAAGTTTAGCCCTTTCAAAATACTAAAAAATAAACTTTAGAAGAGCAGATTTTCTTGTTCAGTACTGAGAACATGTTGAAAGAAAGCGCAGGAAAAAAATGTCATCTGTCTATGATCCATATTACAAAAACTATGGGTTTTTAAACAAACAAAAAAACAAAAAGCATTTATTGCAATGTCTGGGAAAAAACACAAATGCAAAAAAGGGATGATACTCGATAAAAAAATGACAATATTTTAAATGACACACATGACAACATACGAGTATACACGACTACAACGTTAGCAATAGGGGCATACAGTCACAAAGGTGACAACTTACGCATGCCCCTTTAAAACAATTGACAGATCGATAGTACTGAGTCTGCGTTCTGCGTTTGAAAATTCCTAGGTTAGTTGAATTTACAACATCATTTGAAAGCGAATTCTGCAGATTTAAGTATCTATGACTGAAATCATACTTGAGAATATTGGAACGAGCCAGAGGAACAATAAGCTTAAAATTATCGAGTGGAGCGAGTACAATTGTCATTGAAAGCGAAAAAATCGTCATGAAGAATATGGACTGTCCAGTAATAATTTGAAAATACAAATAAAATGAATACCGCGTAATTTGAGGCGTTCTAAAGACAGTTTAATTAAACAATCGTTATAAGACGAACTGCTCTTAAAGCCAAAAATACTTCAGCGTAAACTTGCGCTGAACTCTTTCAATATGGTCAATATCTCGAATACAATAAGGATTCCAAACGGAAGAGCAGTATTCAAGTAATGGACGAAGATATATCTTAAATACACGAGATAAAATTTCATTATCACGAGAAAAGAATAACTTCAGAATCAAATTAGGGCGTTGAGAAGCTTTTTAATTATTTCGTGATAATGCTGTTGAGATTTCAAATTTTGAGACATTAGAACACCTAAATCACGGACACATTCAGAATCAGAAGGCAAAGGTTGATTCTCAATGAAATATTGATGTTTTGGATTTTTATAACCCATGTACAGAACTGAGCATTTATTGATAGATATCTGAAGCTGCCATTCAGGCGACCACATATAAAGCTTATTTAGATCATTTTGAAGTACAGCATTACAAGTGGTTTCTTTAATTAGCCTCTTCCTGACCTAAGCAAGCATCTTCTCGACCAAAGTATTCGAAGATTCAAACAGCTGAATGCAGAATCACATGTAGATACCCAGTTTATGTCGACCTAAGCATCTATACATTGACCTAAGCATTTACACATTGACCTAAGCATCTACACATCGACCTAAGCATCTATACATCGACCTAAGCATCTATTATACATTGACCTAAGCATCTATACATTGACCTAAGCATCTATACATCGACCTAAGCATCTATACATCAATCTGGAGCAACCTCGACCTAAGCAGCTTGAAACACCTCTTCAGATAAACTATGCCTAAGCCTGAGTATAATAGGAGCAAAAACTTAGATTTTCGTAAATCTTATCGAGTAAAACCAAAAAAACGTGCAAAAAAATGAAAATTTTTTTAAGTTTCTTAAAATTTCAAACAGCTTTCCGCGCTTTTTTTCTTTTTCTCCTTCATTGCTATGCTTCCTTCCATAATTTCAGCCCATATTATTTATTTCTGACAAATGTGTAAGTCCTTGGACCGAGCCATTTAATCGTCCCACTCAACACTCAAATCGAGAGTTGCCTGCAACTTTGCAAGTATGGTTCAGATTTTCGCCAAATTTTTTCCGCGCTTCAATTTATCATGTTCTACCATTTTGGCAAAAAAATTTGGCATTTCGTATTAGTTTTGCACCTTTTCCAAAAGTACCATATTCTTAAGTTTAGCCGCGTTTACATCATTAGGTAATTTGTTCCAAATTTTCAAATATCTTTGGGAAAAGTCGTTGAGGTGAGCATTGGAAGGGACTTCTGGTAACGTGAGTTTATGACGATTAGTAGCTCGAGTATTGTTTGAACAAAAAATAAAAAATTCATTAGCATTAATACAAGATAAACCGCTAATTATTTGATACATGAGACATAGACATATATGGAGATGACAAAGTTCTAAAGAAAAAAGGTTAAGAAGTTTTAGGCGTTAAAGATAATATAAATTGCTATGAAAACCAGAAAGGCGTTTAGTAAATTTACGCTGAACATTTTCAAGACGATTTATATCAATTGCATAATATAGATTCCATACAGAAACAGAAAACTCAATCATCAGTATGCGTTATTTCTGTTGAAACTTGAATTTCCTTCCTTCAGTAAAGCATTTCAGCTAATTCTGAAGTCGCTTTTGACGATAAAAACTAATTTATTCTGGCTATTTTCCATTATGGCCATGAATACGGAATTTCAAATAAAGGCATAAAAATATCCTCGAGCTTAGCTTAATCTTTCAAAAAAGAACCATTTTCAGTGAAAAATTCAAAAATAAAAAATTTTTTAATTTTCTGTTTCCATTTTTTCGGATTTTACTTATATACCTACCCATTTTTTCATTTCCATTTTGGGGCTTGACCTAACCCATGTTTCCATTTTCCATTTCCGGGTTTTACTTATTTTTTATTTCCAAGTTTCATTTCCGAATTTTACCCATTTTTTATCTCCATTTCTGGATATTACCTACACCCGATGAATGCCCAGTCCTGAGAAAAACTCATAGGCGTAACCAGAATTTTCGCTAGGGGTAGGAATCCCAAAACATTTTTTATTCTAAAAAACGCAGAGGTTGTTAAATAACATGTTTTCTGAGCTTTTCGCATCGTCATGCACTGCTTAAGCAATGAAAAAAATTTATGTTTTTTCGAAATTTTTTATGTTTTCGACGGAAAAAATGCTTATAATGCGCACGAAACGCTAATTTTTTAACTTTACCCGCAATTAAACAATAGAAACTACCGAAAGATAGAAGAATTCAACGCGAAGCGCCGAATTTTCCGACTTCACGTCACAGAACAGCTAAACAGCCCAAAAAGGCGAACCCAAACAAAGCTATACAGCAATAGTTTTTCGGCCAAAATCGCTGTATAGCTATCACTTTTTCAGAGCTCATGGGGAGGGAGTTATACCCCCCTCACTCCCCATGCTCATGTATGGAAAATTTTCCATTTGCAGGATTTTACCCGTTTTTTTAATTTCCGGCTTTTTTCCATTTCTCGGCTTTTTTCCATTTCCCATTTTCGGATTCTATCCATTTTCCATTTCCGTTTCCGGGTTTTACCTTTTCCCGCATTCGTTTTGCAATCGCTTTGCTAGCATTGTATGCAGTGCTCGCAAGTTGCTTTGTTTGCACAATTTGAACGCTTATAGACGCATGTGGTGTGGGCAGGCCCATATCTAGGGGGGATGGGGGAGGGGTACATGCCCCTTTCCCCTCCAAAACGAAATATGAGAATGATTTTTTCCTTCACTTTCCCTCCCTTTGCCTTTTGAGCCAAAAATCGCAACAAAAAAATTTGCAGCGCTTCGCGCCGACCTTTAAATTATAATTAGAGTCTTATTAGTCACAAGCGCGCGGTTTAAACACTCCATTTTTAGTCTGTATACGGCCTAAAGCGTATTTTGCATCTATGTCTCCTGTTTTGCATAGGTTTTATGCAAAAATGAGATTTGTTCAATAGGGTTTCCATTGGATTCCACCATATTGAAGACGCTTGGCTTGCAAAATTCACAAAATGTACAGCTGTAGTGCTCGTAAAAGGTTTTTTAATTCATCCTTCGTTCCCACTTACGTTTTTGAACAATTTTTGGTCTTGCCCCCCCCCTCCTGCCCCCTGAATCAGAACCCTTGATACGGGACTGGGTGTAAACCTTATACCTTATTTTTTTCTAACAAGGTCTATAAAAAACATCAAAAAATAGATAGGCATAGGCGTAGCAAGGATTTCTCTTAGGGAAAACTTAAAATGTTTCAGTTTAAATGTCAATAAAAACCTATAAAAATGCATCATTGTTGGGAAGATACATGCACAGCATGGGAATTCTGGGGGTGACATGTCCCTTTTCGGGTCCAAAAATGGTTGGTACGCGTCAAAAATATAGTTTTTTTAGCGTTTCTGACGATGCTCTATCATTCTAGAGCAGAAAAACAAAAAATTCGAAAAAAATCAAAAAATTCGGAACAAATTGAACAACATGTAGTCAAAACATAAGTACAATAGCGCGAAGCGCCGAATATTTGGCTCTTCTGAGCAAATAGATATGTAGCTAAGAACGCTTTGAAAAACATCTTTTTTACAACTTTTTAGAAAATTTCTGGAAACTCTAAAAGAATTGCCAGGCACGTAGCTCTGGGGTGAATGGGGGGGGTCCTGACCCTCCAAAATTCAGAAAAAACCGGAAAAATAGGACTTTTCGAACGTTATTTTGTGCTATTTTCGGCCTTTTTGGACCCCGGACCCCCAAAATTAGTGTTGGCCCCCACAAAATTGGACGGCCAGCTACGTGTCTGAGAATGGAGTTTTTTCAGGGTCAAATGACTCCTCTGGAACCAGAGGGGTTTGTCATGACCATGGATGCAGTGCATGGTCATCTAGGGGGTCTGACTAATTGAGATTGTTTAGGACCAAAATGACCTGAAAAACTAGAATACCTAATCGCTAAGATAGCGGTTAAACTACGGTATTCCACGGTTTCTGGTCAATAGCACTTTAAGAATTTTTTTCAGTCTTTATCCAATTTCAGCCTTGATTTCCTCTAGCAAATTTTCAAAACAGTTGCGGAGTTAGTTTGATTTCCAATGTGGGGTTGCTCAGCCGTCGTGGGGTCAAGTCATTTGACCCTTTATTGACCCTGTGTCCATGGATAGAGCCCTGCAAAATTCTGTAAAAAGGACACTTGAATTTTGAGTCGTAACGTTGAATTTTTCGCAAAATTAGCCGATTCACGGCTCTGAATTCACCCTAAAAAGAGTCAGAGTTCATCAGATGATTCATAATCATCGCCAAAAAATTTGCTGTCATTCTTGCTTCTTGATCAAATCTCATTTTCTGCATAAAGCCTGTGTAGAGCAGAAGACATTTAGCAAAGTGGGAGTGAAGGAATAAAGTAATTATCAGATATTATTTTGGGGATGGGGCACGTGCCCCCTATCCCCCTGGATACGGGCCTGAAGGGAATCCTTCTGCTTTAGGGCTAGGGTTCTGGGGTGGCGCGCTCTAGCTCCCCCCAGCGAGGTCTGTGAGCAGAGCCCCGTAAAGTTTTGAAAATAAGTGTTTACTTGGTAAATCAAATTTAATGTTAAAATTTTCACAAAATTGTCCCAACCTTGGTTCTGAATTCAGCTAATATGTAAAATTGATTGGCGCTAAGCACGGAAATTTTTAATATTATAACGCCAGAATTACTATAAGGATACTTAAAACGCATGAGATTCGAATCATTTATAGACTTTTATCATATGTTATGCTATACAGCTTTTATGGCGCCAAAATCATTGCAGTTCTTTGTTGTCATAAATTCATAAGAATTGTCAGAACTGGAAGAGATAAGTGCGAATCGCCGACTTTTTGAGTTGATTCTCAAAATATTGCAGAAGAGCATTGCGCAACCGTATAGCGCCATTTCTGAAAATTCTAAGTCTTCCACAGAGGGAATCCCCCTTACCCCTTTTGCTGGCTACTCCAGTGCTGGTAGGTATGTTTTATCTTATCGCAAAACGGAGTTTGAAAAAAATTTCGATTTCAGTTCAGTTTGGCTGGTTCTATATTGATATCGTATTTTAAACTGGGCCATGTTTTACACTTAATGCTATGCGGCTTTATGTTTTGCGCTTTAGAAGAATATAAGGTGTTTCGTATTTGGTCCGTATGAGACTTGAGAACGCCGAAATGAGTTTTTTGAAAATGTTGGCGCATCCTGAATCAACGGTGTTTGGCCTCTATTTTCAAACGATAGTTTGACTATAAATTTATGAATTAGAGGCTAAAGCTTCCACTGGGGGAGGGTCTAAATTTTTCAAATTTTTTTACGTCCACGACATGACGGAAGAAGCGTTACTGATGCTAAATGTACGCGAAGCTCAGATTTTTTTGGCGTTTCCTGCTCAAATCGTGCGATACGCCAAAATTTGCTGAGGTTTCTATTACTAGTGAGACTGACAAAGCTCAAAAACGCTTGAGCTGCGATTTTCGGCACTTCCGCAAAATAAGTAGTGACTTATGTTATGGAAATAATGGACTGTGACAATTATTTCTATCCTTATCACGACATCTACAAATTACGTCGTACTAGTTACTATTCTGTAGATCGAACAACCTGATTATTTCTGTAGGTAACAGTGATAATATTAAGCTTTTGCGTTTCGCAGAGCGCGAAAATTTGCTGTAGTATAAACGCTCAAAACTCCAAGTCACTAATTTTCTTTCATTGCAGTATTAAATGCAGCCGTTAGCTTATCCGTTCGCTTTATTAATTTATATCATTACTGGATATTCTTTTAAAGGCTGTTTTTCAAAATAGTGGGTCCTATCAATGGACTTACTTTTGCTATCACTGTCCACCATGATCGGTTGCAAACGAAGGAATTAAGCGCTTCGAATTTATGGGGAACTGTAATTTGTAACATGATTTCGTTTGCAGTTTGGAAGATTTTTTATACTTTAACTTATTTTCAACACATAAAGTTGCTAGTTTCCTAGAATGCCACATTCTGATATTTTCTTTTCATTTTTCCGCATTTTCCTGACATCCGTGAAATGTGGATACAGCTGGATAAAAAGCGTTAAAAACTATTTTCGGTCGTCTGCCTGCCCATGCGATGTATCTTTTTACCTGTGCTTAAGTCGGTATTTGGACTTAATCTGATGCAACTGAATTTCATAGTGAGAACAATTCTGATTCTCGTAATCTCAGTCATTAGGTTGAATTTCGTGAGATGAGTCGCAAAGTGATTTTTTTCGCCCACAATATCACTTTTCGACCGTATAAGACCTTTAAAAATTTTTGACTCTATAAAAATTTTGATTTCGTCCACTCTGACCAGTGTTTTTTTTGTTTAAGGTCCGTTCGTACATGTACAAAGATGGTCCCTAAAAGTTTTTGTACATTTCGTACACACAAATTTTTGGGTACTTAATATGGTACAGTAGCGATTTTAGTGTGGCAAAAACAGAGTTGTTCGACCTTTGCTTACGTATTTTAGCAATTTCCAGGTTTCTGAGGGCAAAGATCAGTAATAATCGTCTCGAAACGGCGCGAAGCGCCAAAAAATTGTACATCGCGAAAAATCTTTGCCGAATACAAAAAAGCCTTGACTCTGACAAGTGAAAGATTTTCTGGCCACCCTCGAGTATTTTCAGTGTACTGCGTGAAGTGCTCCCGACGTCAATCACGAAGCTTTTTTAGTGAAAGTATCCTAAATTTATTCAATTACGGAGTTTTTGCGGAGCGGTAATGTTTTGAACTGTGAATTAAAATTGTGTGCAAGATAATATTTAGAAAAAAGGCTGTCCGATTTTAAGCTTGAAAATTGGCTTTACTGATTCAAAAAATGGTTATTCGGATTTGAAAAGTGGTTGGTTTGGTCTAAAAATTGATTGTCCGGGTCCAAAAATGGATTTTCCTGCTGATCCCAACAAGTGATTGCTGGTCTAATTTAAAAAGTAGTTGCCTAGGTCGAAAAGTATGATTTTCAGGCTTTATTTTGCATAAAAAATATACCCATCCGGACGATCCCTTCCCCGTGCTAACGAAAATTTCGGGTACAAAGGCGTTTTTTGGCGAAATTGTGATTCTAACGCTTTTTAACGTACTTTCTAGCGAAAATTCCAAAAAATGTTACTTGGTTCGTGCCGAGTGTCATACTTTATGTTTATTCAGCCTGAAGCGCGCGATTTGAACACTCCACCATGAATCTAACATACAATCTAAAAGATTTAGCATTCGTCTTGCCTATTTGTTTAACGATTTCTATCTAGCACATATGTTTGAAGACAAAATGGCTTTTTTAAGCGCAGTGACGTCTGTTTTTATATCAAATTAGTGCATGGCAATCGCATTATCATTCCTGATGTTGTATTAGGTACGAAGGTATTGGTTTCTAAATTTATTGAGCATTAAGAAGACAATAATTGTTATTTATTATGAATTTCTTGATTTATTCAAATCTAAAAAAACATTGATTAAGAAAAACATTGATCTGCAGAATATCATGACATTCGTAAAGAGCTAAATTGAAAAGCAAGAGGACGTGGTTTACTGACACTAAATGTAACATAGGTATTAAACTGGTAAAAAACTGGCGTGCTTATGTAATCTGTCCCGAGCGCTAATGAAAAACGTTTTAATAAGAAGAATTTCAAAAAAATTTTCAGAAATTTTTCGCTCTATTCCATATTGATGTGCTGCAAATTTATCGTTTAAATAATGTATACAACTAATTCCTCATCATGTAGTTGTCGAATAATTTCCTAGCTTCTGTCTTTGTATTTAATCTTTACGATAAACAAAGAAAAAGAATACAGAAAATGAATAATTCGACACAAAGCGCTGAAAAAATTCGACATGTTCTGCATGTCTAGCTCAAGTTTGAGCGGTTTTGGGAAGGCAATAAGACAAAAACTATTGATAAACAATAAATCAGGCGCTAAACGCCGAATAATTTAGAGTTTACTAGCTCAAAAGTATGCCAAAAACATGTTTTTGTGGTGTTTGAGACCAACTTCGAGAATTTGTCAATTTTCCCTTTGGGGAACCCTCGTGTTAATCAAAAATTATTTTTAATTTCTGAGGGGACTGCCCCAGCCCACACCTGTGCGTGGGGGGTTTGGGGGGATATGCACCCCCCAGAAACCAAAATGCCCCCCAGAAATCAAGATACCCCCCAGAATTCAATTTTTGAAATTTTTTTCCGTTTTTTTCGCAATTTTTAATGCCAATGGATAGTGCTTGATGAGAAACGTCGAAAAATGGTGTTTTTATCGCCATACCACCATTTTTAAGGCCATTTTTCGACTTTCAAAAAATCTTGCACACACCCCCCCCCCAGAGTTTTCTTGCTGCCCACGTATGCCCCAGCCCCTGAAGACAGACCATTGCGTTAACAATAATCGCTTTGAAGCTTTCGTACGTTGTACAAAAATGTCTCTGAAATTCTGTTTACAAACCTCGAATTCCAAATCCACTTAAAAAAACTAAAATTGCAATATGGAAAAGAAATGTAAAAATTTAAGTAAATCATGGCATCGCTAAGTAAAGTGTGTTACTTGCATTGCATACCTTATTCAGTCATCAATTGTTATGCAGCCTATAGGTAAAAAATCTATTTCAGCTGCCCTGTTTCTTGTAATGTCCATAAGTGTCTCTTTTCCAAAAAACAAATAAGATAATGAGAATTATAATTGAAGGAAGAAAACAAATTTTCTCAAATTCAGAGAAAGCCTGAACGAGCTGACATTTATTTTCATTATTACCGTTTCTCATTCTGGTAGGTTCGAGTGTGCAAAAGCCAGTTTTTTCGATCTTCATTGCTAATCACCTCAGTAAGCATGGTCGTTACATGCACACGGTCAAAAGTTCCGGGAGGGGGTAAATCAAGTTTCCTTGAGTTGGGGGTATATGATCAATTTTTATGGCTAATTATGGCGCTGAAATGATGAGTTTATATTATTGATTTTCCCGTCACAATCCGTAAAAATGCTTTAATTTGTTGTATTTTTCTCTTCTTGAATATCCGTGATTAAATTTGCATGAAAAAATAATAACAAGGACGGTGTTGGACTGTCGACTATAGACAGAATAATGGACAAAAAATGTCTGAATGAATGAATGGACAAAGTACTGCTTCATACAAGAGCATGGGGTGAGAGAAGGGCATTAGTTCCAATTACTCCCCCTGAGCTCTGAAAAACTGATAGCTATACAGCCATTTTGGCCAAAAAACATTGCTATATATAATTTTTGGGCCTCAAAAATTAGCTAGCCTTTTTGGGCTCATAAAACTAGCTATATAGCCTTTTTGGACTCAGAGAAATACCGTATGGGCTCAGACATGTCATGCAGCTGTCTTTTCTGAGTTTCAAAAGGATATACGAGTATAACTTTTTCCTGACTCCAAAAAGGGCTAGATAGCTATTTTTAGTCCAAAAAGGCTGTATAGCTATGTATGTTTGTGAGTCCAAAAAGGCTATTTAGCTAGTTTTATGAGCCTTAAAGGCTGTATAGCTATTTTTCTGTTTTCGAAAAGGTATAACGGTTTTTACGAAGCACTCACTTATCTATCAATTTTTGTTTTTCACAACGTCTGAAAGTTTGATCTTGCGCACTTATGTACTACTCGATGCCTGAGGGGGTATGCCTTCCAAGAGTTGTGGTAGGGGGATACCCCATATCCCCCAACTGTACATATATGCGTGGTACGATATGAAAATTTTGCATTTCTTAGCGTTTTCGAGTGCCGGATAAATCTTGCCACTAATTTGTTCTAGCGACTTTCATGTGCATTTTGTCTCATTTCTTTGCTTCCTCGTTCTGTTAGATAATAACGCCACACTTGTTACAAATCTTACTCTTTTTAATTTTTATGCGTTCTTAGTGTAAAATTCTAATGGAAATGATTAAAGAATAACAATATTCCGGCATCATTTAACTGACTTACTGTCAAGCTTGTCGACCTGTTCCCACCAGCCGACTCATACATTGGCTAAATTTTTACGAAAAAGAGTAATTGCGTCCATTGCATTGCATTTAATATTTTTTTCTCGTTGCTACGACGCGTTGATATTTCTATTGGTGAATAATTTCGCCCACTGACCACGTGGTTGGACGTTTTATTCATAGACGGTGTAAAAGTGAATAATGACTAATAGTCGACGCGAAAAAATGTAAATAACATTTGTGACAGACGCAGATATCCGCAGTGATCGGTTATGCCTTTATTTATATTCCAAAATGGCATTGATTAGCCTCTGAGATTTATTGCATCTCTTAGACAGTATTTATTTATCCATTCATTTATTTTGTACGGTATTTGTTATTTCTATTTCATGCTCGACACCATAGGTGGGCAGCACCAAAATTCCGGGGGATGGGTGCAAGATTTTTCAAAGGTCAAAAAATTGTCTTTAAATGGAGGTATGGCGAAAACACACCATTCTTCAACGTTTCTCCTCGAGTACTATCCATTGTCATCCGAAAAATTGCGGAAAAAACGAAAAAAATTTCCAAAAATTGAATTTTGGGGGTGCATAACCCCAAACCCTCCTCACGCCTACGTGTGCTCGACACCGACACGAAGTCGATCGTCTTCCCCAATCGCCCCAACGGATGAGCTTGTTTTCCTTCAGTTGATTCTGGGGCAAAAACGTGATTTAAAAAAAGTTCCAAGCGTTTTTGCAATTTTTGGTCAAAAATGCGCATGTGCGTCTTTCACTCCCTCCAGTTACAAATGTCCGACTAAGGAACCTCCTCTTAAAATTTCTAAGCATTATTTTATTGTAATGCTAGTTATTATTTTATTAACTTTTCACGGTTCTTGTCTTTCTCTTTCTTAATCTTTCCTTTGACGGTTTTCTTCAATTCACTAATTTTCTTGACTATTTTTGACAATGCTTAAGATTTATAAAAGAGTTGCTTCTATTTTCACTTTTTAATTCAAAAAGTTTTAATCAGTTGCCTTATTTGTTGAAGCAAAACAGTCGACTTGCGTGAGCTCATTGTCAAAACTCAAAATAAATTTTACAAAACTTTCGATTTTTCTAATCTTTCTTGTTTTTTTAATTGGCTGATGCTTTTATTAGATTCATTGATTAATCGGTGGATAGTTTATTTTCTGTTGATCAATTCGTGAACTCCCTTTCTTCCTCGATCGTCTAGTCTCCTTTATTACTGCTTTGTAGTTTTTGACTCCTTGTATATACATGTCTTGCCTGGAGTAATATAAATACGCATCGTGTATCCCTCCCCTCCCTACTCAGACTCCCAGCCCACTTGCACGGCTCGGGTTCTCAACTTGCTCCGCAGTTAGGTACCTAGTTTCCTTGTTCTATCTTAAATTTAATTTTAGATTTGCGCACCTTGGGTTACTAATTAGTAACGCTTAAAAATTTCCTTTTATACGCATAATAGCATGCATAATGTAAGGAGCAGAGACGGGTAGAATTTTCGCGACCTATAACATTTCCGGTATAGAAACGTATATTCGGTTCGCTAGCTAGCTCGCAATATTGCGTCATGAATAATGATATGCTATGGCCCTATCGTTTCTGGTCTAATTATTCGTTTGTTTTATCAGAAATGGCTCGTTCTCGTTAAATTTAAATGCACAACGTGCATCATACGATATTAAACTTTGATGTGGGCAATGCGTTGCTTTTAAATAGGCGCTGCATAATTCGAATCGATAGCTTTCTATATTAAATTTCAGAACCGGCTCAAGCCTTATTGATTTTTAATCGCAAAAAACTAAAGATATTAATTCGCCTATCTATAGATTAATAAGTTCTTAATGCAAAACGTCATCGTGATAGGCTAATTTTATTTTTCGTTTTAGTGTCTTCGTAAAAATGTGTTCTTAGGTAAAATTTGAACATAATTCAATTCGGTAAATGTCCTCAGTTTTACATTGCGTTCATTAGACAGATTTAATTGCAGAAATAAAAAGTAATGGGGAAAGTAAAAATGTACGAGAGAGGATCTTCTTAGAACTTATCTGAAAGCATGTAATAAGTAGGTGCCTGTATAATTGTTCTTAATTTTTCTGACTTGTTAAACGTCAAGTCGACGAAAATATTGACGAACTTTTAAACATTCTGGAACAACGGTCGGAAATCGGAAGAGGCGTTAGTTGGCTATTTTTAAGGGGGTGTGCAAATGACCTATTTTCGGTCAAAATGCGAAAAAACTACTAAAAATGGTCTAAAAACGCGAGTTTCGGCCAAAAGTTGAGGGATTAAAAAATTTCAGCCTCTAACGGGATGAGGGTGTGGACGAATGACTTGAGGTGGAGATGCTCTCGTCGCCTGATGCATGTACCTTAAATCTCCAGATTACTCTGAATTGCACCAATTTTTCTTCCGAAACAATTTTGTGTGATGCTGAATCACTTTTTTACGCTGATTCTGACTATATTTTTAGATTTTTCTCAGCATGTCTAGTTCTTGAGCTATTGGGCTGTCATATATAATAACAATACGCCTGATTTGCTTATGAACACATTTTAAAGCTTGAGCCTTATTGTCACTTTAGTATTTTTGCACCTACATAATTTCAAACAGTTTCTCAAATGATTCTTTACGCCGATTTCGAATCTGTTTCTTGTTTTCAGCGAGCACGTTTGGTTTCAGAAATGACTTGGAATTAATAAAACGAGCAAAAATCCTGAAATGCTTTCTTAACGCGACTTAAACAGTATTAAAATTACAAAACTGACCTGTTGTATATTTGTTCTCAACTGTGTCAATCACTTAGAATATATATACTTTGTTAGAGCAGAAAAAGGTTGGCGATCATTCTGAATTTTTTCTTAAAACATTTTTCGAAAATTGTAAAGAATGTCATATTCTTAATAACTATACATTTTGTACATTATGTTAAAAGATGAATTTTAAAGAACTAAATGTGCTAGAGAAAAACACTAAGCAGATTTGAAATTAGCGTAAGAAATAGTAGAAGATGGCATATAATATTTTAAAGATACAGGAGTATTAAACCAGATATCGTCTTTAAACCTTTCACTATTTTATGCAAATTAGGTGAATTATTTTACAGGCCTAAATGTAGTGCGCAAGGCCAATGATATTAAAATTAAGAGGAAGATCGTGTTAAAACATTACGATATGTTTGAGTCCATAAATTATCATTTTAGCTCTAAGATTTACAAAACGTTGTTGGAAAAATCATAATTAATTTGCATAAATTTTAATAAGCGAATGTCTCAAAAACTTGACGTGATAGAGAAATTTGAAAGTCAGATTCGGAATCAGCGCGAAAAACTGACTTAGATTGTCCTCAAATTTTTCAGAAGGAAAAAAATTAAAATTTGCTGTCCAGTGATCGCGTTGACTCCTTAGGGTCAATTCTCAGAAATCACGTGCTCGGTATTTACATTTCGCTGACTCTAAGCGACTTTTTAAAAAACAAGTTCTTTTGCAGCTTAGCCTAGTTTAAAGCGAATTGTTGCATCCGGCTTTGTACATAATCTGCTCACGCCTCGTTTTACGGCTGCGGTTAATACATGTTCGGCACATTATTGCCTAATTAGTATAATTAGCGATTTATTCACTTTTTATATCAATCCGCCTACACAAACGATTATTATACGACACTTGGCAACATGCCAACGACGACCGTGAAAAGCGGTCGAGTGAAGGGCGAAGGCCGAGTGATTAGCATAAACGCCAAATACGGATTTTTGGCCGCTCAGGGTATTAATAGCAAAGTTTTCATCATTCCGTCTAGCTTAAAAATCGACGCACCGTTTCCGGCCTTAACCGACGAATTGCACATCGACGACTTGGTCACATTCGAGGCCAACGAACAAGTGGAGAGAAATGGGGCAAAATATTTGGGTACAGTGTTTATCACAAATGTAACTGCTCAAAATTTCGAGTGCGGATGGGGTCCCCGTCTCGACCATTTTAGCTGCAGGGTATCTGACCTCTAATTTTCGGCTAAAAATTGCAAAAAGCGCGTAAAGCTAAGCAAAAAAGCGCCCGAAAAAGGCGACAAAACGTGTTTTCGACAAAAATTTTGGTAGGTAGATTAAAACTTTTCTGATTTTGGGTTAGGGGACGACCATACATGATCTTGGGGGTTTCACCCCTTCCCCCGCAGAATCTTTTTTCACCCCCCCCCAGAATTGGCGATTTTTCAAAGGTTTCCTAAACTTACCTGAAAATTGGTAGAAAAAGTGTCTTTTTAAGGGTTTTTGGCTATATATTTGCTCAAAATCGCCAAATTTTCGGCGCTTCGCGCCATATATTCATGTTTTAAGCTATATATTGATCAATTTAATCGACTTTTTTCGAAATTTTTTTCATGATTTTTTGCTCTAATAGGATCGAGTATCGTCAGAAACGCCAAAAAACGATGTTTTCAACGCGTACCGGCCATTTTTGGGCCCAAAAAAGGCACTTTAGGTTTTCACCCCCCCCCAGAATCCCCATGCTGTGCATGTATGGGGACGACCAACCGATTTTGGATGGGACATCATCTGAAATCCCCTCCTCACTTGTACATGTATGCTGACGGGAATAGTTATTGGTTTTTAGAAAATTTGGGTCGATTAACGGAATAATAATAAGTGAATTTTTAGGCGATTTTCTGAAGATTTAATTAGATAGCTAAAGATTTATAATAAGAATTAATTTATGTATTATGATTGCTATCGATCTATATCATTGATTGATTTTATCGAAAGAACGTTTAATTTTATGCGATCCGTCCTTACCCTATTTGCATATTTTGGCCCTGATTAAATACTTGAAAAAATTCACGAAACATGTGAAAATATATTAAATCAATGTTTATCTTGTTTTTGATATATTTTTTCGCGTGAATGATTTATATTTTTACTTTTCGTTTGTTGTTGTGGTTCTTCGCCTAATTTTTATGTCCAATTTCGTCGTCTATGCAAAACTGTCAAAAACTTGTGACAAAGTCAAATTAAATAATGCGACGTAATTAACAAAATTAATTTCACATTGATTGTTATCTTCAGCGTAACATTATTTCCTTTTGATAATAAATTAATATTTATAAGAAATAATAATAAATAAATAATTGATTAATAAATAATAAATAATAATGAGATCCTCGATGCTCAGTTGGGAACGCTTTCACCTCTGATCGCATCGGTCCGGGTTCTGCTCCTGCTGAAGTCGTGTTTTTCTGCGGTAGCCAGCTCGGGCCAACCCATGCTTTTATCCTTAGGTCGATAAATGGGAAGCGAAGCTATGTTCGTAGCTTGCATAACCTTTGGGGAGTCGCGACCACACCTTGGCGTGGAGGGTTTGGGGGGTATGCACCCCCTTCCCCGAGAATCCAAAATACCCCCCGAAATTCAATTTTTGAAAAATTTTTTTTTCGCACGTAACACCATTTTTAAGGCCATTTTGTGACCTTTCGAAAATCTTGCACCCCCCAGAATTTTGGTGCCGCCCACCTATGGTCGCGACGACCTCTTGTGGCATCTAACGACGTAACACACGGTTCTGGTGCGCAAGCGATTCCCAGGCCCGGTTCCAGATAGCTCTTAGGAGTAATAGGAGTTAGGATTCAAAGTAAATCGGGTTGCGTACAGTGTTTTTTCGTACAAGGTCCGTTTGTACATGTACAAAGATGGACCCTAAAAGTCTTTGTACATTTTATACACATAAATTTTTGGTTACTATAATATGGTACAGTAGCGATTTTAATGTGTAATAATAGAGTTTGGTTGTGTATTTCAGCTAATTTATAGGTTTATGAGGGCAAATCATTGAGAAACTTCTTAAAACGGCGCGAAGCGCCGAAAGATTTGACATTTTGCTTTCGAAATTCAATTTCTGCCATTAAAAAGATATATAGAACACACAATTACTAATTTTGACGTCAAGTGCCGAAATATTTGCGAATTTTAGACCTTTTTTTGCAGTTTTTGTCTTCCCAAAAACCTTTGTACATGTACAAAGCCGGTCCCGAAAAGTCTTTGTACATCGGGAAAAATCTTTGCCGAATACAAAAACACCGTGTGCAGATGTTAGAATAACTTACTCCTAGGCCAGGAGTGTAGGAGTAGGGCTAGGAGTAAAAAACTAATTATCAAGGAGTAAAATTAAAATTGGGTTGCGGATGTCTAGGACTAAGGTTACTCCTAGGCAGGCCCGTATCCAGGGGAGGGGGGCGGGGGGGCCTGCCCCCCCCCGAAATGGGAAAAAATTTTTGTTTTTCCCAAGGGTCCCCCAAAGGGAAAAATGAAAAATTGGCGAAGTTGGTCTGAAACACCGCCAAAACAGGTTTTTAGCGTATTTTTGAGCTAGAAAACACAAAATTTTCCGGCGCTTCGCGCCGGATTTATTGTTTATGTAAGGTTTTGTCTTCTAAACCGCTGAAAATCGCTCAAATTTGAGTTAGACATGGAAAGTATGTAATTTTTTCTAACGCTTTGCGCCGGATTCATTGTTTAGCTATAGTTTTTACCCTCTAGCTCACTCAAAACAGCTCAAATATGAGTTATGACATGGGAACAGGCCTGTATCCAGGGGGCGGGGGGCCTGCCCCCCCCGGAATAGGGAAAAATTTTTGTTTCTCTCAAGGGTCCCCGAAGGGAAGAATGAAAAATTGGCGAAGTGCGTCTGAAACAGCGCCTAAACAGGTTTTTAGCGTACTTTTGAGCTAGTAAACTCAAAATTTTCCGGCGATTCGCGCCGGATTTATTGTTTACGTATAGTTTTGTCTTCTGAACCGCTAAAAATCGCTCAAATTAGAGTTAGATATAGAGAGCATGTCAATTTTTTTCTAGCGCTGTGCGCCGGATTCATTGTTTAGTTATAGTTTTTGCCTTCTAGCTCACTCAAAACAGCTCAAATTTGAGTTATCACATTGGAAACATGAAATTTTTTCCGGCGCTTCGCGCCGTATCTATTGTTTATATATGTTTTTTTGTCTTCTAGTCCGCTCAAAACAGCTCAAATTTGAGGTTGATTTGCAGATCATGTCAATTTTTTCGGCGCTTCGCGCCGAATTATTAATTATCCGTATTGTTTTTCTCTGTAAAGCAAAATGATTAAGTACAAAGGCAAGAGATAAGAAATAATTCGCCGATTAGGTGATGAGAAATCAGCTTAAATGATAAATTTGCTGTATATCAAAATGGAATAAAGTGAAATTTTTTTAATTTTTTTGTTGAAATTTTTCTTCACCGTTGTATAGAGCTCGCCGAGATACGCTCAGAACTGTCTTTATTTTCGCCTATCTCCTAATGGTTCTCGAGATATCTGGTCTCAAAAATTTTCGGCCCCCCCCCCCCCGAAATAAAATCCTGGATACGGGCCTGCTCCTAGGCGTTGTCTACGATTTTCTATGATGCTTTTGACTCTGCTAAAAGTCATTTGTCTTGCAAAATCTTGGCAATATATATTTCCAGTTATGGTGCAAATGATGTAATTGCGTGCAGGAAGCTTTTATCCAAGCCCCGGATTAATTGTTTATTTTGAGACAACAGACTAAGCCGGACGACCGATTGATTGTTACACGTACTCTCGTCCTAAATTTTTTTACTCCTAGATTTCTCCCAGGTCTTTAATGCTAAACCACTCCTAGCCAGTAACTAGGAGTAACAATGTCGATCGCTCTTTATTTACTTAGAGCAACATCTTCAACCCCTTTCAGGAGACTCCTACCCAAAGAGAAAGTTTACTCCTAGACTCCTAGCTCCTAAACTCCTAGACATCCGCAGCAGAGCCAGGGCCAGTGGCGGATCAAGGATTTTCTTGGGGGGCGGTACCCCTAAAGGGGGGCGGAAGCCTGACTTCGGCGGAAAAATTAGCCGTTTTAACCCAATAATCGCTCAAAAATCCTTAATTTTACGCACTATTTTGAGCCAATGGGGGGCAGCCGCCCCGCACCTTCCCCTTAAATCCGCCCCTGGCCAGGGCCACCTGATTTTGTGCGCTTGAGCCTGCTTTAATCTATAATTAATAAATAAATAAAGTAATCCAATTTGAAGCCGTTGACGGCAGCGTCAAAGTGAAACAGCGCGGCCGCGACGTCCTGGTCGAAGGCGAGGGAAAAATCGTTCGATTGGACGCCGTTCGCGGCTGCTTCGGCTTCATCGAGTCGAGCAAAGTGGGCAGCGTTTTTTTCAACGTTTCGGCGGTGAGACCGAACGTCGGCGACGTGTCCAAAATTTTGAAGGTGGGCCAAAAGGTCAAATTTCGCGCTTTGCCCAATTCCGAGCAGCCTAACTGCAAATGGCGCGCCAGCGTCGTTTGCGCGTCTGCCAAGGCGAACGAATTTTTGTACGGCGTCGCCGTCGTCAACGGCGGCGGCGGCGGTGGTCGCAACAAACTTGGCGCCGCGCCAAACGCCGCGCGTAACGCGTCGTCGGGCGGAAAAAATAAGAAAGGTGCGTTCGATTGTTTTTTACAGATTAGATTAATTGGTGCTTCGACTGAGAATTTTTTTAAATTTCTTCTTAATTAAAGATAGGAGGTCCGCGGCCATGTTAGGGAGGTAAATGACCTCCACGTTTATGGTTAAAATGGCCGAAAACAAGCAAGTTTCGGCCAAAAATCGAAGGAGGGTAAAAATATTCTGTCTCTGAAGGATGGTGGACGACATACAAGAGCATGGGAGTATACCCACACCTGGGCGTGGGGGTTCGGGGGTATGCACCCCCCCCCCGAGAAACCAAAATACCCCCCACCCCAGAAATCAAAATACCCCCCCCAGAATTCAATTTTTGAAAAATTTTTTCGTTTTTCTCGCAATTTTTTGATGTTGATAAATAGTGCTTGATGAGAAACGTCGAAAAATTGTGTTTTTTACGCCATACCACCATTTTTAAGGCCATTTTTTAACCTTTGAAAAACTTGCTCCCCACCCTACCCACCCCCCCCCCAATTTTCTTGCTGCCCACGTATGCATATACCCTATCTTGAGCTGAGAAAAAGTGATTGCTATGTAGCCTTGTTGGGCTCAGAAAACTAGCTATATAGCCTATTTTTGACTCAGAAACATACCGTTTAAGCTCAGAAATCTTATATACATAGACGTCCTTTCCAGTGTTTTTTTTTGTACATTTTGTACATGCAAATTTTTGTGTACTATAATATGATACTGTAGCGATTTTAGTGTTGTAAAAATAGAGTTGTTCGACTTCCGGTAGTGTACTTTAGCTAATGTCTGGGTCCCTAAGGGCAAAAATCACTAAGAATCGTCTTAAAACGGCGGCAAGCGCCGAAAAATTCGAAATTTTTCCTTTTGAAATGCAATTTATGCCATTTTAAAGATATATAGAACACGGAATTGCTCGTTTCGGCGCGAAGCGCCGAAAATTTTCTACGAATTTCAGACTTTTTTTGCAATTTTTGTCTTCCTGAAAATCTTTGTACATGTACAAAGACGGTCTCGAAAAGTCTTTGTACGTCGGGAAAAATCTTTGCCGAGTACAAAAGAAACACTGGTCTCTTCTGAGTTTTAAAAAGATGTATATATAGCTATTTTCTCGACTCCGAAAAGGGCTAAATAGCTATTTTTAGTCCAGAAGGGCTATATGTCTAATTTTCTGAGCCCCAAAGGACTATAGAGCCATTTTTACGGAACAATTAGCTATCTAGCAATTTTTGGTTTTCACCTTCCTCCCCCTCTGGAAGTTTGACCTTGCGCAGCTATGCTGGACGACCAACTTTACACGAGCGCTGCGTCATCCCCCTATTGCATGTATTGGTAGACTCCATTTTTTGGCAAAAGCTTGCATTTCAGGCCACTTTTAGTCATTATTTTGACATCTTTGGACAAAAATGGATTATCATTCACTCCCCAATCTTTCGTTAAAAAATGGTCGGCTACCTCGCTTACAAGATTTTGAGCTGTTATGCGACTGAAAACATTAGTAACATGCAGTGGCGGATCCTGGATTTTCCTAAGGGGGGCGGTACCCCTAAGGGGGGCGGAACCCTGACTTAAGCGGAAAAATTAGCCGTTTTAACCCAAAAATCGCTAAAAAAATCCTTAATTTTGCGCACTATTTTGGGCCAATGGGGGGGCGGCCGCTCCCCCTCCCGCCTTCCCCCTAAATCCGCCCCTTGTAACGTGTTTCGGAAAATGGGGATCCCACCATAGGTGGGAGGCACCAAAATTCTGCGGGGGTGTGCAAGATTTTTCAAAGGTCGAAAAATGGTCCTAAACATAGTGGTACGGCGAAAAACTACATTTTTAACCTTTCTCACCGAGCACTATCCATTGGCATCGAAAAATCGCGAAAAAAAATTCAAAAATTGAGTTCTGGGGGTATTCGGCCTTCTGTTGGGGGTTTATACCGCCAAACCCCCCTCCCCCACGCCCACGCCTGGAACCGGTCGTTACCACAAAGACTCAGATTTATCAGCCTCCGTTTTTTCGCAACAACTGCGTTTTGGACCAGTTTTATTGGTTTTTTTTTCATTTTCTATATGTGTAATCGCAATGTGTTTAACATATAATAATCCGTAAAATGGATTAGTAAAATCGATACTACATAAATTACGCTTAATAAATCGATATATAAATTAATTACCTAACACTTGAATGAGTGTCTGTGTTGCTGAATGGAACTTTGTTTCATAATTTCATTCGACGTTTATCCCTGGCCAATATATATTATGTTTTGATGGTTTAAAGAGCGTATTTGGCTTACTGTATCGAAAAGTCGTTTTCGTATTCTTTGTTTTTTCGCGATATTTCGATGCCGAATTGCTCAGTTTAAATCATTTGAGATGTTTGAACGGTTTACGGTAATGCGGTCTTGAACAGATTGGATTTTGTTCGGACAAAATGGCGCAGTGCAAACCTTTGTATTTAATTTCAAATTTTAGTTTAAACTTGATGTAACGAAAATTTAAAAAAAAACTATAAATTTGATTGATCGGTTTTGCGCAGAGCGTCGAGTTTTTATGAAGCCTGTCAGAAATTGCAATTTAGCGAAATCCGTTTTTCCGTTTTACTTTTAAAATTAATTCTAAATTTGAAGCGGTGCGAATTTATGGTGTAAAGCTGAAAATTTTATGATTTTCGTTTTACAATGCAACGGAATTTCATCCAATTTGGATAGAATTATCCGATTCACAGGCACTTAGCTGGCCGTTCTATTTTGGGGGACCAACACCAATTTTTGGGGGGACCAAGCCCAAAAAGGCCAAAAATAGCACAAAATAAAAAGTCCGATTTTTTCTGAATTTTGGGGGGTACGAACCCCCCCCCCCCATTCCCCCAGAGATACGTGCCTGCCTATGCAAAAAACGTCACCTTCGTCGATTGCTTGTATTTATAAGCATCGAATTCGCATTTTAAATTTTTAATATAAATTTTTAAGCATACATTCCGGCTCAGGGTCAGAAAAAGGGAGGCGTCGGTGCGGCGCGGTCCGGCTCGGCGGACAACAGACGCCAAAACGGCGTCCGGGCTTGCCGTTCCGCCTCGTCGTCGTTGCACCTTTCGTCCGAGAATTTGACCGGCGCCGCCAATTGTTGCTCGCCGGGTCCGTCCGGCGATCCGGCGCCGGCGATCAATCGCTCGACGCCCACGCACCGGAGCGTCGGCGGCGCCGGTTCGCCCGCCGCCGCAGCCGCAATGTCTTACTGTAGCAGCGTTAAGGCGGCGTACGGTTCGCCGGCGTCGTCGGTCGCCGGCGTCCGTTCGTCGCCGCCGGCTAGCGCGCTGACGGCTTGCAATGGCGCCGACGCCTCATCGTCGTCGTCGCTGGCTACGGTAATACCGTCGGCGTACTATAATTCGCCGACGCACCGTCCGCCGCCGTCGTCGCACGCGTGCTGCCAAAACGGCTTGTACAGCAAGGTGGCGAATGGTCATACCGTAGCGGCGTCCGGCACCGGCGGCGGCGGCGGTTGGCCGACGCGCGACTGCTCCGACGTCGATCCGGCGGCTTTGTGGGATTCTTATTTGGAACAGCAGCAAAAGGCGTTGAATCAAACGCTGAATCCGTTTTCGTCGTCCGCTACGGTAACGACGGCGTCGTTGTCGCCGTTTTTCCGACTAAACAACGGCTTCAATACGCCGACGCCTTATTCGACCAACGGCGACGCGAGCTCGATTTTCATTGGTCGGCCGAACGGCGAATCGGACGCGTCGCCGCAGTTTCGCAACAATTCGTTGCGAGACCCGATCGCGACCGCCGCGGCGGCTACAGTAAGCTCGACGCGCGACGGCGGCGCGGCGGCGCAGCAGCAGCAGCAACTTCGGCTGTTCTACGATCAATCGCCCGACGACATTTGCCGCCACATTAAGAAATTGGCCCACGAATTGAACGGTTGGCCCGGTGGCGATAAATGCGCCTATTGCTTGAACGAAGAAATGTCCGGATAGTTATAAATAAGCTAAATTTCGCCCGCTTTACGTTCCTTAAGTACGATTTCGCATTTTTTCTCCGTCTATTACGTCGCTGCGTCGATTGTTTGTTCCGCGATAAGCATCAGGTCGATTGACGAGATCAAATTAGCTTCGTTCGTTACGTGTGCTCGATTTTCTGCGTTGAAAGTTTAAATGCTCCTATATTTCTATCTTGAAACATACATTTACGGGTTAAATGGGCTTTCAGGAGTAAGACGTTAACGTGTCTTGATCCTATTATTTCTACGGGTTCAAGCGATAATAGCATATAGGACGAGGCCGCTTACATGCACACGGTCAAAAGCTCTGAGAGGGGGTTAAGAGAGTTTCCTTGGGGGGTAAATCAATTATTTTTACCTATTTAATGCCAAATTTTCTTACTTGATTAGTCGTATTCACACGTGGGCGTGGGGGGTTTGAGGGTATACACTTCCCCAGAAGGCGGAATACCCCCCAGGAACCGAAGTACCCCCCAGAATTCTGTTTATGAATTTTTTGTTTCTTCGCAATTTTTTTGATGCAAATGGATAGTGTTCGATGAGAATCTTTAAAAAATGGTGTTTTTTGCGCCATACCTCCATTTTAGGACCTGTGAAAAAATCTTGCACCCCCCTCCGAATTTCGTTGCTGCCCACCTATGGTCATTTTTGACTTTTTATTTTTAAATCTGCATGAAAACAACTACAATAAAGGCAATGGAATCACCTGTAACATCGGATATATACAAAATAATAAATGAAAAGTGTCTGGATGAATGAATTGAACAATCTGCTGCTCGTAAAATAATTATTTGTACTTGACATTACTCTCTTAAGCGTTATTTGACGCTGTTTCATCCTTCCGGCAATCAGTTTTGGCCTAAAATGGCCCGGGGGTATGCCATCAAAAGGTCCCGGTAGATGGATACCCTCCATAAACCAACCCCCTCCCCCCAGTGTGCATGTATGTAGGACCGGCTTTATTGACCTTTTCTTTGTAATACAATTTGAAGAGATACTTGATAGCCGAATCAATTGGCAGAGTGCCAATGACACTTGTACGTACTTAGTCTTAATAGCCAATTATTTCAGTCAAAAAATATAGTTTATTAGATTTTTGTAGCGTTATGGAATGGTAAATCAATTTTTGTACCGCTATACAAATTTCCGATCAGATCGCAAGAGCTGAAAAGGTTATTATTTTTACTTAGCCCTTTACAGTAAGGCTCAGCGGGATACAACCACACCTGGGTTTGGGGGGTATGCACCCCCGAGAAAGCAAAATACCCCCAGAAACCAAAATATTCCCCCAGAATTCAATTTTTTTAAATTTTCTTGTTTTTTTCGTAATTTTTCATGCCAATGGATAGTGCTCGATGGAAGAGGTTGAAAATGGTGATTTTTCGCCGTACCATCAGGGGCGGATTTAGGGGGCGGCCGCCCCCCATTGGCCCAAAATAGTGCGCAAAATTAAGCATTTTTGAGCGATTTTCGGATTAAACCGGCTAATTTTTCCACCCAAGTCAGGGTTCCGCCCCCCTCCCCTTAGGAAAATCTTGAATCCGCCACTGCGTACCACCATCTTTGAGGCCATTTTTGACCTTTGAAAAATCTTGCACCCCCTCCAGAATTTCGGTGCTGCCCACGTATGAATAGAACTCATTCGTGTTTTTCGGTAAAATTATTATTCGGCACGCTTAAATCTGAAGCTAGGACTCAATTGTGCGGTTTTGCAGCGGAAGCAAGTATAATAAACCTCTTTAGCTTACGCAAATTATTTTGACATTAATGATTCAAAATACTTGGAGATTTTTTTTAAATACGTACCTAATTGTAAATTTCGAGAGTTAATGCGAAAATGTTATATATTTACAGAAAAATGTAAAAATAATAAAAATTTAGCTTTTTAATGATGTTTTGAATTCGACCGATCTAGCATACTATAACGACGATGGCGCCATTTGTTTGCCCTTTGTTTCTGCGCGCCGGGTGCTCATTTGCTTGTTGTAACGTTGTACCGTTTTTCCTAAATTTTACACTTTTTTCAACTCGCATAATGCAATAAGTGTGACTTTATCGATTGATTGATAAATAATTGATAATCGTTCGATTTAGTTGGCGCGGTTTGGCTCGAATGCCATTCTTTCGCCGATTGGTTGCTCGATGAACGCGAATCGTTCGCTGATTGGTTGCTTTTTCGCTTGCGGTTTTGCGCTTTTTCCCGCCAATAATCTCGAAGTTAAAATTACGACTTTATCTTCACGCTTTGTCCTACTGTAGCGAACGATTTTCGCGTTTCTTTGATGATTTTGTGGAGTGGAATCTCGGCGTTACTGCTACTTTCCTTAAAAATTTTGGCTTTAACAAGCTTGGCGGTAAGTACAGTACGTACCATACATGGGCGTGGGGGGTATGCCCCCCAGAAGTTGAAATACTCCCCCCAGAAATCATAATACCCCCAGAATTCGAATTTTGAAATTTTTTTTGCTTTTTTAGCGATTTTTTGATGCCATTGGATAGTGCTCGATGAGAAACGTCGAAAAATGGTGTTTTTTCGCCATACGACCACTTTTGAGACCATTTTTTGACGTTTGAAAATTTTTTAACCCCCCCCCCAGAATTTCGGTGCTGCCCACCTATGGTACGTACACTCGCATTTAAGAATGACAACATTCGAAAGACGAAGGCTTATGATTGGGATTTAACGGATAAGTGTCTGAATTTATTTAAAATTTTATTCACGATTTAAATTGACTGTTAGGAAATTAAAACCTAAATAATCAATTTGTCTGAATTTCGGGCGCGTTGAAGCAGGAATCCGGCTTCTAAGTTGCAGGATAATTCTGGGAAGCTTGGGTTTTTTGATTTTTTTTTGTGAAAAAATGTGGAATTTTTGGAATTTTCAAGCTAAATTGAAGCGATTTTCGGCGTTTTTCAGCATTCAGATAATAGTTGCCTCAAGTAAGCTGGCTAGCGATGCCCAAAATTGTTAAGCATTTATCTTATATTTTGTTTTAAAACTTGATTTATGATTAAAATTTTTAGCTACCTTCAGCGCTGTATGAAAAATTGTCCATTTAAACATTTAGCGGGTGAACCGTTTTTCGAAATAAATCCGCATTGCTCGTATTTTTCGTGTTCAAAAATTCGCACTTTAAGTAAAAGTGTAAAGTAAACAGAATTGGAGACTTTGGCAGATTTCTATAGTCCAGAATAAAGACATGATTGATGCAGTTTTTAACGCGCTGTTTTTTCATGAAAAAACGGATTAAACATAGTTTTTATGGGCTTACGGTCGGAATTTTAAGTCGACGATTTTCTGCTTTTTTACACATCAGGTTTCTTTACATTCCTTCGTATACGCTGTCCCAAAGCTTACCTACTACACAGGCTCGACGTTTACGATTCGACTCATTTGATGGTTTGGCACCGCGCCAATGAATTCCTCGTCGGCTCGCTTTTTACCTAACTGATTCGTTGTTGGCCAATTCTTTCTTTTTCTCATGAATCTTTGTTTGTAAACAAAATATCTTGCACTAATTATTCGTTTTGCTGATACTAGTGTGTATTTACGCCGCTTACGTGTACGCCTGCGTCTTCTTGTTTTGAATCTATTGCACTTTGCTGCATCGTCGTTGTCTGGCTATTAAATTCACACTGCATCGTTCGTGGTGTAAAGTTGCACGATTATGTGCTGCTTGCGCTAATAAGGATCCGCTTAAGATCTGTAGTCTGTTACAAATGTGTCTTCAATTTTAAAATTTATATATTGAAATGTAATAGTGCTTTGCTCTAAAATAATAATAATAATCAAATAAAAATAAAACAAACATTAAAATAACATTTTACGCTATAGTCTGTTTCATATAAGTTTGGGCATGAATTTCAAGAATTTTTTCGAAACTAAGCCCGCCGATAGGTACGTGATGATTTGCAAAGTATAAGAATTCTAACGATTTTATGGAATCGCGACGATTAAAAAAGTCCGAAATATTTGAAAAGGCGAATTCACCGCCTGCGGTGCGGACCATACATACTCGTGTGTATATGTACATGAGCAGCAAGGAAATTGAAGGAGTCTGGTTGGGTTAAATCGCCAAAAAAATGTTTCTAAAGATAGAATTTCGGGGTTTATAGTAAATGAGTTTTTTCAACTTCTGGCTGAGGTTGCAAACGCCTGCGCCATTTCGTGCTGACTTTATAAGCGTGGTTTTTGCCTTTCGAGCCCAGCAGGAATTGGTTCAAATCTAGGGGAGCTTCGAGATCCCATTTTTCGACGCTCTATCTAGATTTATAATTAGCTGGGCAAGGTCTGCATAGGTGGATTTAATAGAGTGAGAGTGTTAAATTAACAGATACATATTTATACGATGAAGATGGGCGTTTTAAACAAGAAAACTAGTAGGTACATTAATCTGCATTTCAGATATGTAAATACATATCTACGTGAGCTAAGAAAAACTAACCAGAAATCATCCTGTCTGCAGTGAATGTTGAAAATCGCTTGTGATAGTCTGTTTCACATATCTTCCCGCATAGAAATTCTGTGAATTTTCGTCGACAGTAGGCCGAGGATTACGATATTTATATATCAGATCAATGCTATAATCCTAATCTATCAGCTTATTGCCGTAGATACTTTTAAAATGTATGACTGAAGTTGCGTGAAATCGACTATAATACTGCCGCAAAAAGTGTTTTTCGGCCCTAACGACCCTTCAGCCAACCATACCTTGTACATATACATATATGTATATACATACAGCCTATTTCAAAATTTTTAAAAGTTTTTCACAATAAGTGATTCAAATGTATTAACAATTCAGCCAATCGGCAAAGAGCAGTTTCTTAAGCCTCGCGTTCCCGTGTGTTTTTTGAGGTCAAAGGTTCCCGTGCTGCCGTCCTAGCCAGGTTAAAATAAATTGGTCTCACTCAACATAGCAAATATTAGTATCATTTTGTGCGACTTTTTAAGCTCTTTCCGAATATATTTGTCATGTTTCGCTAAAGTAACTTTGTAAGAAGTTATATCTAGCTACCATACTTAAGCATAGGCATGAGGTGGACATGCATAAAATAAATACAAATAGTATATTTTAGTTGACTAAAATATCACTAGGACTGTAGTAGCTGATTAAAAAGTAGAAGTCCACCAAACTTGTACTGATCATTGACCTAAACTTTTTGTAATTTAAGTTTTTACGTGATAATCATGAAACTATACTAATTTTTTAGATGGATAATTTTAGTTACTAGCTTGAACATTTCAAATGATGTAACTAGGGCTAAAATGAGGTTAGACAAAGCTTTGTAGTCTTACAAGACATACAACGAAAATAATCACAAGAAAGGTTATCGGCAAGGTAGCCGTCCTAATTCACGGGAACGCGACCCACCAACCACTCGCATCAACCGATTCGCTTCGTAACAATCAGCTACATGTGTAATATTTGAAATTTCGCCATGGCTTCCCGGGCATGTACCACTCACTTCATAGCACGAGTAATACGGAGTTTTATTCTGCGCGTGATAGGTATTTTTTCTTGCGTGAGGCTGCCAGTCAAGCTCTCACAGCTCCTGAGAGCCAGACTGACCCAGAGTGCCAAACAGGTGGGCGGCACTAAAATTCTGGGGTGCAAGATTTTTCAAAGATCAAAAAATGGCCTTAAAATGGTGGAGAAATTCTGCCGCAAAACGACGTTAGGGGTGTCTACTCTGTGGGCCCTACTTAGGGAATCCCGTTTCCGGCACTTTGGAATACCCCTAGGGCAGAGAAACCCCGGACGGCACCAGGGCCAGCTTCGCGTGAATAATGGAGATACCCCGTTTCCGAGCCTCTAAACTCCCCTTCAGTTGGAGAAGCTTTGCCGCAAACGGGGTTGGAGGTATTCACCTTGATGGGCCCTACTTGGGGAACCCCGTTTCCGGTACAGGACTACTCTTAGGGCGGAGAAACCCCCGACGGGACCTGGGTCAGCTTCACATATGAATAATGGGGGTACCCCGTTTCTGACCCCCTAAACCCCATCAGTGGAGAAAGTTTGACAAAAACGCGGTTGGGAGTGTTCACCCTAATTGACCCTACTTGGGGAACTTCTGTTCTGGTACTTTGGACTACCCGCAGGGGCAGAGAAAACCCCGACGGAACCGGGGTCAGGCTTCACATATGAATTATGTTGTACCCCGTTTCCAAACCCCTAAACCCGCTTGGAGAACTCCGTTATCGGCACTTTCGACTACCCCAGGGCGGAGAAACCCCAGACAGAACCGGGGTCAGCTTCATACGTATATGAATTATCGGGTACCCCGCTTCCAGAGCCCCTAAAACTTCTTCAGTTGTATAATTTTTGCTGTGAGACGGAATCGGGGGTAATTGATGGGCCCTACTTGGAGTACCCCATTTGTAGCACTTTGGACTACCCCCAGAGGGCGGAGAAACCCCCAATGGAACCGGAGTCAGCTTCACATATGAATAATGATGTACCCTTCGAGACCCTGAACCACCCTTCAGTGGGAGAAATTTAGCCGGAAACGGGGTTGGGTTGTTCACCCTGATTGGCCCTTCTTGGGAAACTCCGTTTCCGGCACTTTGGACTATACTCAGGGTGGAGAAACTCCCGACGGAACCAGGGTCGGCTTCACATATGAAAAATAAGGTATAGGTACACCGTTTCGAGCCCCTAAAACCCCTTCAGTGGGAAAAATTTTGCCGGGAACGATGTTGGGGTCTGATGGGCCCTTCTTGGGGAACCCCGTTCCCGGCAATTTGGAACACCCCCCAGGGCGGTGAAACCCCCGACGGAACCGTGTGCACAATAATATACGTTCCTGTTTCCGTTTCTGGATTTTACCCATCGACCGTTTCCGGATTTTAATTTTCCCGAATCAAATTTCCAATTTTTTGTTGCTCGCATGTTTTTGATGTTCATAGCCCGCTAGAAACATAAAACATGGTTTTTATTGCCTCTAAAATTAGTTGTTTGGCACTTATTTTACCTTTAAATTTTTGGACTCCCAAATTCAGACGCTGCTCACGTATAATTCTATAGCTATATCGTAGATGAAGTCAGCTTACAAGCACGAGTACCACGTACGTATACGTAGAATATGTATATGTACATATGTACATGTACCATTGTCTTCTTATGACAATAAATTAAACTTTGAGTGTCTACAAGAAATAATTTTTGACATGAGTCAACTATAGTCTGTTCCATAACCAACAGCTCATTTTCGCTTTACGGCTAATTACTGTAGTAGAATATTTGGCGGTTTAGGTTGTTGCAGCAGTTTCTCATAGTCTGTTTAACTTAGCTTTGAGGTTTTTGAAAAAATTCAAAGTGCCGACAAATTTGTTTCAAACTTTTATTCGGTAAATATGATTCTCTACAGTATATCGAATCATATAAAGACGTACATATGCCATTGCTAAGCCGCATTATTGCAGCAAGATTTTAAAGCGCTTTTTAGCCTGATTCTTGCGAAAAAAACTTAAAAGAAAACCGCAAAGGTAAATGAAACAGGCTATAGGTGCGCCGCATGTTAAGCAAAACACGTTAAAAGAGTTCAGGGCAACCATTCGCTACGAGGGCATAATGCAGAAGCCGTTTGTGTAGTGAAAACTAATACAGTAATAAGAATTTAGAAACAAATAAGCCCTTTAGAATGGAACAGGCTAGAGCTTTCAATGAAGCAACAACAATTAATATCCACATGAAGTTTTCTTTTAAAGTGCGCTGGCAATTGCTACTCCTGTGGCCGTTTACGAAATAGGTTTTGTTAAACAAAGCATCTTATCTCCTCATGAGTTGAGCATTATGATGGTGTCAGTCGACCTGTACTTTCACAAAACTACACTCAGTAAACTCAAAAACTTGATCTTAGTATTGTAAACTATAGTCCGTTTCATTAAACTCCCTGAGGTTTTTAAAAAATTTGAAGTGCCTGCAAAAGCGGTTTAAACTAAGAGTATACATAGTTGTGATATTCTACAGTATATATCGAGTTATGGTAATGCGCTTGCTATTGCCAAAGCGCATTACTGCATCAAAAGTTTAAACCAACTTTTGTAGCCCGATTCATGCGGAGTAAATTGAAAGAAAACCTTAAATTTAAATGAAATAGACTATAAAAATCGATCAATCAAGAAATAACGATTTAAATAATGTCATTATTTCAAATAACGACGTTTCGTTAATTTAAATAACGACGTTAGTTAACGGTAACGCTCTAGGGCCTAAAACTAACGTTTTAGCCGTTAACGAGCCCCAAAAATGCTTCGTTTAACGAAGAAAATCGTTAACGATTTCGTTAACGATGCCAACGCTAATGGGTCATGTAGCGCACATGATTTGCACGTGAAAAAGAAGTTCCATAAATCTTATTTTTCGCTAGAGATTGTAAGCTTGTTTTGTTCTGATGAATTATTTTGAGAAGCATGGAACGTGAGATCAGTACATTCAAATTGAATAACATCCATCATATGTGCGAGAAATGATTATTGAAATATTTACATAAGTGGTCTATTTTCGACTATTGTTATTGTCGCGTTCAGCTTTGTTGTATATAAGTCCTAGGCTAAAGAGAAAAAGTTTAGAAAGTTCAGTCTATTAAAAGGTTTCGCTTTTATCACTGTGAGCTTCCGTTGATAGGACCTGCATAGCTCACGCATATTTGGCACATGGATACACAGTTTTCAATGATTTTTGGCAAACAATCCAAATTTTTTTATGTTTTTCATATTTTTTATATTCTCAAAAATAGCCATTTCACCGAACAGCATTATTCGATGGTGAGCAGGTATACTTGCTTTGGCCTGCAGCTGTACTGTAGTTGCATGGTATCATATAATTTGTATTACTTCTTTATGCAAGTCCAATGAATGACAATTATTTATTGTTCTTATTTTTTTCGTAAGTATCAATGGATCAAAAGTTATAAGCATAAATGCACCAAATTTTTCACGTTGTGTGAAAACGGCGTCACTTTTCGACCTAAAAACATTGAAAACAAGCAGCAAAATAACACAGTTTGGTAGCTTATATTTCAAAAGCAGGTTCTGTGTCTGACAATATGTAGTCTTCTGTAATACTTTCACAAACCAAATAGGTATTGCACTATAAATTTATGTAACATTTATATGTTCCATTGGTCCTTGAAAGAAATCGTTTAACCTCATTGTGCGATAAGAAACTTCATTTAGTGCAAAAATCTTGCAGAAAAATTTTATTAGCATATTTAACTCTGTCACTGCTAATTAGTTGTAACTTATAACTTATCTCTGCATTAAATTGATATTCGCTCGCTAACTTACGAGGACCGTTTATGGCGCTCGCAATTTTTTAGTTCAATAAATTATTTCTCGACTGTGCATACGTAAGCACTTTCTTGCCGAGAAAACGTAAGCATCGATCTTTGTCCACATCATGATAGATGGAAAGCAACCAGCTAAAAAATCAATAGTATAGTAACTAGCAATGCATGACAAATGCCTACGAGGAAAATAAAAAGGATACATAAAAGGGAAAAGAACACAAATCATATTAAAAACATAACGTGCAAAATATTTGAAGAAACTTTCAGAAAAATGTGAGCAATAAAAATATTTCTTTAATTCTGTCTAAAACTAACTATTATACAAGAGTAAAGAGTGAAAAGTGGAGGAGTAGGAAACAGCTTTACTCTTCAAATTAGGGAAAAACATATATAGGTATACCTATGCCTTTTATAGTCTGTTTCACATAGTTTGGGCATAAGTCTTAAGAATTTTTCAGAAAGTAAGCCGACGGATTACAATAATTATATTTCAAACCAATGCTGTAATCGCAATCTGTCGGCTTATTGTCGGACATAATTTTTTAAATTTATGCCCTTTTGTGAAACAGACTATAGGCTATTTCACTGTCTTACATTATGCACCTATCCGTCGCTCCCTACAAACGTACAGTGGCGGCTCTAGGGTATGCTGGGGTATGCACTGCATACCCAAATGGGATTCTTGCATACCCAAAAAAATTTTAACTGAAATGCAAAAATGAATGGTCGAAAAACTTTGATCATTTGAAGAATTTTTTACTCTCAACGGGTTTAAATCGTGCTAATAACTCCTGTAAACTAAATAAATCAAATGCGAATATCAGAAAACATGAATTTTGTAATCTTATTGTTTCTCTTTGGAACTCTTTGCCTGAACATGTTATACAAGCTCCTGGCTCAAAAGCTTTCATGATTAGATTGAAAAAAATGTGATTTTTCACCTTTTCTTAAGGGCTGTATTTAAGCGCAACTTTTCATTGCCTATATGTGTCCTCAGTTACCTTATGTTTTCTGCGTCATATTGTAACGTGAATTTATTTGACTTCGAATTATTTTACATTGCGCGTTATTTTTTTCCATGTAGTATGTTATTGTAAAATTCGAAATGTATTTTTCTTTTTTTACACATCACGCAGTAAGTAATTTAATGTCATAAATTTTGCAAAATCTTTTTGTATGTGTGTTGTGTGTTTACACGTAAACGTAAATAAACATTATTATTATTATAATTGTTGCTCTGCTCACTGATATGTATGCTATGGACAAGTACTGTAGTTAGAATGCATTATCGTTATTGCATTTCTAATAACATGGGGCATGTTGTGCAGGCAGGAAATAAGAATTTCACTAATTTAGTGAAGTTCTTTCTTTTCCTTCTAGTGAAATAAAAATCTGATGTTTGATTGAGTTTGTCATCATTGAAATGGCACGCAAAATTCCGTTTTCCAAAGCATAACTATTTTTCAAAAAAATGTGTATTTTAAAACATTTAGTGAAAAATCGGTACTTTCCTGATACCTGACCTGCTAATCTTCTAAAATTTAAATTCAATTTATTGACACAGCATTATGAAACGTGGCCTAGAGAGTTTTGGATTTACTAAGCCATCAAAAAGCGCCCATCAAGAAACATTAGACGCGGATGTTGATGCTGCTGCGGATTTGGATAACTTATGCCAGTTAGAGGATGAAGCTAGTTCCTCTTTAGCATCACCTGCCTTAAAATTAAACGTAGATGATGATTCCGATAGTTTTCGTTCCTCGTCGGTTAGTTCTCAAAATCAGCTTCAGCTGCCAACTGATATTGGAGATCGAGATAATTTTATCTCGGGAAAACGAAGCACTTACGTTAACGATAAGTCTGGTCGGTGCTTTTCAAATGCTTATTATTAGAATCGACCGTGGCTAATGTATTCACACACAGTAGATCGAGTTTTCTGCCACACTTGCATTCATTTTTCCAATTATAAATCTAGCCTGACTAGTGAATGGGTCAATACTTGGAGAACATTGAGCAAAAAATTGGACAAGCATGGTAGTTCAAAGCAACATTTGGATGCTATACAAAAACGTTTGTATTAAACAGTGTAAAGAGGATTATGCAATAAACTGCTTTAAAGGAAAACTATACAATATTAATATTGCCCTTTTCAGAAAGCACCATCGACATTTCAAGAGCAACAGATTTGATTCAGGTTGCTATTGATGGCTTAAAAGAACTTCGACAAAACGAAATACCGCTTAACACGTCTGGCAGCCAAGTGGACAATGAGGCCCCTTTTGAACTGATGTGGTGTAAAGCCGAAGAAATTTGCAGTAATTTTAAAATCACTAATTTTACGATTCAGTCAACCCGAAAAGTGCGATCTACAGTAGATTCCCAACAGAGTTTTTTATGCGATTCCACCATTGGCCGCCGGCATACTAGTCTCACTTCATCATTGGACATAAAATTGCACATTTACAATACAATTTTAGACAATTTACTGTCTGCTTTCAATCAACGCTTGGGTGATCACACTCAAAAATTACTGCGTTTTGTAAATTGTTGCATTTCATCAAATAAACAATTTATGGAACGGAGCATGTGTCAGATAGCCGGAGATCTATGGAACGATGTTGAACAGGAAGATTTGTATTGTGACATTACCAATTTTCGCCGATTTTGCTTGTCAATGCCAGATGATGTGCTGCGAAAAATCGACTGCTTGCAAAGCGTTTTAAAAGTTATGCCAAAGCAGCACTATATGCATCTGCACCAAATTGTTCAATCGTTTGGCGACTTTGCCAGTAACGACTTGTGAATGTGAAAGGTCATTTTCGAAGTTAAAATTGATAAAAAACGACTTAAGAACGACAATGGCGGATAAAAGGCTTTGTGGACTTGGTTTGCTAACGATCGAGCGAGAAATTTTGAATAAAATTGATCGGAACCATATCATTGATTTGTTTAAAAATATGTCAAATCGTCGAAAACTTAATTAATGCGTAACATACTCGGCTGAATTTTGAAAATAATGATATTAGTGTGATGCAATCGTTTTTTTATTTGAGGAAATACGTGCAATTTAGGACATATCCTTATTATATTAGCAAATTTTTATTGCATACCCAAAAAAATTTTGAATACCCAGGTCACCAATCCTGGAGCCGCCTCTGCAAGCGTAGCTGGTTATTCAATTTTAAAACTATCACTTATTTTAATAAAATGGCATGCAACAGGGCAGGGATATTATTTTCAAAAATTTTAGGCTCGCTGTGACTGAAAAGCAAAATTAGTAAAACAGCAACTATTCATTTTTTAGATAGCGGTGATGGTCAGAGGATTAAAGGCACGAAACTGTAGCAACTTCGTTCTTCTCTGATGGCCTCGACTGATTATATATGATCTTTTTCTAGTTTTTTAGTATTTTTTTGTATTTGCTACTCTGATTGCTTCATCATTTTCACTTCTTACGCCTCACAAAAATCTACAAATTCTCATAATATATTTCCTTTTTGGTATACCTATTTGTATTATTTCTCGCGTCGTTGGTTTCTTACTCATAAAGTGCTTCGCTCTCTCGTTTTTTGTCCTTTTCTCTTTTTTTAAATTTTTTTTCATGTATTTTATTTATTTATTTATACTTTTTAATATTATCTTTATTTATATTTTATTGGTTTTTCCATTCTAGCTTATTTGCCACTCTTTCCCGTCATTGTTTCTTTTTTCATTCTGTCTTATTGATGACCGGAATCATAGGGGGGCCAAAAAATTCTAAAAAGTGTCTTTTTTGGGCTAAAATTGATGGTGCACGTCAGAAGCACTGTTTTTTACATTTCGGACGATGCTCGTTCTTTCTAGAACAGAAAAAACATAAAAAGATTCTTAGAAAAAATTTAAAAATTGAGTAAATTGAACAAAATATAGTCAAAAAATGTGTAAACGGCGGGGAGCGCCAGAAATAGAAAGAGTTCTGAGCAAAACGCTTATAAAGCTACACTTTTTACAGTTATCACGAAAAGCCGACAATTCGGGGGAGGGGGAGTCGCTGCGCGCGGCCACCTCCCAAACCTCCCCCAATAAAAAACATATGTATATGTATGTATGTTGATGACCCTATTATCGCAAGAAAACTGCACAAAGTGACGAAAAAGTGCTACCAACACTATGCCAGACGAAGCATAAAATTAATCGTATTACATAAAGCTGAAATGCGGAGTAAATAAAATGAGGAACTTCAGCACCGTTTTGAATAAAAAAATTAATACAAAATAAGAATGATAATAAGTTCGAACTTAAGCGGAAATAGTTATTAGATTTTACCGACTTTTCATATAGTAAACGCAGTCAGCCCTGATACGCCTTACTTTTGAATAAGCAGCCTAATTCAAACCTACAATTAACCATCATTTTCTCGCAGTTTAGAGTTACGAGTCAATTTGATTGTCTGCGCAGCGTTTATTTATTCACTTTAACAGCGCTTTAGTGAACCGTTGTGTAGATTTTTTGTGCGATTTTATTTTCTTAATATTTACGAATCATTTATCGGCATGCTGGCGTTTTTATTCATTCTGTCCGTGTAATTTTTGAGCCGCCGTGAAAATTTTCACCACACGTTTTTTTATTTTATGTATTTTTAAGTTTGTTTCACGAAACTGTGCGCATGGATCACAATTTTCGAGTCAATTCAAATCGATCGCAAAAGCGGTTTTAACTGAAGCAGAATCACAATATTGCGCGTAAAAATTGATAGCTAACGTTTAAGTATACAAAACTGTATTGCAATAGACTTTCTTGAAACCGTTTTTTTAGCAGAAACATTGATTTTCGTGCTCACGATTACGTGAAACTGACTATGAATCTTTATTTATCAGTAGAGACCGGATAGGTAAGGGCAAAAAAAGGGCAAAAATAGGGGGAAAAAGGCAAAAAAGGGCAAATATAGGGCAAAAAAGGGGAAGGGGCATATTCTAAAGTAAATTTAGGTACTAAAATTATTGGCAATAGCACCTCTCCACCAAAATGCTTAGATCAATATAATTTTTAATTCCACATACAATTACAACACAATTAATTTACAAATTTATTTTATGCCACAATGATGACCATTTCGATATTTTCAAACGTGAAGTTTTGGCGACGGTCAATTAAAATTAAGTTGTATTGCGAAAACGACCTTTCTACATCAACAGTCACTAACGGCGCATACAATGTTTTAAATTCATTTTTCATCGTACACTTGGTTGACGTAATTTTTTCTGACAGTACTTTCATAACGGATGCGCCTTTTTTGTGTATTCTTCCAGAAAAGGCTTGAAGGCACCGAATTTGGTTTGAAAAGTGGAATACCGGCTTGTAGAAACGAACGCGTAAAGTCCGACTCAAATTTTCTGGAAATAGTAGATTCTTTGTCAGCTTTGTCGAAACTCTCACCAATAAATGCCTGTTTTTCGGTTAAGGATTTTAATTTAGCTGCTAGTTCCTTGTCGCGCACACCGGCGATATGCTGGGAAATACGGTCCGACTGATGCCTTTCATCAGTTTTTATTACCGAATCGCAAATGTTACACTTTACTATCAATCCATCAGAAACGATCGAATCGCTTTTGAATTTTTTCGCAATGCTGTTTAATTTACATCTGCCAACTTTCGGCATTTTTGCTTGTTCGTACTAGCTAGCAGATTGCAGAACATAAAAGTGGTCAATGCACCTTTCACTTACAGTAAAAGCATTACCAAAACATAATATACTAAACGATTCATCCTACCATTCTGAATATAGTTTCTTAAAATCATGCAATTAGGTGCAGGTGAAGAAGACTGTGCATTTTAGGTGAAAATAAGGGCAAACAGAGAAAATAAGGGCAAATAAGAGCAAAAAAAGTTATGGAAGCGAGTTAAAGACACGGTTTCTCGCCGTTTCTCGATGAGCTGAGTTCGAATCCGTATTCAAAAAAAGGTGCTGCCCTTAACTATCCGGTCTCTATTTATTAGGTACCTCATTATATTTTTAACTTTACAACTATAATTCGTAGGAACCTGTCGACAATTGCTTAATTTTTTGTAGCTTAAGCTTCTGTTTTATTACGTTTTTAAAATATTTCGAATAACTGTGAGCTCTCATAATTTTTTGTACGGGTGTTACAGGTTTATGCTTGAAGCGAGATCTTGTGCTTCTGAGAATCGGCTCAGGGAATGCGTTTCGAAAATAGGTAAAACAACGTCGGTTAGAGTAAGACTAAGATATCTCTAGGCACTGCCGTAATGACCACTTTATAAGTGAAACCATCACCTTTCATTCAAAATGACCCTAAAACTAGTAGGTATATAGAAAAGGACGGTATTATTTTAGAATGTCGCCACCTTCTGAAAAATGCGCCACCGCAGTAGTAGAATGTCGCTACTTATGGAATCATGTTTTTGTAATGTCGTCCTATACTATGTTTTGTGTCACAATAGAGCTTATCCATTTTATATATGTTTTTTATGATTGTTTTTTAACTTTTTTATTTTTATATAACAAACATGCTGCAAGTCACGTGTTCAAAATTAGATTTACAATAGAGCACAAAATAGGAAACTGATGAACGATTTGTGCAATGATGTCACTGAAAGGCGTCTCTGGATGAACTTTTTTCCACCAATATTCAGCCAAATGTACGGGTAACGAGGTCAATGATGTTCCACGCATTTTCCACAAAAGCTCTGTCTTGACGTGGCCCAGTTTGATTTGATCCGCTGTGTATTGACGCCGGTAAGTGAATCAACAAAATTTTCTTGATGGTTGACAGTCCCGTGCACGTACTTGAAGCCAGGCCATTGCGGGATGTTTGCATAGGCTGCCCATTGCTCAGACCAAGTTTCCGTTCCAGGTGCAATGTGACGTTGAATGACTGCTCGCAGCATCAGCTCATTACGTCGAAGAACATGGACCATGTGAATTTCATGGGACCCATCTGGACGTTTCCAAACCATGCCGAAAATCCAGGGTCCAACGACTCCATTTCCATAATTGTGACGAGCCGGGGGCAGCATTCCCTCGCAGAAGACGTCCACGATTGAACTTCCGGCATCCACGCATTAAAGTCTCGTCAATTTGTATGATGTGGTCTGGACCGCCCGTTGGTTATGCCCTATTGAATGCTCTTTGAAAAAATTCTCTCAAGTAGTGGCGTCGTTCGACTTTGAGCCACAATGTTCACCAGCAACAACAACAACGCCAGAGAACAAAGAAACAAAATAGATATGTTTCATAAGTGGCAACAATTACGTATTACAATTATGGTGGCGCATTTTTCCAAACTTGGTGACATACTACTACTACGGTGACGCATTTTTCAGAAGGTGGCGACATACTACAATAATACCAAAAAGGACAGCGCCAAATGAACAAACAGATAAAACAAAAAGGGCACGGGGCTCATGCTTCATTTTAGTGTAGTTTTACATGTTGTCTTGCTTAAAATTTTGTTGGTCGATGATAATAATAATCATTTGATAATAATAATCACTTTATCGTTTGCTTGATAATCGCTGCTAGGTGGGCGTTAAACTATTTACTTTGTAAGCTCATGAGCGTCGCTTTTGCTTTTGTATTGGGCTTTGAGTCATGTCGACATCCTAAAGTATAGCTCTTATTCTTTAGGAAAGTTAAGCTTCATGTGATATCCGAACTCAATAATATACGATTAAATAACATTCCTGCTTGTGCAACCGCTCGTCAGCTGCACACATGGGCGTAGGGGTCTGGGGGGTATGCACCCCCTCCAGAAAGTTGAAATACCCCCCCCAGAAATCAAAATACTCCCCCAGAAAATTTTTTTTTGCTTTTTTAGCAATTTTTGATGCCATTGGATAGTGCTCGATGAGAAACGTCGGAAAATGGTGTTTTTTTCGCCATACGACCACTTTTAAAACCATTTTTTGACCTTTAAAAATTTTTTCACCCCCTCCAGAAATTTTTTCAACCCCCCCCCCAGAATTTTGGTGCTGCCCACCTATGGTCAGCTGGCAGGACGAATTGTATGCGAAATTTTTCTAGTTAGCCGGTTGTCATCTCCCGGATGAAGTGCTGGAAGTGCTCCTCAACGTTTACGGTGCGGATATCCATGCAGACGCGTGGTGGCTGGATGACAATGCTGCGGCTGTTGCTAGGAGGGTCACTGCCATACCTGGGCGTGGGGGGTTTGGGGGTATGCATCTCCGAGAAACCAAAATAGCCCCCATTTTTTCATTCACAGTTACAGGCTCACATTTCTTGTACATTTTCGTTCGATTAATGTGTATAAATCGCGTTTCATGTTTTTCATTTTGACTCGAAAGTGCTAAAATTGGTTATTCAATGTCACAAATTTTATATTTTATAAATGGCCTGAAAGAACGTCATCATGATATGTTTCGATTATATCTTCTTTGAATGTTGCTGGAATAACGAGAATTTAAAAATGTTTAGATTTTTCATTTGAGCGGAAAAGACACTTATTTATTAGCTTATACTTTGATGCTTTGATTATACTGCTTTGTTTCGGATATCTGTCAATGCTCCGCCGTTTAAGTAGTCAATGAGAGATGCTAATGAAGGATCTTTTCGCAGATCACTAGCGATTCGATTCTCCTCAGACTCGTGCTGTATTGTGCATAAATGGGAAAGGCTGTCTGCATTTTGGTGCTTTGCTTCTACACGATAACTTAGTGTAAAGTCAAATTGTTGTAAAGTTGCTTGCCAACTAGCAAGACGTCCATTTAGATTATTTTTCTTAAAAAGTCCTAAAAAGTGGTGCGTTATCGGTTTGTCTTATAAGCTTATGATCAACGAGATAAGGCATGAACTTTTTTATCACCCATACAACGTTAAATAATCTTTTAATAAAAAATAAGGAATTCAAATGGCAAGAAGAAAGTGCTTCAGCATGGCAGACATTAAAACAAGTTGTAATAAGCGCTCCATTACTAAAAGAGAAGTTGAGTTGACTTAAGACCACATCTGGGCGTGGGGGGGCTTTGAGGGGGTATACACCCCCCAGAAACCAAAATACCCCCAAGAAATCAAAATACCCCCCCCAGAATTCAATTTTTGAAAATTTTTTTCGTTTTTTTCGCAATTTTTTGATGCCAATGGATAGTGCTTGACAAGTAACGTCGAAAAATGGTGTTTTTCGCCATACCACCATTTTTTAAGGCCATTTTTTGACCTTCAAAAAATCGTGTACCCCCCAGAATTTTCTTGCTGCCCACGTATGCTTAAGACTGCGCCCAATCCATACGACGATGCTTCACTCTGTATATAGAAATCTGATGAGAAGTCAAGCAGTGTTAGCAATGGAGCGCTTATTAGAGCTTGTTGTAATGTCTGTAATGCTACAGAATGTACGTTCTTCTCGCCATTTAAATTCCTTATTTGCTCTTGAAAGATTATATAACGGAAATGCTACTTTGCTGCAGTTTGGAAAAAAACGTCTTCAGCATGAAACTAGAAAAGCTGCGTAATTGATCAACGTTTTCTGGTATTTTCATTTGCTGTATTGCTTTAACCTTTAATTCAGCTGGCTTTAAGCCATTAGACGTCACTGCGTGACCTAAGAATTTAACTGACGGTTGACAAAAAGTGCATTTATTTAATCTGAGCTTTAAACCTGCTGCTTTCAGACGATTGAACACTTCATTAAGATTAGCTAAGTGATCGTTAAATGTTTTAGAAAATACGAGAATATCGTCTAAGTAGACTAAACATATTTTCCACTGAGAATTTTGTAAAATTATATCCATCAATCGTTGGTAGGTGCTTGGAGCATTGCATAAGCCGAATGGTAGAACGTCAAATTCACATAAACCATAAAATGTAGCGAATGCTGTTTTCTCCCTGTCCCGAGCTTCAACAGGTATCTGCCAATAGCCCCATACTTGATCTAATGTCGAAAAGTATTCTGCTTTTCCAATGGTGTCTAAAATATCATCGATGCGGGGAATTAGATAAACATCCTTTTTGGTTATTTGATTAAGCTTTCTTGAATCTATGCAGAAACGATCGCTGCCATCTTTCTTGACAAGATTAACCGGGCTAGCCCAGGCTTGTTGAAGGACTAATGACCCATGTTTCCAACATTTTATTTATGTGTGATACGACCTTAATTCTATCATAAAAAGGTAGGTACTCTGTAGGAACGACTTCTCACTGGGGCTCATCCCCAGTGTTAATAAAATGTGAGACTAAGTCTGTTTTTCCGATATCATGCTCATCTTTAGCTAAAATGGCTCAGTTTTGCTATAGAAATTGCTTAAGCTTTAGCTTTTCAGTTCCGCTTAGAAAATTACAGCCGATGAAATTTTCAAATTCTATTTGTGGGCCAAATATAGCTTCTTTAGAGATCATCGTACAAGCTGTCTCGGTGTGCTTACTAAGATCATGCTTACTTAAACCAGCTTTGAAAACATGCCCGATTACATAATTTCGGTAAAGTTTAACTTCTTGCGAAGCGGGTTTTCGATGTTAACATAGATATAATTATTATAAGATAGCTCACGTAGTGAAATGGTGAAATTCCAGTCTTTTGTGTGATCTTTTCATGCGGTTCAAAACTAAAGTCATGTAAGACGTTAAAGACATATCAGAGCAATTGACCTAGCTGGTACAACTGTGTTACTGTGTTATGAATTAAAGTAATGCGATTATCAATTTTCACGAAATCAAATATCATAGTATACCCGTCAAAACTAATTTTCTCATCATGAAAGCTTATGCTAATCCTACGGAAACACGACAATAAGTCTGTACCAATAATCATAATAAAAGAACTATCATCTAAGATGTAAGCTTCAATGCTTTTGCTCAAATTACCGATCGTGACGTCTATAGTTGCAGACCCCAATACGGATAAAGATGCATTGCTTGCACTTTTTATTATTGGCTCAAGGTGATTAAATTCTGTGTGTCTTATTCCTAATTCTCGAGCAACTTTAGGTGCTAAGATCGAAACACTTGCGCCAGTGTATACTCTGCCTTTTACTGTAAAACCATTTACTAAAAGCAGAATACATGGTGAAAACCCTCTAGCTTGGCTTAAATTTGCAAAATAAGAAACATTTTCCATGTTTTGATTTTCAAAATTTGTTGATTCAATCTGTAAAAGACATAATTTTCTTGCTGCTCTAGACATCTAGGCTTATTGAGTGCCTTGCTTAAGCTATCGTTGGGTTGCTTCATATCATCTACACATAGTCTAGCATCAAAATTAGATTGTCATGCATTATCTGTAATGTGCTTAATAGATTCGAAAGTGCTAACAAACGGAATTGTTTGCCTAGCGAGTTATGCTCGATTCATTTACCTACATTAAGAGTTACGTCATGCATTAGCTTAAGCGCGTCACACACAAGAATGCAATCAAAAATGCTCAGCTGCGGCTCATCAAAAACGCAAAAATTTATGTTTATTCCATATGGACCCACACGGGTGCCATCTTTTCATATGAACTACACGGTTACACGGGTACCATGTGAAAAATAATTGGCATTATTCGCTTTTTATAATTGATGGTGATAAAAATTTATACCATCCGTAGATCCGTCCATCGCCTATAACCATTGTTTTTCGAGTTTCGCTGTTAGCGATCCATGCAGTTTTAACAACTATTTCACCATTAGTCATTAGCATAAGTTTAAAGCTTCCCAATGCTTCGCGTCACATTCGTTTAAATCAAAGAAATTTAATAAATTTTTCGCCCAAGATTCTCGGGAATTTTAAAATTTTTCGGAATTTGTTGCACTAGAGAAGTAGACTATGATTGTACGCTAAAACGGCGAGAACATTACCTTGCACGTGAAGAGTACTTTCTCAGACTGACCTATATTTTCGACTGTATTTGTAGTAAATCTTCTACGTCTTTTTGACCCGCCTCTGCTTTCAGGCAATTGTGAACCTGCCATTTTTTCGAAAACTTCGATTCGACTAAACCATATTCATAAAGCATGTTCTTCAAATCTATGCTAATTGCTTCGATCCTGTGTTGCTTCTTGGTTACTATTCAAGGTGGACGCTCACAAAAGCACAATGATGTTCAAATGTTTCAAGAATTGAGTGAAGCGCGATCCGCTGAGACGCGGATTAGGGTGAGTAGTCAAAAACATACAAGGCCGGATTTTGGGGTTGGGGCGGGCGGCCGCCCTGTCGTCAAAAAAAATTTGGGCGCAATGAATAACAGATGTGCTTTTTTATGATTTTAGCCAGTTTTATCAAGACTTTCCAAGTTTTTCGGTGCCTCGCGCCGGAATTTCTCATTAATGACATTTAACTTCTTTCGGCGCTCTAAAAGCCTTATTTTTATGCCAAAAGAGTGTTTTTTGCACATAAAGATTTTGTAGCTTTTGCAATAATTTCTCCTGTATTTTTTAGCGCTTTATGCGGATTTTTGCACTTCAAATTTAAATTTTTTTGTTCGAGATTTTATTAATTGTTTTCATCGCAGGGTTTGCTTCGCTCTCTAAGGGGCGCAGAATGGCCTTCTGAATTTTGAGGGACGAAAATTTTTAAGTCGAATATCTTAACGACTACATACTCGTAGATAGACAAGAATAATGGGGGTGTTTAAGCTTTTCACATCGAGATCTATGCACTGCAAAATTAAAAAAAAACTTTCTTCGAAATTAAAAAATAAGCTGTATTTGAATAAATACATGCAAAGCGCCAAAAGCTTTAAGCTTATTAGTTCAAATGTTTGCCGAATCTATACATACAAGCGGTCTTTCAGATGAGCTTTCCCCATTTTTCCTTTGAGGAAGCCTCGTAAAAAATACTCATACAACCAGGGGCGGATTAAGGAGAGGGGCGGGGGGCGGCCGCCCCCTCCCCATTGGCCCCAAATAGTGCGCAAAATTAAGCATTTTTGAGCGATTTTTAGCGATTTTCGGCTTAAAACGGCTAATTTTTCCGCCCAAGTCAGGGTTCCGCCCCCCCCCCTTAGGAAAATCCTAGATTCACCACTGCATACAACCATATTTTTTTATTAATAGTATGGTTTTTGGCTCTTCTATCAGGCTTGCCTGAAAGTCGCTTGAAAAACCAAATCTGACAATTATATACTTACTCTTCCTTATATTCTCTAAACCTACATCATTAAATGGCAAATTTCTAACAATTAGAGCGAAAACTAATCAGAATGCTTCTCCACTTGTACTGGACACTATTCCATGAGACGATCAAAATTTTAGGAGCCAACAAGAGCGCCATTGACCATCACTCAACGATATCGTCAAGGATAAGTCAGCTGAAAGGATGACCAAAAATATTTTTCGCTTTATTGAATCTTACTTTCATCAATTAGATCATTCCGGGATTGGTTATTCTTGGAATTAATTTGCAATATATTATTTAATTTAGGTATTTCTTGCATTGGTTAAAAATATAAACCTCAGCTGGTTTCTATGCGAAGGCCAAAAATAAAATGTCAGTAGTACATACACATGTTTTGGCACAGCTTTTCACATTCTTTCAAATGATTTGCAGAATTTCATGTTTTTTTCAGACTCCGTTGAGCACCGAGCCAAGCAGAATGTGTAAAGAACCCAAATAATTTAAAATAATGAATTACGCTATAATAGTCTGTCTCACGAGAAGTTTGAGCATAAATTTCAAAATTATTAGTCCGACAATAAGCCGACAGATTGCGATATAGCATTGATTTGATATGTATTTATCGTAATCCGTCGGCTTATTCGAAAAAATTCTTAAAATTTACGCTCAATCTTATAAAAAACACACTATAGGTATGGTTCAATCATGCAACGTGACAAAGAATCTAACTGGAAACGACAATAGTCTATTTCACATCACTTCGTGCATAAATTTTAAGAAATTTCATCGACAGTAAGCCGAGGGTTACGATAATTATATATTAGATGAATGCTATAATCGCAATCTGTCATCTTATTGTCGGAGATAGTTTTAGAATTTATGACTGAAGTCGTGTGAAATAGACTATAAATGAAGAATAGAGACTTAAATTAATGTCAGACATTTTCTCTGAAAAATTGTGACCGCATTCCATTTCAATCAGAACCATTAGCGTCGCCTGGTTAATCATATATTCGTGAAGAAATTGGTACTGTAAGTACGCTGTTGTGTGGAAAATGAGTAAAAATTTAACTGATACCTAGAATTCCAATTGATTTAAGTCAAGGAATAGAAGACTAAAACTTCTGATGCAATACATGCGTGTCTGAACGATTTCCTCGAATTTAATCCGCGTGAATCTGCTATAAAATGGTCTAAATTTTTGATGCAGTAAGCAGCTTGTATGCAGGAAAACGTCTTTGCAAAACTCGTGAGAATGTCAGGCAGTTTAAAACTTTCACTTTAATTTTTTTTTCAAGAATCTCAAAGTTAAATGAAACGGACTTTAGTAAAACCTATTTTTGTGGGGAATGAGGCTTGTAGATGCAATTGCCTACATATATATGATACATTAGGTTCCAACACCGATGACAATTATTTTTTCTGCATGATGTCTGCAAGTGAATTTAAGATCACCCCAGGTACGACCGAGCCATTGGCGAGTTCAAAATTTGGCAAACTAAAAAGACGAGTTAGCAACGACAATTTCAAACAAACCTGCAAGTAGACATACTCAGGGCCGTATTGGCCGGAAACAAATTTTGAAAGGTAAGATAATACACAAAAGATGAAAAATTGCCTGTATCTGACGTAAAAATTCCAATTTTCGGCGCTTTGCACCAGATGAAGTATTTTCATTATTTTGGCTCAAGCGCAACCGAAAAACGACACTTTATATAGCATTTTGAGTGAAAAAATCTTTTTCAAAAAAGTTCGAATGATATAATTTTAATGGATAGAGTATGTCGAAAAACCTTGAACAATGGGGATTTTGCAAGCTATCCCGACGACTTTCCTCAAATTTACATAGACCAATTTAATTTACGCCCTCATTGGCCGAATCATGCGGGCCTGTACAAACTGATCTTAGGCGTAAATTTATTGGAAATAAAATGTTGTTATTGCTGCGCCACCAGATTTCTCATAGCTCGACTCTACTGACGACCTATATCGCTACCTACACTAGGGGTTGTACGTTGAGCGACAGGAAAACCGAGTCGCGCAAGCACGTTTGACTATCGGACGACTTTGTGTCAATAGAAATCAGCCTAATAAATTAAGATTATAGTCAATTTAAAAGCGGCTTTAAAAGCGGTTTCTAAGCAGTCCACTGAGACACAATTTTGCAAAGAAAGGCAGGCTTACACTGAATTCTTTTGTGAAGTTTCTAATCAATATCTAACTGTTACTGTAGTTGGAAAACTTTTAAGGATCGTTTGTTTCGACTTTCGTTCTGTCGATCGAATTGACCAGACCACCAGGCTTGGCAAGGCTGGGTTTTTTGAATCCGGTTTTTTTGGGTGCAAAAAATCATTGGGTTTTGGGTTTTTTTATGCTTTTTATCCACATGTTACAAATTTTTCAAATAGACTAATGCACTGCAGCTTTGCGATTCCATGTCAGCAGAATTTGAGCAAGATTGTGATAACGAGGAAGTGGATACTATAGAGTAGCTGGGTAAAATTACAGTCACATATATGTTCTTGAGTCAATTGCAAAGCAGTGTATGAAGATTATTCGATTCTTTCTAAACATACTTGCGAGTGTGCAATTAAATTTTATTGAAAAATGGTTACGAGCCTGATATGGCATTCGTTTCCTAATATTTTTGAGAGTCAGTTCATTTTTTGATTAAAATCAATCTGGTGATGTCCGAGCAGTGAAGAGATAGATACATACATATACCTATGTGGCAGTCACAATAAACGATCGATTTTGTTGCTGGATTTCAATAATAGCTGAATAAAGTTGTTGCTCTTCGTTTGTTTCGTGTCTTGCAGCTGTTGGAAGTATATCCAGCTACTGTATGAAGTTCTAGTGGTCATTTCCATAAAAAACCTAATAAAACCCAAAAAACCTTGAAAAAATACCAAAAAAACCAGAAAAAACCCAAAATTCAACATTTTCTAATCGGTTTTTTCCATCCCTGAGACTAATGCACTGCAGCTTTGCGATTCCGTGTCAGCAGAATTTGAGCAAGATTGTGATGAAGAGGAAGTGGATTGTATAGAGTAGCTGGGTAAAGTTAGTCACATGTATGTTCTTGTGTCAATTACAAAGCAGCTTATGAAGATTGTCAAAATTTATATTTGATCATTTCTAAACATACTTGCAAGTGTGCAATGTGGCAGTCGCAATGAACGATCGATTTTGTTGTTGGATTTCAATATTAGCTGAATAAAAATGTTGCTCTTTGTTTGTTTCGTGTCTTGCAGCTGTTTGAAGTATTCCAAGCTACTGTATGTAGTTGTAGTGGTCCTTCCTTTCCATAAAAAACCTAATAAAACCCAAAAACCCTAAAAAACCAAAAAAACCCAGAAAAAACTCAAAATTCAAAATGTTCAAATCTGGTTCTTTTTCCATCCCTGTTGGCGACCTGTTTTTCCCATCTTTTGGTAGGTAGCTCATATTAGTCTACTTAAATTTTGAAAAATGGAAAAAAATTTGGGTTTGGAAGGCATTGGTGGAAAATTTTTATAATGCAAAATCGCGTTTTAGAGCAGTAAAATTTTAAAATCTTCAATTGATTTATTTATATTGGAAAAGGTTAAATCTGGGACACTTATACCGAATAGTAACTGCTGTTGTGCAAAGTATAGTTCCAACACTTACTGATTTTTTAGGCTTCTTGATTTTTTCTAGGCTTAGGCTTAGATTTATGTTGGTGATAACACGTCACCTGTATGTTTTAGGACCTGTCAAATTTTCTCCAAGTTTTTTGGTACTTGTACACTTTAACACCTATCGAATTTTTTGAATCTTTTCTAATGGCATCCGTGTAGCAGGTTCACATATGTATTAAGATAGTCGTATTGTAAAGGCATATGTAATCACTATGTAGCATCTGATAAAGCGGAAGAAAGTCACTGCCAACCAGATTCGAAACGTGGACCTCTTGCTTCAAAGCCCAGAACCTTAACCAATCGACTAAAGCTGACTCATTTCGATAAAGAAGGCAAAGTATTCGTAATGTTTTGCATTACCTGCATATTAGGCTTAGGCTTAGTATCATGGACTGACCAAATTGTTGGTGCGAGCGTGTTAAATAAGCCTGAGTAATGGGATGCAATGAGCGGAGTGAGCAACGCGAGTCGCATCCCATTACATAGGCTTATTTTAAACGCTGGCACCAACATTTTAACCAGTCCATGATACAAAGCCTAAGCCTAATCAGCTGGTAAACCAACACAAAACATAACGAATACCTTGCAATCTTTCTCGAAATGACCAGCGTTAGTCGATTGGTTATGGTTCTGGGCTTTAGAGCAAGAGGTCTACGTTTCGAATCCGACTGCTAGCAACTTTCTCTCGTTTCCTCAGATGCTACCGACTGCACACGTACGCCCTTTTAATATGACTATGTTAATACATAGGTATGTGAACCAGCTACACGCATCCCCCTTGACCTAAACGTGTCTACAGGGAAGGGTGAGAGGGGTATTACTTCCCGCTGAAGGGTCAAAAGCTTAGGTACTGTCAAGCACTTTGAGCCGAAACAAGTGTATTTTTTTAGCAATTTTGACATAAAAGTAGCCAAAAACGCAATTTACTATAGCAAAAAACCTTGGGTTTACCCTTCCCTGACCCTAAAATCCAGATTTTACTCCTCCCTGGCTAACTTGACCTTATGCATCTAAGCCTTGACCGGAAAAAATTTTTCTAAAAGGTAGAATAATTTCTAAAAAATGGAAAAATCGCACGTCTTTGTCACGAAATCTTCAAATTTTCGAGGCTTCGCGCTGGACGTGAAGTATTTCCATAATTTTGGCCCAAGCGCGACCAAAAAATGACACTTTTTAATATAGCCTTTCGTATGAAGAAAAGTCTTTACATAAAGCTCGAATTTTATGATCTTGGTTAGAGTACATATGTCGAAAAACGTCGGAAAATGCGGTTTTTGCGAGCTACCCTGACGAATTTCGCCAATTTATATTGGAGTCCGACCCGTTCCCCCTCCTTGACCGAATTTTGGATATGGGCCTGCCAGTATAGTATAAACAGGACTTGGAATCCGTTACCGAAAATTCATAAATTTTTTCCTTGTTTCCGTTAGTCCCCCGTTAAAAAAATAATTTTTAAACGGATGTAACTTTTCACAAAAATTGCAGTCGAATTACTTTTTATTCAAAATTTTAGCAGGTTCGGTATCATCAGCAAAACATATTTTTTGCAAAACTGAGACTTCGCTGAATTCTCTATTCCTTCACTATGCTCATATCTGCAGTCAGTTTCGTTGGATTAAATTTAAAAAAAGCTATGTCAGTTTTTCACTTAGTATTTGGACTCGATCGACTTTAACTGCCTTTGAAAGCCAGAGCTCATCTGACATTTGTAAATCGTTTCTGATTTATTATGAGTGCACAAAATATAGTTTTCGTCTATTTTTAGATAATTTTTGTGAAAGCGGGCGATAAACATGACCTGATTAAATGGATTGGCTTCGATTTAGTTTTAAGCACGACTTAGTTCGCATGACACTGCTTAGCATTTATTGATAATCAGCTCGTTATAACGGTCTATCGATTTATAAATTCCTGGACGATTTCTTATTCTTGACCTGATCTTCAATAATGGATGCGCTTTTAAAATTGTTGTTTATTTTGTTGTGCTTGCTGGTGACCCTTGAAGCCAAAGAATCTCTTTCATTCAGCAACTTGCAGCCGGCTCTAAGCGAAAGTGACAATAATTCGAATAAACTTAGTGAAAAATCATTTTCACTCGAGCAGCGTAAAAAAGTACGTTTAAGAATGAAAAATAAGAAACTAAAAAGTACTTGCGTTCATTGCAGTGTTTTTCTTTCGTACTCGACAAACATTTTCCTCGGTGTACAAAGACTTTTCGGGACCGTCTTTGTACATGTACAAAGATTTTTGGGAAGACAAAAATTGCGAAAAAGGTCTAAAATTCGCAAAAATTTTCGGTGCTTCGCGTTGAAATGAGTAATTATGTATTCTACATATCTTGTATAATGGCAGAAATTGCATTTCAAGAGGAAAAATGTCAAATTTTTCGGCGCTTCGCGCCGTTTTAAGACGATTCTTCAGTGATTTTTACCATTAGAGACCCAGAAAATAGCTAAAATACACTACCAAAAGTCGAACAACTCTGTTTTTACCACACTAAAATCGCTACTGTACCCTATTATAGTATACCCCAAGATTTGTGTGTACAAAATGTACAAAGATTTTTGGGAAGACAAAAACTGTAAAAAGGTGTGAAATTCCCAGAAATTTTCGGCGCTTCGCTCCGAAATGAATGATTATTTGTCCTATATATGTTTAAAATGGCAGAATTTGCATTTAGAATCGATAATTTTTAGAAATTTTTGGCTTGAGAAACCCAGAAATTAGCTAAAATACACTACCAAAGATCGAAAACCCTGTTTTACCACACTAAAATCGCTACTATTTTATATTATAGTACACAAAAATTTGCATGTACAGAATGTACAAAGACTTTTGGGGACCACCTTTGTACGTGTACAAACGGAACCTGTACAAAAAAAACTGGTTCAATGAGATTGTAATAAAATCAACGGAGATGGTCAGAGAGTTGATTTTTACTAATTCTTCAAATTTAGTAATTTATTTTCTTGAAATTTTGGTGTTTATTAGGCCTTTTTCATTTTTCTTTTGAAAGTTGGCGTTTTTAGGCCTTTTCCACTTTTTGTTTTGAAAGTCAAATCTCATTATGTATTTTTTGAGAAAATGGGCATCTTTTAATCAATTTGTAATCAAAAACATAAAGGGCTGTATCGATCTTTTTGTTCGAGCTGAATTGTGGGCCGATTTTTCGACGTTCTGCGTATAACAAGGGGCAATGGTCTTCATGATTTGGCCGATTCATGTTGTAATTTTTCGTCACTGATCAACAGAGATGCATATCATGGAGAATTGTAGGGGAGGATGAACTTATAGAGTGGCTTTTTGTTGGCTCAAAAGCTGTGAATTCGCGTCAAAAACATGGTTTTCCTGCGTCTCTGACGACGCTCTATCTTTCTAGAGCGTAAAAATCGAAAAGTTTTGAGAAAATGTAAAAATGCGAGTAAACTGAACAAAAAAACGGGTATACCGGCGCGTTTGACACTTTTTATGAAATGACTAAAAACGCTTAAAACAGCATCTGTTATATGAATTTTTCGTAAAATTTCGAATTCTTGGGGATGAAAACTTTCTGGGGAGCGGGAGGAGGGGTAAAAACCTTTCTGGTGGGTGATACCCGCAAGATAATGTATGCTGTGCTGACCGTTTATGCTTACAAGAAATGATGAGACGTAACACATGTTTGCAATGTGAAGAGATATTCCAAACTACCATAGTATCTACCATGCATGCACAGCATGGGAATTCTGGGGGTGAAAACCTAAAGTGCCTTTTTGGGCCCAAAAATGGCCGGTACGCTTTAAAAAACATCGTTTTTTGGCGTTTCTGACGATACTCTATCCTTCTAGAGCATAAAATCATGAAAAAAAAATTTCGAAAAAGTCGAATAAATTGACCAATATATCGCTTAAAACATGAATATATGGCGCGAAGCGCCGAAAATTTGGCGATTTCGAGCAAATAGATAGCCAAAAACCTTTAAAAAGACACTTTTTCTACCGATTTTCAGGTAAGTTTAGGAAACTTTTGAAAAATCGCCAATTCTGGGGGGGTGAAAAATTTTGCGGGGGGTGAAAAATGATTCTGCAGGGGGGGGTGAAACTCCCCAGACCCCTCAAGATCATGTATGGTACCAACTTAATTAATAAAACAACAAACTTGATGGGAATGAGGATCAAAAAAACAGTTTAAACGACGAAGAAAAATATTTCAAAGGCTTTTTCTAATTCACTTGGCTTTACACTCCTGTAAATATTACATTGTTCGTTTTAACTGAATCTATTAACTTTACACTGTGATGCCAGGGTGAAGTTCACCGGGCGAATTTGCAACATTTGTATGAAGACATTAAAGATTACGACTATGGATTTTGGCACGCTTTATGGGCTTCGTTTTTCGTCATTATTGTCAGCGAATTGGGCGATAAGACCTTTTTCATCGCTGCGATTTTGGCCATGCGCCATTCGCGGTGCGCCGTTTTTCTGGGCGCCGCTTTGGCTCTGTTCTTAATGACCATTTTGTCCGGTAAACGGTTTTGGCATATTTGAACTTGAACTTAAATTGCCTGTTGTATAAACATGATCTCGGGGGTGAGATTTTCCACCCCAGAAAAGTTTTCACCCCCAGCAATTTTTTCACTCCCTCCAGAATTCGCGATTTTCCGAAAGTTTCCAAAAGTTCCCGAATAGTCTGTAGAAAAAGTGATGTTTTGAGCCTTTTTTAGCTACAGTTGCGTATCTGTGGGGGGACTGAGGGGACTAGTCCCCCAAAAATTTTGGAAGTATCTAAGAAAAGAAAATTTGAGATCCTCAATGCGTATCTGGAAGACCGCTAGAATAGATTTTAGCAATCTTTTCGAGCTGATGAAGCCAAAATTTTTTGACGCTTCGCGCCTTATTTATTTATATGCAACATATTTGTTTAATATAATTAAAATCAAATTTGATTTTTTAAATTTCTTTCTTCTTTATGTGTAGATCTTATTGAGAGAAGCTCAAAAATACTTTTATTTTTGCCTATCTATAGATAATTGTTGAGATATCCAACTTTAAAATTTTTCCCCCAAAATCAGAAGCGTCAAATTTTGTCGCTCGCCTAGCACCATATACTCATTTGTTGACTATATTTTGTTCAGTTTGCTGGAATTTTTTGATTTTTTCGAATTGTTTCAATGATTATATGCTCTTGAACGATAGAGCATTGTCAGAAACGCCAAAAATAGTGTTTTTGACACGTATCTGCCATTTCGGGCCCAAAAAGGCACTTTACAATTTAACCCTCCCCCTTTACATTCATCTCTATAATGCATGTACCATCCGAGTCTGCTAATGTATGTGTATTATTGATTTTTGAGGCTTATTTCGTATGAAACTATCGATAACGGCCATACATGTATATAATGGCTCAAAATTGGGGGGGTGTGGTTATTGTTCCGACTTTGGGTAGGGAGAAGAGGATCCCCCATCCCCCTGTTACATGTAATGATAACGACACTTGTTCAATCTCAAATGTGTGTAAATAGTATTTTCCCAGAAATTTTCAGGTTACTTTCGTTTTTTATATTGGCAGCGGTACCTTGTTTTCTTTTTTTGGCCAAAATTGGTTGTAAACGTCTAAAAATGACCTAAAAGAGTGCTACTTTTGGCCAAAAACTCGAGAGAGGGTTGAAAAAATTTTCATTTTTGAGGGGCAACCCTGAGTTATCCTCAAGCAAACACCCCGTTCTTTAATTTTACACACAATTCCATTTATTTGTCTAATTTATTTTTATTTACTTTTAATTTTTCAATTTATTTGCCCAATTTCCAGTCACCCTGGGTTGGATCACTCAAATTATACCCCGCTACATCACTTTTTACGTATCGACCGCGTTGTTCGCCATTTTTGGCTTAAATATGCTGAAAGAAGGCTGGTACATGTCGCCCAACGAAGGTCAAGAAGAATTCGAAGAGGCTCAAGAGCAAGTGCGAAAAAGAGAAGATCAGGTCTGCTGATTTTTCATCTTTTATCATTGCTTTTTATCATTTTTTATCGAAAATTTTATTTTTTGTACAATTTACATACATGTGTTTGTGTCAGTGATGAATGAACTAATTGATTAATCACATTATCTGAATAATTATTATTATGTATTTTACTTCAATTTTAAAATTGTTTAAAAAGTTAGCTCAGCTGATATTAGTGAGTATCATACGTGGGCAGCAAGAAAATTCTGGGGGTTGCAAGATTTTTTGAAGGTTAAAAAATGGCCTTAAAGATGGTGGTACGGCGAAAAAACACCATTTTTCGACGTTCCTCATCAAGCACTATCCATTGGCATCAAAAAATTGCGAAAAAATTTCAAAAATTGGGGGAGTATTTTGGTTTCTCGGGGGAGGTGCATGCCCATCCAAACCCTCCCCACGCCCAGGTGTGGTGAGTATTAATCAATAATGGAAGTAATCTAGGCGAATTTTTGTAACCGATTAATTGATTGATTACAATATTTAATAAAGATTTTATCGATTATGTGGGATAATTTGCGAGCTTGCTCGTCAGATTTATCCATGAGAAGCGCCTAAATCCTTGAAGTCTGATAAGCTTCAGAATATTCCATATGGACGAAATCGTGCCAAAAAACCGACAGTAAGGGCAAAAAAACATTTTTTTGTGTTTGTCATCGAGTTCGTCATTGACATCCAAAAATATCGTTGAAAAGGAGCAGATTAAATAATTTTATTTCGAGGACTTTCGAAATTTTAGGGTCTTTTAGACTGAAAGAGGGGTCCAGACAGACACCAAATGACATGTGTGGATGAGACTACGCGTTAGTCATACGTAAATTCTGGATTCCCATTTTTAGGGCGGATAGGGGGACGTCCGACTTTGGCTGAGGGGATCCCCCATCCCCCCTGTTGCATGTACGGGATGAGGCATCCTCCACCCGAGTCGGTCGTCTCCCATCCTACAAAGTCATCAATCCCTACACCATTTTTTCTGCAAGAATGAATTGAAGGTCATTTTTACCCCCCTCCCTCTTAAATTCGTCAGTCCTTTTAAGCACAAGTCTTAGCCGCTACATGTCTGTGCATAGGGAAGAAGTAGTTTTTACCAATATAGCCGGTTGTGAGCCCGGATTGGTCGTTTGCCCGCGATCTATTTTATTCTGTGTAAAGGCTTATGATTAGAAAAAAAACAAAGATGTTTTTAGGAATGGGGATGGAAATTAAAGTTTAAAATTTGGTGTATATTTATGTATCTATTTGTTTACCCGGGATATCGAAAATTTGTATGCGTTATATTTTTCCTTTTTGTCTCATTTGGTTCTTTTAATCAACAAAATTCGTTCATATACGTCAAAATTAATTATTTCGAAATTTCGCCAGACTCGATCCTCAAAAATCTTACGTAGACACGCGTCCGCATCGCTGTGTTGAAATAGACTCGAGTTTTGTAATACATATCTATCGATTAATCGTAAATCTCATGCGCTCCGCGCCACAGGCATCGTCGATTGAATGAAAATCACTCCAACCCTTATTTTTATGTTGTAAGACTATGAGTGTCGGAAGGAATGCGTTTCTCGATTCAACCGAGCTCCTTGATTATGTAGCGAAAAAAATGATCAAACCCGTATTTTTATGTTTTAAGACGACTAAAGTCGATATAAATGTACCTTTCTCGATTCGGTCGAAAACCGTAATTATGCGGCGAAAAATGATTATAAACCCGTATTTTTATGTTTCAAGATGGCCAGGGTCGAGGCGGAGTCGTTGCTCAATCCGGCCGACGTAGAAGCGGCGCCCGGCGTTCTCGCGAAGAAAAGTCGCCGGGCGTCGGCCGCCGGTTTAATTTTACGATTTATTAGCAGAATATTTATTGAATCTTTTACGCTCACTTTTTTGGCCGAATGGGGCGACCGGTCGCAATTGACCACCATAGTTATAGCGTCTCGTGAAGTAAACCCGTAGTTTTGTTCCTACTACATATGTACCTTATACGCGTATTACTGCTTTTTGTTAGACGGAATCGACCCCACTCCTTTAACGGACTCGTTTTTTAATTCGACGAATCTTTAAATAATCGGTGAAACATTAGGTTTATTTGTTTGTATACACTCGATGCAGTTTTACACTTCGTTGGCTGGACCCGGAAAGCAACCTTGTTTTTGACAAGGGTACACGCATCGTAGTAGTATCGTCTCGATTCCTGTGGCGAGCTGTATAGTGTTTTGCCTTCAGTAAAGCGGGTATCGACAATATTTGCTTTACGCCATAGGCGGGCGGCACCAAAGTTCTGGGGTGCAAGATTTGTTCCGATGGTCATAAAAGTGGCCTTAAAAATGGTGGTATAGCGAAAAAACATCATTTTTCAACGTTTCTCATCGAGCACTATCCATTGGCATCAAAAAATTGCGAAAAAAACCAAAAAATATGAAATTTTGAATTCTGGAGGTGCATACCCTCAAACCCCCACACGCCCAGGTAGGCTTTACACTGCTATAGCATAAGAAGACGGAAACAATAATCAGGTTTAGCAAATTAATATGTCGGACACAACGAGTGACAGATTCATTCGGTTTACACTTTCTCGACTCTCTTATATAATAAGTGTAAATAAATATATTACTCGACTCCATACATGCACAGTATGGAAATTCTGGGTGGGGTAGGCAGTGGCGGCTCGATGATTTTCCTAAGGAGGGGCGGTACCCCAACTTTTCCAAAAACCGTCAAAAATAGGTTCAAAAACTTGCCCTTCACGCAACGGTTTTTTTGCACTCGGCAAAGATCTTTCCCGATGTACATAAACTTTCCGGGACCGTCTTTGTACATGTACAAAGATTTTTGGGAGGACAAAAATTGCAAAAAAGGTCTGAAATTCGCTGAAATTTTCGGCGCTTCGCGCCGAAATAAGTAATTGTGTGTTCTATATATCTTTATAATGGCAGAAATTGCATTTCAAAAGGAAAAATGTCAAATTTTTTGGCGCTTCGCGCTGTTTTACGACGATTCTTAGTGATTTTTGCCCTTAGAGACTCAGAAATTAGCTAAAATACACTACCAAATGTCGTACAACTGTTTTAACCACACTAAAATCGCTACTCTATCATATTAAAGTACCCAAAAATTTGCGTGTACAAAATGTACATAGACTTGGGACCATCTTTGTACATGTACAAACGGACCTTGTACAAAAAACAACTGCTTAACGCGCGAAATAGCGTTTTTCGGCGTTTTGAATTATCTGATTTTATTTTAAATCCCTTTTGCAACATCTTTTTCGTGAAATTTTGACAATTTCGTGCGAAAAAATCTGTAAACATCTCTGGCTTTAGTGAAAATCTGGCGCCAAGCGCTGGAAAATTTGTGAAATTTAGGCAGAAGGACGTTTAGAAGCTAAATTTGCTGCTTGATTTCCTGTATTTGTGTATTTGGCGCGAAACGTCCAAAGTTTTCGAATAAAAATAAAAGAAAACTATGCTGGAATAGCTGTTTCTCTTGTTGAAATTGTTTTGAAAGCTATTTCATGAACAAAAATGACTTCCAGGTCGCCAAGGAAGTAAATAAATGTCATTTATAGGTATAATCCGAAAAATTCGAGAAACTATGGTCGCCGTCTGCCAAAAATCATTGCGATCTACATATGCATTCTTTATCTCACCAACTATTTTTGGCCAAAGGTTGCGGCCGCCCCCCCCGCCCCCTTAAATCCTCCTTTGGGGGTAGGTGAAATTTTAAAGTGCCTTTTTTGGGCCTTTAAAATAGTAGCTACGCGTCAAAAGCATTGTTTTCTGGGTCTATCTCTCTAGAGCATAAAAACGTTAAAAAATTTCGAATAAAATAAGTCAAATAAATTGAACAAAATATAGCTAAAGCATGAGTATATGGCGTTAAGCGCCGAAAATTTGACACTTTTGACAGCAAATAGATAGCTAAAAATGCTTATAAAAGCACCTTTTCCAAGAATTATTTAAAAAAGGTGTTTTTGGGGACTTCCGAAAAATCGTGAAATCTGGGAGGGGAATTATCTGTAGGTAGTGGAAATTTTTCCGGAGAAGGAAGTGGTGAAAGCTCCCTTAAACCTTCCTTAGATCATGCATGCTCGACTCTACTTTACACTTTCCACGTTTACATCAATAATTCAAGTAAAATCAATAAGGATAAATAAATACATACGCGTCTAACAGTTTGAAGTGCTTGTCATTGTAAAGGAAAAACTTTCATTTTGAACAAAGCTGAGCCGAATTTTCACGCGTTCAGTTAACGGCGTAATATGCTTCCATATTACTCCCAAATTTTTTGTGTTAAGGATCGGAAAAATTTGATTAAAAAGTTTCAATTTCCTTTTATGAAAAAATTTTACATTGAATAATTTGATTGTTTAACTGCCGTTGTCGGTTAGAATTTTTTTACTCAGAATTTTTTAATAGGGCCTGGATAATACGTGGGCAGCAAGAAAATTCTGGGGGGTGCAAGATTTTTCGAAGGTCAAAAAATGGCCTTAAAAATGGTGTTATGGCGATAAAAACACCATTTTTCGACGTTTCTCACCAAGCACTATCCATTGGCATCAAAAATTGCGAAAAAACGAAAAAATTTCAAAAATTGAATTCTGGGAGGGGTATTTTGATTTCTGTGGGGGGGGTGTATTTGGTTTCTGGGGGTGCATACCCCCAAACCCTTCCCACGCCCAGGTGTGGTCTGGACCATTTTTTTATTCTTCGAGTTTTCGTCAAAAAATGCTTAAAAATAGCGCAAATAAATTTTCTTGTATTTTCGCGAGCCATAAACTATTTTATGCGCGCATATGTGGAGCATACATGATCTTGGGGAGGAGGGTTTAGGGGGCAGAAAAATATTTACATACCCCCCCGGAAATTTTTTCACATCTTCTCAGCATTCGCGATTTTCCAAAAAATTTATAAACATTTGTAGCAAATGTGCTTTTTTTAAGCGTTTTCAAGCTATCTATTTGCTCAAGAGTGTCAAATTTTTGGCAGCACGTGTGCCATATAAATCACGTTGATTTCTGTATTTTGTCCAATTTGTTCGACTTTTTTGATTTTTCCGAAATGTTGTTTATGTTTTATCAAGTGCTTTAAAACGATAGAGCATCGTCAGAAACTCCGAAAATCAGATGCTTCTGACGCGTAGCTCACCCATTTTGTGGCTGCTAAAAAGTCAACTTTAAAAGTTCGGCCCTTGAATTTCCATGCCGTGCATGTCTGATGTGGAGGATAGTTGTTTTTGAGATGCTGGAGCCAAATTTCAGTGAAAAATAAATTAAAATTTCTTGTTGAAATTTTTATGTGTATGTTAAGCCTAAATTTATTACTTTTGCAGAATATCTCTGCAAGGTCAATTCTTCAGAAGTTAATATTTTGTCTTTTTCGATTTTTTGGGCAAAAACACTTACTGCCCAGAATCTCGAGCCACGGCATGCTCTGCCTCAACACACGTGGGGTGGGGTCGGGGTCTAGAACCCCCAGGAATCTGATTGACTCTCTAAAACTCGGTAGACCCCCAGAATTAATTTTCGGATTATTTTTTGTTGTTGAGATTTTCGTTGGATGTACGCCATCCAGACTCCCAGAATTTGATTGCTGCCCACGTATGATGCTCACCACACGCGGGCGTGGGGGCAAGTTAGGGATGTATGCACTCCCAGAAGGTCGGTTACCTCCCAGGAAACCAAAATACCCCTCCCCACAGAATTCAATTTTTGAATTGCTTTTTTTTGTTTGCAATTTTTGTACGCCAATGGATAGTGCTCGGATGAGAACCGCTGAAAAAATGGTGTTTTTTCGCCGTGCCACTATTTAAGAGACGTATTTTTGACCTCTACAAAAATCTTGCACCTGCAAGAATTACTCGGTGCCGCCCGTCTCTGATGCTCACGCTTAACGTATTGGCGAAAAATCAGCTTGTTTCATGCAATTTTATCTATTTCTGTATGGTATTTTTAGCCAAAAAAACAGACGGCCGTTGAGGCCCCTTCGTTCTTAAAAAGATGGCCTAGTGAGCCCACTCAAAATTTGAAGCTAGTTGTTTCGTGTATGGTGGGCACACCTGAATTCCGCTTGAGGGTTCGCATCCCCCGGGAAACTAAAATACCCCAGGAAACCAAGGATGCCATTGGATAGTGCTCGATGAAAGAAACGTTGGAAAATGGTGTTTTTTCGCCATTCCACTCATTTTAAGGCCATTTGTTGATCTTTGAAAAATATTGCTTCCTCACAGAATTTCGGTGCCACCCACTTATGCCCCTGCCCCTCCCTTAGAGCCGCCCATGCATTAGTTATCAGTAGCTTGTTACTACTTTTCAAACTAAATATTTGTTGTGTATTTATGTAGAATGCGGCGGGAGTGGCGTTAGGTGGCTTCGCGGGCCACGCCCTCTGCACCGGATTGGCTGTGATAGGCGGTCGCATGATCAGCTTTCAAAATTTCCCGTTCGAACTGGCCATTTTTGTGTTCATTGTATGCTTTTTGTGGGCATTTTTTTCGTATTTTTCTCCTTTTGTGTTTTTTTAGTGACCCTGATAGGCGGCGTCGTTTTCATTGTATTCGCTCTTTCGGCTTTGGTCATCAACCCGGACGATAGTTCATTCGCGTAGCTTATGTCAATATATCTTATAGGTATTTCAACAAGTTTATCGGTGCATTGCAAGTATTTATCATGTGCATACTTGTTATATTTGCCGTTTCGATGCGATCCGATATAATCTATTGGCAATTTGCCAATTGGATCGGATTTTGGCAGACGGCCAATTCTGGACCTCATTTACGATCAGTTTTCGCTCTCGCTTTTCGAACTTCAATTTTCGTGTGCATGCATTCCGATCGTATATTTGTTGGATAATATGCTAGGTATTACAATTATATATCAATATTTGTTTATTTTATCGATTTCAAATTATTCTTTGCTCGAGTTTTTGTTTGATTAGAATTTTAATTTCTTTTGCCAATTTCAGTCGTCTGCCGATTTCGTGGATTTTATCACGAGTTTAGTATGGAGACTGGAAATTTCGCAATTTTATTTATTATTTTTTCGGAATTTTATATTATTTTTAAAGTTATATTATTTATTTTAATTTCAATTTTTAATTCCATAAGTCAAACCTTAAAAAAGGACCGTTCTAAAATTTACTGACCGCTTGTTTGTGATTTTACGCTTTAGAGTTGAAAATTTACAGCGGTAGTCTTGCACGGTACCTGTGTATGTACTTACTTTAGCAGCATTTTATTCCAAGATCTTGGTGTAAACCGACGGGACGGTAAAATTGTAAAGTAGGCATGCCTTACGGTTTACATTTAGGCAATATTTTCATATTTTGCCAGCTTATGATACGCGGTAATTTTCGTTTGGCTCGTATATTTCGAAAATTTAGTTGCTGTCGTCAGTTCGTGGTACTTTTTTATCGTCTTTAGCGTGCGAATGACTTGATATCGCGTGAAAGCATTCTGCTCATGACTAATAAAATAAATACTTTTAGGTGAGTAAAACGCTGAGGACAAATGATTCTGGACGATTTGAAACGTTGTTATCAAATTATTCACGAAAGTAGTAGGTAATCAATCACCTGCCATGGCGCCTAATTATAGGTGGGCAACACAAAAGTCTGGGGGGTGAAAAAATTTTCAAAGGTCAAAAAATGGTCTTAAAAGTGGTCCTATGGCGGAAAAAACACCATTTTCGACGTTTCTCGTACTATCCAATGGCATCAAAAAATCGCTAAAAAAGCAAAAAAAATCTTCAAAATTTGAATTCTGGCGGGGGGTATTTTGATTTCTGGGGGGATGTTCAACTTCGTAAGTTTGCCACCATACGTGGGCAGCAAGAAAATTCTGGGGGAAATTTAATAAGATTTTTTGAAGATCAAAAATGGCCTTAAAAATGGTGACATGACGATAAAAGCACCATTTTCGACGTTTTCATCAAGCACTATCCATTGGCATTAAAAATTGTGAAATTTCTGCGAAAATATTTTCAAAAATTGGATTCTGGGGGGGTGCATGCCCACAACCCCCCACGCCCAGGTGTGGTGCAAACCCCCAAACCCCCCCCATAGGTGTGGTGCAAACCCCCCACGCCCATGTGTGTACCTAATGCGCTCTAGAATGCAAGCAATACCGGCGCGGGCATTTTCGTGTAAGTACAGTTTTATACGCATTACCTACCTGGCATGAGGTTGTAAAGCTTGGTTTGTCATCTTCTCATTAAAAGTTACATATTTTTGGTTTGCCCTTGGCGTGAAAATCGTACATCATGAAAGTTTTGCATTCTTTGTTCCATTGCTTTGGCGTTTGAAGCAAAAAACCGCATAGGATCAGCATCAAGTTTGGAAGCGCGGCGATTTCGGTTGCCAATTAATCGGTTAGATATCTGTCGTCTCAAATAGGCATATTCATACATACATTATTGGGCAGCTGAACAATTCTGGGGGGGACAGGATGGATGAAATTGCCAAATATGTTACTGAAAAATAGAATTTTGGGGTTTGGTTACAGTAGTCCATAATTACTGTAGCTTCATTATAAATTACGCGTTATAACCACACCAGGCGTGGGGTATGCACCCAAAGCGAAAATACTTTGAAAGTAAATACCCCCCAAATTGTTTTGAAAATTTTTTCTTTTTTTGAAATTTTTGATGCCAATGGACGTGCTGAAATGAAGCGTAAAAACAGTGTTTAATCACACGCATATTTTTAAGGCCATTTTTTCAATTTTCAAAAAAATCTTGCACCACAAGAAATTTCTTGCTGCCCACGTATGGTTATAACATACGTAGGTATAGGCATTTGTGAGTAATTGTCCGTTTGAACTAGGCGGCGGTCAAATTCTACACCTTGTCAGTTTCGACGCGCCAGCCGAGCGCATTTTGTTGTCTAAAGTCCTTTTCATTTAGCTTTGAGGTTTTTGAAAAAATTTAAAGTGCCTTAAATCAAGATAGTTGTTATGATATTCTATAGTACAACGAGTTATGCGGGAAATTTCTGCCACTCTTAAAGATAACCGCATTACTGTATCACGATTTTAAACCCCTTCTGTAGCCTGATTAATTCGGATTAAGCCCTGAAGCAGAAAGCCTCACACTTATAGTCTGTTTCACACAACTTCAGTCATAAACATACGTGGGCGGCAAGAAAATTCTGCGGGAGTGCAAGAATTTTTGAAGGTCTAAAAATGGCCTTAAAAATGGTGGAATTTATCGGCGATAAAAACACTCATTTTTCGGCGTTTCTCATCAAGCACTATCTCAGTGAGCATCAAAAATTGCGAAAAAAACGAAAAAAATTTCAAAAATTGAATTCTGGTGGGGGTATTTTTGGTTTCTGGGGGGGTGCATGCCACACCTGGGCGTGGGGGGTATGCACCCCCAGAAACTCGAAATACCCCCAGAAATCAAAATACCCCCCAGAATTCGAATTTTTGAAAATTTTTTTCGCTTTTTCTGCAATGTTTTGATGCCAATGGATAGTGCTTGATGAGAAACGTCAGAAAAATGGTGTTTTATATCACCATGCCATCGTTTCTTAAAAGGCCGTTTTTGACCTTCAAAAAATCTTGCACCCCCCCCCAGAAATTTCTTGCTGCCCACGTATGGTGCATACCCCCCCAAACCCCCACGCCCAGGTGTGGTCATAAATTTTAAAACTTTTATACGGCAATAAGCTGACAGATTGCGACTGTAGCATTTGATCTACTATATAAGTATCGGCAACCCTCGGCACTACCGCGAGGAACGAAAAGTGCTTAAAATTCGTGCGCGGGGTTATGTGAAACAGACTTTAAATGAAACAGACCATACTTTGTTCATTTTGTTTCCGACGTATCGTCGTCACATAGGCAGCACCAAAAATCTGGGGGGACGTGCAAGATTTTTCAAAGGTCAAAAAATAATGGTATGGCGAAAAAACCATTTTTCACCGTTTCTCATCGAGCACTTGGCATTAAAAAATTACGAAAAAACAAAAAAATTCTGGGGGTATCCGGCCTTCTGGGGGAAGGAGTGCATCCCTCGAACCATCCACGCCCATGTATGGTCGCACTACCTGTAAAACGTAGGGGTCGCCTTGGCATGAAGCGGCGACAAGGGGGAATGTATGTACACGGGCTCTGCTGCGCTAAAACCTAATGGACATGCGCGCCGGACAAAATAGAAATTTGAGTATAGTCCCTGCAGGGATTTCCGGCCTTCAGCCTCTGGTTGCTTGAGGGTTCAGACTTTAAATAACAGGTCCCAGACCTCCAGCTATTCAGCTTGAACAGCAAAATTGAATTTTGATGATTTTGAATGATTTAAGTTCAAAAATGTGGCATTTGGTTCCAAAATTGCTGTAAAGAAAGATTAAAAGGTATTCGTTTAGTGAGCACCATACATACCTGGGCGTGGATGGAGGGGGGTAATGCACTCCCGAGAAACCAAAATACCCCCCCCCCCTAGAAATCAAAATAACCCTCCCAGAATTCAATTTTTCGAAATTGTTTTTGTTTTTTTTTGCAATTTTTTGTTGCCAGTGGATAGTGCTTGATGAGAAACGTTGAAAAATTGTGTTTTTTCCGCCATACCACCATTTTTAGGCCATTTTTTTACCTTTGAAAAAATCTTGCACCCTTCCTCCCAGAATTTTGGTGCCGCCCACCTATGGTGAGCAGTGAGCACTCTAAAATGAAAAGATGATTTAGTTTAGGGACTATGTATGAATTCAGCAAGAGGAGAGCAATAGCTATAACCAGACTTCACAAATGTCATTTTCTGGCTTATTTTTGAGACTTGATTTCCAAAAGACGTGTGACATAAAGAGTGTAAACAACGACATTTTCTCACTAGTTTAATTCCAGGAATGCCAGAAACCTCTGGCCATGTCGATAGGGTGATATAAGATGGAACGTAGCAAAAAGGGGTTGATAAAGAAAAAGAAGGCAACAACAACCAGAAACGCCAAACGATGAGCAAGCAAAAATCGATAATCACATTCCACGATTATACACGCTCATATTAACATCGGTAGCAAAGAAAAATGCTCCGATGGAACAAAAAAAAGGTGAATATACTTGAATTTCTTCATTGTTAAGGATGTAAAAGGAGGGGACTAGGGAAAATTTCCCTATCCATAGGAATTTGCTAAACAATTAAACTTCCCCTAAACAACGCAAAAATCGAAGTATATTCTGCAGCCTGTGAAAAATGAGGGTGTAGTCACAAAACGTTTTTAAGTGTTTCGCATAAGTGCACTGAAGACACCTTCATGACCACACCTGGGCGTGGGAGGGGGGTTTGGGGTATGCACCCCCAGAAACAAAATATCCCCCCAGAAATCAAAATACCCCCCAGAATTCAATTTTTGAAATTTTTTTTTCGTTTTTTTGCAATTTTTTGATGCCAATGGATAGTGCTTGATGAGAAACGTCGAAAAATGGTGTTTTTATTGCCCTACCACCATTTTTAAGGCCATTTTTTGACTTTCAAAAAATCTTGTACCCTCCCCAGAATTTTTTGCTGCCCACGTATGTTCATGACTATTCAATTAATGTATTATTTATTTAATGAAATCTTGACCTTCAACAAAGCTCTGGCGTAAAAGATAATCGTGTTAACTTTACACCTACATGGCCAACTCAATAGTTTGCATGAAAAACCACAAAAAATTTCTTCAAATTTCTCAAAATAAAGTAATCAAAATACTCGCCATCGTAATCGAAATTACTACGGAAAATCTGCAGCAACGCGCATAGGCCGCAGAGTATACTTCGATTTTTGCGTTGTTTAGGGGAAGTCTAACTGTTTAGCACATTCTTATGGCTTCTGCGCATAGGGAAATTTTCCCTAGTCCCCTCCTTTTACATCCTTAACAATGAAGAAATTCAAGTATATTCACCTTTTTTTGTTACATCGGAGCATTTTTATTTGCTAGTTCCCTTTTATTTAATACTTCTGGCCATACATATATCCATAGGTGGGCAGCTTTGAAATTCTGAAGGGTGCAAGATTATTCAAAGGTAAAAAAAATGGCTGTAAAAATGGTGGTATGGTCAAAAAACACCATTTCTCAACTTTTCTTGTCGAGCACTATCTATTGACATAAAAAAATTGCGAAAAAACAAAAAAATTTCAAAAATTGAATTCTGGGGGTATTTTGGTTACTCAGGGCGGTTCATACCCCCCTAAGCCAGGTGTGCACAGGGGTGGATTTAAGGGGGCGGGGGGGCGGCCGCCCTCCCTCCCCCAATTGGCTTAAAATAGTGTGCAAAATTAAGGATTTTTGAGCGATTTTTTTAGCGATTTTCGAATTAAAACGGCTAATTTTTCCGCCCAAGTTAGGGTTCCGCCCCCTTAGGGGTACTGCCCTCCCTTAGGAAAATCCTGGATCCGCCACTGGGTGTGCCCGTACTAGCCAGTCAAAGAAGATGAAGAACAAGGAAGATCGTTTGAGTTTACGCAAGTTTGGGCATATCTTTTTGAAAGGTAATAGCGTTAGAACAAGTGATGTGTACTGTGAAGTGCGGTGCACATATGTACATATTCATCAAACTCATGCGCTGCTATGGCTTCCCCGTCAGCATATTTGCTTCGCTCTTCGGATGGGCTATTTATAGCTTTTGCGCTTCAACCCGTCGAGATGACGTTTCATATCCGGATTGAATAGCGCAAATTGTTGAGTAATTGAGCACTGCTTCGGCTCGTACAGGCGATCGGACTGCTGGCCAGTGGCGGATCTTCTAATCTGCCCAGTTTTTAGACCGCTCAATAACAAGTGGTATAGGGAGGGAGCAGCCGTGAGTAACGCAGCTGTCCTAGGGAACGGAGTGGCCTAGGGGGAACCATAAGGGTTGAAGTCCCCACCTTCACATCCCGCGCTCCTAAGCTACCGGATCGACCAGTGACAAGCGACAGACCAACCAACTGCATATAAAGGACCGATCGACTGGTGCCAGATGACCGACCAACCGCCTGGAGTTAGAGGTAAGACTGTTCCAAGCTATCAGCCGTTTAGAGTCGGAGCAGCTTAAGGTGTTTACGCCGACCAATACTAGCGTTTACTTTACACTTTAAATTCGTTTGTAGCGTAATAAAACAATATTAAGCGGCAGGTTTCATACCTTATACAATTAAACATGATCAAGATTTACTGTAATAGTGTGCATCGAGTAGACAATGCAAGAGCACCAGCGCATTGCGCGTTACTGTGTTCAGTGTTGCTAGGTGTTCCGCTTAGTGATCGACCAGGGTGACTTTTTTGGCCGGGGCGGTACCGGGGCTGAAAAAATCCCCGGCCAGTACTAGGGGCCTGAGTCAGACAAGGAAAATATTATTGCATGACACATACTTGGGGTGGGCATAGGAAGAGAAATGATGAGCGACTGCTCCATTCAGTAGTAAATGGCAAGCGCAAGTTAGGTGCGCCTTTGAAAATCAAGTTTTATTACTATTTATATCACAAGAAACATTTAGTCCAGTGTTGCATTGTCTGAATGATCAATAAATTCTACGTCGCTGCTATTATCACACTCAATATCATTTGAATCTTCTACTGCTACTGCTGCTACGCAAATTATGCTTTAGAAATAAGAGCTTCTGAAGATTTTCTGGCTTCAATCGAATTCTTGAACCATTAGCTACATAAATCACGAGCTGACTTGAATTCGCGTTCGCTGGACACGGAACTAATAGGCGGGCTGAGGTATTTTTCAGCGAGCTAAAATAATGATGAACTTGCGTAGAAAGCATTACGTGAACAGATAAACATTAGATGCGTATGGCCAGGGTAGTCAGGGAGGGGTGGAGAAATCTAGGTTTTTTCGCCAAAGTAAGTAGCTTTTATCTAGGATTCTATGTCAAAATCGCTTCAAAATCCACTATTTCGGGCCTAAATTGCGCGACAATACTTAATTTTCGGACCCTTCAAGTGGATTATACCTCTCCTTCACCCCTCCGTATGTGCGTGTAAGGTGAACAGTAAAGCAGGAACACGTGATCAGAAAATTCTAGCCTTTCAATTTGTTATGTATTTTTTGCTAGTTGGATTTTTCTTATTATTAGTAAAACATTATTCATTATTTTATTACTTGTATTTTTCTTAAGTTTCGTCCTGTATATTAGTCCTTCAGCGTTCCAATACAATTTGCATAAATTATTTTTCTTAGTAATCATATTAGGATTCGTCGAACCAGTGCAATTATAGAAACATTATAATGTATAATGTATATACCTATATAATGTTATTTAGATAATTATTATTTATTTTTATTATATAGTGTCATTTAGATAAAGTCATGCATTTGATTCGACATATTTTGAATGTTTCTAATGACTTCTGGAAGCAGGCTACTTACTACCACACACGGACGTAGGCTGGACTCCCGGAATCCGGCGGACACTCGCAAAATCGATGTTTGTTGCTAGACCTCACAGGATTGCTATTTTTGCCACGTTTTTGCTCTTTGACTCCATCCGGACCCCCAAATTATCTTTTGCTGTCCAGTGCCCATGCATGCTTACTACTGCTAGTTCTGAATATTTCCGACTGTTGATTTTCCAGTAAGTCAAAGGCGATTCTTCAACATTGATGCGCTGATCTGCCATATAGTCAGCTACTATTGCTTTTGCTCTCTGATGCGCAGATAATGGGTCTATCTCTTCGAACTCATCTTCGCCTGATGAACTTTCTAGCATAGCAGCGTAGTGTCTAAAAAATGGTTGAATGGCTCTATAATATAATGTAACATATTTTATAATATATCTATAATTAAACAAATCTAAAATGCATGCTATAATAATTTAATGACCTGTAATTCTTTATGTACCTACATACCTATCATGGATGCACATGGTCAGGGCAGCCCGGGACGGGTAAAATCCAGAATCTGTCATCAGGGAGCGGTAAAATCCTAAAATTTTGCTGTAGTAACCTGCAGCTTTGAAGTATATTTTATTAAAATCGCCTGAAAATATACTATTTCGGGTCTAAATTGCTTGACAGTACCTAAATCATGACACCTTTAGCGGAGGTAATACCTCGTCTAACCCCTCCCTAAGTGCGTGCATATATGGTACCTATGTATAATACGAGATGAAGAAAATACTTGTCCATTGATAAATAACTGGCGGTATCAGATCCTGTACAAAATACGAATTACACCAAATTTTTCCCGGCCCCCGCCATTTTTCGACCTAGCCCCGGCTGGGGCCGGGGATGCTGAAAAAATGGCCGGGGATTGCCAGGAGCCGGGGCCTTGGTCGATCACTATTGGCAACCCTACTAGATTTCACTCTCCTTGCTCATTGCGGTTTTGAAGGAAACAGCTTTTCACAATACAATCCGAGCACTGCCTTATTTTTCTTTGACTTCACTCAATTCGAACCAGTTAGGTGGCAGCTTTCACCATTTTTACTTGCTGTAACGTGGCTATCTTGAGTACATATGTGAACCAGCTACATTAATGCCTGATTAGGTACCTGCCTACCTACACTACGGTACACCCACCTACCTAAAGGCAGGGTTAGCTGGCCAGCTTTGGTTTTTTATGGTTTTAAAATCGGCTTGTGAATATGCAAATAGCACAGCTAGTAACTCGTTGGGCTCAATAAAGCGATGTTTTTAAGCTGCAAGGATTTGAAAAAATTTATTTTTCGTGTTGTTAATTTGTAGGGATGCAACGGGTAGTGAATTTTGGTGCATTCGGGTTCGGGTAAATGATTTAAGTTTATTCGGGTTCGGGTTCGGGTAGTCAAGTTCAGTTTATTCGGGTCCAGGTTCGTGTTCGGGTATCCAAAATGAATATCCGATCGGGTTCGAATTTGAGTTCGGGTAGTTCACTAAATGTATGCGCATACACAAACAAATATATATGTAATAGTGTATTTCTTTGGTTTTAGTGCACCTTCATGTTACAAAATCGATATCAATTTTGCACAGTTGTTCAGCGCGTACTAGGCATATATATGGGAGCTTGGGTGGTCTTTTATTGTACATCAGTAAGAAATAATATAAAATTTTATGAGGAAAAGAAGCCCAAAATAGGACAAAAAAATGGGCAAAAAAATATCCTTGAGCAGTGAAAAGGTAGTTTTTGTGCTCTATTGATTACTCCACAATCTGAGGCCATTGAAGGTGCATAAAGCCTAGAATTTCAGATCCTTCATTCCCATCTGATCCCCAGGCTGAACTGAATTCGCAAACCATCTGTCCTGTGCGACTATGGTGTCTTCTATTTGCATTGGATGCCAAAACTTTTTAATGACTTTTAGCAGTGCAATTTAGCTGATTTCTTGGTCTCTGGCAATAGAAAAGCATTAATTTGTCAATACAGCGCGAAGCGGTGGAAATTTTTCTATATCTTTAGTGTTTTCAGTTTGAATTTAAGGTTTTTTGATGACAAATTCTTCAGAAATCATAAGATTGAATTCGCCATAGCGTAAAACAATTTTGTCATTCTCATCTGAACCAAAGACTCGAGGTTTTGTAGAGACGAATAAGGTATAGAATTGCAAAACTCGTGGAAATAATTTGCATATCTTGCTTGAGCTGTGCGTCCTACTTTGACTTAAATACTCTGTGCTACTATTTGTTCGGTCTCGCATCAAGCGTCTCTCGCATTCAGTGATATATTTAACATATATTCTTGACAAAATTAAATTTTTCTTCCAATTGTTTGAGTTTTTACTAGCTGCCTTAATTTAATTGATTCGCTAAAAATACATATAAGTACACGGGCGAACGCAGAATTTCTTAAAGGTGGGGGCGCTGGACTATCCATAAATTGGTCACCATATACCTTGGGATATGTTCGGTGGTACGCAAAATAAATCACCTTTCCAGACAGGCTCTATCCATTAAGCTCATTAAGCTCCAACTTTAAAAAAAGTATTTTTTATGTCAATAGGCTATGAAAAATGACGTTTGTTTTGGACGCGCTTGAGCCAAACTTATAGAAAATAAAAATCTACGGGGCGAAGAGCCGAAAATTTTGAGATTTTTCGATAAAGAGATGCCAATTTTCATTTTCACCTTCCAAATTATCTTTGGAGCTAAGGGGGGCGCCCACACCCCGTGAGTATGCCTGTCTATATGTACATGCCAAAATACTGCCAGAGCAGTGCCTAGATCATTTTCAGATTACAGCCTATAATGATTTCCACTGCAATTTTCGCTCAATTTATCATGCGTGAATAAATCGCTTGTTCACTGGCCAAAAAGCTGCTATTTGTGAAGCTTAAGTTGATAGAAACCGACTGTACCAATGAATAACAAAGCAGTTTTTAAAGCGAAATTTCATCTGACAATCATTTTGTGAAAAAGGAGTTAATAAGTTAACGTGGGAAGATTGAGAAAGAAAAAAGCAGCGCGAAGCGCCGAAAATTTTTGAAGTTTCGAAATAAAATTGTGACGTTTTCGCGCTTAAAAATACCCGAATAAACCCGAATAAATTGTAAAAACACTCGGGTAAGGTTAGGGTTCGGGTAGTCAAAATAAATTTATTTGGGTTCGGGCAGTCGACTTCATTTTTCCGGGTTCGGGTACCCGTTACATCGCTATTAATTTGTGTGATTATGTTGCGAATGTTGGGCATTTATGTAGCAGGTTCACATATGTATATTGGTCATATTTTTGAAGCGTATTTATACAGGTTGGTAGTATCCGATGAAATGATAGAAAGTTGATGTCAGCCGGACTCAAAACGTGGACCTCTTGCTCCAAAACCCAGAACCTTAACCAGTTGACTAAGACTGGTTCATTTCGATAAAGAATGCAAAGTATTCGTTATGTTTTGCATTGTTTTGCCTACTTACTAGGCTTAGGCTCAGTATCATAGACTGACCGAAATGTTGATGCTGCCGTTTAAAATAAACCTGAGTAATGGGATGCGACGAGCGACGCGAGTCGTAACCATTACTTAGGCTTATTTTAAACGCTAGCATCAACATTTTGATCCACACGAATCTTCAGAAACAATCTGAGCACTGCCTTATTTGTTTTCGACTTGACTCAATTCGAACCATTAAGGTGGCAGCTTTCAACGGATACTACTTGCTGTATACTTACTTATAGCGTGGATAAATTAATACATGAGTGAACCAGCTACACCAATGCCCAAATCTTCTATCAACCTGGAGAAACGCAATAAAAGGTTGGATAGCAACAATATTTGATGCTATTTTTTATCAAGAAAGTGTTTGTTCTGAACTCTATTAACGAGCCTAATCCGATCTTATCGCAGTACCGGTGGGACGTATGGCAGCTTACTCAATTTCCCGCCTGAGTACAAAAAAAATTTACAAAATCGATTATGAATCAAAGTAAAATCGACCGTATATAAAAATTACGGGAAAAAATTTATCCAGACAAGGTTTCAGCTCATACGGGCGATGCTCATGGCTTGCGCTATTTGCACCATATGCACCACAGGTGACAAGCTAGACCGGGAACTTTGCCAAGAATTGGAAGAATATGTTATCAATTACTTACTCGTCAGAAAATGTAGGAACACATTGAAAAGAATAGAAAATTGCCTACTTGTTATGTTACCTTGCTTGCCTGTTCTGGCGATGTTTTAGACGCACTCCGCAAATTTTCCATTTTCCCTTGGGATACTCGGTAAAAACTAAATTCTCCATTTTGGAGGGAGGCCGCTCCTTCCCCCGCCCCCTGTCGAGTGAATAAAATCTAAAGCTTTTACGCGACAGACAATATAAAATGAATACGCATGAAAGTATGTGAACTTGTTACATTTGTGTACGGTCAAACTAGCTTATCATTTTTTGAGATTTTCAGCGCAAAATAATTTCATAGAAGTAATTATTCCAATAAGAACGCAAATTTTCCAGTGATTTCGGCTCCACAAAATTTGAAAAATTCTGCGAAATAATGTAATTTTTTGATTTTATTTCCGGAAAAGTGTCGTAGCCATATATGATTTGGGGGTTTACCCCCCAAATTTTCAACCCGCCCCCGTAAAACTTTTTTCACCCCCTAGAATTGGCAATTTTTTGAAAGTTCCCAAAAATTTTCTAAAATTTGTAGAAAAGATGCTTTTTTAAACGTTTTAGCTATCTATTTGCTCAAAAGTGCTAAATTTTCGGCGCTTCGCGCCATTATACTCATGTTTCGACTATATTTTGTTCAATTTGTTCCGACTTTTTTTGATTTTTTCGAACTTTTTTATTGTCTTTATGCTCTATAAAAATAGAGCATCGTCAGAAACACCGAAAAACGATGTTTTTGACGCGTGCATACGATTTTTGGACTCAAAAGGCTTTTTATTATTTCACTTCCCCAGAATTCCCATGCTGTGCATGTGTGGTCGTAGCGTAGCAGTAACGCAACTAAATAGCTTTAAATCTTTTGGTTCTAAGGTACTTGTCTTAAATTTAATTCGGAATAGTTGCTTGTTGCCTTAGCAAAGTATTTTAAGCTTACGGAGATATCCCAACCAAAGTCTGTCGTCCTTCGTTTCCCAAAGTCAGAAAATTTTGACCCCGTCCCCGATTTTTGGCAGAAACATGCGTTTTTCGGCTATTTTTATGTGTTTTTTGTTATTTTTGGCCAAAAATTGATGATTATGTATAGTGATCGACCGGGGCCCCGGCCCGGCTATCACCGACTTTTGGCCTCCCTGGCCTCGGCCGGGCAAGTCTCAAAAATAGCCAGGTCAGAGGCCGGGGCAATTTACTTGATTTTTTCAGTTCTTTTATAGTGTGATAACAGCAGCGTTCTATTCTCTAAATAAACCAGATTACTCATTCGCTTGCTTTGAATAATCATATGATCATTGTTTATTAGCTTAAGCTGGAAATTATATAATTGCCTATGCCTACGAATGACTGAAACGGTTAATCTATTTTTCTCAAGAATTCGGCGTACTTCTTGAGATTTTATAATCAATCAGTATCCTGAGTCAGCTACATACGTGGGCAGTACCAAAATTCTGGGGAGGGGTGCAAGATTTTTCAAAGGTCAAAAAATGGTCTTAAAAATGGTGGTATGGCGAAAAAACACAATTTTTCAACATTTCTCATCGAGAACTATCCATTGGCATCAAAAAATTGCGAAAAAATTTCAAAAATTGAATTGGGGGTTGCAAGATTTTTCAAAGGTCAAAAAAATGGTCTTAAAAATGGTGGTATGGCAAAAAACACAATTTTTCAACGTTTCTCATCTAGAACTATCCATTGGCATAAAAAAATTGCGAAAAAATTCAAAATTGAATTCTGGGGCGTCATTTGGCATTTGATTTGACAGTGCATATTTCCACAGAAGAATCAAACAAACTGGATCACACGAGTATATATATGCTGAAAAATTTTCTTACACGATTTTCTGTAATCATTTTACTAAGCTAGAAGTTTGTTCATTCAGCGTGAGCATTTGGACGGAAATGCAGCAAAAGAAAGTAATATTTAGACCAATCGCCCCACAGTTTGAAAAAAAAACAAAATTTCAATCACCTTTTCATGGCCAAGTTTTAACTATTGAATCAGTTTATATCAAGTTGTAAATGTCTTCTCTTAAGCGTGGTCCTTTTCACTTAGGTGGTGATCGTCAATATCGAATGAAAATTCTCTTAAAATTTTATCTTTCCAAAATTTAGAACAGTAGATTAAATACCCTAGAATGATGGAAGCGATAACCTGCACAGTAAATCTTTCAGAATCAGAAAATTTGTTTGAGAATCGTGAACAGCAACTAAAACGTTATTTAGCAATGCAGCTGAACTTGAGGTGTATTATATAAATGCACACCAGGGCAATATCCTGTTTCTGTCCGTTCATAGGAACCAAAACTTGACGAAGAGAAAGAATCGTTTGGAAGGGGATATGTTTTGTACTGTAAAGTCTAAAATTCTAATCCTTGAACCTAGACAACGACGTTTTAAGTTAAACAACCACTTTCCTGGAACCAGGCGAACCCATTTTTGGACTTGTACAACCGTTTTTCGGGCCAAACCAACCAGTTTTAGAGGCTGTTTTTGAAACCATGGAAGGCAATTTTCAGCTTGGTAATTTGGACAACCACATTTCGAACCAGAACAACCACATTTTATTCGGAAAGTTGGAGGGGGAACCATTGATCATGGCCCACGTATGATTAAATAACAATAATTAATCACTGATTGCAATGCAAAATGCAAACCGCATGTTGCCTGTCACTACAATATACATACCTGCTTCGCTTGCATATATACGTTTACTATACTATGTTGAGTATACAACATACTGCTATACTCAAACACTGTATAATATAGTATATTATACCCTGTACAACCCGGTTTCCGGCCTGGGCCGGGGATTTTATTCAGCCCCGGTTCTGCCCGCGGCCATAAAAGTCGCCCCGGTCGATCGTTAGTTACGTACCCCTCCCCTAAAAATGGTCGTCTATTCTCATTCAAAATTTCGAGTTGCTATAGGCGTATATAAGTACATAGGTTTTCGGTTTGGAGTGGTCAGGTCAGCCTGGTCCGCTTAGCCAGTGGACTTTTTCAGCTAAACCAGCTTTAGATAGCGGCTAACGTTAGATATTGGCATAAACGTTAAAATAGCGTCAAAACTGATGCAGTTTAGACCGATTTCAAACATGTTTGCGAAAATTTTGCGATTTTTGTTCGCTCGTGTTCTTTACTTTGCCTTCAATTTCCCAGAAAATTTTGCGTGCAATTTTGTTATTATTCAACAAACAATACGATTTGAACTCTGCGAAATCTTCTTTTTATCCTAAAGGCGCTTTCTTTGTTTATATATTTTGGAACAGTCGCTGTTGCTTGAGTACCTATATTGTCGATACTCCTATTGCCCCGTATTAATTTTTGTTTATCAACTGTCATGTCGTCGAAAAAACTGAAGAAATCGATGACTAAACATCGTTCTAAGAAACCGATCGTGCCGAAATGGAAATTATTTCGCGCCAACGAACCTTTTATGAGCGTTTTTATGTGGGGCATCAATCATACGGTAAGAACACGTGCTCAGAATTTCCATTCAGTCTAAATTATAAGGTCAATGCGTGTGCGAAGATTTATCGAAATATGTGTTAAGAACAGTTTTTTCGCATTGTGTAAAAAATGTTAATGATTTAATTAAATGGTCTGCTATTGCGTGCTCCCTATATGAACAAACACAGCGAGTGACGTTCATTTTTTCTTAAATTGATTCGACCGGGCGAAACGAAAACAGGACTAATTAGATTTTTGACATGTAATTAATACGTAATAGGAAATCCAGAGTGTAAACGTGTTAGGTTCGCGTAATAGCTTTGCAAACGCGTGTTCAGCCTTAGTAAAAAGCTGTACCTTGATTTTACATATTTTACGTCATAACTTCGGCTAATTTGAACATGAAATTTTAAGACTGCTGCATTAGAAAGATATAAATGCTTTTGTAGAAGGACAAAGAGAAAGGCAATGATAAAAAAATTTTTGCAAACAGGTGGGGTAAGACTTAGTTTACGGGAGATAGGGTCATACACTATCTTGAAGGTTTGAGGGCGCTTCACCCTCATAAAAGATAAAAAGGTTTTCCCTCCTCTTCTTAATAAGGTTTTCAAGCCCCGAATAGGCAATTTTCTGCAAAATTCGCAGAAATAGGCGCTGTGAGTTCTTAGCTATCTGCTTGCTGCCCAAACATGTCTAATTTTCGGCGCTTCGCGCCATATACTCATTTTTAAGTATGCTTTATGAAGAGCATGAGAATCTTCTGGGGGATCTATTGTGCTCTGGGAGCGTCAAAAACATCGTTTTTAGAGTTTCTGACGATGCTCTATTTTTGTAATGCATAAAAACATAATAAAATTCCGAAAAAATTCGAATTAATTCAACAAAATATAGTCAAAAAATGAATATCTGGCGGCTAGCTGAAAACGCTTGAAAGTACTTTTTTACTTATTTTTTGGAAACCTTTGTAAAATCGTGAGTTCTGTAGAAGGAGAAAACCTTTTTGGGGGGCTGCTTTAAATACCCCAAGCCCCCAGATCATGCATGGTTTCTACGTCTTAGAAAGATAGAGCATCGTCCAAAACGCAAAAATGATGTTTTTGACACGTATCTACCTTCTCAACAAGGCACTTTAGAATGATTTTGGGTTCGCATTCAATCTTCTTCAGAATTTATGCTCGAAAAAGCGATATTATGCTGGAAACGATAAACTAATATCCTACTCGTCACACCTGGGCGTGGGGGGACGTGAATTATTTAAGTATTTGAAAAATGGGCGAAAATTTCCGACTTCCGTATGATATATGATGCCGTACTAATTATTTGCTGACCCTTTTCTCTTTTCCTTAATAATGTTTGATTTTGAAGAGAATATTTCAATTGCATCAGTGATAATTGTTGTTGTTTGTCACGCATTTCGCATGCCTAAATGGTGAAATATCAAGTAGTTTTGCGTACTGTATGTCGAATATTAAACTATTAGGGTAAAGCAGTTGCGTTGAACTGGAATGAGTCTTACTAATTTGGGATGGTTTTAGATCTGAACATTTCTGGAAACAACCGTACAGAAAATTGTTAAATTTAAAGGCGACATTGTTTGAGAATCATGCTACATATTGGCTTTACACTATTATTTTTTATCATTTTTTACACTATTTCTTTACTCTTTATTTTTTACTTTGTGTTTTACTTTTTGCTTTGCACTTTCTTTTTGACTTTTTGTTCTTTATAATTTCTTAATATTGTCGTCCAGATTAACGAATTGTCACACGTTCCACCACCACCTTTGCTAATGCCGGATGATTTCAAGGCGTATTCCAAGGTTAAAATCGATAATCATTCCTTCAACAAGTAAATCGATGCTATTTTTTTCAAAAAAAACATTTATTCATTTATGAAGTTTTTGGTTTATATTTTTAGGGATAACATGCCGAGTCACTTTAAAGTCAAAGATTATTGTCCTAACGTCTTCAGAAATCTCAGGGACAAGTTTGGCATAGAAGAAAGAGATTATTTGGTACACATAGTAATTAAAATTTTAAAACTGAATTCATCAAATTATTGTATAAGATTAAAATAATACTATTTATCAGTGATCGGACCGAGGGTACTTTGGACTCCCCTCGGCTCGGCCGAGGCCGAGGCGACCTAAAATCCTTGCCTCGGCCGAGGCCGAGGCCGAGGCCGAGGCCGAGGGTAATGCCGAGGGTCAAGCTTATATACCTATACCCATAAATAGTACTCTTAGAATATTTTAAATGTACATGAGCTAGAGAATCATCGTAATATTAAACACTTTATCGAACTAAAACAAATGTTTATTGCTGTTAGCCAGAATTCTTTTTTCAATCTGATGAAGCAGATAATTCATCATCAAAATCTATATCTTCTGAATCCGAGTTAGCCTCATCGATTCCGCCTTGTTCTGCTATCGCGTCATCATCGTCGTCATCCTTTATCAGATTCTTTAAAGTCACACTATTATAACCAACTGCTTTAAGATTGTGCTTTACAAAAAGGAGTTTTTGAACATTTGATGGTAGCAGACGAGTTCGAGCACCATTCGCTATATCACGCGCCACCTTGAATTCACGTTCACTCTCCGCTGAGCTTATGGGCGCTGATAAATACTTGATCGCTAGCTTAGAAACAAAGAATTAAATTTCAATCAAACCACATTTAAATCTAAGACTTAATTTGTAAAACATTTGCTCATCATTAATGCTAAATGAATTAGTTATTAGTCTGTAGATAACGACTAATTCTTACAATAATGCAGGTATGTATTAGGAGCTTTAAAATTTACAGAATAATTAAGCTGAAAAATTGAATCAACAAAAGCAAAATCAGATATCAAAAATTATTTATTGCTATACAATCAGCAAAATACTTTACTTTGTAAAATGAAAATAGGCATTTATAAGGACGTTAGTAATTGTCAAATAAGATACATTATAGTGCAGCAGCAGCGTAATGATAAACCTTTCCAATTACAAATTGATGGCCTATTTAAATGATTAATTCCTTCTTGTACACCCAGGCACGTAGCTGGCCCTTCTATCTTGAGGGATCAACATCAATTTTGGGGGTCTAAGCCAAAAATAGCACAAATTAACGTGCAAAAAGTCCTATTTTTCTGGTTTTTTCTAAATTTGGGGGGTCCGGCTCCCCCAGTCCCCCTCACAGCTACGTGCCTGTGCACACCTACTTTTGCTAGTTCTGGACGTTTTCTGGCGTTTAGTTGCCAGTAAGTCAGCGGCGATGTTCCCAGATCGATTCTACTTTCGGCCAGATAATCTGCAACCAATGCTTTTGCTCGTTCAGATGCTGATTCCGCATTAAGCGTTTCGTATTCATCTTCCGATGAACTTTCCAATGCGGCAAAATGGCTTGAAAATATAAAGTTTTATGCTCAGAAAGTCTTGCGTATAATATGAATAAATATTAAATAATATTACAATTTAATATAACAATAATATAATATAGTATGATAGTATAAATAGGATAATATTGTATACAATATATAAGATATTTAATATACTTATGTAAAATGTTATTGCTGCTTACGTAATAATTTAAAATTTATAATAACTTTTAATACGTTATTTTCTGACAAATCCAAAACTTTTCTGTAGTGCTCAAAAAGAAAATATCCGGCAGACGGATTATCGAAAAAAATAAACGTGGAAACTAATAATAAGAATCAGAATAACAAAATTATTGATGCGCATGCATAAGTTTGTCAAGATTAGTGCATTTGAAAGTGAGTTTGTGTAAGCAAAACCACAGGCGGACGCGGGGGACTAGACCCTGAATAATCCAGCAAACCCTCTCCGTAAATCGATAGACACCCAGAATTGAATACCCCAAATACTGAATTTTCTGCATGTCTTTTGGGATTTTTGCTAGTTTTACACCCCCCCCCATCCCGCCTAGAATTCTTCTGCTGCTCATTTATATTCGCAACGCTCGCTTACTGTTCGCGTATGGTACTACTAGTGGTGGCTCGCTGACTTCGTCGGCTTCCTTCTTGCACATCGTTAGCCTTTAGCATTTCGTCAGAAACTAGCTCCACTAAATAAAGCTCGGCAATATTTGCTGATCGTATCGTTGCAAATGGTCTAAAATGAAAATTCTTGTTGTTTATTCTTTATTTACGCTTAGATTATGAAAAAGTGTGATCATTATAGAAGAGTTTAAAATTCATAACTATCATTGTTCCTATATATGTACGCATGTGTTAGAATTTGATTAATTCGAACCTTGAAAAATAAATGGAAAGCGAAAAAAAAATTTCTAAGCAAATATGTGTCCCACGACAGTCTTGTGTTTCGAACATTAGTATCTAAAAAATTAGTTTCATGTTTCTTATTCAAATGAATAGCAATAAAGTATCTTACACACTTAGTTTCAATAAAAATTCGAATAAATTGAAGATTTTATATGCAAATTCATCGTTTCTCCATTTTATAAAAGTGTCTGCAAATGGAGCTCACTTACCTTTAAGATGTTTCGTGCAGTATTTAAAAATATAGCTCACTTTTTTTTAAAACGTGGATCCAGTAAAGTCGCAACAGTGTAAAGAGGATTCTGCTCGATTGACTTAAAGTGCGCGCGCCCATCATGGCCGAAAAAGTACTGATCAATTTTCGCCAGCAATTCGTCTTTCAAAGTTCCCAGTCCGGGGAAATCGCCATTTTTAATCTTCTTTATTAGTATTCTAAAATTCGCCATTCCCTTTCATCTAACATATCAGTCAAAGTAACATGCATGTAACGGCTCGATATTTAGGATGGGAGGGGCGGAGCCGGTAATTTTTAGGGGTTAACGACCTCCGATTTGGACAAAAACGGCCAAAAAAACTCAATTTTTTCCAAAAATCGGAGGAAATGGGGTCAAAAATTTTCTGGCTTCGGGGGATTGGGGATGACCAACTTTGGGTAGGAGATCTTCACCCTCTGCTACATGTATGCAAAGCACTGTTTTTTTGTACGAAAACCTGGCGATTTTTTTGTACGATGAAAAATCGGCCAAAAAGTGCCTATACTTTGTGTACAAAGTTGTACAAAGATCACTCCAAAAATCTTTGTACGAGCCTCAAAATCTTTGTCTCGTACAAAAAAAACGGTGATGCAAAGCACATAAATTACAATAATTTTCTACAATAAAGCTACTTAAGAATTGAAACGTGCACTTTTTGTTTAAAATAGTGTGGGCTGTCGTTAAGATCGAAAAATTGGAAGCTAAACAACTCGTTTAACAAAGTTTAAGTCGCGCATTCTAAAGTCTGAAAGTGAAAGTCATCATGGATGGCTGCATAGAAGACTGCAATAATATGACTCCAAATGCCAGCCAGTCTGAATTTATTGTTTTTTTTTAAATCGTGGTGCCCTTTTAGCTTATTCCTATGCATGTTACGAAATACTGCAGAATAAAATATCTATAATCCGTTTACTTTCCCTCGATCAATTCTTCTGAAATGCACGAATCTTCTTTTTGATACATCTTGACGACTTCAGCGAATAATCCGAGTAATTTGAGCAGCTTAATAATTGAAAAAATAAGCAAAATTATACAGAAAAGGAAATTTTGAATTTGTAGAAATAACTTGCGAGCAAAATTCGTTTTTGAAACATGCGAGTGTTAATAGCAGAATTTAAAGCCTTTAATGCGGAATGTTTTTACTCAGGTGAGATATTTAAGGATAAATGGAACTTTGCATGACCAGCCTGTATGCATATTCATTATTCAATGATCAATGTGCAAGCTTCGAAGTGTCTTCTTGAAAAAAATTTATCTACGTAAATATATACTAATTTGGAACAAAATTTTGCATCCTTACATAGCTAACGATTATTAAATAGATACGTGAGAACATCCGAAAAGATATAGTAGGTACTACATACCTTTTTTAGAATAGTCAAGTTGTTTTCAACGTTTTAATCAATGATTATTATCTTGATTATTTATATACTTTATTAGATAGATATTTTACAAGCTTACCGTCGGTAAGATTTCCCATTCCGACTTCGATAAATTCCATGAATTTAATTTATCGATCTCGTAACAAATCACTTTAATCGCCTTTTCCTGAAAATGGAATCTATCGAGCATTAGAAACGTGCTAGACCAGCGTGTTTCCTGGTCTATTATCAACGAGTGATGAGGCAGCTTTTCCTGCTTTTGCGCCCTCTGTAAGATTGCTTTTGCTTTTGTACTGTGACGAACGGTTTTCACTATGTGACGCACCTAAGAGATTAAAAGATTTCGCTAGATTTTATGTAAAAATTTTAGCAGCTGAAAATAATGATAGTCATTTCTCAGTTTTGCTTTTGCTTATTTGAAAAGGTCGGCAAAAAAATATTAAAAGCTGTTCTGCAGCTCTTACGTAATGCACATTTTTAAAAATAATTTTTGCTGCAGGAATAAAATCTAGAACGCAGAACTTTTGATAGCAAAGTACATGCGCAAAACAATGTGATAATAAATAAACTAAAAAATAAATAGATCCGACCATTATATTACATTTTTCGACCATTATATTACATTTGGGTCAGAATGATTTATTCCTGAATTTTATGGAATTACGTGCTTCTTAGTCACTCATAAATAAGACTATAAAAGTAAATCGTCGTTTTTACATTGAAGTAGGCAGGTATATATTTTCTAAGGGAGTGAAAGTCGGAAAAGTGCATGTTACTCACTAATCTGTCTGAAATTTCGAATGAATTTACTAGTATTTATAATTCATCCTGCTCAATTTTTATCACATTCCGTTCCATTGAATTAATTAATATCTTAGAATGTAATTAGATCGTACATGTAACGGCTCGAAATTTTGGGAGGGGGTCCCGGCCCGGCCATTTTGAGGGGGCATAAATGACCTCCAATTTTTGGCCAAGAAAAGGCAAAAAACACCTAAAAATGGCATCAAGTTTCTGACTATGGGGGGACGAGACGACCAAATTTGGGTGGGAGGATCCTCCATCCCTCTGTTACATGTTTGCATTAGATTCTACTTATGTGCCCAAATTGTTTGCGGTTTCTCTACCTTCGCTATCATATCAGTAACCGTGCGTTGGACCAGAATACTATTTGTTACAATCAAGTGTAAGGCGTGCAAAAAACAACCGACATTTTGAAATCCACCGATTTCCATTGATTTTACTACATTGCTGCCATTGTCACGAACTATTACGTGCAAGCGTGCGCTTAGATTATATTCTGCAAAAACGGATTTTAGAGCTGCAGCTATATTTTCTCCTGTGTGTGCTTCCGAAAATGGTAGGCATTCTAGGACAACAACCTTTCGCTTCCAAGTTTCCTTATCAATGAAATGTACCGTCACAGCCATGTAGGCATCCATCGAAGCTGAACTCCACAGATCCGTAGTAACAGAGCAATATTCGAGTCGTTGATCTAGCAGTCGCTTCACTTCACCTTTTATTCTCTGATAAATCTCCGGCATGACAACCTTCCTCAGATGACTCTCACTAGGCACCGAAAATCGGGGATTTAAAGACTTGACAAAATGCTGAAACCGCTCGTTTTCAACAATCGTATAGGGTAATCCAGCATCTGCGATCCATTCCACTAATTCATATTTCATGCGTATTTGATCCGGGTGAGTAGGCGGTAATTTTTGACGAGATTTCATTAGCTCATCCAACTTCAATTGCTTGCTAGGGGGTTCGTCGTCGACTTTTTCATTTAACTCACGGCTATTTTCCCTTTTCTGCTTTTTCGTGGTCTCTTCTTTTTTTTCTTTCGCTGCTGCTAAAAGCAGTGGATGCTTATTTCTTAAATGGTCCAGTAATGTTGTAGTCGTGAAATTGTGAGCTTGACCACAACCACGACTATACGAAATTCCACATTTGAGGCATTTAGCTTTTGATTGATCATCTACGCAGATCTCGAAAAATTCCCATACAATCGACATTATGAAATACGAGTATAGTAAAATCGAATCGCTGAAGTAAAGAACAATGACTGAGAGAACACTACTATTCAGAACAAAAATTTCATGCAGAGTCGATTTACATACAATTATTTTAATGAAAGTCAAATCGAAACGCATAATATGTCAAACAATTCATTCTTATTTTCAATAATTGTAGATTAAATGTGTGAAGGGTTTATTGAATAAAGTCAGCAGCATGATAGCATCTTTAATTTAACAAGTTGCCGTTGAAGACTTGGAAAAATTAATAAAAAACATGGCTGAACAAGCAGTTAAAATGTTTTATTACTATAAATAAGACGACAGTGTCAAAGAAATAAATGAACAAACGAAATTTGCTATGTAAAGACAGAACTGCAGCCATTGATGTGCTCGCTTTCGCAGTAATGCATGTTTAAACACGCTTTTTCAGTCATCCAATTTTGGTGTAGTAGGTAATATGACGGATACTACACTTTACTTTTTCCGATCCATGTAGCGAGCATGAGAATAAAGCTTAGTTATCACATGGGTATCAATTGGCACTTTGCTGTATGTAACTTGGTGTATCGCCTAAAAGCATAAGAATAGCCAATAGGTAAAAACAGCCTGTGTACTGCAGATGCATTCTAAATAGTTAATATTCGATGGATATATTGAACTTATTCAAATTTGATTTTAACCCTCGGCGCCTCGGCATCGACTAAACTTTTGTAACTAAAATAAATCACAAAACCAGCTTTTGTTTCGTTTAAATGGAATAACTTAAAGCTTATTTCCAATGTCACATTGATGTGATATTTTTTACAGTAAATAATATTACATAAGAGTATATTAAAATACATAAAAATTGAAAACGATTAAAAAGTCAAATTATTCAAATACTGACTTTAATTTTAATTTGAATTTCTCGTCTTATGCCCAACATTTCGAGCAACGGAGCGAGGCATTAGGATCAGAAATTTAAAGCTTAAAATTTAGGGAGGGTCAGTTAGTCATTTTGATCTTAGGGTGGCAAATTATCTCTAATTTTTGGACAAAAAATTACAAAAAAACTAAACGGCCTAAAAACGCAAGTTTTTGCCTCAAATGTGGGTAAACTGATTTTCGATGCGGATTTTTGTCTTCTATACATGTATGTGTGGTTAGAATATTGAAGAAAGTGAATCTCATATAATTCACTATAGTGTCTTGCTTTACCGACCTTACTCGTGCTTTTCTTCATTGCTAAACATGGGTGCACAAGGTCAGGGTCGGCAGGGAAAATGTTAAGTTTTTAAAAATCTAGAACAGTAAATTTAACGTTCACGGTATTTTTTCTATTTTGACGATCAAAATGGTCAAAATAGACTATAGAACGTTTTTTCCTGGCAATATCGCATTTTAAAAATATTTTTAATTCATTTTGACTGCATTATATAACTTTTAACACTAAAAAATGCAGAAATGTATCAGTTATGGGCGCTTTTCGACCAAAAAAATTGACGTTTTTTTATGCTTTTGACCTCAAAAATGATGCAAAAAACACGTTCCGTTAGCTCAAGATCGCCGGACAGTACCTGTCCGGGTGATTGTTCAGGGGAAGGGGTAATGCCCCCTCTCCCCCTATATGCATGTACTATGCTGCCAAAGCAGTGCCTAGGATCATTTTGAAATTAGAGCCAATAATAATTCCCACTGCAAAGTTTGCTCAGTTTATCCTGCGTGAATAAATCGCTTGTTCGCTGGCCAAAAAGCTTTTAGTTGTGGAGCTTAAGTTGATAGAAACAAAGTGCACCAATGAATAACGAAGGAGTTTTTAAAGCGAAATTTCATTGGACAATCATTTTGTGAAAAAAAGAGTGAAAAACTTAACACAGGAAGATTAAGAATGGAAAAGTGGGGCGAAGCGCTGAAACTTTGAATTTTTTACATAGAATTGTGCCGTTTTTCGCGCTTAAAAATACCCGAATAAACCCGGATAAATTGTGAAAACATTCGACTTCTGGTAGTCAGAATGAATTTATACGGAGTTCGGGTTCGGGTCCTAAATTTGGTTCGGCTTCTCGAGTATTCAGCTTCGGGTTCGGGTACCCGTTGCATCCCTAAAAAGTACTAATCCGGCGCGAATTGCCGGAAAATGTTTGACATTTTTACTGCGTTCGACCTCAAAAATGATGCAAAAAACGTTCCGTCCGCTCAAAATGGCGTTCCGTATAGTACCTGTCTGGCTGAACCCTCCAGGGGTAATACCCCCTCACCTTCCTATGTGCATGAATGGTTAAAACAATATTAAACCACTTCATAAACAAATTGCTGTAGCCTGTGAACCGCTGGCAGATGGTCCAAATGTTTCAAACGATTTGAAAAAGGACATTTTTATTTATCTAAAAAAAGTAAACTGAAAATTTTGTTTACAAATTTTACCTACCATTGGGGTCATACATTCCCATAGGGGGTGAGGGGGTATTACCCCCACCTCAGGAGTCGAGACTTGAATCACTGTCGGACGATTTTGAGCTATCAAACATTTTCTCCATGATTTTTGGGTACAAAAGCAGCGAAGGTATCAAAATTTTTTCGGCGCTTAGCGCCGACTAGTACATTTCTGTTTTGTTTACCCATAAAATACCTAGAAGGAACTAAAAATGATCTGAAAAGTCAAAATTTTCGATGAATTCTTATATTTTTTACTTACAAGAGTGACGAAACTAGTCAGAATGGGAGGAAAAGTAGTTAAAAATGCAGTTTTTCACATTAAAACATGCTATATAGGATGTTTTAGCCATTTTTAATATTTGGCCTGCAAAAAAAGGCTTGACTCTAAATTTAGTGGTCCTAAATTTTGGGATTTCACCCCCCTGAACTTTCGACCTTGGGAAACTATGATTGGGGTGTAGCCAGTATCGACCAGGTTCAAAAAACCAGGCCCGGGTCAGCCGGGCCCGGGCTTACATGCTTGAGGACTTACGTGTATGTATACGTACGTTATATGATTATTTATTAAGGCTTGATGTTTATACGTCTACGCACAGTCTATGTATGTACGTTCAATCGGTATATACATCAGTAAATAATATATGTACTAAGTTTACGCAGATATAGTAGTAAGGCAAAAGTATGTACAAAATTTCAAATTAAATATAATTTAAAGATACAAGATAAGTTATGACAACAAGATATTATCATAAAGGTTAGATGATGCTTTATTATAGAAGAATTAACTATTTATGTTAATATATCTTTAGAATTGAATCAAAGTTGGCTGCACGCCAAGTGATCGATCGATGCTAGCGATTCCATTTTATTTACCATCGATGACCTTGACTGCAGCTTGAAGAATAAATAAAATTCGTACGCATTGCTTTTTAAATCAAATTTATTGATTAAATTCAATAAATTCATATTTCTTCAGCATTATTTTTGACACGGCAAGCAGCTTCGGTTTCCACATTACATCAGAATGGCCTAGAAAAACTTTGGCGCTTCGCGCCAAATCGTTTTTCACTCCATTTATTATATTCCATGACAGCGTTTTTTTGTACAAGGTCCGTTTGCACATGTACAAAGATGGTCCCTAAAAGTCTTTGCACATTTTGTACACACAAATTTTTGGGTACTATGACATGGATCTAATCTTCAGGCGCCGTCTTATGCTACATTACGTCTCATAAAAAGACATCATACTCATTCAGCGCTCATAAAATCAGCCGATTCCTGCTGCATCCTATAGTTTTGGCTTGGAATTTTAAAGAATAATAATCCACCGATGCCCGGGGTCAGCACACTCCTGTTAGGAACTTGCGATATATTTTCGAGGGAAAGAAAAGTTAGTATACGACTAGCTAAAAATTTAATCTTAAATAATGCAACTTTAATTCGTAATTTTGCGTGACATAAATTCCAACGAATTAAAATAAATCTTAAACATCAGCTGATTCCCGGCAGTTCCGGGACTGGATAGAATGTTTTTGGTTATAACCTTCGCAGTGCCCACCACTGTCTGTAAATGCTGCAACGGTCGATCACTGTTCATGCTGCACAGTATTGGTATTTAATCAATAAGAGATTCTTATGCAGCTGGACTGTGCTGCGGTAATAGATGGTCAAATGACGCATGAAAACACATAAATGTTGAAATGAACAGTAAATATGAACTCGCTTTACATATAGAGCTAGGAGGATGTGACGATGAGCAGATGCGTAAAGGAAGGCCCCAAACAGTCCGGATTACCAGTTTTAATCTATTTTCAGCAACCAATATTGCCAAAGTGATGATACCGTTTGGACATATTAAGTTGTAAAAGTTTTAAAACTTCGTTATTGATTATGCCCACGGCTTTTCAGCCGGCGCGGGCCCACCTTGACCGGCCGGACTCGGTCCGGCATACATGCACGCGGTCAAAAGTTCCGCGAGGGGGTAAACCGAGTTTTATTGGGGGTGGGGGTAAGTGAGTAATGTTTTACCTAATATCATAGTTTTGTGCCTAATTCGCTGTATTTTATTTTTCGTGAATAATAATGGTTAAATATGCATGAAAACGAACAATAATGAGGGCGATGGAATGATCTACCAAATAATGGAGACGGGTATGCCTTTCAAAATTCCTGGTAGGGGGTTACCTCCTGAACCCCATCCCCGTTCGCTTGTGTGCATGCATGCGGCCGGGCCCGGGTACCCGATCGATTACTGAGAAGTTGGCTATATTCTTGTACAGGCACGTATCTCTGGGGGAATGGGTGGGGGGTTCGGACTCCCCAAAATTCAGTAAAATCGGAAAAAAGGACTTTTCAAACGGTATTTTGGGCTTTTTTGGGCTTAGTCCTCCAAAAATTGGCGTTGGTCCCCCCAAAATAGGACGGTCAGCTGCGTGCCTGTTTTTTTAATCATTTTAAGATTCTTCTCTCATTTTTCGCTCGTTTGTGGAAAAGTTGAACGAAGGACAAAATGAGTAATGGTCGGCCCCTATAGAATACCTATACTATGCTTGGCGCGCCATCTATCGCACTACAGTATGCTGCTGCACTCTTTGAAATATTTTCTGTCTTTTCTTCTATTTTTGACTCGTTTATAGAAAAGCTTAACGAAAGACGAACCAACGCCGACCGAAAGCCCGGGCCGAAGTCAGGCCAAATTTTACATTTCATGCGACGGTAATTTGGTGGTGAAAAGTTTATGCGCCGAAGAGGTGGCCGAAGTGCATTCGATTTTGAAGGACTATCACGAAGTATATTATTTGCTCTATGCGCAAAAATCAAAACAAAACTCGTTTGATTTGAAGAATTAAGAATAAAAATAAGAAAAAATGTGAAAGATGAGAGAAAATAAATAAGACATAAATGAAAATAAATAGAAAAATCCTAAAATCAATTATTTGTTTAATACGCCAGACACTTATATTTAGACCTATATAGAAGCACAAAACTGTAGGAAGGGGATAGTCGGTCATTTTAGAGGGGCTAGTGAGGTGACCTGACCACGCGCGGGCCTGAGAAGCTTGGGGGTATATAATATAGTGCTGGCCTCTGAAAAAAACCAGTCGATTTGTAACCTAAAAAAAACCACCCCTTTTTTCCATAACCAAAAGGAGATGACTGATGATATTATACTGGCGAGCAAGCTATGTCGTGAGGATTAAAACTGACCCCTGGTCGCTTTCCGGATCATTCAGAAACTTGAGATATAAATTTGTCGAAAAGTTCCTAAAAATTGCCATTTTTATGATTTTTTTAAAGCATTTTTGAGGGTCAGTATTTCTACCCGTATTCATATTTGCTGGAATCTTTTATGTTTTCACGTTAGGCTCCCTTTCAGACTAATGTCAGAAAAAATTTAGTTGTCCTATGTCATCCACATAGCTACAGTATACCTTCAAAGCCAAACCTAAAAAAAACCAGTTGTAACCTGAAAAAAACCAGCGCCAATTTTTACAAAACTTAGCAGGAATGTGCCTCGTAGCACCTTTCATGATGCCCGATATTTATTTTCCACAAAAAATAAGAATCACCCCAAAAACTGCCAAAAAAGTTCGATTGTAACCTAAAAAAAACCACTGTAACCTAAAAGAAGACCAATGCTAAGTATACGTTGCCATGGCAACGAAATTACTTTTCATCAAGTTGCATAATTTTGCACTGATTTCTTGCAGAGGATGTAGAAGAGACTTACCTAGAGTCGTTTTTATCACTTGAAGACTTTATTTGTGAAATTTATATGACTTTTAATGAAATTCAGAAAAAATTATTGATTTTTATATAAATGTGATAAAATGGACGGAAATATCGTAAAAAATGAGTTTTTTTTCAAAATTGTGATTATTTAAGGTCAACTAACTGTTTTACGCTGCCAACCATGCACTTCGCATAACATTTTGGGGGTGGTTTTTTTAGTTCCCATGGTTTTTTTTAGGAAAAAGTGGTTTTTATTCAAAATTTCGTATTTCATGCAAGCTTGCTATGAAATATGGCGCTTAAAAATTCTTCTATACAGCAAGTTATAGGCCTAGGGCAGCTGTCAAAAATAGGTGTTTGTTGACTTCTTCAATGCTATTTGTTCTGAAGTTATAAGCCAAAAGGATGAAAATGGTTTTTTTAGAGGCCAGCACTATACACCCCCAGGACCCGGTAGACCGTTCGAAAATCGACTAACCTCCCAGAACTGAATTTTTGAAATGTTTTTTCTGGGCATATCGCCCGTTTGAATCCCTTCTGAGAATTTAACTGCTGCACGTGTATGGTGGCGATCGTACATGATCTTGTGGTGGGGGGATTTTTAACCCCCCTCCGCCTCAGAAATTTCTTCATTACCGCCTAGATTTCGCGATTTTCCATAAACTTCCAAAAACATATGCATAAAAGGTGCTGTTTTATGCATTAATTTTTCGCACTCGTACCATATACTCATTTTTTGACTATCTTTTGTTCAATTTAGGCGAATTTTTCTTATATTTGTTCTAAATTTCTTGTTTTTTGTGCCTAAGATAGCTAGAAAAGAAAAAAACGTCAGAAACGCCTAGAAACGGCGTTTTTGAGCCAAACAGGCACTTTTCATGTTCCTCCCCCACGATTCCCACGCTGTGCATGTCTGGTGGTGGCTTCCCAGTTTCTAGCCGTGAATGACAAAATTACACTCGTATTTTATTATTCCACCGCTGTAACTCTTCTGAATTTTTTTAACGTTTTGAGACGCTTGATTTTGCTTAAATGAGCTTTCTCTTATTTTTCTTGCAAAATTTTTTATCGATTTGATTTTAATTTCGATTTATTATTAATTTTGTTTTTGTCGCTGATTTTTCACTTGGATTTTATCGCCGTAGCATTACCGATTTTATGGGACCGGCTTTTATCCGTCCAGAATAGGAGATCAAATCGTACATGGGTTCGCCTATTTTTTGGCGGTCCGAGGATACGAAAATTTGAAAAAAATCAGAAATTTTTCAAAATTCTATGCTCAGGTCAAAAAACGCTATTCCTCGAATTCTTTCTTTTAATGTACTTATTCATTTCCGAATAGAGGCTTTTTCGATTTCAAGCCAAATTTTTTAATTTTTTTTTATTTTAAAGAAATTTCTAATGACAGAATTATTTTGAATCTTTTCACGTGTTGGAATGTATGGGTAAACGTTAGGAGATTGTAAAAAATGTAAAAGCTGTTAAGTTTTGAGAAAATGTTAAAAGTTAAAATTTATACTGTGATATGCCTTAAACTCCAACTTTAGCTTTAACCTGAACTTCTAGTTTTAACTGTACACAATTGTTTTTTATAATTTGAAGAAAATTATAACAGAATTACTTCGCATTTTGTCGCCTGTTTTAAATAGTAAGAAGTCATTAATACGAGAAAGAAGCAAAAAGAAATATAGCAAAAACTGAGGAGAAAAAGAAAAAGAAGTAAATAAATAAATAGATAGATAAACATGCAAATATTTAAAAAAAGGAGAAGGAAAAAAGACAGAAATCGAGGTGCATCATGCTATTATGTATTTAGTAAGAAATAAGAAGGACGGGTGAAATAGCACAAGTGCACCTAAAAATAATAATATTATGAGAGATTACATGTTTTATGAGGCGCAAAAGTCTAAATAAAACAGAAAAAGTAGGCAGGATTATAAAACGAAAACTTACATAAAAAACGGTAAAAAGGAACGTAGAAGAAGAAAAAGAAAAAATCGAAAAATCATAAATAGACGAGGTTATCAGAGAGTAACTAGGTTGCTATAGTTTCGTGACTTTAATCCTCTGACTGTCACTGCAACCTAGCAGCACCAGTCTAGGCGGCTAGACTGCCTCTCATCGTAAAAAAAGGAAGAAAAAAATTAATTAATTGAATAAATACATAAATAAATAAACGAATTAACATTATAGATACTATAAATGTTATGATAATAATAATATTAATATTAATAATAAAAAAGGAACATTATTTGAAAATTCATAAATAATTTAATGAGTAAATGAAATAATAAATAAATAATAAAGAAGAAAAACATTGTAAACCTACACGTGAAATACTGCCGTAACTAGCCTGTTCAATCGCTTGAAAAAATATAATGAGTGAATAGATAGGGAGAGCAAGACAGGAATAGAAAATCTACATCGATGTGCCCGAGTACTATGAGTACTATGATAATAGTAATAACATCAATAATAGAAACAATATTTTGAAAGAAAGAAGAAGAATAATAAATAAAAATCATTATAAACCAACACATGAAATTCTGCCGTGCCAGGCCTCTTCAATTATGTGATGAAATACAGCGAGTAAAAAACATACATATAGTGCCGTCCCCTAACAAACCAGTGGATTTGGGAGTTAAATAAGCACTTCTTTTCTAGCAAGCAAAAGGAGATGGCCGACGGTATTGTACTGTTGAAAGATCTTTGCCATGTAGATCTCAACTAAGTCCTGATCTCTTTTCGGATCATTCGAAAACTTGAGATATGATATGAATTTGCCTAAAAGTTCCGAAGATAAGTGCACATTATGTATTTTTAACGGTTAGTGATCAGTGATCGACCGGGTACCCGGGCCCGGACCGGGCCCGGCCGGTCATAGCAGGCCCGGGCCCGGCTGAAAACCATCAGGCCTCAAATAACTATCGTTAACATTTTAGACGTTACTATTTCAGCTGTTGTACGTACTTCTAATAAATTTGCTATAGCCGGTGATTCTATTTAAATCCATTTGCCTTACTTCTGCTCACCTGCTCATTATCATATCCTTGTCAACTTCATATGTAAATGCATCTTCTATACAACGCTTCAATCAGAGGCTTAGCCAGGATTTTGGTTCGGGGGGCATACACAAAAATTTTTTTAAGACTACTTTTGCATCGAATGTTAGTAACCTCATGTACCTATAATAAAACTGAGTTTTTCGACCTTTAGTAGTGTAGCCTAACTAATTTATGGGTTTCTGACGATCGGAAATACAAAAATCTTAATCAGCGCGAAACGCCGAAAATTTTTGAAATTTTCACCGTTTTCATGTAGAATTTACCGTCTTTTAATTGACAAACAGTTCGGAAATCATATAAGTGGTGCAAAGCACCAAGGAATTTAGTAATCTTTCACTGTCCTTAACATTTTGTAGCCTGTGAATAATAATATTCTGTGATATTTTGCCTGATTTAGGCTATTAAACGCAATGCTGAAGTTTTACAAAAAGAAAGAACAATAACCAGTGGCGCTATGCGCCGGAAAAATGTTGACGTTTTAGCTCTTTAAACTCAATTTATACCGCTTAAATCATACAGAACGGACAAATCAATTCTGACGAAGCCTTTTTCCGTTTTGTCCTCGCAAAAATCTCGTTGCACATGCAGAACGAGATTTTACGGCGGGGGGGGCTGCGGTGGCGCGCTCAATCGCCCTCTAGAAAATTTTGTAAAAAAAAACACTTTAATGTTAAATACTATCGCTAAAATTTTCTCAAAATCGGCCAAATCTCGGTTCTTAATTAAGCCCAAAACACTTAAATTGATGAAGTCCTACATTGTAAAAGATTTCTGAGCTGAAATGCGCTTTTCGACCTCTGCTAAGTATAAAACGCAGCAAAGGGTGCTGCTAATAAGATATAAAAAGATGTATCAATGACAATTTTGTTTTTATCGTTTACAGGCCCATTTGTGGCCTTCTTATTAACAATTTAAAATGAGATTATGTGTCCTGTCCTTGTAAACAAAGACAAACAAAGCAAAGAATAGACAAACTGGTACTCAATCATTTTCGCACATTTACTGTTATGCTCAACAAGCATGCGCAGTTTCATTTAACGAACAAATAGAGCAATAAATCACTAAAGTGATGTGAATTGATCGATCATTTTAGCTAATTTAAGCTTTTGAACTCATTGGATCTATATAACAATAAATATGATAAAGGCGGCGCGAAGCGCCGGAAAATTTTTGACGTTTTTGCCTTTTTGAACTCAATTTTCTGGACACAATTATTATACTCGAAAAATCAACCAAATTTCTCAAAAATTTCGGGGGGGCATGTGCCCGCCATGCCCCCTGGCTACGCCTATGGCTTCAATACGTACACTACACAATTTCAATTGACGTCAATGTACGCTATAGTTTGAGTTCTAAAATCCAAACAGCATATTTTCTATCCGACCATATCATAGTCGCTGTTATGTCTGAATACATAAATTTAATGCTCAATTTCCTTTAAATATCTACATGAAACCTTGTGCTTTTTCAAACCGTGTTTAGTTGCACGTGCATTTTGATAATAGAATTGCGCGCTATTGTATTAAAAACTTTGTTCTTGCTTGAATAATGCTACCAAAATCCTTGCTAACGACTTAATTTATTTTTAGAAAGATTGAATGATTAACAGAGCTTAGAATTCAAAAATCTACTTGCTACAGCAGTAAGCCTTGCGTTTGACCAAAAACAAATGTAAAATCGGTCTAAATATGTATCTTATGCATAACATTATATTGGAAGCAAGGCATGTTGTTAGTATATAAGCCCGGGCCCGGGTCCGGGCCCGGTATTTTTTGAGCCCGGTCGATCACTGGGAGAGGCACGTGCCACCAATGCCCCCTGACTACGCCTATGGCTTCAATACGTGTCCTATCCTATACACTACACAATTTCAATTGACGTCAATGTACGCTATAGTTTGAGTTCTAAAATCCAAATAGCATATCTTCTATCCGACCGTATCATAGTTGCTGTGAATGCATTAATTTGATGCTCAATTTCCTTTAAATATCTACATGAAACGTGCTTTTTCAAACCGTGTTTAGTTGCACGTGCATTTTAATAATGGAATTGCGCGCTATTGCATTAAAAACTTTGTTCTTGCTTGAATAATGCTACTAAAATCCTAGCTAACTAAGTAAGCCTTGCGTTTGACAAATAAAAAATGTAAAATTGGTCTAAATATGTATCTTATGCATAGCATTATATTGGAAGCAAGGCAGGTTGTTAGTATATGAGCCCGGGCCCGGTACCAAGCCCGGCAGCAAAGCTCGGGCCCGGGCCCGGTATTTTTTGAGCCCGGTCGATCACTGTTAGTGATTTTACCCGTATTCATAGTGTAGGAATCTTTTAAAATTTCACGTCAGACCCCTGTGCAGGCTGATGAAAAAAAATTTTAGCTGCCATATCCTATCCATAGAGATACACTATACCTTCAAAGTCAGACCCAATACGAAACCAGTTGTGACCTAAAAAACGAGCGCCGATTTTTATAAAACTTGGCAGGAATGTTTCTCATCAAGTTTTACGTGATATTCAATACTCATTCTACCGAAAGTATAGGAACTGTAATAAAAAATCTCAAAAAGTTCAATTGTGACCTAAAAAACCACTGTAACCTGAAAAAATAGCGCCATTTTTATAAAACTTGGCAGGAATGTTCCTCATGGAGTCTTAAGTGATGTTTGATACTTGTTTTTCTGAAAGTATCGGAGCACCCACCAAAAATCCCAAAAAAAGTCTGATTGTGACGTAAAAAACTCGCTGTAACCTAAAAAACCGACGCTAAGTATACATATATATACGTTGTCATGGCAACGAAATTAGTTTTCATTGAAGCGTTTCAGTTAGCATTGTTTCTTGTAGGGAATATTTAAGAACCCTATCTAGATTTGTTTCTGCGAGTCAAAAACTTAATTTATAAAAATTATAGAACTTTTAATATTGCTTAAATTATCGATTTTCTGTATAAACTTGATGTAATAGAAGAAAATATCGGCAAATATGAATTTTGTTTTAAATATGCTTTCGTAAGTTCAATATAACGTATTTCCGCTGCAAACTATGCATGAAGCATAGGTTTTTGGGGCTGGTTTTTCTAGGTTACATCGGTTTTAGCTCTCAATGGATTTTGCTGGTTTTTTTAAGTTTTGACTGATCGATTTTTTTCTCCGAGACGAAAGAAATTAGCGAAATCAATCAAGTGGCGTACGATGGGGCTCTGACGAGAGATTGCTCTGATTATGTAAATTTATACATTGGAGCGGGCACAGTGCATAAATGCAAAAAACGCAAAAAAGTGTTCTTCTAGAGGACAGCACTATAAACTAAAACAAAACAAAAATTGTTAGGTGTAAAAAACTGTAAAGATAAAAAAATTGTTATTCCTTAATTTCATACCGTCAACTTTTTTAAACTTTAACTTTGAACTTTAAACATTAATTTTACACTTGTCATATTTCAAAGTACGTTGTGGAAAAGCACGGTCAAACGTTGTTGCCACAATTCCTCGGCTTATATCGCCTTACTGTAGAAAATGCCGAAACGTACCTCATGGTAACGCGCAACGTTTTCGGCCGTCGTTATCCCGTCCACAAAAAATTCGATTTGAAGGTACGTAGACCTAAAATTTTACTGAGTAGACAGCTAAAATTAACAATTTTATTTAAAGTTTTTCCGTGTTCTATTTTTGCTTAATAAGGATTATTTTTTCTTACTATGTATTTTCTCACTTTTTATTTATTGATAAATTTGTGTAAAGCTGTAAATTTAAAGTATTTACGGCTTACGATGTAATAGGATTTAGAGAGGCTTTAGGCTCCAACCAGACGTGCTATGGGGTTGGGCCCCAGAATGGCTGCTGAACCCCTCCCCCGCAAACTGCTGCTTACCCCCAAAATGATCGGTTTTCTTTCTAGAAAAATTGAATCAATATTTTTTATACCCATCACTTATTATTCTGTCCCTAATCCCAGCAGGATTGCGAACGAAAATTTGCCTTTTTAAATATTTTGTTGACGTAATCAGTCAGAAATCGAGTAGTAATGTATATAGCCTAAGCGGGCTAATTTCCCTAAATTCCAACTGATACATAAATAAATATTTCGCCATCTAATTCATCAATCAATTAATTAATTTTCTACTTATTCCTGTGTCTTTACTGAAATATTTGCGGCCTAAAAGATCGACATTTCAATACCTGATATTGAATGAAATGAAAAGCGGACAGAGTTTTGAAGATAAATTTTTGGAAATATGTAATTACTAATTAGCATTAAAAACAAATTTATTCGAACATTTTTTTGCTAATTGATGATTTTGGGGACTAAGATCATAAGTTTTAAACTCTTCCTTCAAAACTAATTGGCGTAGTAAACTTTGGAATTCGCAATTTTAGAAAAAATCAAGTACCAAGTGATGTAAAATGCAAAATCCAAATACAGTGCTCGCCACGAATGCTGACGCTCTAATATGCTTCACAGGATGATAGAGCTTATTAAAGGATATATGTTTAATACGTCGGTCATGTGTGGGCGGAAATAGGACCGACATGTTAAAGATATATCCAATAACAAGCTCTATCATACTCTTAAGCATATTAGAGCGTCAACTTTCGTGGCGAGTAGTGTATGTATGTATATATATACACTTATTTGAAATATAATGCACAAATTTAATCGACAGATCGATTATATTTTCCTGTAATTGCTATATTTAGAAGGAAAGTTATTGAAGGAGTTATTCGATTGTTACTATGTAACTTTTTCAATCATTCGTTGAATGGACTTTTGACAAAGCTTTGCATAAATTCATAAATTTAGGTTTAAATATAAAGTTTGTCATGGCTTAGTCTTTGAAATTGTGTTTAAAAAGCCGAGTTCATTAATTAAATTACTTAATTAATTTAATTAATCTTACTTTCAAAACCTTTGCTCCGTTGGTACATAGACGGGCCATTTATTTTTTTTGTCAACGCCTTAGATGACCTGCTGCCCTATTCAAATTTAACAGTCGCCGGAATTTGAAAGAGTATTCAAAAATTGGTCATTTTTTTAAGCATTTTAGGGACACATGGACGTGGGGGTTTGGTGGGGGTTTAAACCGCTCCAGAATGCGAAACCCCCCCCAGAATCCGGTAAACGCTTGAATTTTTTTTCGCTTTTCTGTTCCATCAGACCCTCAAAGTTTGGTTGCTGCGAAATTTGAAGCATTGAAAATGGATACAAATTAATCACCGTACTCACATGGTAGTATGCGCATTAAAAATTACATTGAGATAAAGCTCACAAAAAACGTATAATATGGGGTTTTTTTGATTTTGATTTTGTCGATGAAAAATCAGACGGTCGACCTGCCACCTCACTCCTACGAAATTTTAGGCAAATTGATTCAGACTTTATCGATAAATTTGATAAATTCAGTTAATTATTCCTTCACTCAGTTTATTGTCTTGTCATAAAAGCCTCTCTGGCTGGACAATTGATGTGTTAATACGCATCTGATACATACAGTATCTAGCGCTGAAAATAGTTGAAATGCGAGGGGCGTGAAGGAAAATATGCTGTTAAAATTTAATCGAGTGTAAAGTAAAAGTGCAACCGTAATTTAAAATTAGAAAATAAACCGAGTGACGGTGAAGTAAAAATAAGAGTAAAAAATGGAAAAATACAAAAATAATTTCAAAAAAATAAATTTAAGAAGGAATGGCGGTGAATTGGAAAAACCTCGAATTTGAACTGAACAGTAATAAATAATAAATAATAATAAATTAATAACTAATAATAAATTTATAATAAATTCATTAATAATAAATTAATAAATTTAAAAAATAATAATAAATAATAAATTAATAATAATAATAAATTCATTAATAATAATAAATAATAAATTTTTATTAATAAAAATTAATAAATTAATAAATTAATAATAATAAATTCAGTAATAAATTAATAATAATTAATAAATTAATAATAAATTAATAAATAATAAATTAATAATAATTAATGAATTAATAATAGTTAATAGTCAGTAATAAATTCATTGCATCACTCGTTGACAGTGTGTTGCCAGGTTGACAGTTTTCCTTCCATTTTTGCAGTTTTTAGTTTCTTTTGGAAGTTTTTACTCGTATGCTTAACCACGGGGTGGCAGTTTTTGAGGGGCCCGTGGCAGTCATTTTGAGCCACTTCGATATACTTTGTATGGGGGGTGGCAGTTTTCCTCAAGAATTGTGGCAGTTTTTGAAATTTTGACCTGGCAACACTGCTCGTTGAACGGATTTTCGGGAAAAGCTATAAATTAAATGACGCTGGAGCCAAAATTTATTACAATTTACGTATCCTTGCCATTGTTATTACGGCAGGAACTAACAACCATGCACGTAACGACGCAAAATTTGGGGCTAAATAGTCTTCTACTTTTTTTGGTCAGCAAAATTTGACCCTCAATCGAAAATTTTTAGCTGAGCTGCCACTATTGTTACCGCCTTGGGCGATTAGGCCCTGTCCTAATTTTTTTGAACCCCAAAAAAGTGACAAAAAAATACCCTTTAAAGACCACGTTCTTTACGACGCGTTTACGTAACGCGGTGTAAAGTATAGAAAATGAAAAAAATCAAATACTTCCAAAATTAGGATCATATAAAGCGCGCAAGACGCAAAAAATCTGAGTGAAGAGGCTTTCGATGCCAGCTTATTTTACGTACGTATTTTAGGGATCGACCGTTCAAAGATCCGCAAGCGATAAGGAAAAAGTAACGAGTTATTTTTTTATTACCCTACGCTCACTTTGAATTTATTATAAATAAATATACATGTACAGCATGGGATTTTTTTTAGGGAGAAGTGAAGTTTCAAAGTTCCTTTTTTGGGCCTGAAAATAGTAAATACGCGTCAAAAACATCGCTTTTTGGAGTTTCTAACGATGCACTATCTTCTAAGAGCGTAAAAACATAAAAACAATTCGAAAAAATAAGAAGAGTCGAATAAATTGAACAAAATATAGTCAAAACACGAGTATTTGGCGCGAAGCACTAAAACTTGGACACTTTTGAGCAAATTGATTGCTAAAAACGCTTGATAAAGCAACTTTTTTGCAAATATTCAGGAAATTCCTGGAAACTTTAAAAAAATGGCGTATTTTGGGAGGGAGTGAAAAAATTTTTGAGAAAGGGGGTAGAATATTCCTGGGGGAGGGGAAACCCTCCCAAACTCCTCCTTATCATCATATTTGTGAATAACCGATTGTTTACAACATAACATGTATTCACATCTGGACAATGGGTTCAACCCAGTTCAACCCGGTATCACCTGAAGGCCACTCGGTATCACCTGAGAAGATCGCGAGTATCACCTGAATTTTTTGTTAAAAAATAAAGATAAAATCAGCAAAAATCAACGTACAAGTACAAAAACATGTAAATAGATCAGTTAGACATTAGTTCAATCAGTCATCGGACCAGTCAATCAGCCGACCAAGTAACAGTCCAACCAACCAAGCAACCGACTAATTGGCCAACCAACCCACCAACTGAACAACCAAACAACCAACCAACCAACCAAATAACCAACCAACCAACTAATCAACCAACCAACCAACTAACCAACCAACCAACTAATTGCCCAACCAACCAAACAACCAACTAATCAACCGGCCAACCAAATGGCCGACTAACTAATCAATCAGCCAACCAAGGAAGTAGCCAACCAACTAACCAACTGACCAACCAAGCAAGCAACCAACTAACTAGCTGGCCATCCAACCAAGCCAGCAAAAAACCGGCCAATCAACCATTTAACTAGCCAACCAACTAACCAACCGGCCAACCAACTGGCCGACTAACCAATCAATCAACCAACCAAGGAACTAGCCAACCAACCAACCAACTAGCCAACCAAGCAAGCAACAAAGCAACTAACTAGCTGGCCATCCAATCAAGCCAGCAAAAAACCGGCCAACCAACCATTTAACTAGCAAACCAACCAATTAGCCAATCAACCGGCCAACCAAACAACCAACCGGCCAATCAACAAACCAACTAACCGGCCAACCAACCATTTAGGTAGCCAACCAACCAACCAATCAACCAACCAACTAATCAACCAATCGACCAACCAAAACAACCAACTAGATACCCAATCAATTAACCAACCAACCAATTGGCCAACCAACCAACCAACCGACACACTACCAACCAATCAACCAACTGACATGCCGACCAACCAACCTACTGCTAGCCAATTAAACAACTAACCGGCCAACCAACCACCCAACCAAACTGCTCAAACAACTATCTGGCCAACCAACCAATTAGCCAATCAATGCATAACCGACAGATCAACCAATTCACAAACCAACCACTCAGCCGATGAACGAACTAACCAAACAATCTGTTGATTAATTGACTAGCCAACCCATTTAATGACCAGCCGACCAAATGACGAAACATGATATCAACCAACATACACGATCTTGGGGGGTTTGGGGGGTTTTCACCCCCACAGAATCATTTTTCACCCCCCGCAAAAAATTTTTAACCCCCCCCAGAATTGGCGATTTTTCAAAAGTTTCCAAAACTTACCTGAAAATTTGTAGAAAAAGTGTCTTTTTAAGGGTTTTTGGCTATCTATTTGCTCAAAATCGTCAAATTTTTGGCGCTTCGCGCCATATATTCATGTTTTAAGCGATATATTGGTCAATTTATTCGACTTTTTTCGAAATTTTTTTTCATGATTTCATGCTCTAGAAGGATAGAGTATCGTCAGAAACGCCAAAAAAAATATGTTTTTTAACGTGTACCGGTCATTTTTGGGCCTAAAAAAGGCACTTTAGGTTTTCACCCCCCCAGAATTCCCATACTGTGCATGTATGTCAACCAACTATCTAACTGACCAATCAAGCAGCCATTCAGCCAACAAATCAACCAGTCAATCAATCAATCAGTTAACCATTAGACCAATCAATCAATCAACCAACTAAGCAATTAATCAATCATTTAATCAATCGACCAGCTAACTGACGAACCAACTACTCAACCATTCATTCTGAAAATTTTTTCCCCGACTTTTCAGCTAAAAAGCTACACATGTTTTTGACGTTCCACAGCGTAAAAATACTAAAATTTACGGCGCTTGGCACTATTTATTTAAAAAAGTCACCTTTTGCCTATTTCAGTGTTCGATAGATGAAATTTTTCGGCAAATCAAATTTTTGCATTTTTATCATACAAAAAGGTGCAAAATCGAGCGCAAAAGTATAAAAATGTCAAAATTTTTCGGCGCTTCGCGCCAGATAGCTATTTCAGCATACTTTTATTCTATTTTAATTTCATGTATAACTTTTAAAAATTTTTGATGCCACGCATCAAACGTTACAAATATGGGAAACCGAGCATTAATTCAAGCTTCTAAACGTCCTTCCGCCATTTTCCGGCACTTCGCGCTGGATTTTCACTGATGCCAACGAAATTTAATGATTTTTTTCACACAAAATTGTCAAAAACTTCAAAAGTTTTCGAACAAATGTTGTGCCAAAATCAATTTCAAACGAAAGTAGACGACGTAAAACGCTGAAAAAACGCCAGTCTGCACGTGAAGGTCCTAAATTATTTGTCAATAAAAAAGTCCGCAAAATCTACTTGAAAATGGTAAAATATCAAAATATTTTATTAGCGCTTCTGTATTTTTTATCTTTGGAAACCTATAAATTGAAAGACTTCGGAGACCGTCTTTGCATTTGAACAAAGGGACCTTGTATAAAAGCACTGGCTAAAGGCATGTCAATCGGTGCAGGTGTCAGGGCAATTGATCCGCTGCTACTGAAGCTGGCATTCAAGACTGAAGTCAAACATTGATTTAACATAATTTCTACATTTCTTATCTTTAGAAATGTGTCAAATTGAGCTTCATAAAAACATCCACTTTGCGCTAGATATAATTGCTGCATAGCTTATATTTGTAAACCTGCAAAAGTGAGCATAAAAGAATAAATATATCGAAAATTTCCAGCGCTTCGCGCCGGATTTAATTTCTATTGCATACATTCATAAAACTGGGAAATTGAGCTCAAAAGGATAAAAGCATCGGAATTTCCGGCGCTTCACGCAAAGTATAATTACTGTATTGCTGTTTAGAAAGTTGCAAAATTTAGGTAAAAGGATAAAACTCTCGAAAATTTTCGGCGCTTCGCGCCAAGCATAATTGTGGATTGTTTACATCTAGAAAATTGAAAATTTGAGTTTAAAAAGATAAAAATGTAGAAATGTTCTGGCTCTTCGCGCCAGATATAATTTAAGCACTCTCTCTATTAAGAAAGCTTCAAAATTCAGCTTGAGGAGATCAGAACGTCAAAAAATTTTCGCCAGTTTTATAATACGCCCGTTTTTGCACGGTTTGTCTTCAAAGGCTGCAAAATTGAGCTTAAAAGAGTAAAAATGCTAAAAAGTTTCTCGAATCACAAATTAATTTTTATTGAATATTTTCATTCGCCATCATATGGAGCTCGTCGACAGACGTTTAGTCGAATACATTTTTGTACTAGGTTAAAGTTTTACAGCTGGCGCAAAATTTTAGGGGACAAAAATCTAAATAACAGAATTTTGTTTTCCTCTTATCAACCCTACATGCCTCAAAATTAAGTCGAAGGTGATGGAAATGCCATAATTTTCCATTAATAATGCCGACGTCACTAATTCATTAATAAGTCTGTTTCGATAAATTCCTAAAATTGAGCTAAATGGGAAATTATCAACATTTCTGCCAGATTTAATATTCTTATTTCCCGTTTCGCATGACAAGGAGCAGTTACAAACCTAAGCGAAATTTGAGGATGATTAAGGCTGACAATTTTGTGGCGAGAACGGTAATAAGTTTCAGTACTGCTTGTATACTCGTATCTTTGAAAAGCGATCATATTGAGCTTAAGAGGATAGAAGGTCAAAATTATTTGGCGCTTCGTGCCAGATGTAATGTTCAATAATGTTTTAAAAATAAAAAGGCCAAAATTTTCACGCACTATTTGACAGATATAATAAATTATTTCATTGTTTATTTGTAAAAAGGCTGCTTAATTGAACTTATGTAAAGTATAGGGTAGAAATATCCCATAATAAGGTCAATTTTTTGCGTTGTCTTGTCCTTTAAAAATCTGTGAAATTGAGCTGAGGATGATAAAAAGGCCGAAAAAATTTCGAGAGGTGAACACTCTAAAAACTATAGTTGTAAACAATTAGTGTACTGTTTGATGATGCTAAATGCAAGTAAATTAAGACGGATAAAACAAACGCGATGCATGCAGGCATGCAGAACATTTCGAAAAAGTTATGAGATAAGATATTCCAAAACAACCCTTTTTCGAACCATCAACCAACCACAATTTTTGGCCGCCGGTATCATCTGTAACACCGGCCTTTGTCCAGGTATGCATGTATTTCATAGTATTATGCGCACCTAATATAGTACATCCGAGTATATATCTTTTATTCATAATTTCATTATTTAATTACTAAAGCTTAAATTATGTGTATTCAATTATTCAACTCTTCAGCCCATTCCTTTTCAGTTTCTTATGAATTATTTCTATTCTTTTCATATTTTCGGCTTTTTCGAATTGTTGAATCATCGATTATTCGAGTTTTCCTTCCATCAATTGCTTCTTTCGAGAGAGTTTTATAGGCGGGTAGTATCGCAGGATTTGTGATATATAATTTTTCGCCTGATATTCTAAATTTTTACGGTTATTGCGTACCAATTTGAAAAGTTTTACTCGTATTACATATTTTTTAAATCATTTTTTACATTCATTTGTATATTTTTTGTCATAAAATTCTAGAAAATCTGGGTATTCTTCCCTCTGATGATGCCTGGCTCACAAGTAAAATGTGTGCTAAAATTTTCTTCACATTTGTGTTATTTTTTTACTTTATTTCTGCTCTGTTTACCCATTCAATATTTCTTACATATGTTTTTTATTATCAACAATTATCTCATATTTCATTAAATTTTTTTATATTCTTTCCGGAACGTCGTTTCGTTTATGTGTGCATCAGTATACAAAAAATCAAATTTTGGCTAGCAAATTTGAAATTTGTAGCGCCTTTTCACCTAAAAAAGATTTCAAACATGCAGAATACTTGATTAAAATGTAAACGCTGCGTTGAAAGGGCTTTAATCCGATGGGATCGATTTTTTCAAATGCTGCATGTCATTCGGGTCACGATTCAGTAATTTACTGCATTTTTGTGCTATTTTTTGGCCATTTCGCCCCGTCGAAGCCCCCTCCCCAGAATTGACCGCAGCCCACCTAAGGCAGCGCCTATATTCTGGAAATCCGAAGCCGAAAACGCAACTTTTTGACATTTCTCATCGAGCTCTTTCCATTGCTTTAAAATCAACGCGGAAAACGGTAGACATTGTCGAAAATTTAGTTCTAGAGTGTCTTTAGAATTTTTAGAGGCTTCGGATCAGTCACGCTTGTTGGGAGGGGAGTTTTGGTTGTTTAGAGTCCAGACCGTAGATGCACAGCATGGCCGATCTGGGGTAGTCAAAGATTTAGCTTCTTTTGGGCCAAAATGACCTACAAAAACTGGAAAAATTGCTAAAATAGCGTTAAAACTACGTTATTACACAGGTTTCCAATTTTTCCGTGGGGCTGAAGACCCAGCCCAACCCCCTCACGTGTGTGTCTGATAATTTTCTTCAAAAGTTCTTCAAATTGACCAAAAACTATACAATAACATAGTTTCAAGGCTATGTTAGCGCTTATATCAGTTTTTGAGGTCATTTTGGTCCAAAACAGCTCAATTTTCGACCCCTGCCCCTGACCGGCTGTTTCCTCCTTAGATCGACCATGCTGTGCATCTATGGAATTACTATAAATTGAATTTTTAATTTTAATCAATTAATCATAAATTTTTCGAAGAAGGAGCGGCTAATTTGTAAAAATATCACGGGTTGACTACTCCTCCCAGACCATTGGTGCCGACACCGACCTATGCAACTCAGTGGATGCATTCTGATCGACTATATATAGTAAGCAGCTCAAACAGGAAACTGACGGGCTTATGATTAAATTAATACAATCGATCGATGTTGAGGATAAACGGGCGAAGCGAACTTTTCTATTTTTTGGTCTTAGAGCGCAAAATTCCTAAAAAAAACACTGAAAAGCAAAGTTTTTGATCAGAATAGAAGGGGTGAAAGTGTGTCAGATTTCGTGCACGTACCGTTCGCCGTGGCCCTACGTGCGACGTTTGACGATAAAAGTTTCGGAATCGCCCCACATTTTCGCTCAGGAATATTGAAAAATATCCGAAAAAGCCTAGAGAAACAGACTTTTACCGAAATGTCGAAAAATGGGGACGAAAATAATTTTTTAATGATTGGGTTAACTTCCAGTTGAGATCTTTAACATGCACATATCGGCTGATGGAGAAATGTGTGTTATGTTACACCACTATTTTTTGTATGAATGACTTTAGGCTATAATATCGAAATAAATAAATTTTTAGGCTTAAAAATAAAAATAAATAAAATAGAATAAATTAATTCCTTGTCAATTAATTAACGATGATATATCACAATCTCTTATTTTTCGATCGACTTTAAGCTTAAAGAATTGCCAACTTACAAAGACGTTGATTTCATAGACGATGGCTGCCGCATATATTTAACCGACGAAGCTAAGCTTATTCTAATGAATATGCTGACGGCTGATTGCGAAGTGTGTTATTATCACAACATTACATTACTAATTTATAATTTTAATAAATTAATCACAATTACTTACATTAATACACGCATTTCTTATTGAACAGTAAGAACTTATAATTATAATTCTTGTAATTAAGTTATAATTATAATTCGCCCGTTCAACCCAGCAACTATTTTGTTATAGCGTATTTTTAAAAACAGAATTTGAATAATGCGTATACATCTGGGGTATTTTTTGACCTTTTCTTAAAGACTTATATAAAAAATAGTTGACATCTCGATTGATCAAGATTAAAAATTAAAATTTAATAAAATTTAAGTGAAATAAGATAATTAATTTATAATAAATTCGATAAAATGGAATTAAAATTTAATAAAATTTAAGTAAAATAAGATAATTAATTTATAATAAATTCGATAAAATGGAATTAAAATTTAATAAAATTTAAGTAAAATAAGATAATTAATTTATAATAAATTCGATAAAATGGAATTAAAATTTAATAAAATTTAAGTAAAATAAGATAATTAATTTATAATAAATTCGATAAAATGGAATTAAAATTTAATAAAATTTAAGTAAAATAAAATAATTAATTTATAATAAATTCGATAAAATTGAATTAAAATTAGAATTAATAAAATTCAAATTTCAACTCGAAGTAAAAATATTTGCCAAGAAGTAGGGTAGAGAGAGGGGGTGTGAAAAACTGAATATTTAGGTAATAAAAGCAAGGGCAGGGCGGTGGCATTCGTTTTCCTGTCGCCAAAAAGTATCAGGCGCAATAATGATAAGTCGTGTGTTTTTAATGATTCTACCCGTTTTTTATTATTTTCTATAATTTTTTTCTTCAGATTTTCAAATTTTAAATTTCTCGTAAAAATTTGATATTTTTTAGATAATCTTTTTGAGAATTCGCAGAGCAACGATTTTGTGATTCTGAAATTATTCCGCGAGTAATGACTAGTAATTTGAGCCGTTTTATCTAATTTTCAGTGCAAATTTGTAAAATTTTTCGCGTTATTTCCTTTAGTGTCATTTTATCCAAATGTAAAGCGTAGATGACATAGAGAGGAGCTCTGCATTTTAGCGCATTTGGCCCATTTTTCTCGGCGCTTTGTTTCGATTTTTACGCTATCTAGTCGGCGAATTACGGACTAATCGTGCGCTTCTGCATAAAACCTTCGAAAATTTTGAAATTTTGTCAATTTTTTGCGTTTTAAATGATACTGCCTACTAAATACACCAAAAACTACTATTTTACGCTTAATAGTCGTACTTTTGTATTATTTTTGGCACTACTAGGATAATTTAGGGTTCCGCCCTAGCCTTTGAAAAATTCCCTGATCCACCACTCAATGCAGGGGGATCTTCCGTTCGTAAAACGGTTAAGAAGTGCATAGCTTCGCCGCCCAAGGTTGGCCCTCTGCATCCCCCTAAATTCTCTCATTTTTTCCACTCATTCATCGAGTCCCGGCTATTGCGGGCCATTTTTAGGTTTCGGCTGCGATCGATCAAAATTAAAGTAATATCCGAAGCCAGTGACTATTTCTCACTTAAAATCGGTCGTCCTCACACGTGGGCGTGGGGGTATGCACCCCCATGAAAGTTGAAATACCCCCCAGAAATCAAAATACCCCCCAGAATTCAAATTTCAAAATTTTTTTTTGCTTTTTTAGCGATTTTGTGATGCCATTGGATAGTGCTTGATGAGAAACGTCGAAAAATGGTATTTTTCTCGCCATACGACCACTTTTGAGACCATTTTTTTACCTTTAAAAATTTTTCACCCCCCCCCCAGAATTTCGGTGCTGCCCACCTATGGTCGTCCTCCCTCATCCACTAAAGTCCGAACTTTTGACCCATCCCTCGATTTTGACCGAGGGTGCTGTCTCCGTCAGATACGCCGAAAAACTATGTTTCTGATGCTTATACGCCGTTTTTTAGGCTTAAAAAGGCGTTTCAAAAATTCATCACCCCCTTCCCCTCCTCCCGAAATTCTCATGCTGTGCTGTGGATTAGGGGGACGACTGACTTTGTTTGGGGTAGTTTCCTCGTCGCCCCTATTTCACTTAGATCATTTCCCATCAAAATTGCGCACCTATCGCCTCCCTGACCCAGGCACGTAGCTGGCCGTCCTATTTTGGGGCGGACTAAGCCCAAAAAGGCCAAAAATAGCACAAAATTACGTTTAAAAAGTCATATTTTCCGATTTTTCTGGATTTTGGGGGTTCCGGACCCCTCCCCATTCCCCCCAGAGATACGTGCCTGCCCTGACCCATTCTGGTTTAAACGCCCACCCTCTCCCGTATTATTTTACTGCATCATAATCAATTTTTATCTCTTTCCCAAGCAGTTTTTGTCCAAACTTCGTCTCATGGATTACTCGCTGCTAATCGGCATCCACGATCGTAGTCGTCCGCGCGTCAGCGGCAACGGCGGCACGCCCGCCGCCGGCGACGACGTTTTTTTGCCGGCGACGGCGGCGGCGACGTACGGCGGCGACTCGAGCGAGCCGGACGCCGGATCGCTCAACCTGAGCGATTACGAAAATCCGTCGCCGCCCGAGTCGCCTGGCGCCGCGACGCCGGCGTCGGCGCCGGCGGCGCTCGTCTCGTGCGGCGCCGGCGTTTTTCCCTCCAACTCCAACGGCGACGCCGACGTTTCGCTCGACGACCAGTTTTACGCCGTCGCGTCTAACGCCAGTATATTTTTATTTTTTCACTGAAGCGCTTTCGTCCGTCGGTGTAAAGTGTGTAATAAATCTAGTAGTTTAAAGCGTAATAGAAATGTAGTGGGAAAAGTATGCAAAAAACCTACTGGTATAAAGCGTGCGAGAAGTCTGCTGGTTTAAACTGTAGACAAAATCAAGTGGTTCAAGATGTGGAAGAAATCTAGTAGTTTAAGTTGCGTAAGAAATGTGCTAGGTTAAACTGCAGAAAAAACTAAGTGGTTTTTAGTGTGAACAAAATCTAGGGGTGTAAAGCGCGGAAGAAATCTGGTGGCTTGGACCATGGACAAAAGCTAGTGATTTACAGTGTGGAAAAATTCTAGTTGTCTAAAGTGTGGATGAAATGTTTTGGTTTAAAGTGGCAAAAATCCAGCCGTTTAAACTGTGGAAGAAATCTAATGGTTTAAAGTGTGGAAAAATTCGGTGACTTACAGCGTTGGAGGAATTTAGTGGTTTGAATTGTGGACAAAATGTAATGGTTTAAACTATGGCAAAGACCCAATGTTTTAGAGAAAGGAAGTAATTTTGTGCTTTAAACTATACTTTGCGATTAATCTCATTGATTGTAATATTCGCTTCATTGTTTCTGGTGTTGCAAAGTAAGATTGTCCCACCCAACTATCTTAAATAGTTTTTTTATTAATTCTTCGTTGCAAAATTGGCTGCATTATTTCTGATGTTGTGTAAAGTGTTCAGAAAATGTGGTGGTTAAAAGCGATTTATAACAGCAGTTTTTATTCCACTAGTAAATATACATATATTATTGTAATTTTAAAGCTTAAAGCGAAATAAATGATATAGTCTATTCTAGTGATGCCCCGGTGCCACTTTTTTCGGTGCCGGTGTCCCCCTGTAGTGGCGCCGGTGCCGGTGACCAGGCACGTGTCTCTGGGGGGGAGTTCGAACCCCCCCCAAAATTCAGAAAAATGGGACTTTTTAAATGTTATTTTGTGCTATTTTTGGCCTTTCTGGGCTTAATCCCCCAAAAATTGGTGTTGGTCCTCCCAAAATAGGACGGTCAGCTACGTGCCTGCCGTTGGCGGTGCTAGATTAGCGTATTATATAATATACCACGCTTCCTCAAGAAAGGATAAATTTGTACTCTTTTTAGCCGGATACAGATTTTACACCATTCCGTTTTGTTAGTTCGCAAATATTTCTTCATTATTTTGAATTTATAAATATCATTTTTTTGAATTGACTATTAAACAAATAGAAAATTGCTAAAAATTGAAATTTAAAGCAAAATAAGAGTAAATCGCTTATTAATGCTTTTGTATAAATTCAAATGTAGCGCAAGCACGAGTTGCTTGTGCAGTAGTTGACTAATCTAGTCAAATCAAAATTTGACTTTAATTCAAAATGACGTATGTGACAAATAATAACAAAAAGTCATCAATATGAAAAAATAATATATAAATAAATAAATAAATAAATAAATAAATAAATAAATAAAAGGTAAATAAATTAGGCATGCATGTTAGTATAAAAGAAACAAAAAGACGCGAGAAATAGTATATACACGAGTTTATAAACAAGCACACAAAATTATATTATGAAGAAATTACGGAGTTATATACAAAGAATACATTTTTAATAAATTTTTACATTTATAAACTAGTAATAAACAAACAAGATAACACCTACAACTGCTTTTTAACGTTAAGTTTATTTAAATTTATTTATTATTTAACATTTTGAAAAGCCTTAAAAACAAACGTAGGATATTATAGTAATGTCAATAGGGTCTCAGAGGTCTCCTTGTTATAAGTCATTTTGTATAAAAATCTTCAGAAAAACGTTTTTTAAAGGATTGTTTTAAAATTATGGATGTCGACTTTTTATGGCCTTCTATTTCGGAAAAGTGAAGATGGATTTTCATGAAATAAAATTGAAAAACTACTTTGTATCACTCATCTTTCTTGGCTGGAGATGCGAGAATTAAAAGAGCTTCCCATTCTTACGTCGATGTATTTATTTTTAATGATCATTGTTCACTAATATCTCCTCAGGCACGTATCTCTGGGTGGAATAGGGAGGGAGTTCGGACCCCCCAATTCAGAAAAATCAAAAAATTGGACTTTTCAAACGTTATTTTGTTCCATTTTTGACCTTTTGGGCTTAGCCCCCCCCAAAATTTGGGGTTGGTCCCCCCAAAATTGGACGGCCTGCTATGTGCCTGTCTCCTCTCCTTGCCAGTTATTCCATGTTTTGAATAAGATATGTCTTATTATATGAATGATTTATTTTGAAAAACTCCAAGACTATCCTGAAGTTTCCGCTCCCATGCTAATCAAAAGCTTTTATTAATGAAATGCGACATTTTTTGTATCTCTTTTTTCTGGCGCCGGCTCCGGCACCAGCCTAGCGCCGGCCCGGTGCCGGTGCTGAGGCGCCGGTCCCGGTGCTTAGGCGCCGGTGCCGGTGCTCAGGACATTGCTAGTCTATGCCGAATATTACATGTTTATAATTTTTTAATTAAGTATAATTAAATAATATATCCTACAGTAATTGGCTTGGTACATATTTTGTAAAGCGTTTGTAATGTGAGCAGAGGCTTTGTGATGGAAAACCGAAGCTGATTTCGTATAATGGAAAAATTAATGATAAAATTAATTGACTGCCTTCATTGAAATAAGTTTTAATTAATGCAGGAAATGTGATGGTTCAAATCGAATTGAATGTAAAATTAGTTATTGCTGTGTTAAGTGTAGAATTGCTCAATTTTTAATTTTTAATGCTAAGTTAAATGCATATAAATGACAATTCATTATTTGAGCGCATTTTTTCTATTTTTTAAATTCTCTGTTTTATACTTTTTTGCTTTCTTATGGCTTTTTATCATTGTTTTAGTATTTCTTACTTTTTTCCCTTTCAATTCATTTCTCGTCATGTGTTAATTTTTCAATTTTCAGGGTTTTGATTATTTTCTCAGGTTTAGATATTAGAACGCAACGAATCGATTTTCTTCAAATCTTCAGATTTTCATCATTTCTCATTGAAACAAATAAAAAATCAATACTGTTCTTTCCGACTCGTCGAGTTTGCGTTGAAAATCATTTATATAATTACATATTTTATGCGTAGATAATATTAAACGGCTAATTGCATATTTGAATATTAATAAATAAATAATAGTACATAATAAATTAATAAAAAATAAAATAAAAATAAAATAAATAATAAATAATAGCATAAAAATAATAAAAATAATACATAATAAACTGCGTTTTAAAGCTTCAATTTTTATCGATTTCTCGATAAATTGTCGAAATGCGTTCAATTGGATAATTTTATGTCTCGATGTTGACGTTTTTTGGAAAATTTGTAAATTTAAAAATTCAATATTAAAAAGTTAATTTTTCACTTCAGTTTGACATTATTTAATTTATTTAATTTTTTTTCTATTCAAGAGTCAGAATTGAGTGGAAAGTTTAGTGAATTTTGGCAGGATAAAAGATCGAAAATGCTCCTAAATTACAAATTCGCACACAAAAATATTGGACCGATTTTCTTTTTGTTTGAATAGATAAATATCAATAAACATCTTATATTCGACAAATATTTTTTTCATAAATATGTATGTTATAAATATGTAAGATTAATTTATTCCATAATTTTTGAATTTTTAATTGTCTTTCTCCTCTTCATCTTTCGTTTTTTGACGTATCGATGACTTCCTACATATTATTTGAGCAGTTTGAATAGGATAAATCTTGAAATCTTGAAATAATAATTATCAATGCGTATGTATTTAAGGCGTCTAAAAGATGAAATAAAATGAAAAATAAAAAAATAAAAAAAATAAAAAAATGGAAAAAAATAAAATAAAAAAATAAAAAATCTAAAAGATCTAACGTCTAAAAGACCTCAACATGTACATCTTTAGACATAAAGAAAAACGGAATTTTAACGAGTCGTGTTTAAAATATAAAAATGAAAGCGGAGAAAGCAATGGAAAAGAATAATGAAAAACTTTGTCGCTTATTTCATTTTATTTACATTCTATTCTTAAGAGGTTTTTATTCTTATACAATATTTCTTTTAGTCAATGGTGTATGTAAAGAAGCAGAAATTATTTATTGTTTATTTTATTTATATTTCTTTTTAAGAAATTTTTATTTCTAAGAAGTATTTATTTAATTTTTTTTGAAATTTTAGTAAGATGTCCCTTAAAAGAATATATATTTTAACGGATTGAAAGCTTATTTTTTGCTAATTTATTAATTTTTTATATTTTATTTAATTTTTTTGAAATCTTTGTAAGATGCCCCTAAAAAGAATATATATTTAATCGGATTGAAAGCTTATTTTTCGCTAATTCAATTTCATCTACATTTCATTTTTAAGAGATATTTATTTTTATGAAGTATTTATATATTTTTTATTTTCTATTAAATTGTTTTGAAAATTTTGTAAGATGTTCCTAAGAAGAATATACATATATGTTATCGGATTGAAAGGTTTTTTTTGCTAATTTAATTTGATCTATATTTCATTTTGAAGACTTTTTATTTTTATGAAGTATTCATTTATTTTTTATTTAATTTTTTTGAAATTTTCGTAAGATGCCCCTAAAAAGAATACATATATTCAATCGGATTGAAAGCTTATTTTTTGCTTATTTAATTTCATCTATATTTCATTCTTAAGAGATTTTTATTCTTATAAAATATTCATTTTTATGTTTTAATGATGTAAAACGTAAAAATTATTTTGTTTATTTCTTTAATTTTTTTATTTTTTAAATTCTTTTCATTTTCATTTCAATATTTTCAAGATGCCCCTAAAAAAGAGATATATTTCATCGGATTGGTGGACGTTTTGACGTATTACGGTATGAAAAAGAAGACGGCGACGGCGGCCAAAACGGTTAAATACGGCGCAGCCGAGGCCGAGAATATTTCCACCGTAAAACCGCACCAGTACGCCAAGCGTTTGGTCGATTTCGTCGCCAAGTCCGTTTTGGCCCACGCGGCCGACCAGAGTCCCGCGTCGCCGCCGCCCGTCGCTGACAAAATTCCCAGTCGTCCTTAGTAGTCTCCGTATCTGGTCAACTCTGTTGCTGTGTAGTTTGTTTACACTGTCCGTGCTCGTTTGTTTACACTTTTTGTTGTTGTTTACACTTCGACCGTTTCGCGACGGTCTCGACTTTGTTGGATTTTAACGCGGTGTAAAGCGGACGGAATTAATCCATTTCGCTTTTTATTCGTTACTTTACATATATTTTTCAGCGTCACTTTACATATATTTTTCTGCGTCACTTTACATTGAATTTTTTACCAATCGCTAGGACGCTATTTACACTCGAGTGGCTGGGACCATTTGTCCGGCAAACGACCCTATCAAGCGAATCGTTCATTAGTGTAAAGTAGATAAATGGCGACCGTGAAAGCGACGTAAAGTAGGCCGCAGTACTCGATTGATTATAAGCAGTTTCGTCGTTAGATTTTGGTGTAAAGTGACGATAATAATCGTTTTATTAGACTGAATAGATTATACGATTAAATTCAGGTTTACATTGATCGTCATTCCTCGTATCGATTGAAGAAAATATATTAAAAATTGATTCAAAATTAAAATTTAAATAAAAAATTTAAATTTAAAATTACGACGACTTTACACTGAACGTTGAACGATCCAGTTTGCCAACAATGGCCGGAATCTAGTTTACACTCTGCATTTGATTCCTCGATTTTTTCGGAACGTATGCGCCAACTTCGCTTCCTATCATTAACGTACGTTTTGTGACTGTCGTAAAGTGATTTCAAGTTTGCACGTAATCAAAAAATTACGGCAAAATCCTCATCATTTTATTCCGTTCAAAGTATCTACAGTAGTTTCTCAATCCCGTAATAAATGACCGGCGCGTTTTTTTAAATTCGCTTTTCTTTATTAATACTTCGTACGTACGATGCTTAAACGACTGCTGCGAAATTGTTCTATTTAATAGGCAAGGTTTTTTTCAAACTTTGTCGTAAAGCGAGATTTTGCGCGTTGGTGTAAAGTAACCGGTTTAAAGTTTGGCCATTATGCCGAACCTTCTCCCAAAATTTTTACATTTTTATAATATGTATGTGCGTCGTATTATCACAGTAGTAGATTTAATAGCACTTTTATACAGGGGCGTACGCAGGATTTCTTTAAGGGGTGGGGGCACACATGGGCGTGGGGGGTTTGGGGGTATGCAACCTCAGAAGTTGAAATACTCCCCCCCCAGAAATCAAAATACCTGCCCCCAGAATTCGAATTTTGATGATTTTTCTTGCTTTTTTAGCGATTTTTTGATGCCATTGGATAGTGCTTGATGAGAAATGTCGAAAAATGGTGTTTTTTCGCCATACGACCACTTTTAAGACCATTTTTGACCTTTTAAAAATTTTTTCACCCCCCCCCCCAGAATTTCGGTGATGCCCACCTATGGTGGGGGAGGTCGAAAATTGGTGACCCTATTTTTCGGGATACGTTCGCCGGGACAAAAAAAGCGCATTTTCTGACGTTTTCGAGCATCCTCTATCCATTAAGCTCATGAAATTCAAACTTTTCAAACGAAAAATTTTATTTTCTCTCAATATGCTATGAAAAATGACGTTTTTTGGCCGCGCCTGGGCCCAAAGTATGGAAAATAATGATCCTACGGCACGAAGCGCCGAAAATTTTGAGATTTTTCGATGAAATGATGCTATTTTCCAGGCATTATCTTAACTCTCCAAAATTATTTTCTGGGTGAAGGGGGAGCGGCCGCCCCTGCTTATATAATTTTATATTTACCCTTAACATTCTGATTAGCACTAGATAAAAGTAGTAATAATATATTTTTGCATAACATGTTCCTTGGCATCACACCTGGGCGTGGGGGGTTTGGGGGGGTATGCACCCCCCAGAAACCAAAATACCCCCCCAGAAATCAAAATACCTCCCCCTCAGAATTCAATTTTTGAAAATTTTTTTCGTTTTTCTCGCAATTTTTTGATGCCAATGGATAGTGCTTGATGAGAAACGTCGAAAAATGGTGTTTTTGTCGCCATACCACCATTTTTAAGGCCATTTTTTGACCTTCAAAAAATCTTGCACCCCCCTCCTCCTAGAATTTTCTTGCTGCCCACGTATGCTTGGCATGTTAATTTTTTTATTTTAATTGACTGGTAAAGGACAATATGAGACAAAATTGAATTAGTATTATTTTATTGAAATTATGTGTATTGTCTTGTCACTTTACTCTTAATATGTATTAAAATAATGTAGGCAAGCAAAATTGGCTAGGATATCTTTGTTTAATTTTAACTGAGATTTGAAACATCATAAAGTTTGCTTGCGAAAAATTACACGCGTATTGAATGAGGAGAAAGGTTATTTGTAAAAACAAGCGGATCAAATTAGGCTTGGGATTTTAGAAAAGTTCAAGTATCTTGATTAAATATTGACATTTTTCGTCTAATTTTGAATTTAAATTATTCATCACTTTTTCAAATTTGCAAAATCACATGAAAGATGTGTAATTTGAATCCAAGTTTAGCGAATGTAAAAGTCGTTAATTAATAAGTTCATAAACGTCGCCAAAATCATCATAATTATCCTTATTTCATATTATTTATTTAAAATCAATGAAAGTTTTCCTCAATTTTTCGTCTGTTTTTCAAAAAGAATAGATTTCTTTCAAATTCCTGCATTTTCGCTGAATATTCACGCACTCTTTACCCCATTAAAAATTATCAGATAGTAAGCACGGGCGTCTTATGCATATTGCGAGGATATGTAAATGGGCAACAGCCAAATTTTGGGGGTTCTGGTTGGCGTAAAATGGTTAAAATCCCAAAAAATGCCAAAAATCTAATCCTTTGGGGTCTATCGATTTTTTTTTAGTCCGCCACATTCTCTGGGGGGTCTGATCCCCTCCATGCCCACACATTGATCGCGAGTCCAACTGAACTATTGGTCATTGTTTTTAAGTATGTTTGTGCTGTTTCTGTGACATTGCGTCTATTTGTATTTATAATTTATCAGCGTCTAGCGCATAATAATCTGTTGATATTAAATTCAGTAGTATTCTACGTAGCTTACTGTAAGTCTTACTGTCTGTGTTATAAGTTGCTGATTACCATCCTATACATATGTGTGTGTGCTTTGAGCAATAAAAGGCTTATTTGTTATGTATGCAAATTTCTGAAGACATCAGCTCGAAACTGATATTACTTTTCGAAGCCGTCTAAATCGGGCTATGCGAGCTGTTGAAATAAATAGAGTCTAAATAATTTATGTTAATAGTACATTTGAGTTTTTAGTAAAACATTTATAGAGCATCTTTTGACTCGATATTTTTTATTGTGCCCGAAATTGAAATGTAAATTTTGGTTATTAGCGGATGTTTAGTTCAAAAGTTATCGTTAAATTTCTGATCTGAAAACACATTGTGCTGATTAAAAATCGATATAGTTGCCAGCATTTCATTGTACAAGGAATGGACAATTTTCGAAGAATAGGGAGGAAACACTAAGACAGCAACCCGATTCGGGGAGGGGTAGTATGATGGAGCAAAAACCTCGAAAAACGTCCAAAATCCGATATAAGTATTTAACCACACGTGGGCGTGGGATTGGGGTTTTTCCTATGGAGAGGTCTAGACCGTTCGAGAATCTGGTTGACCCCCAGGAATCGACAGACCCCCAGAATTAAATTTTCGGCATTTTGGAATTTTACCAGCTTATATACCTCTCGGATTCACCAGAATTCGTCTGCTGCTCATGTGTGCGGATCCAGCCCTCGCGCCCATTTTGATATCGTTTTATGTAGAAGTAAAATGGGAAAAATCGAACATTCTTGAATTTTGGAAGCAATCTTGTAAAAATTTATATCCTCCTTCTGGTTTTATAGGTACCTACTGTGTTTCACAATCCGAAATCTTGGTTGTTTGTGAAGGACTTATTTTTTTGCCAAAAGCGATAGAAAATTCCAAAAAAATTCTTCGTCTACAATGTAGGATGATGGAGGGTGGGGTCTAGCCCAAACAATTTTTATGAGAGTGCCTTTTTTGGACTGGAAAAAATTTTTTATAAAGTGCCTTTCTTGTTTGGACTAAAAAAGCGATGGATAGACGTCAAAAAACTGTTTTTTGACGTTTGGACGATGCTCGTTCTTCCTGAATGATGTAAACAAAACATTTCGAAGAAATTTGAAAAAATGAAGTAAATTGAACAAAATGTGGTCAAAAAATGCGTAGTGCATGGCGCGAAGCGCCGAAAGAACACGTGTGGTGGTCGGATTTTGAGCAAAAGTTTACCCGGCTTTTATGTGTTTTCTAACTTGTCGAAGGCTCAAGACACATCTGCATTTTTAATTTTGCCTGTACATTAACCTCGTTTTTAATCAAAGATTTACCTCATTCTTAGATGAAGTAGCTATTTTCAATCTTATTTATGCTCGAATTCTGCCCTAAAAATGGCTGACGAGCTTGCGAGTACACACAGCACATATGCATCTGGGGGAAGTCTGGTACCTGCGGAACCTGAAAAACCCACAGAAATGAATTGCTGTTACCATTTTTGGCAATTTGGCCCCGCCGGACCTCCTCCAGAATATGGCTGCTGCCCATGTATACAAATAAGTCCTTGTTGCTATCGATGATTTTCACAGAACTTAGGCGGGATTTGTTTGCATTGTATAGTAAATCGGCAACATGACGGATGATATGCGCAAAAAATTAATTGCCAAAGGGTTATCATCACTACCGCCTTTACATCAAGGACCAAGCTTCAACCCGTAAGTATTATGTTACTGTTGTACTGGCTTCGTACTTCTGCTGCTTGCATGTGGACTTTAAAGTACATTTAATGAGTGTATGCTTTCAGTGCGGTAGCCTTAGTCTAATGCATACGTGATCTGGGGGTCAGCCCCAGACCTGGGCGTGGGGGTATGCAAACCCCTCCAGAAACCATAATACCCCCAGAATTCAATTTTTTAAATTTTTTTGTTTTTTTCGCAACTTTTTGATGCCAATGGATAGTGCTCGATGAGGAACGTTGAAAAATAGTGTATTTTTCGTCATACCACCATTTTTAAGGCCATTTTTGACCTTTGAAAAATTTTGCACTCCCCTCCCTCCTTAGAATGTTGGTGCCGCCCACCTATGGTCAGCTCCCTCAGAACGCTTTTGCTTCTCGCTTTCTAGAAATTCTTCTCCCATCCCAAAATTCTTCTACCTCAGCCCAGAACAGAATGGGCGATTTTCCGAAAAAAATCGTAGGTAAGGTGTTGTTTTAAGCAGTTTAGCTATCTGTTTGCTCAAAAGTGTTGATTGTTCGGCGTTTCGCGCTATATGATCACTTTTTGACTATATTTTCTACGATTAATTCGAATATTTGAATTTTTTTCGAAATTTTTTATATTATTACGTTCTAGAAAGATAGAGCAACGTCAGAAAAGCTTAAAAAAGATGTTTTTGACGTGTGTCTACCGTTTTTGAGCCCAAAAGGGATCTTTATAGTTTTACATCCACCAAAATTTTTGTTCTTTGCATGTCTGTGAATAGTACGCTTGGTCACACGCTTAAAAACGTATCAATTTCAAGTTTTATTTTTTGTATTCTTCAGGTTTTTAATTATTTTTGAAATTTCAATTATTTTTATTAATTTTTTTAAGTGTGAAGTAATTTTCCGTAGATAGGTACCTATTCGATATACCGGTTGTTTACACACGTGCGTCTTATTATTCTCCTCGTGTATTTGAATAGACGTGGCGCCAAAGGTCGAAATTTCAATCCTTTGCCCTGGAGCGACTTTTTCGACGAAAAATTTTTCGTCGAAACGCGCGGCGGAAAGTGCCGATTTAACCTTTATTCGAGAGGTCAAAGTTCGGCACTGGACGAACCCGTCGTTTTTTTGCTTCACGGCGGCGGTTATTCGGGACTGAGCTGGGCTTGCTTCGCGGTGCATGATTTAAAATTTGCCAAAAAATACTAAAAAGGTGTATTGTAAACCAAAATAAGCTGAGGTGTGTAAAGTTGCGAGAAAAAAGTTTTTGTTCAAACTTCGTCAAATTTTTTGTAGTGTAAACTACACAGATTCGTCTGGGAACAATTATTATTCAGAACGTGATCTAAAGAAATTCGTAAAAAACTTCTCTTTTGTTTCGCATACTTTTTGGCTTTTGTAAAGTAAGCTGCAATTTTTTCCAATTTTTTTAATTTTTTCTTGTTCTATATTTTGGCTATATTTTATCTACATATGCTTGATCTTCAAATTTTTCTCTTTCAGAAAATTCTAACCCAACTAATCACCTGCAGAGTTATAGCCCTGGATTCAAGGGGGCATGGTATATTCTATATAAATTGTCTGTTCTACTTACATTTGGATCATTTTATTTCTGTATTGATGTCTGTGTGTATATATAGCATATATATATATACTATATCTATATATATATCAAACCATATATATATTTGTCATATATACTATATATATAATTTCAAATAAACTGAAACCCATACTTTATATAGTTGGCATGGACAGGTAATTTTTTTAGAAACTAGCAATTTTTAAAGTAAAATCCTCTTATGATTTCTAGAATATCGCATTAAAATATAATTATAGAACTCAAAATCAAACTATGAACATTGAAAACGCTCCTATCTTCGCCAGAAACGAAAGAATGACGAAAACTTGGCAAGCTATGAAGCATTTCTTTTATAATTAATTGGATTTAGATCAAAATTGAAATTTTGTTTTTGAAATTGATGCCTATAATGCTAAATTGCGACCTTTGTGTGGAACAATTGAGCAAAAATTGCTGGACGCGGTAAAAAATGCATAAATCCTAATCTATGTCTTCTATTTTTAGGCTACATATGCTTCTGACTAGCTTATTTAAAATTTAAAATTTTAGGATGTAAAATTAGTTTTATTATTAAACTTTTTTAAAATTACTTTACAGTTACTTTAAACCTACGTTAAATTAGCTATTTCGGTTTTTAATATGTAGATGCACTGAAATCTCAAATATAAGCTTGCGTTTCAAATTGATGGGATTGGATCATAAATCGTCTCTTAAAATCAAAGTGTAATGTGTAAAGTTAGCAGCTTGGAGATATCTCGGACGGAACAGTGGTGTAAAGTGCATCAGTTAATTGATTAATTAAATCTCCATTAAATAGTTAATGATTTTATCATTAATTTACTCTCACTTTTAATTTTCTTAATTTATATTTTAGCATTATAGAATGAGTTTAATTCTTATTCTTTAAAATGTTTATCCGTCTTCGAATCATAGAATATATGTAAATACTTGATTTTTAGATAATTTTATTACATTTCCTTTCAGACATAAATTTGATGTCATTTTTTCGTATATTTTATACGATAGGTATCAATTTAAGCAATTTTGTTATCTTTTATTACTATTTACATATTATTTCTTTTTACTTTTTCAAAGATTTTGAATCGTTGTATTGTTTTATAAACTTGAACGTCGTTGTGTTTCATTTATTACAGAAGTTTTCGGTAACAAATTTGTTTGTAATGGCAAACGGCATTTTTTTAAATTAAGATAATTATATTTATACAATATTTTGTGCTAATAATTTGGAATTAGTCTTTAAATTTGATTAATTAGAGTGAAAATCCCCTTGATCTACATATGAACATATAATTTTAAGTCCTCTTGCATTAGATACATATACATAAAAATGTCTTTATTTAAACCGCGTGAAGAATTTTAGACCAGCTGCCAGCGATTCGTGAAATATTTTAAAAATTTCAAAATGTTAAAATTTTTTAATAATTTTTTGTTACCTGCTAACAAAGCGATAATAAAAGTTTTTACGTCATCCTCTGCAGTTAGCATTGTATATTTATTTCCTGCGAAATTATCATCATTTTTTTATTTTCCTGTCAATTCTGATAAGTTCGCTAATAATAAATTTCAATTTTTCCCTATCTTTATATACGGTTTGTGCTTGTTATTCTAATTTGATATTTTTTATATTTTTTCTTTATTTTATTTTATTTTTTGAATTTTTTTATATTTTCAATTTTTTTATATTTATTTTTTCTAATATTTTTAATATTTTTTCTCTACTGTTGCGATCAGAATTCACTTTTACTTGAACTCTCGATTTTTGCATATATTTGTATTTTAGGGCGTCTATTCCTTTTTTTATAAATTATTATTCCTGTTATAATATTTTTACTGATCAGGGAGCACTGTAACTGACGATGATTACGATTTGTCGGCCGATACGCAGACCAGGTTAGCCGCTAGTTTTAGTGCAATCGATCTTAAATAAAGTGTAAAGTTATATTGTTGTGTAAAGCGTATAGTATTTTTTGTGTAAAGAATAAAGTGTCATTGTTGTATTAAGTAAAAAGTATTGCTGATTAAAGCGTAAAGTGTTATTGTTGTGCGAAGTGTAAAGTGTTATTGAATTTTACTTTAATTTTAAAGCGACGTCATTGACGTCATCAATCGATTGTCTGATGATCGAGAAAATACGGCGCCAATTTTTTTGATCGGACATAGGTTGGTTTGAACTGAAATTTTACTTATCGTATTTAATATTTAAATTTATTATAAAATCTTATTTCTTAACTTCTTAGACTTTATGCTTTTTTATTGCCTTTTATTTCTATTCGATTTATTCGATTATAGTTATAATTTATTAATAGTTGTTTTTGTTTATGTTTGTTATTTTAATAAGCTGTGTATTCATAATTATTTGTTGTCACTTTTATTTCGAAATTTTCTTAATTTTTTGTATTTTTAATACACTTTTATTTTATTTTTTGATGTCTGATAACTAATATAATTTTTGTTCTTCTAATTTTCACGCGTTAATTTCAATTTTTAATTTTGTTTATTTACATTGTTTATTTTTTGGCTAATTTTTCTCCTAATTCCGAAGGCGTTTTCCCATTTTTTATTTATCGCAGATTCTAGAATGTTTTGATTTTTCGTGTATTGCGTACTTTACATTTTTCTTATTTTTACTCTTTCTTTTTGCTTATGTTTACTTTTTATTTTTGTGCATCTATTTTCTCTCATTTTTTATTTAAGTATGGGTGGAGCCGTAGCAGTTCGCGTCGCTCATAAAAACGTATTACCAAATTTAATTGGATTGGCCGTTATCGATGTTGTTGAAGGTTTTTTCGATATTTTCGTTTTTTTTTGTTTTTTTAAAATTAAACGTACATTTAAAAAAATTAAATGAATTTGAATCGCACTGAAAATTGCAGACTGGTAGAAAGTTGAGATAATTTAAAAAGTTTTAATTCTAGGAAGAAAAGCTGTACAAAACGAAGTCAAGCTACTCGTACTTATGTACATACATTAACATACGATTAAAATTTCATCATATAAACTCATTCCTAATCTATAACTTTTCAAAATTTTGACAATTCGTAAATTTAGAGTTTTATTCTTTCAGAAATTCATAAATTCATCGAATTTCAGTCTTTTGTGTGAAATTTGGAACTGTTTTGTTTTATTTTCTCGAATTTTTTAAATAATGAATTTGTAAGTTGCTCTGAGTGTCTGAAATTTATTAAAAGAGCTATTTACACTGTCCGATTTTAAACTAGTGAGAAGTTACTTCGCTCGTTACAAACAAAAAATATCAGCCTATAATCCTCAATAAATAATTAGGTAATAAAAATTTAGGTGCTATTCCGAGTTAGTTTAAATTTAAATTTTTTTTAGATTTCACCCCAGTGTTACACTTCATAACTTGGGCTAATGAAGACATAAAATTTTGAGACTAGCTGTACATAGATTGATTGAAATGTCTTAATTTAAACGATGTATTTGGGAATCGGATTTTTGACTTGTTTTCATGATTTTGGCTTGTTTTCGGGATTTTACTATTTTTACACCACTCATACCCGCAGAATTTGGCTACAGCTTACCTACGATTAGCTCCTAAGATCACGCGTGCTTGTGGTGAGGTTCTTTAGACTTGGAATCAAAATTTCAATTCGAATCAAAAGCTCAGATAAAATTCGAATAAAATAAAATAAAATAAAAAAATGAAAAAAATAAAACTCGAATAAAATAAAAAAATAAAATAAAAAATAATGAATCATTCAAAGAATTTATGTTGAAAATTAATGGAAAATGAAAAAGCGTTGTATTAATTATGAAGCGATTGAATAATTAATAAATTAGAAGATGCAAGTGATTAAAATCACTATTTTCATAATTCCCTCTCGATACATAAATTTTGATGCGGTGGAAATATGAATTCAAAAATCATAATTACAAAAACACGCAAGGGTTAAAAATTAATGATTATTAAAAATTAAAATTAATAATATGTGTAGCAATAAAAATTAAAAAATAAAAAATAAATGCATAGATAAATAAATAGGATAATGGATTAATTATAAAAAATTATACATCGTAAGTTAAATTGAAATTTGAATTATTAATTATGAACTTTTAATTACATAAGTATTTTAGCATGACATGTAAAACATGAAACATAATTTATATGTGTAATAAAAAGGTATTAAATGCGTGATTGCCTGTTATTTTTAGAATTACTTTTTTGTACTTATTTTCCGAGTTTCACACTCGAAAAAGAAACTAAAAAGCTGAATATTTCAAAATTTGAAAAATAATCAAAAATAAGAATTACATAGATGAAGAATTTGAAATAATTTCATATATGCACGTATTTTATTTGGGAATTCAAAACTTCAAATTTTAGCTATTCACTGTATAAATTTGATTTAGGTTGGCCTAAATTGTTTGACATATTTTTTATTTTATTTATTCATTCGATTTATTTACTTGTTGTGTATTAATTTATTTATTTGCTGATTTTCTATACTTTTTATTCAAATTTTAAATAGGATCCGCAATGGATTCGTTGAGTTGTATGCAAAATTTTCTTCGCAGTCGCCCTCAAAATTTTAAATCCGTCGAAAGTGCTATAGAATGGTGGTAAATCCTCAATTTTTCAAAAATTATTATTCAATAATTTAGTCGAATCGCGCTTATTTATTAAAATTTTTATAATTAATCACCCATTATAAATTAAATTGTGAAGCTAAGTTTAAAAATTTTCAATTTTTTTCAATTTTCTATTTTTTTCAAAATTTTCAATTTTCAATTTAAAGACTGAATTTCGTAGGGATTTTCGCCGAAATTTTATTGTTCGCGTGACAAATTTCTGAGTAATAATAATAATCACAAAATCTGATTCGGAAAATTTAACTGATTTATCAATTAATATATACAATTTATTTATATTATTATAAAGATTTTAACTTAAGCATAATAACCTTATTTTATTAACTTTTTTAATCTTAAGCGTCCGGTCGGGCCAGGTGAAAAATTTTGAATCGGCCAGAGTATCGATGCCAGGACAAATCGTACAGTAATCAACCGCTCTTTATTATTATTCAATAATTAAAAATGAAATTATAATTAATTTTAAATTAATTAATTTGTTTTAAAATATTTTTTAAAATTTATCACTATCTCTTTTTAGTCTTTGTTTCGGGACTTTTCCATGTATATTTTACATGTAAGCTTTTCATCATATTTTTCTTCATAATGAAGACCTGGCCCTCCGAACAATTATTCAAATCATTAATAAGGCGAATTATTAATTATAAAATTCATTAATGTAATCGGGATGTAGTAAGGTAGAATGAAATAAGCCGAATAAGCCTTTACTATGAGATGGGGCGTCTTTCAAAGCAAAATTATCTCAGTGTAAAGCGATTGCGGTGAATGTGACTTTGTTGTGAAGTAATTTACTTTACACTGTGGTTTTTTTGTACAGTAATTTAGATTACATTGTTGCAAAGCGATTTTAGTGTAAAATATGGTTTTGTTGTAGGGTAATCTACATAGTTTGTAAAGTTGAATTTGGTTTGCAATTTGGTTTTGCTGTAAAATAATTATAGCGGATGTAATTCAGTGTAATTAAATTCATTTAGTGGATGTACTATCATCATTATTAATTTTAATATCAATTATTTAATCTAATAATATTAATAATTAATAATTTAATATTATTTACTGAGTGCCGTAATTGTAAATATGATTGATTCATTGATTGATTGGTTTTTAAAAAAATATCGAGCCTAAATCGAACTATATATGCTGCGATGAATCGTTTCCGAAGTGTAAAATGTGACGACTTTATTGTGTGAACCAAGAATAAAGGTTCAGTGTAGAGCAATGCAATGTGCAAAAAATTATTCCTCCATAGACGTGCAGCCCCAGGTATGGTTTTTGTTGTGTTTAGCATGATTTTTTGAATAGTGTAAACTCGCCTTTGAAAATTAAGCTCTAAACTTAACAGCATAAGGGATTCGAGCTATCGATTGATGTTTCGTATCCTTGTTTGGCATCAGAAATCTGGCGTAATTACTCTACACTTGTGTTATCAGCAATGCGAAATTTTATTGTGGTTTTGCTGACTTTAACGTGTAAAGAGCCATAAAGTGTAAATAAAAATGCTTCCTTATATAACATCTTACTTGATTTTAATCAGAGCGTAATATAAATTGCGTTCGGAAGCGTTTCGCCATTAAAAGGCGAAGAATTTGGTTTAAACATGACTTTACACTACTAGGTATCTCATAATATAAATCCGTGCAAGGGAGAGAGTTTGTTTTCAGATTGGCGTCCGATGCTCAGGTCAGTGAAGATTCGTTCGATGAGAGAGCTGAAAATGCTGATTCGCCTAATAATGAATTAAGTGAGGATTAGATTTGAATTGGATTAACATTTAAATTTAGATTCAATTTAAACTCGGATCACTTTAGAATTATTTTACGAAAATGAAACAAATATATATGTACGGGAAATGATAATGCGATCACGATATTAACACACCTGGGCGTAGGGGGGTTTAGGGGGTATGCACCCCCGCTAGAAACCAAAATACCCCCAGAATTCAATTTTTGAGAATTTTTTTCGTTTTTTCGTAATTTTTTGATGCCAATGGATAGTGCTTGAGGAGAAACGTCGAAAAATGGTGTTTTTATCGCCATACCACCATTTTTAAGGCCATTTTTTGACCTTCAAAAAATCTTGCACCCCCCCTCCAGAATTTTCTTGCTGCCCAAGTATGGATATTAAATGCCAAGGGCGGATTTAGGGGCCCACTGTCGCGCAATAAAGAATTTCTTTATCAATTAATCTTTTTAGCGCAGGGTAGTACTCAATAATGATCATAATCTTATTTTTATTTTTTTCTCAATAATTTTTTGCAATGATTTCTTGAATAATAATAAACTAAATGGTTTTTGAGTAATTTTAGCGGAAATCTTTTCGCGCCGTTTTTTCAATTTTTCTCCACGCTTTTTGCTCGTATTAGTACTAATTTTGCGCATTTTTCATAAAAAACTTTCGGAAATTTTGGAAATTTCAAATTTTTTCCTATAATTCTTCCTGGACGTTAAAAACCGCTTTTTTATGCATAATTGACGGATTTTTTCGGGCTTTTTTAACGCTATATTAAGGCTAATTTGGGGTTTAAAGAAAATCAGGAAAACAAAAGCAAATTTACGATTAAATTAGTCTATAAAATATTTTATTTTGTTTCAGCTATCGGGGCAGCCTGTGACACAATTTTACTTAATTTTAACTTTATGCTCGAATCTTATGCACTTCAACACGAGCACCATTTATTTCAACTAATTCGCGTAAATTTGACGATTTTAGAGCAAATACTTAAGTTATTTTCAGAGTAATAAAACCGAAAAATCGATTTACTGGTAACACGCATCTGGTAAACATACTGATCGGCACACCTGGGCGTGGGGGTTTGGGGGGTATGCACCCCTCAGAAATCATAATACCCCCCAGAATTCCATTTTTGAAATTTTTTTTCGTTTCTTTCGCAATTTTTTGATGCCAATGGATAGTGCTTGATGAGAAACATCGAAAAATGGTGTTTTTTTCGCCATACCACCATTTTTAAGGCCATTTTTTTACCTTCAAAAAATCGTGCACCCCCAGAATTTTCTTGCTGCCCACGTATGCTGGTCGGTGAATTGTGGTGGCTAAACCACGATCGTACAGGGTCAGAGACCTGTATGGGGCTTCCAAAAAATTCCAAAACAATCCAAAAATTTAAAATGTTATAAAGAATCGAAAAAATTTCAGCAAAAGATTTCCAAAAATTTCCGAAATTTAAAAAAAATCCAAAGATTCCGAAAATGTGCTTAAATCTAAAAATCTCAAAAACTTTGTCAAAAACATTATGAAACACTTTTGTTCGACGTTCTCTTGTCGAGCTCTATCAATTGACCACAAAAAATCGCGAAAAACCATATTCTAGCGTCTGAACTTTGAAATTCTTGAAAAAACATGCCAAAAATTCGGTTCTGAGGTAGAGGGTCCGCCGGATTTTCAGGCGGTCTGAACCATACGTGGGCAGCAAGAAAATTCTGGGGGGGGGGGTGCAAGATTTTTTTGAACGTCGAAAAATGGCCTTAAAAATGGTGGTATGGCGATAAAAACACCATTTTTCGACGTCTCTCATCAAGCACTATCCATTGGCATCAAAAAATTGCGGAAAAAACAAAAAAAAATTTCAAAAATTGAATTCTGGGGGTATTTTGATTTCTTGGGGGTGCATACCCCCTAAACCCCTTACGCCCAGGTGTTGTCTGAACTTTGTCCTGAACTCTCACTTAACTTAAGCCAACGTTCAGTCCATACCAGACATGCACGTGGGGGTCTACACAGCCCTCAGAACGGAAAAATGGGAACTTTTCGTGGAAAATGATGCCAAGCGAAGGCAAAAATGGATCAAAATTGGAAATTTTCTTCAAAAAGTGCGTCAAATCGAACCGAAACTCCGGCCCAAAAAAAGCTACATTCCGATTTGACAGGTCATAATTTTCGGCTCATGTAAACTCCAAAGCTTCAATCTAGCTGCATTCGATAGATAAAAGTCTCTTCTTTCCAAATGTGTAAAAAAATTTCGGTCAAGTCCCAGTGCTCCGGGCGCTAAGGCAATTTGTTTACACCCTACTTCAATATTGTTTAAACGCCGATAGCGTCATTGGTCCTGCCATCAATTTGCACCCTCTTTTGACGATATCCTGAAATTTTTCACTCGGTAGGACGCGCATCTATTCTGGAGATTTAAAAACGTGCTTATTAATTACTGTGACAGGATATATTGTAAAAATGTCAAAAAAAGGATACCAACATACACAGTAGTGTAATACAATGTGGAAACCATAGGGTTTATATATACAGTGAGGTGTAAACAAATTGCCGTATTGCAGGTACCGCTAAAAGCTGGCCAAAATTTTTAACCCACAACCCATAAAAAGACCAAGTTCTCTGGTCGTTTTAGGGGGATAAAACCTCCAATCTTCGAGCAAAAACGGCCATAAAACACAAAAAACGGTCAAAAATGCAATTTTTTCTGAAAATGGGAGGGGTTAAAACTTTCTGCCTCTGGGGGATGGGGGAACGACCTAGCCTCTCGGAGAGGTGGTTTGATGAGGGTCAAATTGCCAAAAATAGCATTAAAAAATTTAATTCTGGCGCGTATCGAGTTTCGGGAGGTCTTTCAGATTTTTGGGAGGTCCAGCCAGACCACCTAGATTTCCCACGTCCATGTGTGCCTCGACCCACTGTTACGTCCATGATAAGCGTGCTGTAATTTTGGAGGTCAAACCGTTTCGTCCACGTGCTATCGCTGGCGCATTGACCTTCCGAAAACGGAGGGCCATTGGACGGGCTGGTTCGCCGGCCTGTCCTCGCTCTTCCTGCAATGCCCTCAACCCAAACTGCTCCTATTGGCCGGCGTTGACCGGCTGGACAAGGAGTTGACCATGGGTCAGATGCGGGGTCAATTTCAGATGGTCGTTGTGCCCCGCGTGGGCCACTGCGTCCACGAGGATTCGCCCGATAAAGTGGCCGAAATAATCGCCTCGTTTCTCGTTCGCAATCGGTTGGCTCGGCCCACCGGTTCGTTCCAGCCACTGCCGCCCGGCTGTTGATGTTTAAACTCGTATTTACCCCTTCGTTGCGTTTGTTTACACCAATGTTTTTTCTTCTTTCGCTTACATTGTAAATTTTTCTGAACCAGTCGCATTATCAGAAGGTGGCACCGAATTCGTTTCAGCCAATACCACCCGGCTGTTGATATTTACACTCGTTTTTTTCTCTGCGTTGCGTTGTTTACACCAACGCTATTTCCGTTTGTTTGCACTGCAAACTTCCCCAGAACCGTCGCATTATGAGAACTAGGTTCGATATTGCACTCTCTGTACCCCAAAATCCTCAAACGGAAGTGTTTTGAGATGCTTTTGCCGTGTGAAGACGCTTTTACCTCGTTTAAACTGAAGAATTTTTACATTCGCTCGCAAATGTATATGCATACGGTAGTCTTTGATTGATTTCTCAATCGCTAATTTCGCACATAACTTTTTCTGTGTTACACCCGAAGAATTTTGCTGTTTGTGTTCTAAAATTTCGAAGATACGTATGCACTCAACTCGAGTATATTTTGTGCATTTGCTGTGCGGTTTTATGTACGTTTGTATATCTATGTTCAACGTACGTTTTTGCATAAATATTATGTGCGTCGCTCCGTCATATAAATTACGACCACACCTGGGCGTGTGGGGGTTGAGGATGTGCACCCCCAAGAAACCAAAATACCTCCCCCAGAAACCAAAATACCCCCAGAAATAAATTTTTAAAATTCTGTTTTTTCCGCAATTTTTTGATGCCATTGGATAGTGCTCGATGGGAAACGTGGAAAAATGGTGCTTTTTCGCTATACCACCATTTTTAAGGCCATTTTTTTACCTTTGAAAAATTTTGCATTATTCCCCCCAGAATTTTGGTGCTGCCCACGTTTGATTACGTTTGCATATGTAATGCCTAATATTTTGGAAGACGACATAGGTACATTATAGGTAAGCTTTTATGTCATGCAACAGATGCATATGTACAGGCATACGAATATACGGACATAAGGCAAAATCAAGGCTAAAAATGGAGAAAAACAATGGCGTAGTTGACATTCTGATGATTTGGGGGATATCTCAACAACTAAAAATAATGGTGTTCCTGAGATTTTCTCAACTAGATCTACATACGCCTTAGAGAAGCAAAAAATTTTTTAAAAATCTGATTTGATTTTAATTATACTGAACAAATATGTTGTATATGGTGCGCAGCGCCCGAAAATTTTTGGTTTATTTGCTTTAAAAATGAGCTAAAATATTCTAGCGGTCTTAAAGATACATAGGTACCATACCTGGGCGTGGGGGTAGGCACCCCCCATCTCCGAGAAACCAAAATACTCCGCCCCAGAATTCAATTTTCGAAAATTTTTTTTAGTTTCTTTTCGCAATTTTTTGATGCCAATGGATAGTGCTCGATGAGAAACGTTGAAAAATTGCGCTTTTCGCCATACCACAATTTTTAAGGCTAGTTTTTGATATTTGAAAAATCTTGCACCCCCCAGAATTTAGGTGCTGCCCACCTATGACAGGTACGTACATACGCTCTAAGAATCTCCATTTTTTCTTTGAGGAACCCTTGTAAACAATATTGACACTTCCAAAATTTTTGGGACTAGTCCTTCCCAGTCCCCACACAGCTACATATGTACGCCACTGGAGGAAAATTACAAATTTCGTGCAAAAGCACATACTGGGACTTTCGACTGACGCTATATTTTAACGTTTATGCGTCAGTATATGTACCTGCCTACTTTACATATATTTTTATTGCCACGCTGAACTTTTCTGTTTTCAAAAAGTTCTCAAATGATTCATTGTACCTTCGTGTATACAATCATCGTTGCCAGGTAAAAAAATGAAAACCTCTTAAATACGTACATATGTATGTATAGTCTGTTTCATTTATCCGAGAGCTTTTTCAGTAAATGTTTTCGCAGGCTACAGTAAACCCTTCTTACTTATTGTAGTTCGCTAGATCTCACTGTAGTTACGTAGCAGAGAAGGGTTTTTCAATAACATTTTTGAGACATAATTTATTCTCGTCTTCCAGCAAATTAATCAACTTACAGATGAAAATCGCGCATTCAGCTTATCCTTAGTTGACACCACACCTGGGCGTGGGGGGTATGGCACCCCCCCCCCAGAAACCAAAATACCCCCCCAGAAATCAAAATACCCCCCCCCCCAGAATTCAATTTTTGAAAATTTTTTTCGTTTTTTTCGCAATTTTTTGATGCCAATGGATAGTGCTTGATGAGAAACGTCGAAAAATGGTGTTTTTATCGCCATACCACCATTTTTAAGGCCATTTTTCGACCTTCAAAAAAATCTTGCACCCCCCCCAGAATTTTCTTGCTGCCCACGTATGGTTGACACTTTAAACACAATAGACTAAAATGTTAAGAAACGCCGCGAACTCCCTCATAGCTCAGTGGTAAAACGTCTGCTTGTCGTGTCGAAGCAAGTAGGTTCGATTCCACCCGATAGCTTTTAATTTAGCGCACTTACTGTAGTATGTACCAGTACTGATTAAATGCCTAAATTAAATTTATATAGGCGGATTAGTGCATTAAAAATGGAAGAATTCCAGCCACTCGCCCTCACTGAGCTGATCTGCCGGAATACAGAAATTCGTCTTGTTTCGCTTACTGTAGCCCTTAAAAGAATTGACTAATAAGCTCTCAAATAAATGAAACAGACTGCAACAAGCGAAAAAAAGTCGGCCAAGCCCTGTACAAGGCACATACATATTTATACATGTATGTACATATATATAGTCGCGAGCAAAAGTTTAGAGCACCCCTGCAAAAAGTTATATAATTGACATATTGTAAAGAGTAGCCCTATTACACGTAAAATTGAGATTAGCTTCACACTGCCTAGTATTTTTTGCACTGACAGTTTTTGCCTAGCTTTCCCTCTTAATTATTTATTATGGGCCGAAAGGGTCTACTTTACCCATCAAGCGAAAATTGTTATGTAGTTTGATTAATGATGCAATATTGTCACAAGTGGAAGTATCAAGACTTTTAAATGTTAGCCGACATGCAGTTCAGAATGGACTTAAAAATGTAGTGCAATTTGGGAAAGAGCTAGCTTGTGATGGTGGCCCTTTGGTTTCACGATTTACCATTGGTAGACGTCTTATAAGCGCAGGATTAAATAGCCGGATTGCAGTTCGGAAGCCATTCGTAAGTGACGTCAATCGGAAAAAGCAACTGGGTTCTACTCGTTCTCATCTTCATTGGACTGTGGATGATTTGAACCGAGTACTCTTTTCCGACGAGTCAAAATTTGAATATAAAACAAAAATTCGAGTTCGTTGACGTGTTGGTGAAAAGTATAAAATCGAGTGCATGGCTGGCACTGTAAAACATGGTGGTAGTGGCAGTATTTTGGTGTGGGGCGCTTAGTTGGTCGGCTTGTTACTATTCCAGCAGTGCCCAAAATTCACAGCAAGTGCTTACATTGATTTAATTGACGAAAATTTAATGCCTTGACTAGAAACGTCCATTTTATCTCAAAAATTTTTTCCAACAAGACAATGATCCCAAACACAAAGCAACCGTAACGATGGAGAGACGCCGAGTGGTTAACAGTTAAACCTACGAATCGCAAGGTTCTAGGTTCGAATCCACGTTGACGCAGTTCTTTTCGGCAGGCCAACCCAACCTATCATCCCTCCGGGGTCGATAAATGGGAAGCTGCACTTGTGTGGCGGATGGTAACAGCGTTCTGCGCAGTCACACCGGCCCCGTGACCCAGACTCGGTCTAATCAGACGCGCTGGCCTAGGGCTGTTTATCGGGAAAAATAGGCACCCGCACCTACAGCAGAGGTGAATCAAGTAACTTCTTGCTACGGGATTTTACCATTTTACCATACCTCTCCTTTTTTGGCCGCCTCATTCTCCCGATTTAAATCCTATCGATAATTTATGGCACATAATAAAGGAACGGTTATATAAGGACATCTTTCATGCCCATTCAAAACCTGAAATGATGCAGAAGCTTCAAGAAATTTGGAATTCTATTCCAACTGAAAAATGTGAAGAATTAGTTAATTCAACGCAAACCCGGTAAGGGCTGTGATACAGTCAAAAGGCTATTCAACAATTCTTTTGAAATTGATTGTATATTGTTTACTTTTGGTATATTCAGTATGTTAATGCAGTTTATCGCATGTTGTTGTTATAAAAAGTCGCAGAAAGGTGCTAAAATGAGACAAAACACATGCAACCAAGGGTTGCTTTAAACTTTGCTCGCGACTGTAGGTACATACATATCGACATATGTACATACATATGTATTGAAAAAATAGGTCAAATGACCAAGAAATTGCCAAAAACCGACCTGGTCGGTCAATTTAATCAGCCTCGAATTTACGATCGAATCTAGTAGAGCATTTACTACAATGATATATTCCCCAAAGGGAATGGGCCGAGCCCGGAGATACTGCAATACCGGGACGACCCACGGCAAGTACGGAGCAAGCCCCGTGACCTCACCAAGAGTCCAAAAATCAGAATAATCTCATTGTGATCAGTAGATCACGTATCAGAGATTAAGCTGATAAGAACAGAAACTAAACTTTGATCTGAGCAAAAAGCCCGAGAAGCGATGACGTGCATTGAAAATAGCTGTCATATTCAAGAAGTAAAACGTCTTATCTACGGGTTTAATGTATTGATCTGAAATCGCTGCAAAAGCGATAGTATAGCGTACAATGCATATTGCAGTAAATGTCGGGTCGCTCGCGCGTGCACATATGTATGCAATTCACGTTTTATACTGGTATGTACAACGCACGGTACACGAATGTAACCTATACCACGCACACAAGGCGGGACGTATGTATGTATGTACATAATGTACACATCTACCTTTGAGACCGGATAGTTGAGGGCAAAATAGGGCACAAGAATGGCAAAAAAGGGCAAATATATAGCAAAAAAGGGGGAAAGGGCATATTCTAAAGCAAATTTAGGTCCTAAATTTACTGGCAATAGTACTACATCTCAACCAAAATGCTTAGATCAACATAATTTTATTCCACATACAATTACAACACAATTACGTTCCAATTTTATTAAATGCCACAATGTTGACCATTTCGATTTTTTCAAACGTGAAGTTTTGTCGACGGTCATTTAAAATTAACTTCTATTGTAAAAACGACTCAACAGACACTAACGGCGCATACAATGTTTTCCATCGAAATCATCAGGGATCAGGGCCGGTCTTGGGGTTTTAGTGGCCCTGGACGAAACTGATTTTAGCGGCCCCAAAAAATTTTAAATATGTGCAATAATACATTTTTTAGTAGTAACCATAATGGAACAAAATGCTATTAAAATTTTGAGAAAGCAGCAATAGGTAATCGATATCAAAACATTTTGTTCTTGAAAAAGTTAAAGCATGAATGAACAACGGGACTACAAAGTTATTTTTCGAGCTTTTTGAGCAGCAAAACAATCGATCAATAGTGAAAAATCTAAAGAAGACGACATATCATTTTCAATCGGAATTAGGGCTAAAGCAGTGAGACGAAAATCAGTAATAGTATATAGACCTTAAGTACGTTTTGATCAATTTTAATTTCGAAAATGAACGTTCTGCTGAGGCCACGGTAACAGGGACTGCAAGCACAATCCTGAGAGCAATTACAACGTTTATTAAAGCATCCTGTAATTCATTTCTGAACAAGTACCTACTTAAGCAGGGGCGGATTTATGGGGGGCGGAGGGGCGGCCGCCCCCCCCCATTGGCCCAAAATCGTGCGCAAAATTAATGATTTTTGAACGATTTTTAGCGATTTTCGGGTTAAAACGGCTAATTTTTCCGCCCAGGTCAGGGTTCCGCCCCCTTAGGGGTACCGCCCCCTTAGTAAAATCCTGGATCCGCTACTGTACTTAAGAGTGATCAGTGGTGAATCTAATATTTCAGTCAAGGAATTAATAATAACTTTTAGTCCTGTGCACAAATCTGATCCATTCAAATCGTCTAATAAAATGACTAAATCCTTTCAGCTGTTCAATAAATCGCAGTCTTTCCAGGTTTTTAAGGCTGGAATATTGAAAAGAAATTCAAACGTTTGACTGTAGCTTTTCATTTGCTGAAAGCGTTCATGAGTTTACCTTATAGCTTGATCGAGGAGAACATTAAAAAAATTAACGCGTTAATTTCTTCTGGATCGTGTATAATACAACTACAATTTTTTAGCGGTCCTAAATTTTAGCGGCCCTGGGCGGCCGCCCAGTTCGCCCCTCCCTAAGATCGGCCCTGTCAGGGATGCGTCTTTTTGTAGTATTCTTCCAGAAAAAGCTTGATAGGCGCCGAATTTAATTTGAAAAGTGGAATACCGGCTTTTAGAAACGAACGCGTAAGGTCCGATTCAAATTTTCAGGAAATAGTAATTCTGTGTCAGCTTTGTCGAAACTCTAACCAATAAATGCCTGCTTTTCGCATAGATTTTAATTTAGCTGCCATTTCCTCGTGGCGCACACTGGCGATATGCTGTGAAGTACGGTCCGACTGATGCCTATCATCAGTTTTTATTACCGAATCGCAAAAGTTACACTTTACTATCAATCCATCAGAAACGATCGAATCGTTCTTGAATTTTTCCGCAATGCTGTTTAATTTACATGTGCCAACTTTCGGCATTTTCGCTTGTTCGTAGCTAGCAGATTGCAGAACATAAAAATAATCAATGCACCTTTCACTTACATTGAAGGATTACCGGAACATAATATACTAAACGATTCATCCTACCATTCTGAATATAGTTTCTAAAAATCATGCAATTAGGTGCACGTGGAGATGACTGTGCATTTTAGGTGGAAATAAGGGCAAACTGTGAAAATTAGGGCAAAAAAAATTATGGTAGCGAGTTCAAAACACGATTTTTCGCCTTTCTCGATGAGCTGAGTTCGAATTTGTATTCAAAAAAGGTGCTGTCATCCAGTCTCTAACTTTGGCTCATAAGAAGTTCAAAGTTTCGAAGTGGCTGCATTCAGTAGATAAAAGTGCGCAGAAGCCATAGGAATGTGCTAAACAGTTAGACTTACCCTAAACATCGCAGAAATCGAAGTATATTCTGCGGCCTATGCGCGTTTCTGCAGGTTTTTCGTTGCAATTTCGATTACGATGGCGAGAAGATTACTTTATTTTGGAAGATTTAAAGAAATTTTTTTGGTTTTTCATGCAGACTATTGAGTTGGCCATGTAGATGTAAAGTTACTTCATTGAAAAAGGAATCCCTCTCCTTTTTTGGCCGCCTCATTCTCCCGATTTAAATCCTATCGATAATTTATGGCACATAATAAAGGAACGGTTATATAAGGATATCTTTCATGCCCATTAAAGAGCTGAAATGACGCAGAAGCTTCAAGAAATTTGGAATTCTATTCCAACTGAAAAATGTGAAGAATTAGTTTATTCAATGCAAAACTCGATAATAGCTGTGATCCAGTGAAAAGGCTATTCAACAACATTTTAAAATTGATTGTAAGTAATCCCGGACCTTCTGGCGTAGGTGTGCTGAAGCATACAGTGCTGAAGCATACTTATTCCAGTTGGACTAGGCGCGCTCTAGTACACGTGCACTCAACCAAGCGACAATTTAAGCGTGCTACTTCCGCTTATTATCGCGCCTCATCTGCATAATATGATGTTAGCAAGTTAACAAAGCGTAAGTTTTTATGTAACATTCCAAAGGCATGACTCATACACATCAAATGACTTGGCAAAAGCGCCAAGTTTTTTATGCAGCATTCACATGACTTGGCAGAATGCCAAGTTACAAATCATATAGGAGGGCTACAAAAATAAATTAGTCTTACTGAGAGGGTCTTTGAGAGGTTATTGTATAATTTTGCTCTTTAGAATTTTTGTGAAAAGTTAATCGTACTGAGAAAGTCAGCTGGTTCTTCAATTTTCTTAAAATTTTTGTGGAAATGTCAGCAGTTTGATGATCTTGAAATTGTTGATGAGTGGAACGAAAATGATGAGATGCTCCCCAGCACCTCACAGGCGTTAAACATAATCGATGAATGGTATCCCCCAGATCATTTTTATGAATTGGGGAACTGGAGGCACAGCAAATTAAGCGATTCAATACCGAAGGTCGCTCATATTTGCTCAACTTCCAGAATTTGGATAATTTAAACTTGGGGGACGCGATTTGCCGGACATTTTCAATGATGCAAATTACAAAGATCATTGGCGATTCGAATGACATGGTGGGTGTTCAGGTAACCCACCCGACCCTCAAGAAGCCGGCCATTATTCCTTTTCGCAAAGGAGCAGAGATCAAAGGCGAGCAGATCATGCACACAATTGAAAGGATTTTGCAGTCAAATGAAGTAATTCAACTTGAACAGCCAGAGACACGAATTCGGATAGTTCAGGCGGTCCTCCTACTGGTTCTGGTCAACATAAACGAAGATTTGTAAATTTAGAAAAAGAAATGAAAGCTAAAAATGTTTCGTGCAAATTAAAAACAATGATAATTTATGCTTATCACGTGCACTTGTTGTATCAATAGCTCGACTAGAACATGTTATAAATCCTGATGATAGTAACTATGAAATCAAGGCGTAAAAATATGTGCAGGAAGGATACTGACAAGCAGATGGCACGAAGCAGCTGCTGCAACCGAATTAATGATCAAAGCGGGTCTTCAAGATCACACAGGCCCCTGTGGCATACCAGAATTACAGGCTTTCCAGCAGACCTTGCCTGAACACCAGATCAAGGTGTTCAGTGCAGACTTTTGCAACGCCATAGTTTTTGAAGGACCTTCAGCTGAAAAGGTCCTTCATCTTTACCATCATGACAATCATTTTGATGTTACAGTATAGCTGGCTTATGAACCGTGGATATTTTTGCGAAGCGTGCAACAAGGGATACAATAACAAAAACGAGCACCGCTGCTCCAGAGTTTGCCCTTAAGCACAAGTGGACCTATATGCCCAAACATTGCTCTATAGAATGCAAGGATTGTGGCCGACTCTTTAGAGGCCAACAATGTTTTGACAATCACAAGAAAGTTGGCAAAATGGGTTTTCATTATGCCAACAAATGAAGCGATGCGAAAAATGTGGCCGACATATTAGCAGGTTTAGCAAAATTAAGCGGCACAGATGTGAACACTATTACTGCAAGATTCGTAAAATAGACGCGTCAAAAACGATCATAAATGTTACATGAAACCAATAGAAATTGAAAAGGATGAAAAGAAAAAACACAAAATATGTGTTTTCGATTTCGAAACGCGCCAAGAAAAGATCAGTGGCAATACAAAGCGCAGACCTAATTAGGCGATGAGCCAAACTTATGCATAACGCATATAGTATGTGCGTGAAGTGCAAGGATAAACCACTGGATTCTGCGAACATTGCGGCGAAAATCGCTGAATATTTTTTGGAAAAAACTGCGAAATGAATTTTGCAATTTTTTATTTGGCATCGAAAATGCTATAGCTATTGCACATAACGCAAAAGGCTTTGATGGGCATTTCATCTTGAAAAATCTTTTCAAACAGGCCATAGTACCCACAATAGTCACCCGTGGGTTTGAAATTATGAGTTTAAGTGCAGGCTCAGTTAAAATTATCGATTCATACAATTTTGCCAATGGCTTATCGGCTTTACCAAAACGTTTGACGAACCTGAATTAAAGAAAGGTTATTTTCCGCATCTTTTCAACACGGCGAAAAATGAAAATTATGAGGGTGAGTGGCCGGATGCATGGTACTACTCCCCGGCTACAATGAACCCTAAGAACCGAGAGGAATTTTACAAATGGCACAAAGAACAAAAAGGCAAAATGTTCAATTTAGATCTGAACTTTTGGCCTACTGCGAGTCTGATGTTGACATTTTGAGGCAGTGCTGCCTAAAATTCCAAAAAATTATTCATGGCGGAAACGGGCATTGACCCGTTTGAAACATCATTGACAATCGCCAGTGCTTGCACAAGTTTTTAGATCAACTTATTTGCAAGCAAATACAATCGGCATAGTGCCGCATGGTGGCTACAGGAGAGCCGAAAAACAATCGATTACGGCTATCAAATGGCTAAAGTGGCTGAGCGAAGCGCAAAAAATTAATATCAGACACGCGCGAAACATGGGCGAACAAAATCTTCGGGCAACTACCGAGTTGATGGCGTACATGACAAGAACGTGTACGAATATAATGGCTGTTACTGGCACGGTTGTCCGAAGTGCATGAAAAAGCGGACTAAACTTACAGCCGACCAAATCACAACGGCGGAAGAGGCATACCAAAAAACACAATAAGGCGGCGAAAAGCAATAGAGGCTCAAGGCTACATGGTAACGGAAATGTGGGAATGCGAGCTGAACAGAGAACTAAGATCAAATTTTGAAATGAGAAAATTTTTCAGCTCAATCAAGATCGTAGACCCGATGGGATCCCAGAGAAGCATTTTATGGTGAAAGAAACAAAATGCCATAAAATTGCTCGAAAAAGATCAAAAAGGGATCAAAACGGCGCTCCCATGGAAAAAATCAATTACACAGACATATGCAGCTTGTACCTGACCGTTAATAAATATGGCGTTTACCCTATCGGACATCCTCAGATTTTGACGGAAAACTTTTCAGAAATCACGGCTGAAAAACGACCATACGAGGGATCAATTAAGGCCAAAATTTTACCACCCAGGAATTTGTACCATCCAGTATTGCCATACAGATTCGGCGATAAATTATATTTTCCCTTGTGCCGAACATGCACTGAACGCATCAACAAGATCGATGTGAGCACAATGATGAAGATCGTGCTCTAGTAGGTGCTTGGGTAAGTATCGAGATCTACAAAGCCCTTGAAGCTGGCTACAAAATTTCGAAATTTTCGAAGTATGGCATTACGAAGAATCGGAAAATACGATCCCATTACCAACCCTGATGGAGGTCTATTTACGAAATACATCAATAAATCTGCGAAATTAAAGCAAGAATCGACGGTTGGCCTGGAAGTGGTAACATCAGATGACGACAAAACAAATATATAGCGGAATACAAACAACATGAGGGAATAGAACTTGATGCAGCCAAAATCTCAAAAAATTCAGGAATGCGCGCACTCTCTAAGCTAATGCTGAATTGCTTTTGGGGGAAATTCGGTCAAAGGAACAACCTGACCAAAGTTACATTCTTTACAGATCCGCCTCATTTTGAATTAGTTTTTGACCCAACAAACGTTATTTACGCGATAAACGCCATTAATGAGAACATGATAGCAGTGACACACGCAAAAGAGGATGATTTCGCTGAAGTTATGGAAAGTTACGAACTAGTCATATGCCAGCCTTACATACGTTCAGGCTCGTTTGACTTTTTATGAACATTTAGAAAATTACATCAGTACTTTTACCACAGACAGCGGATTTTTAAATGGCTCGAATAAAGATGGTGCGAAAAACGTATTGATTCATTGGCAACAGGACGTAAATCAGTGACCGTACCTACACGTACATAAAACATTTTAGTGAGGCCAAACAAGCATGCTAAAACGACGGCTCAGAAAGAACAAGGGAATACTACCAGGCAATAGATTCACTTTGAACTCGGCTGTGGCGTCAAAAAAATCAATTTTCACTCATTAGTGAAAATGGTGAACGCTTTTGTGCAAGAACAAAACGTTCTTGAGAAAGTGGTCTATTTCCACATATAAAACGACTACCCGATCATACGATAGTACAGAAGATGCGAAAAAAATCTACAAAGTTGTTTATAATAAACGTGTTGTACAGCGCGATTTTTGACTTACCTTGCGGATATTAATGTATTTGTATATACTTTATCGTTTTAATCCCAAAAAAAATTTAAAATGCATTATAAAAAAACCAAAAAAATGGTGCCGCTGCACGTGCTCAGCTCCACGCGCTGGCACTGGGCACTGCATTAGCAGTGGCTGAGAAGCATGCAAGGTAAGTTATATAAGGTCTAATAATTTTTTTGATTAAAGAAAAAATGATTAACGATACGTCTATAGAGAAAAAATTATTTGCAACCCATTTACAATGAAGTTTTGGGTTGTGTAGTACTTGTAGTAGTTTTATCAATTTTAATTTTGTGTAAGCTTTTAAAAAAGCATCTCGAAAAACTATATAAGGGATTACGTAGCCTAAGATCTAGCAGAAATGAGTCTCCCAAAGTGTCCGATGTGTTCTCTAGTGCCAAAATCGACATACCATTACGAAATATGCGCCTACCTCCATAAGGAGCCGCATTTTCTGCGCAGATGGTGTAGGTTCTTTGAACCAGGATGCAACGATTGTATCCTTGAAATCAAAAATAATGAAAATTCATTAAGCTTCACATTTTCGCTATGCACGCAATGCTCTGGTGAAGTCAATGTAATTAAAAGAATAAATACATGTTGTACTTTTATTTAGAAGACGTAGATGGACCTCGACCTACTCCAAAAGATATAAGCTTTGCGGTCGAATGCAACGATTGTAAATTAAAAGTCGTTCGAAATCATATAAACTTGAAAATTGAGGTACAGTTCTGCGAAAAGTGCTCTTCTAGATTGTAGCAGTCGCAAAAGGTAAACACGCGTTATATTTCTATTAAGCAATGGAAACTATTTATTATGAGCCGAAAACGGGGTATACAGGCGCAGGTCCACTAGTTGAAAAAGCTAAGCTAAACAAGAAAGCGGTAATAAATGCTAGAGACTCAGCCAACTTACACACTGCATAAGCCAGCTCGCAAAAATACGCGCGTAATAAAGTAATAGTCTCTAGATTGATGAACAATGGGCCATAGACTTGGCCGACTTACAGTCACTAAAAAAACATAACGATGGCTACGCATTTTTATTCAATTGCATAGATGTGTTTAGTACGCTTGGAGTATACCTGTAAAAAATGAAACCGAGGCTATAACGAATGCATTCAAAGCAATATTAGAAGGCGGACGTAAAGGAAAAAATACAAAGTGATGCTGGTAAAGAATTTGTCAACAAACAGTTTCAGAAATTTCTCGAAGAAAATAATGTAGAATTTTTTACGATAAATAGCGAACTAAAGGCGTCCGTTGTTGAACGCTTTAATCGAACGTTAAAGGAACGCATGTGGCGATATTTCACAAAAAACAACAAATATAGATATATTGATGTACTGCAAGACTTAGTAACTGGCTATAATAATACAAAGCATCGCACAATAGGGATAGAGCCAGCTAATGTAAATGCTTATAATGAATTAATCATTTTAAATAAAGCTTTCAAAAATTAATACAAGCGACGTCACTTTTAGGTACAACATTGGTGATATGTACGTATAACTAAAGTGAAGGGTGTTTTTGAAAAGGGCTATGAACCAAATTGGAGTGAAGAAACATTTGTAATAAAAGCCGATTAAAAAGAAAACCACCAGTTTATGTAATTAAAGATCAGTTTGGCGAAAAATTGGAGGGAGTCTTTTATGAACCTGAATTGCAAAGGTTGAATTAATTGACAATGTCTATGTCATTGAGAAAGTTTTAAAAACGCGTAAAAAGTCTGGAAAAACTGATGGTTTTGTTAAATGGAGAGGTTTTCCTGAAAAATTCAATAGCTGGGTGAATCATCTCATAAAAATTTAAGTTTATATAAGAAGTGTGTGATCAAAAATTGTAAAACAAATGGATATACCTTCCGAAGTAGCAAAAATGGAAAAACCCACTGAAGTTAAGCCTAAAATTACTGTAGAAGATATGCCCATTTGGTAGGAGTATTAGACCTCCTATCGAACTGTGTTCCCGCAACCTGCCACGCCCCATGTACCCTCTTACGATCGAACTTGTTATTTTTGTCAAAAAAGTAGCTGTGAAAGAGACTGTTTTGTAACAGATTCGGGCCGAATGTACTTTTCGCTTCAAATGTGTCCAAAATGTGTAGAGTACAACAAGGCGACGCAGGAGTGCGGATGTGTAGTCCTAAGTCGTCAAATTGCTGAAAGTAAGCAAATGGGCAGTGAACCGGAAAAAGCCCCACCGTTTTTAAATCAGTAAGTCTATATAAGACCCTACCTCTCTCAATTATTGCCATCTGGGTAATGAGCAACCATGTTTGACGGTGAAAAACTTTTCATTAGCTTTTGTGAGCGACTGGTCGCAAAATTCTGCTATGGGCAGTACGACAACAACGAGTTGGCCCATGTAGCATCATATTTTTTGGAATCGTTTTACTGAAAATTACAAACATTACTGGAAACAAGAAGCTACGATCACAATACTAAAAACGGTTTAATTGGAAAACGCAAAATGCGTGGTTTTTGGATTTTGCGCTCAATCTAGAACATCAGGCACATAATTTTCTCAAACACAAGTCTCTTTTACAAAATATGGCAAAACTTGTGCTTTGAATCAAGATTGTTTTGGATTTTACCGCGAAAGTTTAATCAGCTTTGAAATTAAGCGAATGCAGGATAGCCTTCGCGTATAAAAAAGAAAACTAAAAAACAACAACATGGCCTGCAAAGGCCTGGGTCCACGTCCCGCAGGCTGGGCAGCCTTTTTAGGTTGGCTAAGTGAGCTTCATGTATATTAGACTTTATCAACGCTCATTGTAATAATAAATATGGATTTCAAGTACCCATTCACGTGCATTGTAGCAGGACCCACAAAAGCTGGTAAACTACTTTTGTTACGCAACTCGTCAAAAATGCGCCAATTTTATTTCCCCAGCTCCAAAATTTATATGTTGGTTTTTTGCTGAAGATCATGAAGAGATTGAAAATGATGTAATTTTCGTAAAGGGTCCTCCTAATCTAAATTTACTTAGAGAACATTCAACCGAGCCGAAGCTCATTATTATTGATGATCTTATGAAAGAAGCGAATAATGACATACTATTTACACGAGGTTGTCATCACTGGAACATTTCTGTAGTACACATTGTTCAAAACATATTTTTCAAAGGTCTTAGAACGTGTAGAATAAACGCAGAATATTTAGTTTTAATGAAAAATCCTTCAGATAGGCTTCAGGTGCAAACGTTAGCTAGACAACTTTATCCAAACAATCTTAAATATTTTAGGAAGCTTATTCTGATGCAACAGAGACACCATTTTCGTTTCTTTTAGCTGGATTTGACTCAATCTACACCTGATAAATTACGTCTTCGTGCCAAAATATTTTCGAAAAAATTGCGTTGTATATACTGAAAAGTTATAAAAGAAGTCACTGTTATTAATCATTATATCAAAAATGGCTCCTAAACGTTTACAGAAAACATTACTTGTTTTGATGTATTGTCCAAGGCAAAACCTGACAACGCAGCTATATTGCAAACGGCCGACAACGATTTAATCTTGCGCTTATGCGAGTGTATACTGAATGTACTAAATGGTAACATTCGTAAAACCAAACGAACTTGAAAAACTAAGCAAATTCAAATCGCACCTTCCGTCAGTTATGCACAGGATAGGTCGATTAGGCAGAGAAAAGAACTACTAGTACAGAAAGGTGGTTTTTTGCCAATATTACTGGCGCCTATATTAGGCATAGCCGGGCAACTGCTAGCAGACGCTATAACTAAACGATGAATCACACGAATAAAATGATTTTGGTCCCGCATGAATTTGCAACGGGAGAAACATCCAAGTACATGTCAGATCTAGATCATGAAATGCTAAGAATTGTAAACGATAATTCTGTACCTATTGACGCTAAAAAATTCCATACAATACAACCAAATTTTACGTAGGTATCAAATAATGAAGCAAAATATTGAAAAGCCCTATGAATTAGAAATTCAAGATGTAGCCTGGAGCAAGCAAAAGGTTGATTCTTTTTGAACATGCGATATTCACACCAGTGCCGCTTAAATGGCACAAAAATGCTCTGTTGCTACTTAAGTATGCACGCAAAAATCCACACATTAAATGGTCGGACAAGGGTGAAATGATTCTTGATGGGAATAAAATTGTGGGTTCAAATATCGTAGATTTAATTAACGATTTTTCAAGGACGAGTAAGTCTAAGCCGGTTACAGGAGCTGACATTTTTCTGCAAAAATTAATGAAGATAATGTGCCAAAATCAACAATAATAAATAAAAATCGTCTAAGCTAATGACTGAAAAAGATGTTTATGTATCGCCCGATTTGTCTACTCCCTTACAACAGAAAACAGAGCCCAAACTCCAACAGATCGTTGCCAAATACGCCACCTATGCCTCAAAAAAGACCTCGTACGCGTAGTATGCTTGAATCGTGGGCGAAAATAAGTCTATAAAAGAGATGCATGCACTTTATGTACGTATAATATGAAAAAATGCGTCAACAATTTAATCCAGAAAATTTTAACATTTGGCTCGACTATTACGCCGACCAAGCCTCACAGGTTGGCTATGGCATGATAGGGTTCAAGGGAACTCCATACCAAAGGGGTGCAGGCTTGCAATTTTTTTCGATCTTTGTTTCGAATGGCTATCCCACTTAATTAAATCAGCTGGCAAACAGGCTCTAGCATCTGGAGCACATGTAGCTGCTGATGTGCTGCATGGCAGGCCGGTCATTCAGGCTTTAGAAGAGCATGGCAAGGAAGGCGCTTCGAATTTACTTAGGGGCAAGCAAGTGAGGTGCTACAACAAAAAGGGCGGGGACTAGGGGTTCGTCTATAAAAGAACCAAAGCATGATATATTCTCAAATCATAAACAAAAAGGAACTAAAAATGTCTCTAATCGATTCAATCTCAGTCGCTAGCACAAAAAGCGAGTTGGATTTTTTCACAGTACCTCCGACTCAGGTTGTTGTGAAACGAGGATATTGGGATGAAATCAATTTGACTAACCCAGTAACAGATGAAGGTCCATACGAATTTCACCTACCTCCCGACCCTCATTTCTTACATCTAAATAAAAATTACATTTACATGCAGCTCTCTTTAAATCCTGGCCTTTATGCCAGCAGGAGCTGATGGTAAAATTCGCCACACCCGCTGTCGCACCCATTAATTTGATTGGCAAAACATTTTTCAGACAAGTAAAATTATTTTTGAATGGTAAATTAGTTCACGATAGTAGCGATAAATACGCGTACAGAGCTTTTCTTGAAACTGAATTAAATTATAATTGATGCAAAACTCGCATTTGCAATCCTCCTTTGTACACAAGATACTAAACATGATTCTGAAATGATAGTGGCTTTCAAACTCGTGTTCATTATTTTAAAGGTAAAGCGATAGTCGAAGTAATGGCCCCACTTCACATTGACCTTTTTTTGCAAGATAGGTTTTTGCTGAATTACACCGATTTAAGACTCGAACTAAACAGAAATACGGATGCATTTGTTTTAGAAAGTCCGGGTGGTGCCCTAGATGCTCATCTTAGCATACAACAAATTAAATTTTATGTTCGCAAAGCAGAAATTCTAGAAAGCACGTCGCTAGCTATAGAACAAGTTTTAGCAAGTAATACAATTAAATATCCAATACGTAGAGTGATGATGATGAGTTTACATATTTCAAGTACATCTCAATCCACCCCACTCAATACATTGTTCTCTGGGCAGCTTCCAAGGCGTCTGATTTTTGGTTGCGTTGACGCTGATGCATTCAGAGGAAATATAAAAAAGTCGCCATTCAATTTTAAGTCTTTCAGCATAAACGAGGTTAAAGTGATTTCTGTGGCGTAACTTACCCCTCTCACCCACTGAAACTAGATTTCAAAACAATAAGTATTTAAGAGCGTTTAATCAGCTTTTCGAGACACTAGATATTGCTAGAGAAAATAAAGGCAATGGCTTAACTAGAGAAGGGTTCAAACGGTCAATGCCTCTTTGCTTGACCTAACACCGGATGAAGATGATGGTGATATCGATTTAATGTGAGGCAATAACAAGCATTAAAATACATGCCAAAAAATCCTGGCTAACTGGCATAGAAGAAGACATACGTTGAATTTGATACTAACGCGTTACAAATGCCGCAATATATTTACGATTAGTTACTTGCATAGATGAATTACTTTCATAGTAAAGAACGTACTAAATAGTGATCGCGCCGTTAACATCGATTTTGTTGAAAGTAGTTTTCCATGATAATCGCTGCCAATTTTTTCTAGCAGTATTTTGGCCAGCATGGCTGCTTCACTTAAAAACTGCAAATATATCCGAGTATGCCGATAAAATTAGCATAATAAAAATGCGTACAACAACCATTAACGTCTACATGTGGGTAATTATGCATATACTTTCTGGTTTGGCGGAGCAGAGAGGTGCCTATGAAATTAATTATGAAAAGTTTAGACAAAAGGTTTTCTGATGATTTTGTGACGGGTTTTGTCAACAGTCTATTTAAGATCAGCACAGTTGTAGTAGACAATGATTTTATAATTAATCAATTGTGTAAAAAATGGATCAATTTTATGTAATCCTTACCGAGTAACACTGCTAGCGATAAACAAAATACCCCATCCGAATTTACCAAAGACAACAAAAATTGGGTTAATTGGAGATTGGGAATGTGGTCTATGTCAGCTAATCTACCCACACAATTGGGAAACGCTAAAAAGTGAAAAACTGATATTCATATAACAGACGCTGATGACGACGATCATAACAGATACTGCTAGTGTGTTACGACTCAATACATGAATTTGTTGAGACGTTGCAATTCTGCCTTCTAAATGGGGCGAAATTGTGAAAAGTGGAATATTTTTTAAGTACTTGTGACGATAAAACGAGTACAAAGTTATTATTGTACAGTGAATTCGTAAAATCAGTAACATTACCACCAGATAACCAAAATTTTAGGGTTTCAAGATGGCAAAAATAACGAAATCAGCATGGGGCGTCAATGAACCAAACATGCACGTTGGGGGCATTGAAGTATTGTACATTTACGCAAATATTTTAGAACCGCAAATTGTTGGAGATGTGGCGGCTCCCTTATTACGCATAGTAAATGTTGAAGGTTCCTATCCTAAGATAATCGATAAAACCTTCGACTTTCCTCACTATGTCCCCATTCTCGTTAAGGACATTTCGAGTATCGAAATCGACATTAAAGACGATTTAGATGAATTTATTCCGTTTATTTCTGAAAAGTGATTGTCAAGTTACATTTTCGGAAAATTAAACCTTCTTATTTCTAATAAAGGCTATATAAGTTATCCTGCACCCTAATTAATCGCCAGTGTTGCTGAAAAGATGGCTACAATACGGAACGTTGTTTCAAGCGCTCGGCTCTCAGCCACAGGCGGATTGTACAAGATTGCTAAAAGAAAACGCGAGTATAATCATGAGCGATTTAATGCTGTGATAATACGAATTGAGGAACCAAGTTTTTCGGTCTTCTATTTAGCTCGGAAAGCTTGTATGTATTGGTGCAAAAAGCGTGGCTGAAAATAAAATGGCAAATGAAAAAATTTGCGAACTTTTGCAAAAGCGGCTACAAAATGCAAGTCGATTGGTTCGCGTATACACAATATCGTTGGTTCGGGCAAAGTTGATGCGAAAATAAACTTAACTTCGCTCGCCAACACACACAAAAAAATTGTAGAATATGAGCCGAATTATTTCCAGCCCTAAACTAGCGTTTCGATAGCAAGGCAACAGCCTTAAATTTACTACAGGAAACAGTCACTGGGCTGAAAACCGAAGCTCAGCTACATAGGTTTTATAAAAAGCGGCGATTGCCGGACATGTTCAAGACAACTGGCGCTCGATGATCAGATAAAGCAACAAGGGAAGCAGAGTGAATACACAAAAACACCCTGGCGCTTTACACGGTGTCTATGACGCCTTTATTATGCAGATGAGGCGCGATAATAAGCGGAAGTAGCACGCTTAGAGGTAATAAGCGGTTGAGTGCACGTGTACTAAGAGCGCGCCTAGTCCAACTGGAATAAGTATGCTTCAGCACTGTATATGCTTCAGCACACCTACGCCAGAAGGTCCGGATTACTACTATTGTATATTGCTTACTTTTGGTACATTACCTATATTTAGTATTTTAATGCAGTTTACCGCATGTTGTTGTTATAAAAACTCGCAGAAAGGTGCTAAAATGAGATAAAACTCATGCAAGCAAGGGGTGCTCTAAACTTTGCTCGCGACTGTAGGTACATATCGACATACATATGTATTGAAGTAAACTTTACGATCGAATCTAGTATTTTCTACAATAATATACTCCCTAAGGGAATGGGCCGAGCCCGAGACACTGCAATACCGGGACGACCCACGGCAAGGACGGAGCAAGCCCCGTTACCTCACCAAGAGTCCAAAAATCAGAATAATCTCATTGTGATCAGTAGATCACGTATGCAGAGATTAAGCTGATAAGAACAGAAACTAAACTTTGATTAAATAATTTGTTGAGGGCCATCTTTTTTTAAAACTTTGTTGCCCCTGAGTTGTAGATTACGAATCTGAACTTAAAATTTCTTTACAACTAATGGTTCTTGCACAAAAGTGTAAAGTATACGGGTTTTTTACTGTTAGCGTGTCCTGAAGCTTATCTAACTCAATTTTGATTTCTGTGCAGTTCAATTGGTTTTATAACGTAGAGGGCTACAATATCTCGAAAGGTAAAATTTTTCTCTTTTAATGCAATATTTCTTGATCTGTGATCATTTTAGTGTAAAGGGTTCGGGACGAAAAAAGAAATTCCTTCAGCTACTTTCACCCCCAGAATTTCGGCGTTGCCCACTTCATGGATATATGGCCTAAATATTGAATAGAAGAAGGGAACTAGCAAAGAAAAATGCTCCGATTGAACAAAAAAGGTAGATTTACTTGAATTTCTTCATTCTTACGGTTGTAAAAGGATGGGAGTAGGAAAAATTTCCCTGTATGCGCAGAAGCCATAGGTATGTGCTGAACAGTTAGACTTTCCCTAAACAACGCAAGAATCGAAGTATATTCTACGCGTTTCTGCAGATTTTCCGTAACAATTTCTGATGGCGAGTATTTTGATCACTTTACTTTGGAAGATTTAAAGAAATTTTTTGTGGTTTTTCATGCAGACTATTGCGTTGGCCATGTAGGTGTAAAGTTTACACTATTATCTTTTACTCCAGAGCATTGTGGAAGGTCAAGATTTCATTAAATAAATAATACATCGATTAATTAATAGTCATGGAAGTGTCTTCAATGCTCTTTTGCGAAATATATATATATATATATATATACTAGCAAAGAAAAATGCTCCGATGGAACAAAAAAGATGAATATACTTGGAATTGTGGATTATTATGGATGTAAAAGGAGGGGACTAGGAAAAATCTACCTAAAGTCGGAAAATCTGCTAAAAATCACACTTTCTCTAAGCAACGCAAAAAATCGATGTATATTCTGCGGCCAACAGATTAAAATAAATATTCAACCATAACAATGATTGAAACAGCAGCACGTTAGCTATGCAGTAGCTATGGGAAATGATATTAAGTAAACTAACAGTCTTCCAAGCCAATTGAATGAAATAGCAAACATCGAAGACAATTGAAGACATGGTTGGTTAAAAACAGTAGGAAACACGTAAGTTGACTTGAAACAGACTTAATGTAGATACACTAGAATGCCCGAAACGATTGTGTGCACTAATCAATCGGCTCCTGCTTTGCTTGCTATAATGCTCATAAAACAAAACAACTTTAAATACAATACCTCTTAGTTTTCTATCAATCAGGTGCCAGCAATTTAAAAAAGTAACCTTGATAGATTTCGTTTATACACTCTTATCTGAAACTTCGAACATTATTTAAAAAAGACACTTTTTTAGAGGCCGCAGAATATACATCGATTTTTTGCGTTGCTTAGAGAAAGTGTGATTTTTAGCAGATTTTCCGACTTTAGTTAGATTTTTCCTAGTCCCCTCCTTTTACATCCATAATAATCCACAATTCCAAGTATATTCATCTTTTTTGTTCCATCGGAGCATTTTTCTTTGCTAGTACACTACTTTTAATTAGCGTGATTTCAGTACATCAGTCAGTAAACACAATCAGTAACATGCCACAATAATGACAAGAGTCCAAGAACGCGGAAAACAATATTGTTCTTAACATCAGCATTATCCATTTTAAACAAGACAACCTTATTGACACCATCCATTTTCAAATTAAAACTGCATTAACTTATTTCTTCTTAATGTGCAGTTCACTTATAATCAAGCACAAAAATTTAACCAACGAATTCACATTGCAAATCCTCACTCAATCAATACACAAGCACAATGTATTGTGACTTTTGAAATTGAAAACACCCAATTTTCAATTTTCAAATTGAAAATTGGATCAATTTTCAAATTGAAAATTGGGTCAATTTTCAAATTGAAAATTGGGTGTTTGAATTTGCGATGAAGAAAATAATCAAAAGATAGTCACTTGGTTTATTTAAGCCGAGTAATAAAATAACGACCGTCCACCAATTCCAAACTAAACGCAACTAATCTGATCACTATGAAAAAGTTTTGAAAAATGAGCTTGCTAAGCGAGAGTTGTAAACCAAGAGAAACTTAAAGTTAAAACCTACCATTAAATTATGAGAGAATTATAAAAGATTTTAAACTTCAAGAAAATGGAAAAGGCGGGATGTTGGTAAATTAGAAGGCAAAGATTTTCGGCAAAAATTCAAAAACTTCACGCAAATATCAAATGTAAGGAACATTAACGCTTTGATTTGGTAGTAAAATAAATTTGTAGTATAGACTACATATTAACAACAAATGAATAGTGCAAACTTCACACAACTACTAGGTGTAGAGAATACTAACAGTTTACGGCTTATTAATGTACATGATTACAATAAAGCTGTATATCTTTGTCGACTTCTGTGCACAGTAGTGTGATTGCTGGTTCATTTTAAACCACTTTTGCAGGCAATTTACATCAATTAAACGATAGCTCTCCATGTGCCAGATTTTGTGAAACATATTATAAACACGGCTAAGAAAGATTTGACTTTAATGCAACCCATTTAAGGCAAAATTACATCTCTTCAATGATCTAAGGACACTTGAACATAATTTTTAAATCACTTTAGATTACTTTTGAGGGTAAACAAACTCACTTAATTGATGTCTCACATATGAATCCTTGAAAATTTCTTGACTTCAGTTACAAAGTCTCTGCAAGTCTATCGAATTAGGGTTAACACGTAACGTAAACTTTACACAAACACATAGCGTAAAGAATATTTTAGTCGGATTCGTAATTTTGATATTGCTCCGATATTTCTTTCAACATTTATGGAAAAATGAGTCTCCATAATGTTTTAAAGACAATAAACATTAGGTTTAAACCACTTTGCAATACTGCTGAGTGTAAGCAAGCGCGCCCAATTGACGTATATATTTCATTCCCTGTAAATTTTTATATCTCAGGAAAAAATTTCGATTTTTGCAATGCTCTAGAACAAAGGCTAACATGCAGTGTAAAAAATTACTCGGATATTCTGATCAACATTCATGAAAAAATTATGTCTCTACAATGGTCTGAGGACATATAAACAATGAATGTAAACTACTTTACATCACTGTTGGATGTAAACAAACGCGCCTACGTGACGTCTCACATTTGATCCTTTGAAAACTTCTAGGCTCCAAGAAAAAATTAGGTTTCAGGAATGCTCAAAAAGGAAGATAAATATATATGTAGTGTAAACTTCATGTAAACACCTAGTGTAAAGAAGATTTTAGTCAGATTCGTAATTTTGATATTGTTCCGATATTGCGATTAATATTTATGAAAAAATTAAGTCTACAAAATGTTCTATGGGCAAACTAACAATTGGTGTAAACTACTTTACAACACCGTAGAGTGTAAACATATGCGCCAGACTGGCATATCAAATTTGATTCCTGGTCCATTTCTAGACTTGATAAACGTGTCCCTGACTCGTAACCGGAGAAGCAGGCAGAAAAAACAAGACAGAAACGCATTTAAAACTCCAAATTTTTGACTTTACACTCGCTAAATATTAATGTATAGACAATTTGCTTTGACATGCACCCGATATAAAGCACTTTATTTTTATTCTATTAGACTTATCCCGACTTCTGGACGGAGAAAGTGGCGAACAAAAAACGCAACAAAAACGTATTTTCCATCATTTAGAACACTGTAAACTTTAAAATTCCGTACCGAACTCCCCATTGAGTTTAAAGAAATTCGGTTTGATACAATTTGTAGCTTTTAAATCGTAGTACATTCCTGTGTGCCAAAATTCTGTTGCAAAAATTATTTGGCATGATTTATCAATCAAACTTCGGAAAAAACGTGTTTTTTAGCCCATTTTTTACCTCTGATTTCGAACTTTACACCCCCATAAATAACTCAATATTGCGTTTTTTAAATGCGGTTTGCTGCGATGTTTAGCCCCTGTGAGGCACTTTATTAATGCTGTCTTCGATTTGCACTGACTCATAAGCGGAAAAATTTGGCAGAGAAATCTTAGTTAAAATCCGTTTTTTTACACCATCCACTAGAGTGTAAACTTTAAACCCCAGGATCTAACTCACCATAGAGCATAGAAGACTTTGCTTATATGCAGAATGTAGCCCTTGATCCGCTCTACATTTCTGTCAGAAAACATTTTAAAAACCTCATGACCGAAGTTAGTATCGGACATAGGAAGGTTGAAAACTCGACCAAAAAGTGCTTTTTCACCCCCAGATTTTCGCACTCTTTACACTGCCGTTCAATAAATAATGCGAATTTCAAAAAACAAAAAAAGTGTCATCTGTAGAATTCATCCCTCTATTATCCTATTCTGTTCAATCCTTCGAGTCATCAATACTCAGTTGTCCACATGCCGCAGTAAAAAGGTCCCAAAATTTGTCCTATGTTATAACGTTACACAAAAACTTTACACCTTCTTTACACAGTCAATTTTGAGTTTCAAGAAAAACAAAAAAACACGGGCAGCGAATTTTTTTATTATCTTTCTTTTAAAAAAACCGCACCTTCCAGAAGTGTCCCGTTATAGCTGTAGGGGGGTGCCCAGGTGTTGGGGGGTACCCAAGTATATTATAGGTACGCGCTAACGCGCTACCTATGATATATACGGAGAAAGTAGCGAACAAAAAAAGTGACAAAAACGTATTTTTCCATCATCCGCCACATTGTTAACTTTAAAAATCTTAACCTAACTCCCCATCGTGTGAAAAGAAATTCGGTCTAAGCCACTTTGTAGCCTTTTAATCGTACTACGTTTGTACATATGTCTAAAACTTCTGTACTGCAAAATATTTGAGAAATTTACCAATCAAAGAGGAAAAACGTGCTTTTTCGCTAATTTTACATCCTTGATTTTGACACCCCATAAATAATTTAATATTGTTTTTTTGAACGTGGTTTGCGGAGCCATTAGATCGAGCTTTATTTTTATTTACTCAATTTGTTCCAGACTTATAAGCGTAAAAGTTGGCAGAAAAATCTTAGACAGAATCTGATTTACACTATCCACTAGAGTGTAGAGAACAAATCGAAAACTCGACTAAAATGTGTTTTTTACCCTGAGATGTTTTACACTCTTTACATTGCCACTATGGAAATAAGTATTTTCAGAAACAAAATGAAAATGTGCCATAGGTACTACACATTTCCTCACATTTTAAAGAAATCAGACTGAACAAATTGCAATATTGAGTTAGAAAAGTCGTGTGACAGATCAAACTTAAAAAAATTCATGTTATAAAGTTACAGTAAAACTTTACACGCTTTTTACACCACGGGTAGAAGTGTAAAAAAATCAAAAAGCGAATGCGATTTTTTTTATTATCTATCTTACCGCACAATACAGAAAAGTCCCGTTATAGCTTTAAGAGGTAGACATATGTTGGGGACGAATGCAGCTTTTGATGTGAGCACGAGATCAAATAGTAGGTACTCCTTTTTCGACCTATATATTGTTAAAGTTGTTCAATTTTTTGTTTTGATGCTCTACATAGAAATATAAGGCAGTCAAAAACTCAATAAACGATGTTTTTGACGCGTATCTGCCGCACAGAAAAGGCTTTTTAAAATTTCAACACCCTACACCCGAATTCCCATGTGGTGCATGTCTGCTGAGCATTGGTTCCCTAAGCAATGCATCTTTTTAACTTTTCATGCTTTATTCATCGGAAGACAATTTTCCCGTGAAACGAAACCTGAAAGATTAAACCACAGCGAGAGCAATTGCGAACCTGTATGCAAGAGTACATAGGTACCGTTCTACAGTCTCTTTTACCCAAGCTTGAGCATGCATTTTAGAACTAAGGCTGACAATAAGCTGACAGATTGCGATAATAGCATCGATTTGATATATATTTATCGTAATCCGTCGGCTTACTATGAAAAAATTCTCAAAATCTACACTGTTAAAAAAAATGTTGTAAGTACACAAAAAAGTTGTGAGTAATTGGCTGCCACAACTTTTATGTGTCTTGGTTACACAACAATATCCTGTAGGTGCTACATAAGAAAGCAATCTATACAACAAAATATTATTGTGTCGAGCCAACATAATTTGTTCTGTAGATCCAACACAACTTTCAATCCTCCAGAATATCGATTTTTGGGCCCCAATCCGAAAGCTTTATTTAGACGCTAAATAACACACATTTGATGATAGGTACAACGCAAACAAGAGAAATGAAAAAATGCACTAGTCAGTTTTCTGAACCAAATTCGTTTCTCCTTGGCTTAAAGAACTGACCAATGAATTTTGACATCGGATATATAAGGTCACATTTGAAATAACAAACATTAATATTGAGCAAAGATTAACTGGGTATTCACACAAAACAATAATGATCAAGAGAAAATGCACAAGAACTTACATTAAAACACCAAATTTAAGCAATGTGATATCATTAGAAACGAGAGAAGCAAATTGTAAGAAAAAAATAAAGTCAAACATGTTTCAAGATTTTATTAAAGAGAACAGCAGTCTAAGTTTTTCTCATGTTTCGAAAATAGTCGCAAAAACTCAATATCCACGTACAAAATTGTGATTTTTCTTAACTTTCCAATGTCTATTTTAATCATAATAAATTTATACGTCATTTTTCAAAAACCCCCAAATTTATGAAATTTTGCCTGAAAAATTGCTTGTCCTATAAGAATTTCACTAAACATCAATTGGGAATGAAAAACAATTAGTGCGCAGATTATATTGAAGATATCTACCATTTTTAAGAGTCACTTTTGACATATAAATATGTGTTCCGGTCGGTTCAAGATAAAGAAGTTAAGAAGTTAATCTATTCAGCATGCAGCATTGGAAAAATGTTATCAAAGCCTGACAACTGCTAGCGAAGAAGGATCACGAGCATTAACATTCGCTATTGAAGACAAGATCATTAAAATAAGCTTGCCTTAATAGCAAGTAAAGAAATGCACGCAAAATCACTCGAATAGTAAAACAGAAAGAGTCAATAAAACCATTTACATAACAAGATCCGATCAATTTAAGCTGAATTCAGCCACAATCATATTGAATAAGAGTAAATACAGGTATATAATAAATAAATATATTAATGTCAGTATTATCCATCTCGGAAAAATAAATATTTAATCAAAAATTGAAAAATCATTAGGTATAAAAACACACAGCACACAAACTGACGAATGTGCTCCAAACTGCTGCATTCACCACCATTCGTTCCATCACAACTGCGAGTATGAAGTAGGTTACCTACACTTTCATCTTAGTACTGGTTACGATGAATCATGTTTTCTGCTATGAGCGGTCATGTGCACATCAACCTGAGCCTAATCAATATGCGCCATAGCTTGTAGGCAGAACACAAAAAAGTTGTGTTGGATAAACAGACATCCGAATCGTTAAGTACCTACACAATATTTTTGTGTCAATGGAACAGATTTGTAGCTTGGACACAATTTTATTGTGCAGGTACAACGATTTTTTTTACAGTGTATGCCCGAACATATGCGGAACAGACTATTAGCCAACATACCTCTTCGCCCATGCATTTTTCCGATTTGCATATTATTTGTGCAAAATTTCAATAAAAAGCAGTCTTTTGGACTTAAAAATTGAGTTTTTTGTAAGAGCAGAAATCGAGCATTTTTACTCACTCACATATACGCACCTTTCATCAAAAAACGGCAAAATATCCATGCTCCAACCGACATTCGTAGTCTGTTTCATTAAACTTTGAGGTTTTTGAACAAGTTCGAAGCGACTACAAAAGTCTTTAAAACGAATACAATAAATATGATATTCTACAGTATGTCGAGTCACATAGAGACGTATACTTGTTTTAAGCCGCATCACGCATCATAAGTTCAAACTGCTATTGTAGCCTGATTCTTGCGAAAAAATTCAGAAGAAAACCGCAAAGTTTAATGAAACAGACTATAGGTATCTCATTTTCATTTCCAAAAGCATACCGATTCGTCAGCCTGTTTACATCTGCGAAGTGTAACGTGGCAACCGGCCAACCACAGTGAGCAAAATTTTACCCGAAGGGTTTCCCGGATCTTCCGCTCTAACACGCGTGTGTAGTATTAACCGACTACTCGGGCTCTTGCCCACTTCTGCGCAACATATTCATTAAGAATGTTTCACAACAACATCAACCCCACGGGTTTAACACCAAAGCAGACAATTTCCACTGATTCGTAGCTTCCCCGCTACAGAAGACAGATTTAGTAAGGCAACAAATCGTACTTTTAAGACTAATTTATTTGGAAACGGAGCAATGCACCAAAGCAAGAAGTCGAGAAGCGAGAATGAGTGTAAACATGTGCAATATGACGCGTGCGAAAATTTCCCAACAGGCTACCGTATACATGCATTGCGCAAGAACGCGGCGGTGTAAATCTGCACACGTGTATGACACTTTCTGAATTATACATAAAATGACCACACTGCGGCGGTCTAATTGGCCAAATAGGATCGGTCGGTGGTTTCACGAATGAAAAGTGACTCGCAAAGACAATTTAAAATCATAAACAGTAAATTTAATCGGCTTTACACCGTGGCATTGATTTTACGAATTATAATAGTTATTGAACCCAGTTTTTGTCCATTGACCTCTTGAAGTATAGAGCGGAGGAAGGGGAAGTCGGGGACCGTGTCTTTACAATCGACGTGTAAACGAACGAAATAATGCAAAATTTAAACAGAAGAAGAAGATATCATAACGAACAAAGGACCGAGTCAATGAAATCAGTCGACAATGTGGTCGACGCCTAATCCCCTTTCGTATCTCGTCCACATTTTGTACAGTAAATCCTCCAAATCCAAACAATATTGTTTAACGTTGAATAGAGTGCTCGTCGTACGCGCTTTCCACACTTTCGCTCGGATTAGTCGCAAACTTAATGTAAAGTAAATAAAGTGAATGTAAAGTGAGGACAGAATATAAAATAGAATCAGAGAACGAAAGAGGCCATTCAAGCTTACGGTTTAAATTCGGATAAATGTAAACTCACCAATTGAATAGGATTCGTAAACATAAATGTAAATGAATGGAATCGGGTTTAGTTTAATGTAATTTTAACTATATCGACTCAAAACATTCGACATAATGTTGAAAATTGTTACAGTAGTTTACAATATACGACTTGGTGACAAAATACAGTAAAGCAACGAATCAGAATCATAAGTGGGCAGCACCAAAATTCTGATTGGGGGGGGTGCAAGATGTTTCAAAGGTAAAAAAATGGCCTTAAAAATGGTGGTTTGGCGGAAAAAACACCATTTTTCAACCTTTCTCATCGAGCACTATCCATTGGCATCAAAAAGGGGGTATTTTAGTCTCTGGGGGGTATTTTGGTTTCTCTGGGGTGTATACCCCCAAACTTCTCCCACGCCCAGGTGTGATCAGAATGGTCCAAATTTAGATTTAAATTTAAATTACAAAATGGAGCCAAAGTCATATGCAAATCGCAAGCATTCTACGTAATGTCACCTTAGCAATTAGTTTACATTAACGAATAACGACCATTGAGATGGGTTTGGGGTGAAGTTTCAGCTAGCCCCTAGGGATTTTTTAACCCCATTCCCCAGAATTCGCGATTTTCCAAAGTTTCCAAAAGTTCTTGGGAGAATTCGAAAAAATTCTTAGAAAAGGTGCTGTTCTAAGTGTTTTTAGCCATCTGTTTGCTCAAAAGTGTCAAATTAACGACGCTCTCGCGCTATATACTCATTTTCTGACTATATTTGCTTCAATTTATTCAAATGTTGATTTTTTTCAAATTTTCAACACGTTTTTACGCTCTAGAAAGATAGGAAATCGCCAGAAACACCCAAAAATAATCTTATTGTCTGATAACGGCCGCAATGTTTGCGTTTAAAATAAGAACGACGGGGTCTGATTGTTAGACATGCGATGTTCAGGTTTGAACCTTTAAGCTTTACACTAACGAACAAAAACGCCATTACACACACATAAACTGAAAAACACAAGAATAAAGCAAATCATTAGAAACATAAAATATTATATAAATATTGCGCAAAGATACGATATAAAAATAGTTAGCAATAAAATAAACATGAACGTGGACGTTGGATTAATGCACCCCCCAGAATTCAATGATTTAAATTTTTTTGTTTTTTTCGCAATTTTTCGATGCCAATGGATAGTACTCGATGAGAAACGTTCAAAAATGGCGTTTTTTGGTGCTGCCCACCTATAGTTGCCAGCCAGGCAGCAAAAAGTATTCAACTTTTATCGCTCTGGATTGTTCAAAATTGAATACGATAAGGATAAAACAGCGTAGTGATAAAATATCAATCGGAGCAAAAAATAAAAGCATAAAAAAGTGAAGTTAGCAATTCACTATGCAATTCGAGATGATGGATATATGTATATTAGAAAAAGGGCAACCCAATCGACAATAAATTATTTCAAGCTGCCCCACAGTATGTCTAAAATCAAGCACAATTTCAAAAAACCTAAATTTCAATTATTACGACGATGGCGAGCAGCGCTAGCTGCTTTAAACAACGTAATCTCCGGACATCAGTGTAAAAAACGAAGGAATGCAAAACTACCGAACCACGTAGTAAAAAAGCGTATACATTTAAAACAAAAATTCCAGGTTTAATAGGAGAAACATAATAATACGCATACCTGTACCAGAGGGGATGGGTGATTTTCCCCCATCCAAAGTCGGACGTCCTTCCATCCCCCAAAGCCAGAAAATTTTCGACCCCCCGATTTTGACAAAAAAAAAATCGATTTTTTTGGCTGTTTTAGGCGTTTTTTGACCAAAAATTGGAGGTAATTTGCCCCCGCCCCCCTAAAGAATGGGTAAATAGGGATTTTTAATGATAGTGTAAACAAAAAAGCTGCCCACTAGTCCGCGTCGTTGCCTAATCTCGCCGCCACATTCACGTATTCTTCGCGACTCTTCGTAGCCAGTTCGGGGCAGCCAACGGCGTGCAATTGACTACTCGCAACGCGCGAGGCCAAGGTTTCCACTAAAGCAGTAAAAAATGTAAAGTAAATGTAAGGTGTAAAGTGAGACTAATAAAAGTACCATAAGGCTATTCAACACGCGCTACGTTGCCGCTTGCAAGGAAAAGCCAAATTTGTATGAAAAATGGTTAAATAAAGCTTTAAATCCTGCGGTGTAAAGTGCGCACTTTAAAGTGAAGCGAAATTGAACTATACCGAATACCTTCGACTTGGTAACAAAAAGGGGGAGAATCGACTAAAATTGATAGACTTCGGGATTTTCGCAAGTTAATTTTTAGTTTAACTCTGGCTTTATTATTTTAAAACGACAAATATTAGATTAATTGATAAATCGAAAACGCGTGTTATAGTACTAATCATAGGTGGGCAACACCAGAGTTCTGAGGGGTGCAAGATTTTTTAGAGGTAAAAATGCCCTAAAAATAGTGGTATGCACACATGGGCGTGGGGGGGGTAGAGGGTTTGGGGGTATGCACCCCCAGAAGTTGAAATACCCACCCAGAATTCAAATTTTAAATTTTTTTGCTTTTTAGCGATTTTTTTGATGCCATTGGATAGTGCTCAATTAGAAACGTCGAAAAACGGTGTTTTTATCGCCATACGACCACTTTTAAGACCATTTTTTGACCTTTGAAAATTTATTCACCCCCCCCCCAGAATTTCGGTGCTGTCCACCTATGGTGGTATAGCGAAAAAACACCATTTTCAACGTTTCTCATCGAGCGCTATCCATTGGCATAAAAAATTGCGAAAAAAACGAAAAAAATTTTCGAAAATTGAATGCTGGGGGTGGTTTCTACGGGATGCATACCATAGGTGGGCACCACCGAAATTCTCGGGGGGGGTGTGAAAAGAAGCAAAAAAAAATTTCCAAAAATCGAATTCTGGGGGTAGCATACCCCCAAACCCCACCCCCACGCCCACGTGTAGTGCATACCCCAACCCCCCACGCCCAGGTATGGTACTGATGATAATTACCGTTTGGCATTTAGACATGACGAACTTCTCTCTAGAATCCTACAATTCGCTTGCTTTCTCGAGTTTTTAATCTGATTATCGTCGATTCGGTTTTTTTAAATTTTACTCGGGTTTCCCATTTCGAACTATGCAAATCGCTCCGCTGACCGTCTCGTCCAACTAACTCGCTCTCTCGCTAACTAACCAACTCAATTACTTGATCGGTTTATTCACTCCTTCTGTTTCTATTTCTACTCGCTTTTCAGGTTTCATTTATTCCGTATCAGGGCGCTTATGCCCGTGCGTGAGCAGCAAGAAAATTCTGGGGGTGGGGTCAGGATGGGTATAATTGCCAAAAATGTTACTAAAAGTAGAATTCTAGGGTTAACAGTAATCTGAGGGGGTTTCAACTTCTGGGGGGTACAAACCCCAACGCCCATGTGAGCCTACGACCCTCTATTTTTGGTTCGAACGATTCGTGCATCTGATAAACAAGCTTAGCAGTGATTCGATCGTTCTGACGGGTGTTGTCGAGCTTACGCCTTATCATGCGAATTACGTGCATGTTCGATTAGGGGGGGGGTAAAGGACCTCCAATTTTTGGCCAAAACCGGCCAAAAAATTCAATTTTTAGAAAAATCGAGGGAAGAGGTCAAAAATTTTCTGGCTTTGAAGGGGATGGGGGAGGTCCGACTTTGGGTGGGGGGATCCACCACCCCCTCTTACATGAACGCCTTGGAATATATGATGCGAAGTATTGCTCATCGGGTAGCTCTCATAATTTCAAAACTGAAAAACTTACCCTTGGAAAAAATACTATACGCTTGTAAAATGTAAAGAAATGATCGCACAATGACTTTTTGACACTTAAAACTTCAAAGCACGAAGACGACGAGTTTGAAATAACGGAGAAAATATCAGAGTGTAAAGTACGTTGCCCTCTTTTAACAAAATTAGGTACTCACGTCCCAATGTTATCATCGGCGTGCCCGTCCACAGTATATCCATGCCGGTCGTGTGACCGTTGCAAAGGGGCGTGTCCAAGCACACGTCGGCCAATTGACCCCGCCTCACGTGCTCCTCCTTAGCAGCCACGTTCGAAAAAATCACCCTTTGCGGTTCGACGCCTTTTTCCTTGCAATACTGCCTAACGTTGTGTTCGCCGTGTTCCGGGAATCGCAACAGCCACAACACGCTTTTTGGCACTCGTTTTAGGATCTACAAATAATATCGGAATCTTTAAATAATTCAGAAAAATCGGACTTTACACTCGAATTATCCTAATTATACTTTACGGTCAAATTTGAACGCTTCGATAGAATCGAGTCCGATCTGGTAATGCCCTTAAATACAGTTTACACCGCGTTGTAGCGGGTCGCATCTTTGCGAATAAGAATTTGTCGCTCGATACGGCAGTCTGCGCCGAAATGCTTCACTTTACACTCCAACGTTACAATCGTAAATTCCCGTGCCAGAATATGGTTTTAAAGTTAGTTTACTTCGCCACGTGAATCGTTTACACCGACGCGTCGTACGGCGAAAGTACGCTTCGCGCTTTACGATATTTATTTTAATACTATTCACTTTACACTCGCCGAAGCTTCGTGCCTCCGAAGCGAGAAATTACGCTCGTAAAAGTCAAACCGTGCGTAATGTACATATAGGTAAATAAAATGAATAAATTACGGTAAATACCTCGCACCACATGCGTAGCGTAGGCGGATCGATCTTATAGAGTTGATTAAAGTTACAGTAAATGACGGCGTCTTCGGGCAGCCCGTACTGCTGACGACTAGTCACCAAAATTGTTTGCGGTACTTCCTCGCCGGTCGCGGCTTTTATATTAGTCTGAAACAGAAGTTTTGAAAATTGGTGTAAACTGATTTTTAATGCGATTAGTCTCAAACGGAAACTTTGAAAATTAGTGTAAAGTGATTTTTGATGCGATTAGTCTGAAACGGAATTTTTGAAAATTAGTGTAAACGAATTTTTAATGCGATTAGTCTAAACCGGAAGTTTTGAAAAATTAGTGTAAACTGAGTTTTAATGCGATTAGTCTAAAACGGAAGTTTAGAAAATTAGTGTAAACTGATTTTTGATGCGATTAGTCTAAAACGGAAGTTTTGAAAATTGTGTAAACTGATTTTTATTGCGATTAGTCTAAAACGGAAGTTTTGAAAATTAGTGTAAACCGATTTTTAATACGACGTAACGCGACCAAAGACTGCGGCATCATACGTTACCACTGAACATAATTCGTTACATCATCCTCACGGGATGGATATGCCTGGCAACTAAAAATTCGCATGGAGCGGACAGTATTCGATTTTCAACAAAAACACTTTACACATTGGCTGTTTAATTTATAACTGAAAATTACCGTAAGTACGCGTAGTTTATGAACAGTACCTAATAAACTGGATTATTTTTGGCGGAACTTTGACGAATCGCTCATTTTTTTAAATCTGAGAATTAGACCAGGAGCGATAAGCAAAGCAGGCACGTAGCTCTGGGGGGTCCGGACCTCCCAAAATTCAGAAAAAAACCGGAAAAATAGGACTTTTTAAACGTTATTTTGTGCTATTTTTGGCCTTTTTGGACCCCGGACCTCCAAAAATTGGTGTTGGTCCCTCCCAAAATAGGACGGCCAGCTACGTGCCTGAAGTAAAGACCGAGTGTAAAGCGAAAACGGGCAGCGGCCAAATTCTGCAAGGTCTGGCTGGCGTAAAACCGGCAATAATCCAAAAAAACATGCCGAAAATTCAATTCCGTGGGTCGATCGATTTTGGGGTCTACTGGATTCAGGGGTGTGAACGCTTCAAACCCCCCACGCCCGTGTACGGTGTAAAGTAAAACGAACCTGATTCAAAGTGGCCAATCCGTTTTGAACAGGAACGCCTTGAAGCGAAGCCTGAAGTTGCCCCGTGCTCAGCATAGTCTCCACGGCGGCCGTGGTCGCCACTTCCAGAACGGGCACAATCACTTCCGTCTTTTTCACTTCTTTTTGAGGGCCGTGCATTACTTCCGCTTCGTGGACGATCGTCTAATATATTATAAAAAATAATTACAATAACAATCGAAAAATTCTAATAATAAATAATAATAATGATAAACTCATGAATTACAGTTTCGGTTGAAAAAAATTTGAGAAGTTACCGCCGTTAAGAATTTTTCGGTCTTTGTTATAACAACACATGCGCAGCATAGAAATTCTTCGGGAAATGAAATTTTAAAGTGCTATTTTTGGGCTCAAAAATTATAAATACGCGTTAAAAATAGGGTTTTTCGGCATTTTTGATGATGAGCCTTTTTGTAGAGCGAAAAATACAAAAAGTTTCAAAAAAAATCGAAGAAATTCGAAAAATTTGAGCAAAAGATAGTCAAAAATGATTATATGCATATGTATGGGCGAGGTAGAAGTGGCCATAGGGGGTAAAATCCAGGAATGCCCATATAGTAGTACATTGTGCTCATTATTTTTGGTACTATGTCTCTTTGACAAGTATAAAGGAAGGTCTCCAAAAGTCAAGGTACATTCTGCCCGTTTAAATTTTAGGGTGCTCCAATATGGCACAGTAGCACTTTCTGTCGGGTAAATTGGGTTTTTTTGACCCCTATAAGTGGAGTATAGCCAAATTAAGGGTCTCTAGCGAGAAAAAATTGAAAAATTCATCAATACGGCGCAAAGCGCCGGAAAATCTTGATATTTTTTGTTTTCAGTTCAAGTCGAATGTTCGGCCTTTTCAAGCTCAAAAATTGTCCAGTATTATCTTTCGGTTTCTTCAAATCGCCTGACAGTTCTCCACTTTTCAAAACCTTAGGTTGGGCAACACCCCCTCACCCCTCTATGCCCATGTGTAATTGATTATATGGCGCGAGCATAGATGATCTTGGGGGAGGGGCTTCACCCCCGAAAAAATTTCTGACTCCCGCAAAAATTTTTCACCCTCTCCAGAATTGGCGAATTTTTGAAAGTTTCAAAAATTTTTCTGAAAATTTGTTAAAAAGATGCCTTTTTTACAGCGTTTTAAGCTATCGATTTGTTCAAAAGTGCCAAATTTTCGGCGCTTCGCGCCATTATACTCATGTTTTGACTGTATTTCGTTCAATTTGTCCCTACTTTTTGATTTTTTTCTAAATTCTTCGTTTTTATTCTCTAGAAAGATAGTGCATCGTCAGAAACGCCTAAAAACGAAGCTTTTGACGAGTACCTACCATTTTTGGACCCAAAAAAGGCACTTTATAATCCCCTCCCCACAATTCCCATGCTGTGCATGTACGGGCACGTGGCGTGGAAAATTTGAAGCTTTTCAGCACAATACAGTTGAACTCGGATAATGCAAAGCCCGGATAAAGCACTTTTCCGCTCAATGCTCACCAGCACACGCGGTTCCAGTAAAAAATAGTGTATTAACAAAGGAAGACATCTCGATTAATGCAAACTCGGATAATGCGCAATGCACACGGCTGACATGATCGCGGCATATAAATCAGTGCATACATAAGTGTACACGCTTAATGCTTACCTCGGATAAGGAGCACGTGGATTACTGATATTTATCACGCACCGTGCTACATTATGCACAAAAAAGTATGAATCGTTACGACGACGCTATTATTCTTCAACAAGAGGCAAGGATACGCCATTTATCGTGTTTGCATTCCTTCCGTCATAGAAATAATGCGCGATAACAGATTTCTATTTAAGTTGAAGCAAAAATTTCAAGAAAATTTCACGCTCCGGTTATTGCGCGCGCACACTTGGATAATGCAAACCTTGGTGTCGGTCACCGCTGGATGCGCATTATCCGAAAAGGCTTAAATCGGCGCCTTTCGAAAAGTTTTGAAAACTTTGGCCAAATCGCGAATTTGGGGAAGGGGTGAAAATGTTTCTGGGGGATAAATCCCCCTGAATCACGTACGCTTATAAAACAGAACATCGTCGCCGTAGATATGTTCTCCAACGCTGCGTTAAAATGTACAATGACGTCCTACGTTATTATAACGCAGGAAAAGCAATCCTAAACAGAATGTAAGGACTGTTTAATTCAAATTGCGTAGCGAAAGCTCTAGTCGGCGCGATATTACAAACGGATTTACGCAGTAGGTGTGGCTTAGGCTACGTTTAACGGTATATGCCGCGCTTGGGCTTAGGCTTAAGTGGGCGTAGCTTAAAATTACCTTAATGTCGACGTTGGACATGATCGGCTCCAGATTGGCGGCGTTGACGATGGTGACGTTGTCCTTGCGTGGGTCGGCGTCCCGTCTGTCCTTAGACTTGAGCACGACTCGTTCGGTCAAATGCGGAAACATGTGCACGTGATCGCCGATGAAGAACGTATGCGGCATGTAGGCCAATTTTTCCGAATACGCGTGCGCCAGACTCATCGGTGACGTCACTGCGTCCGTTATGATGTAATCCATGAAGGGAGCGCCGCTGCTTCCCGGGTAGCCGAGCCACATCGCCTGCGAAGTAAGCTATATAGAAAAGAAGGCGCGGCCCGAGAAAAAGGCGCGCGGCTACGCGAAAAAAACGAAGGATGGGCGTGGCCTTGTTAATTAGGGGTATAGTCCGACCAAACCTCCCATCTTTTGAACCAAGGAAATTTAATGAAGCTAAGAGAAGGAGGCGCGGCCTAAAGAAAAAGGGCGTGGCTACGTATTAACAAGGGCGCGTCTGCGCCAGAAAAAGGGGCGTGGCGCGATAGAAACGGGGCGTGGCCATGATAAAAAGGGGCGTGGCCGCGATAAAATGGGGCGTGGCCGTGATAAAACAGGGAACGTGATCTGAATCTGCCATTCCGCAAATAGGAGGGCGTAATAGCTTTGCGTTATTAGTTTAATTTTCGACGGCTACGATCCTTACTGCGAAGTACTTTAAACTAGTACGGACGAAAAAAATATACGCAGCAACGCACGAGTGGCCCAAATCGGCGACAGCCATTCCATAAAGTAAATAAAATCATACTTAAACGACAAATTAAAGTCCGATAGCCGCCGCTATATTTTCCGAGTGTAAAGCGCTTTAAACTATCATTTTATATAGACCGAAGAAAGGAATAAAAGTGCGGCCTACAAGAATTAGCGTAGAATAAGCAACGGTCCTATGAAGTTTCAGCATATTTTTAAAAGGTACAGTGCTCGCCATGAAACATGACGCACTATAATCATCAGATTTATATTAGATGATGCGCCGCGTTTCGTCTATAATGCGCTATCATCTCTTTTTTATTATTATAGGATATTTATCTGTATCATGCCGTTAATCTGGCGATGCGGACAGCGCAATTTAGCTATTAATAGCGCCAACAAGAGGGAAGCGCGCACGTGAATACCCGAAGCGCGCACGTGAATGCCGTTCTATATCCAGGAACGTGCGCACTTCTGGCATTCACATACGCGCTTCCTTCTTGTTGGCGCTATTAATAGCTGAATTGAGCCGTCCGCATCGCCAGATTAACGGCATGATACAGATAAATATCCTATAATAATAAAAAAGGAATGATAGCGCATTATAGACGAAACGCGGCGCTCGCAAGCATCATCTAATAAAATCTGACGATTATAGTGCGTCATGTTTCATGGCGAGCACTGTATAAGCCGGAGCGCAGGACTTAAAATTAATTTACTTTGCGAAATTTTGTTCAAAATGCAAATTTCAAACCAAAAGCGTAAAGCACGTACTTGAATGGGCGCCGGTCTCAAAGCGAAAATTTCATTCCTCGCCCCTTTCGTGTAACCGTTCATGTTCAATAATATATGAATACCGTCGGCGTGAATTCGATCGGCGGCCTTTACATTATCCGGAGTCTTAAAAGCGAATGAAGTGAATATGCGCTAAAAATGGGTTACGGTAGACCATAGCATACACTAAAAACAGAGGCATGCTTAATTAATCAATTGCCTAAATCGGTGTCAAATTTTTCGACTAAAAATTTGTAAAAACCTTTTGCCGCAAAATTCGAAAAATTTGGGAGAAAATTCAAAGAATTTGGGCAAAAAATTCGATATCTTCGCAAAAAGAAAAAACAGTGGTAAAAATCCGAAAAACTTTAGACAAAACTACGAAAAATCTGTAGTAAAGAATTTAAAATTTTTTTGGCAAAATTGACTTGAAAAATTTTGTCTCAAAAATTGAAAGTACTCTGGCAAAAAAGATCGTTTGTGGCAAAATACGCAATCAGAAAAATCTAAAAAATTTGTGACTAAAAAATTCGAAAAAGTCAAAGATTTACAAGAATTTCGACTGAAAATTTAAAACAAATTTTACAGAAATTTGAAACTTTTTTCAGAGAAAAATCGAAAAAATGAAGGATTACAAAGGATTGATAAATTTTTGGCCAAAGTTTAAACAATTGTGGTAAATCAAATAAAAAAATTGCGATAAATAAATGAAAAAATGAACGAAATTTAAGGCAAAAAATTTTAGAAAGTTGATAAAAATTCGAAAAACTAATAGAAAAAAATTTAAAGAACTTCTTTTTACAAAAAGTCGAAAAATTATTCGAGCGAAAATGCCTAAAATGGAGCTTAAAAAATTCGATAAATTTATGACCGAAATTCGCAAAATTTTTATCCAATTTTTCGATATTACAACTACAGTATACCGAACGAATTCCGCAATCTAGAAAATTAATAACCTGCGACAAATCGACGAAATGTTCGCTTTCTTGGCAAATTTTCTTGCGAAAATTCGTGCCATCGTCGGCGCTCAACGCGTAGCAAAACACTTCGACCCGGCGCCGGTTGTGTAAACCGGGAATCGATTGCATCAAGTGGCTGGTCGGATGGTTGCAAAAGTCGGAGCTGACGTATCCGATCCGGAGCCGGGCTCCGGCGCCGGACCGGCTCAACGACGACGTCATGTACTCCAGGCATCCGGCGAAATCGTACGTCTTCTTACGCAACGCACCAACCTTAAAAAAAAACATTTTCTTAAGACAGGAAAATTCGACCCCTAAGAAGCTGGCGCTCAAATTTCTGATAAAAAAGCCAAAATTTTTACGCATTTTTTAGGTTATTTACAATATATATGAATGATCGTCGCATTAGGTATGAAGGAGACCCTGTAAGTACAGAATTTTATCACAATTTCGAATACTGGGCAAAAACACGATTCTAATTGGATGCGTAACGAATATTATGTGGCAATTTTGAAATGGAAAATTGACAAATTTGGCAACCTGCCAAAATAATGATCGGCTGCCACCCATGTATGATTTCGGGCCTTGTTTAGACCTATAGTGTACGATAATAACCTCAAAAATTAAAATATAGGATAGGAAGCTGTTTTGTTAATAATTTCAATTAAGAGAAACGTAAATCGGCTCTTCAATCTTTCAGTCGTATTCTGGAATTAAGACCAGATAACCGAATTCCGGCCTAAAAGTTGAATAAGCCGCAGTAAGAATGTGAGCTCAGTTAGAATCTTATACGCTACAGTATCCCATAACGAAACTAACATTACATACACCGTTACGCAGTATACTCAACAATAGGATACATCGTTGTACATTGAATATCTAGAGCTACAGTAGGAGAAATAAAATAAAAAATGCAGCTACTAACAAAAGAAAAAATAAAATTAAAATCAGCTACAGTAAAAAGACGAAATAAAAATGTGTAGAAAAAAATATATTTATGTTTTCTACAAAAATAAAAAAATAAAATAAAAATAAAATAAGAAAAATAAAATGAAAATAATAAAAATAAAATAAAAATCGGAAAAATGAAGACCTTTTCAATGCAAAGCTGGGCGTGTCTAGCGGCTATGCTAATGCGTTGCTCGTGGGATAGCGGGTAAAGCATCGAATGATGCGGATGAACCGACGGCAGCTTATTTTTTGACAATTGATCGTCCACGACGCTCACTAATTTTGCCATGCGATTATCGTAATCGGTCCAATCGCAAATTATCTGGACAAAATTATTTGTAATTTTGGGCATTTTAGTACAATAATCAAAATTCTTGATCATTTTTGCGGCATATTTCAAATTTCGGCCCCGGCCAAAATTTTGGGTTATTTTTTTGCTCCAAGTTTAAAATTGTAAGTCGCTTTCGCGAAAAACATTGCAATTTCGACCCGGGCCATAATTTTGACGATTTTCGCGCAACTGATTAAAATTTTACATTTCAAGGCCATAACGGCCCGGGCCATAACAATTTCGGCCCGGGCCATAACTTTAGGTTCTTTTCGCGCCGTACTTTAAAATTTTGGTCAATTTCTGCAACACCATTATTAACAAGAAGCAATCAACGAGTTTGGTCAAATTAGTCTATGAAATATAGCAAAAATACCAAAAAAAAGAAAAATTTTATTCCAAAATTTGGTAGAAGGCTATTGCGGCTAAAGCACTTTACACTAGCGAGATCTTGCCTTACCTCGGTTTACAATTCGCTAGGTCTTTCCATACGCTTACGAATTATTTGCACCTCTTTGTCGATTTTTTTAAAATTTAAATCGTCATTAACTTTACATGCCGTTAGGTATAAAATTTGTTGGGAAGCTACGCGACAGTTTAAATAATGTAAACAACTTTGGTCAGATTAATCCATGAAATATAGAAAAAATATTTAAAAAGTAAAAAAATTAGCCCAAAATTTTGTCCAGCGTTAGTACGGCTAAAGCTGTTTACACTAACGAGGTCTGGAGTTAATTTGGTTTACAACGCGATAATTCTTTTCATGAAATTGTATATTATTTAAATTATACCGTAACAGTTTACACAGTAGGGCGATTTTTTAAACTAAATCGTCATTCACTTTACACTTCGTTTACATCGAGATGTTAAGTTTGTTGGGAGAGTATAGGTGACAGTTTAAGCCAATAAAAAGTACCTGCAAGCAATGGGCCAAATTACAAAAAGCGTCCGGAAATTCGGGTCTCAGCTTAAGCGCCGTCCTATACGACTGAATAGCTTCGGGTATGTGACCAGAATCCTGCAAAAAGTTAAAATTAGCGTGACGTATTGATCGGAAAATGTTTAGAGAATAAAATTTTAATTAATTGATTTATTTATTTTCATGCATTTATTTACTTTTTACATAAATTGCTACATTTTTATCCATGCGGTACAAATTAAGAATGGCGGCCGAATTTGTCCGAGTGTTGGCGAACCTTTTAGCCGAATTATTTATTAGATTACTTTTATTTATTTATTGGCTACAGTATACCTGGCTACGGTATAACTCTTAACGCCGGCTACAGTACATATTAAGAATAGAGTCCCAAAGTAGGTCCGTCTGCGGGCGTCGGTAAACTTGTTGAATAAATTATTCGATAAATTTTTTATTTATTTATTGTCTACAGTATACCCGACTACAGTACACCTATAAATGCCGACTACGGCAAATCTTTTGAATGTAGCCCAAAAGTGCGAGGGCGCCTGCGAACTTTTCAGGTAAATTATTTAACAATTTATTTTTGATCATTCATTTGGTGCCTGAAGCACATCCGGCTACAGTATACCTGTAAGAATTCTGGCTACAGTATACCTTATGAATAGCGGCCAAATTTGTGTGAGCGTCGGCGAACGCCGGATTGACTTGAATGGCCTTGGTGTAACACGCGATGGCGTTCGGGATGTCGTTCATTTCTTTCAACGCGTTGCCCATGTTGGAATAGGCGTCGGCGAAGGTGGGCGCGATGCGGATCGCCTCCCGAAAATGCGCGATCGCCTCGTTCAACCGACCCTGCTGTTGCAATATCGACGCCAGGTTCGAGTGAGCGGCGGCAAATTCGGGATTTATCTCAAATCGAAACATGGTTGTTTACACTTAATTTGTTTACACTGCTTTCATACTATACTTACTTTACACCTAATCTTTCTATTTTGCGCTTACTTCACTTTAAATTTACTATACTCGCTTCGATTTATACATATTTGCTTTACACACAATTACCATCTTTTTTACACTTAACGCTAAGTTTACACCGCGTTCAATTCACGACCCGTCTACTCTTAAAGCAAGTAGTACACGGGAAAGACGATACTGGCGTCAATTGCTTGACTAAAAATACATTCTTTTTGACAATTACTTTCCATCACGCTCAGCTGAACTTGTTTACGCTCACTTTACACCTTCATCAGTCTGCAGCCGATTCGACCTCAAAGTCTTTTAACTGCCGTAAAACATAAAAAAATTGGGGGAAATTTGTTTTCTTTCAAATATGCTGAACATGATAGAAAAGGTGTGAATATGTTTACCGTTGAGAATGGATTATTAATACAATACTGAGGAAAAAACAATGATGACTATGTTAAGTTATTTGTTTGTTTGATAAAAATTAGTCTTCGAGGTTATGTACGTCCGATATGCCGGAAACGAATATAACTATTATTTTCCACAAAAATCGACTGAGTAAAGCTAAATGTGCTTATTTATCTCAATTTTATTTTTTTAATTCAATTTTTTAATTCAATTTTTTAATTTAAATTTTAATGTAATGTAATATAATATAATTCAATGTAAACTATACCCGAAAATGAGAAATACGCAATCGGTGTTTGAGCGACTCCAAAATAGCCCACATATGCACACTATAGCATCAAGTTTGCAACTTTGTAGTCTCGTACACATATGGGCGTGAGGGAAGAGGTTGGAGGAAGTTAAGACCCCCTCTGAGGAACAAGCATAAACCCCAAAGAGGATGCATCCTCAGAATTGTATTTTGGCACGCTGTTATGGGATTTTTGCCGGTTTTACGCAACCCAGACCCCCTAGAATTAAGCTGCTGCCCATGTATGGTCTCGTATCGTACATGCACAGTACCGAGATTCAGAGGGGGTGGTGGTTAAACAAAAATTTTCAATTGTTTTGGGCTTGAAGCAATGGATAGTTACGCTTGAAAACACGATTTTTAGCTTAGTGCTCTTTCTTCCTAAAAGTAGGATAATAACAAAGGTCTTGAAGGGGGCTTATTCAATAGTTTTTTCACCTCTCTCCTCCACAGAATTCGCGATTTTCAAAAAAAATTAAGAGAAAAGCCGCTGTTTTAAGCGTTTTAGCTATCTGTTCTCAAAAGCGGCAAATCTTTGGCGCTTTGCGCCCTCCGCTCATTTTGACTATATTTTGTTAAATTTACTCGAATTATTCTAATATTTTTCGGAATTTCTTATGTTTTTTACGTTCTGGGAAGATAGAGCATCGTCAGAAACACAAAAAAATTGTTTTTGACGCATATCCAACGTTTTTGAGCAGTTAAAAATGACTGTTTAGCGGGATGTGCCGAAGAAATCGACTTTTGAATCAAAAGAGCGCTAAACATTCAAGACAGGACCTTATCTATGATTTCCCAGGAAAATTCAAAATTATGAGGGGTGAAACCGCCCCTTCCAATATGATCGTACTATCTACACTAATATTTCTATTCTGAGAAATAATTTCAATTTAATCGTTAAAATCTATTTTTTGTATGCCATAAGGTGGTAGCAGAATTCGTTAGCAGTTGGCATCAGACAAGCTCGTTAGCGGGGTGTTACTCTTTCGCACGGAAAAATAGGGAATTTTTTGGGAAAAATGAGGCAAGACGAAGACCAAAAATGAAAGACAATCAAAATTTTCTTCCAAAGTGCTTGAAAATAACCGAAAACTGTGGATTAACGTTGTTTAGACGCTATTTTAGCATTTATACCAGTTTTTGGGGTTACTTAAGCCAAAAACTGTGTATTTGACGGTTAGCGCATACACGTGGGCCAGCCAGTCTGCAAACGAAACTTTTAGAAAAATCAAATTTAAAGAGACATATCTTGATTTCAAACAAGTCAATATTTTGAGTAAGCGAAAAAATTACAATTACTATGCTATTACTTTGATACTGGTTGCCTGCTTAAATCAATTTTATCCTTTCCTGCTGTTCGAGCCCGCGGTGGAATTTCCTCTGCACACATAGACCTATGATGCTTGAATTCGTTCATGTTATCTTCCTGAACGTTGATTCGTGACCGGGCTTTATAAGACGATCGCATCGCGCTCGCTTACTCGACTATTTCAACTCAAATTGTTCAGTTTATCATACGTAGAAGTAAATAGCAGCAGAAGACGGAGGGCCAGAGCCGATTTGGTTTCCTATGGAAAAAACATTGCAAACTGGTGTTTAAAAAAACATTGTAAACTGGCTTTTATGTAATATTTTGGAACAACCAGTTGTACAGCCTATGTATTTCGCGAAACCTTTTGCGTGGAAATCAATTAAAAGTGGCGTCTAGGCAGCCTACTGTAATAAGATTTTGAACAGCAAAACTTCATTGCTTATATCTGATATGCACATTATCATGACTTTTTTGCGACAGTTGAAACCGCTTTTGTAACGCTAACTGAACTACTGTACATTGTTTAATGAAGCAAACCTTGCGGGGGTTTGACTTGTTTCAGCAAATGGTGCTTTAATTTTCTCTATTTAGTTTTGTATGAATTCGTTTGAGTCGACTAGATTCTTGAAAGTTAATTTGACCGACATTTCCACAGCACCGACGTCCCATCTGGCCGACCAGAGTCAAAGTTTTCATGACATAAAATTCTTGACTATAGTCTGTTTCACATAACTTCGTGCATAAATTCTAAGAATTTTCATCGACAGTAAGCCAAGGATTACGATAATTACATGTCTGATCAATGTTATAATCGCAATCTGTCAGCTTATCGTCGGAGATAGTTTTAAAAATCTATGACCGAACTTGTGTGAAACAGACTATAGTAATATGCGTTTTAAGCCGACCAGATTTTTTAGAAATTTTGTTCAGACCAAACTATTCAGATCGACAATTTTTTTGTACAAGAAAGTTCTTGGTCAAACGGGATTCCCGTAAAACTAGGCAATGATTTTTGAAGAGTACGTTTGCCGACCAACCCTCTTAGATCGGCAATTTTTTTGCGACTTTTCAGAAAGTTGCCGTCGGTCAATGGGATTCCCTTAAAGCCGACCAGATTTTCAAACAGTTTTTTGACCGATGCGTAATCACATCACCAACCGTCCCACTTTGGCCGACTAGACTCAAGTTTCGCAATAGAATATTCATGGATAGTGGAATTCTTTCGAGTCAAACAAATTTTTGAAATTTAGCTTGACTCAGATCATGCCACAGCACCGACCGTCCCATCTGGTCGACCAGACTTGAGTTTTTCAAAATAAAATTTCCCAATAGTCGAAATTCCTTCAAGTCGATTATATTTTCAAAATTTAATTCAACCAACCATGCCACAGCACCGGCCGTCCCATCTGGCCTACCCGAGTCAAATTTTCACAGCAGAAAGTTCATGACTAGTAGGAATCCCTATAAGCCGACCAGATTTTCGAAAAAAAAATTTTTGACCAATCTTATCACATCACCGACCGTCCCATCTGGCCGACTAGACTCAAGTTTTGCAGAAGGATATCCATGAACTAGCAAAGAAAAATGCTTCGATGGAACAAAAAATATGAATATACTTGGAATGTGGATTGTTAAGGATGTAAAAGGAAGGGACTAGGAAAATCTACCTAAAGTCGCAAAATCTGCTAAAAATCATACTTTCTCCTAAGCAACGGAAAGAATCGAAGTATATTCTGCAGCCAACAGATAAAATAAATATTTAACCATAAAATGATTGGAAAAGCAGCACATTAGGTACACAGTAGCTATGAGAAATGATGTTAGTAAACTAACAGTCTTTCTAAGCCAATTGAATGAATGGTTTAAAACAGTAGGAAACACTTAAGTTGACTTGAAACAGACTAAATATATGTACACTAGCATGCCCTTAAAGATTGTGTGACTAATCAATCGGCTCCTGCATTGCTTGCTTTAACGCTCAAAACAAAATAAAACAACTTTAATTACAATACCACTTAGTTTTCTATCGATCAGTATACAAAGCTAGTCAGCGTTGCTACTTGCCAGCAATTTAAAAAAATAAATATTACAGATTTCGTTTATACACTCTTATCTGAAACTTTGAACATTATTTAAAAAAGACACTTTTTAGAAGCCGCCAGAATATACTTCGATTTTTCCGTTGCTTAGAGAAGGTATGATTTTAGCAGATTTTGCGACTTTAGGTAGATTTTCTAGTCCCCTCCTTTTACATCCTTAGCAATCCACATTCCAAGTATATTCATCTTTTTTGTTCCATCGGAGCATTTTTCTTTGCTAGTACCCTACTTTTAATTAGCATGATTTGAGTACATCAATCAGTAAACACATACAGTAGCGTACCACAATAATGACGGCAGTCTGAGAACGCGGAAAAACAATATTGTTCTTAACATCAGCATTACCTTTTTTAAACAAGACAACCTTACATTATTTGGAAACAGATCAAAGTTTTTCAGTAAAAACTTTACGTAAATATCAAGGTGTAAGGAACACTAACGCTCAGATTTGGAAGTAAAATAAATTTGTAGTATAAACTACATATTAACAACAAATGGAATAGTGCAAACTTTACATAACTACTAGGTGTAGAGAAAACTAGCAGTCAGATTCCCAATTCTGATTTTACGTAGAACATTTAAAAAAATTAAACTTCCGCAAGGCTATAGAACTATAGTTAATATGCAGTGTAAACTTTACACTACCACAGAGTTTAAAGAAAATTTAAGTCGGATTCGTAATTCTGATATTACTGTGATATTACGATCAACATTTATGAAAAAATTGGGTCAACACAATGGACCGAAAGACAAATAAATATCAGATGTAAACCACTTTACAGCACTGTTGAGTGCAAACAAACTGGCGTATCGCATTGGGTTTCTTGGTTAATTTCTGCGACTTGATATTATGTCCAGACTCATAACCCAAGAACTTGGCAGAAAAAACAAAGGCAGAAACACGTTAAACTCCCCCATTTTTTTGAACTTTACATTTACCGAAAAAGCTAAATATGATGTAGACAAACGCAATTCGCTGTGACGCGTACCCCTTAGAAGTACTTTATTTTTAATTCCTATTCGACCTCGCCCAACTTCTGAACAGAGAAAGTGGCAAACAAAAAAATTGATAAACCTCGCATTTTCCATTGTCCACCACATGGTAAACTTTAATAATCTGAACCTTACGCCCCATTGAGTGTGTAATAAATTCCGGTTCAGGCCCAATTTGTAGCCCATTGATTGTAGCACGTTTGTATGTGCCAAGCTTATGTTCCACAAAATATTTGATATGATTTACCAATCAAAATACGAAAAAAAACCTGTTTTTTCGACCATTACACCTCAGATTTCGAACTTTACACCCTCCCATAAATAACCCAGCTCTATTACGTTTTTCTGAACGCGGCTTGCTTCGATGTGTAGCCCTTAGTAGTTACCTTATTTCTGTTTTATTAAATTCATCCAAACTCATAACCGAAAATGTTGGCAGAGAAATCTCGGACAAAATCTGTTTTTTACTCATCCGCTAGAGTGTAAAATCTAAATCCCTGGTACCAATTGCAGATTGATTGTAGGAATAGTTTGCTGGCAAGCACAGGATAGCCCTTGATCGGTAGTACATTTCTGACAAAAAAAAATTTCTTAAATCTCATAACCGGAGTTGCTTGGCAGGCATAAACAAGTCAGAAAACTCGACTAGAATGTGTCTTTTTATCTCCGCCAGATTTTCGCACTTTTTACACTCCCATGCGAGAACTAAGGCCAAATTCGGCAAGCAAAAAGTGTCAGCTAGCAGGTCACAAACAGATGAATAAGTCAAATGAAGTGCATGGTTTTGCCAAAAGAATTAAAAAAAAATGAAAAAAGTCAGCACTCAGCAGATTCGAAGCTATTAGTCTTTTTCTGAATGTGCATGCGAGAACGGATGCGCAAGCCACCAAGCGCCAACTCGACATATCGGCGGATTTTAACACTTAGTTAATAATTGGAAAATATTCATCGTTCTACTAGCAATACGAAAGTTATTTATCGGCTTTAGAAAATAGATGCAGGTAAAATTCAAAGTTCACCTCTTCATATCTCAACAAACACTGGCTGTAGAAAAGTTTAATGGTCAGGTTCGTTATTCTGACCTTACGGAGAACATTTTTTTTAAATTCATCATCCACGATGCTCTGGACTGGAAAAATTTTTTCAGTGTAAAGTTAACACCTGCACTAATAACGCAATATTGATTGTAAAGAAACGAAATAAATTTTGCCGTGTAGCGCGTAGGACGAGGCAAATTTTTAAAGATTAATTACCACGTTCTGTCTACTAAGTGGAGAATATGACAGAAAAAAAAACATTTTTTTTTGTCCCAGACTCCTACTACAATAAACCGCCTCTAAACCGGAAAAGATTAATTCTTCAGAAAAAAATTAAAAACACTTCCCTAGATTTTATATCTGTCTACCTTTTAAAACCAATCAGACTGCATAGAATGTGAAAATGAGTTAGATATGCTTCTTCTGCACATGAAAACAGTAAAAAACCGTCTACTTTACACAATATTGCGTTTAAAGAGAAAAAATTGTTATTCGGGATTTTGTGACCCTCTACATTATAAAACCAATTGGACTGCACATAAAACCAAAATTGAGTTAGATAAGCTGAAAACAAACAAAGAGTAAAAAACTCCGTAGACTTTGAGCATTTGTTATGCAACAACCTTTGCGTGTAAAGAGGTGCATATGGTCAGATTCGTAATCTACAGCTCGGGGCAAGATTTAAGAAAAATTGGCCCTCCGCAAATTATTTGATTTTTCGGTTTACACTTTTTACACACTCATTGCTAACTCGGTATTGAGTGTAAGCAAAAAAAAGAAAGGCATCGAATTTTTGAATTATCCATCGATTAAAAAAACCGCACCTCCCGGATGTGTGCCGTTATAGCTGTGAGGGGGGGGGGACAAATTTTGCACTCGCTGTGAAAAACATATAAGAAAAAAGGATGGCCTAGTATATTATAGGTAGCGCCATCGCGTCACCTATGATAGTAGGAATTCCTTTGAGTCAACCCAAGATTTTCCAGCAATTATCAATCAGTAAATAAGTATAGCGTTGCACGTCGAACGTCGTACGTATCACCGAAAACACTCGGTTTAACCCCGGGTTAGCCGGATTAGAAAGAATTGTCCAAAACGTTAAAGCACAGATATTTTATAGTTTCGCGAAAAAGGTGGAGAATTATTCTATTGGTTGAGATTACGGTAGAATTACGATAACGCGATTTCCGATTGGCTAATTAACACTGAAACAAGCGTGACTAAATGACGTTTTTTAGGTACAAGGTCGAAAAGGAAGAAGCTTTCATAAAAACGAATCACTTTCGAATTCATTTGCGTCATTACAACTAAATATTTCCCGGACTTTGCCCGAAGAACGAATAAAACTAATATTTAGAGCATAAGCATGTGGGCTAACAGATAGAAAGGAATTCCCGAAATATATTTTTTTATGTAATCGAGCGTTAAATTAAGAATATCTCGTAATCTAAGCATGCTGTAAACGAATGACTTAACTTCTCGTACGAATTCTGTCATAAAATCATACTGTAAAACTAGCTTTTGTTACACTCGCTCTCCCATAAAAATAAATTGAGTCCCGCAATTTATGCAGAGTACGTAAATAAATGAAAGAATAAGTTGGATTAAACATCATTGACCATAAACAGCAATAGAACGAATATGCAAACCCGCGCTTTCTACGGAAAAATAATGGTACTTATAGCAAAAGAACAGCGAACTACAAAAACTTTGCTGGCGGCTTTGGCACTCCATTAGCCTCCATAGATTTGCGTTGAATGAACTGCTGAACTCGAGTTTCGCACTGCTGTCGCCTATTGTTTCCGCATCTGCTCCGTTCAATACAGCGCTCTGTGAGAATGGCCAAAATCGTATCTCGCGTTGCCTGCGATAAGGTAGCCCCAAACTCATTGTAAAATTCTTCAGTTTTCGACGTCAGGAAAGACTGCATTTCCGCCGTCCAAGTGGTATGCGAATATGGTCGGCTTTCTGGTCTCCCGAACTTTTTTCGGAATAGCTTGATGAACGCCTTAATGCGGGCGTATCCGTTGTCAACATCTGCTGATTGATCCAGGGCTCGATTTTCCACCAGTGGAGGAACAACCAAAGACGGTGGAGCAACAACTGAAGACGCATCCTTTACAACAGGAACGACTGCCGGCTTTGATGGGCGAACCACCACTGACGCTAAACGGACGACTGGCTCTGGATTTCCCACAGAGTTCTGTGGTATTGCCTTTTCGTAAGGCATCACGACAATCGATTTAGTGACCATTTTTCCCGGCAAAATCGATAGCGTCTGCAATTTCGGGCATCCGACCAAAGAACTCACCAGTTGCACCAACGATCCATGGTAGATATCGACAGCAATATAAGCGTCCATGGTTGCAACTGAATCGAACGCGGCATATTTCTGCTGCTCTTCGGTTAAACTCTCCGCCATGGCCCAATCGAGACCCCGTCCTTGTTGCGTTTTTTCCAGTGTTGCCCCGAACAAATGTTCGATTATGTGACGCAGTCCTGGACGAATTCCTCCCATGTTGTACGGAATTTCCTGCTTGTGCAACAAGTCGCTCAGATCGGCTACGTTGAATCGCTGGCACAAAAAGTCCAACGTTTTCCGATGGTACAACATGTTCCAGATGGAATGGCAATCCGCTTGCACGTCCACGGCTTCCAACTTCACATCGGTGTTGCCAAACGCCAATTGGTCCTGATGAAAATCAAAACCAATGCGTTGCACATTCTTGCTCAGCAGGATGTATTTCAATGCCGGCGGTATGGATTTCAACGAGCGAAGGTCGAACAAAATGGTACTCCCATCCGCGCGACTGATCTGGATCAAACGCACAAATGCTCCCGGTTTTTCCGGTCGACCCGAATCGCAAATTGGGAAAAATTTCAATTCCGATGGCCACATTACCCATGGACGGAAACGACTAATGTCCATGCCGGCCTTGTCTTCTGCGTTGTAAAACTCGCAATCAACGGAAATTACGCCTGGATATTTTGGATCCGTGAGCAACAAATCGCAAGCTGCGGCACAGTGCATATCCGCTGGACAAAGGATATAGCGCCCATGTAACGGTTTTCGCCCCACATTTGCGGTAAAATATTCGACTAGTTGATTGTCTCCAATCGCATGTTCCAAAGGTCGCCAATTGACAGTCGTGTCGGCCATATTGTCGTTCTACGGACATATATACATATATTATAACACATTGTATTACAAGAAACTACACAAAAAACAGAAAAAATACAAAAACCGATCAAAAACGACCCACGTGCTCATTCTAAAAGTATGAGAAATAGTAAGTAGAAAGTATTTTTTTAATGAGAAAGTTAGTGGAGAGTTGTGACGCGCTTTCCGCCACAAAATTATAATTTTTTTTTATAGGAAAATAATTTGTTGGTATCTACAAACGTCCAAAAATGAGAGTGCTCGATATAATAGGCACAAGATTTACAATATAATTACGAATCCCGCGCTTCCTTTCATATTTGATTCTTTTTCTTTTTGACTCTCATACAATCATCTTTTTTTTTTCTTTGTTCAATTTTTTTTTTTAATTTTCTCTTCTGCGCAACGAACTAATCAAGAAAGCATCACTTGTCCCGTGCAATTCAGTGAGAATCCGGAAAGATGTAGAGAATTAGAATTTTCTTTTTTTTCCAATTTGAAAAAAATTTGATTTGAAATGAATATTTTAAACAATCTTTTGATCCCGATAGCCAGTTATGCATATGTATTTTAATCTGAAATTGACCAATGATGACTTGAACAGCATAAATACTGATTTGAATGATCATATTTGAATAATTTATTTAAATTTTATGTAGACTTGAGTATTAATTTCTTTATTGATAAAAATAAAACGAAAAATAATCATATTTGACTATGTACACATAATATCATTGATGCATGCAATATACGATTATATATTTTACAAAATTTACAAATTACATGACGCTATATATTTTAAATACTATTTTATTATTCGACGCATATATAATTACAACTGATTTCATTATTTTCCCGTTCTACTTCGGGTTCGTCACAAATTCGATTTTTACGTTCCTGCCTACTAAACATTCCCTTTCCTTTCGGCTTCAACGAATTTATGTGTACCCACTCTTCCACGCAATTACTTTTATCTTTATTCATCCTTATTTTAACATTCGGATATTTTACGTTAGTCACAACATATGGCCCATGCCACTTAAACGCAAACTTTGGTGATTGCTTTGGTTTAACTCCCGGTATGAACCGATATACTTCATCACCTTGCTTAATCGAAAATTCATGCGTTTTTTTATTATACTGATTCATTTGATGTTCTTGCGCTTTTGCAATGTTTTTCTTCGCTAACGCCCAAGCAACTGAAAATAATTTTTGCATTTCCTCTGCATAATCATCAAGGTCTATTCTGTACCTACTTGGCACAAAATTAAGCGCGCTATCTATTGGTAAGTTTGGCGATCGCCCGAAAAGCAAGAAAAAAGGTGAAAACCGCGTAGATTCTTGCTGGGAAGTATTATATGCAAAAACAGCATACGGCAAAAATGCATCCCAGTCTGAATGTTTTTTGTTCACGTACATCGACAAGATTGTTGCCAATGTTTTATTAAATCGTTCGACTAGTCCATCAGTTTGCGGATGGTAAGATGTAGTATTAACTTTACGCGTTCCGCACAGGTGGCATATTTTAGATACTAGCTCAGACAAAAAATTCGTACCTTTATCCGAAAGCAATATTAGCGGTGCACCGTGATTTAGAATTATTTGATTCACGAAAGCTTGTGCCGTCGAGTTCGCTGTACAATCAGGTATTGCTTTTGCTATAGTGTATTTCGTTAAATATTCTGTAAAGACTATTATATATTTATTCCCGTTTTCGGTGAGTGGTAAGGGTCCTAAAATGTCAACTGCTACCCTGTCAAATGGTCCCGTAACCGGTATAGGAATTAAATTAGCCTTAACTTTTTGTTTTAACGATTTACGCATTGCGCAGCTTACGCAATTTTCGCAATGATTTTTGGTGTCAAGATATAAAGTACGCCAAAAATAATGCAATTTTATTTTCGCATATGTACGTGCGAACCCAAAATGTCCAGAAAACACGTCATCGTGATGTGCTTCTAAAATTTCTTCACGCAAAGATTCTGGAACGACTAGCTTTTTATCACCTTCTGGATTATTTCCCGGTGTTCCGATAAAATACAATAAATTATTTAAAATTATGTATTTATCAGCAATTAAAATTATGTGCCTAGCTTCCTTATCATCGATTGGGAGATCCCGATATTTCAGAAAATTCAATAAAATCGAGCAAAATCTATCCTTACTTTGTGTTTCCCGAAATTTCGATAAACTTTCTTCTTCCTCATTTTCCTCCTGTACGCTCTGATTTTGTTCGTGAATAGCTGAAGTTGCAGCTGCTAAATTTCTAGACAATGCATCTGCGTTACTATGTTTCTTACCTGCCCTATGCTTAATAATAAGTTCTTGAAAATCTTGCAGGGCTAAACCCCATCGAGCAATGCGTCCCGACGGATTCGGTTTTTTTAGAACTTGCTGTAAAGCAGAATGATCGGTGACAACAGTGACTTTTTGTTGATAAAGATATTGTCTAAAATGTTTCACAGCCCACACTACTGCTAATGCTTCTAATTCAGTTACGCTATAATTTTTTTCCGCTTTATTTAAACTTCTGCTCGCATAAGCAATAGGTTTTTCCCCGTTTTCGGTTTCTTGCGAGAGAACAGCTCCTAATCCTACTCCCGATGCGTCTGTAATTAAAATGAAAGGCTTCTTAAAATCAGGATGAGCCAAAACCGGTATCGATGTTAAAGCAAATTTTAATTTACGTAATGCATTATTACATTCTTCGTTCCATTTAAATGAGATATTTTTCTTTAGCATCGTATGTAATGGATTAGCTATTTTAGAAAAATCTTTAATAAAGCGTCGATAATAACCAGCTAAACCAAGAAAACTACGTAAGTTATCAACATTTATAGGAACCGGAAATTCTAAAACAGCTTTGACTTTTTCAGGATCAGGATTAATACCTTCACTAGAAATTTCGTGCCCTAAATATGCGATTTTCGTTAAGAAAAATTTACATTTTTGCAAGCGTAGCTTTAGACCAGCACTTTCAAGTCTTAAAAATACTTCTTCTAATCGTTTCAGGTGTTCGTCGAATGTCTTCCCGAAAATCAGTATGTCATCGAGATATACTAGACATGTTGACCATTGTAGGCCACTCAAAACTACGTCCATAAGCCGCTGGAATGTCGCCGGCGCATTACAAAGTCCGAAAGGTAAAACATTAAATTCATATAAACCTTTATATGTAATGAATGCCGTTTTTTCCTTATCGGCTTTAGCTACGGGAATCTGCCAATACCCCCAAGCTTGATCTAAAGTTGAGAAAAAAGTAGCCCCCTGGACCGTGTCAAAAATATCATCAATTCTGGGCAATGGGTAAGAATCCTTTTTAGTGATGGCATTTAATTTTCTATAGTCCACGCAAAATCTAAAACCGCCCGTCTTTTTCGGTACTAAGACTATTGGACTCGACCAAGGACTCCTTGATGGCTGAATAACTTGTTTTTGCAGCATTTTGTCTATTTCTGCGTCTATAGTTTCCCGTTGTTTTTGCGGTACTCTGTAAGGTATTTGACGAGTAGGCTTATCAGTAAGCGTTTCGATATGATGTTCCGTAAGATTAGTACGACCTAAATCTTCTTCGTTTACCGCAAAAATGTGTCGAAATCGCTGTATTAAATTTAAAAATTTTCCTTTTTCATCCAAAGAAAAATTCTTAAATTTTTCAAAAATGTCCTGAAAACAATTAGATTTAGGCATTTCAGCTGTTGCGCCGCGTGCATTTGAAAGAACTTGAGTTTCTTCTATCGTTCGATAAAGTCTTACCTTGCCAATTTTGGAACCAGCATAAATTATGATTGGATTACACGAAGCGTTCAAAATATTAATAGGTATATTATCATTTTCTGGTCTAACGATCGAGCATGCGACTTGAACTTGATATTTATCGATAAATTTTTGAAATGGTTCGAAAACGAAAGAATATAAGCGAGAATACGGTAATGAGACATAAGCAGAAATAAAAGCTATAGACCTAGGTGGAACGAGAACAGTTTTATGCACAACTACTGCGCCCCTAGTTGTCTCAGGCAGATATAAATAAGTTTTCATAGGCACGCTAAAAGTACCAAAATCAATTTTCTGATTTTTCCACTGAATATCAACTTTCGAAAACCTTCTTTGATAGTCTGTCCCTAAAACGAAGTTCGCAGGGCAATTTTGAATGACATGAACGCGTATCATTTCTTCAGGTGCAGACGAAAATACTTTAGGCGATATGAGCGAAACTTTTATCCATACAGATCCTATGATTGTCCCAATATCCTCAGTTACGGTCCTGAATTGTTTAACGATCGGAAGCTCAATCTTTAGATTATATTGCTTACACAGATCAACACTGATTATCGTAATATCAGAACCGCAATCTAGTAATCCCGTTACCGGTTTTTCACAGTCATTAATCCAGATATCAAGTCGAGGACAACGGTCATTTATTTCTGAATTTACGTTTTGACTAGTTGAACCATTTTTATTATCATTTTCATTACTTTCTTTTCTTAATAATGAAGAAAAAGTTTGAATTAATAAATCTGAAAAATTTGGTGAAATTATTTCATTATGCCTATCGATTTCGTTTTGTTGTGGCAAATTAACTGAAAAATTTTGATTTCTTTCTCTTGGTGATTTACTACGACGTTTCCGTCTTTTACTTTTCTTACATCGATGACGTAAATATTTCAAAACGTACCAGAAAAAGAGAAACATGAGAATGATAAAGACAGCGATAATTAATAAATTCAGTAATAATTGTAATGGACCTGAAATTAATTGCGTTAGTTCAGAAATAATTGATGTACCTCCATGCGTTATGACGCTTTCTATAGCCAGGGAGGGTCCATTGATAACGTTTGATAACATCGAGTTCGTACCTGCTAAAGTTTTATAGACTACGTCCGGATCTAACGTTAAGCTAGACGTATAGGTTAAAAGTCGTTGAAATTGCTGTTCTAGTCTAAGTACACGAGATGAATAACTCCGTATTAAGCCAAATGTTGAGACTATTCCCGCTTTTTGGTCGTGAAAAATAGCAGGAGAATCAAAAGTTAGTACTTTTTTAGTAATTTTCCATGAAACTTCGTACGGTATTGAGCTAACATGGATGGATCCTGAGGATGTCCTCCATCCTACCTTATGATCATGATATATACCTATAACGTGATGATTACAATCAACTACCGGTGATATAGATATTAAATCGCGACTTCCCGGTACGATGAAAAGCGTTAAATTTCCTAATTTAGCAGGCAAATATTCGTAGCACGTATTATTAATTTTATAATCCCAGAAGATCTCGTCTGGTATTACAGGATCGCATTCCCAAACCATCAGTACCTGTCCTGCAAACGATGCAACAATATCATTCCGAAGCAAAAGAGCACGAGCCCCAAGCGTTGGGTCTAATTTTAAAAATTGCCAAATCATTTTTAATTGCCTTCTTGCCGAATGACACAATTCTGACCAAATTGCTCGAAAAATTTGGAAATTTTGCTCATTAATTTTATCATATAAATATTGAAATTTAGCGTTTTGCGGATCGGAGTCAGAAAATGAATCAGAAATATTTTTAAAATCTGATAATTCTTTCGATAATTTTGTTTCGTTTTGAAATTGAAGAATCGGTCCTTGCTCGGTAAAATATATTGACGATAAGTTACACAGCGAAGCAGGATGTTTTAGTTTAAATGCGCCCTGAATAGATTCAACGATTACGTGAGAGCCTATAATACGACCAGGATAAGTTCCTATTTTCTGAATTGGGCATAAATTGCTAAAATCGCTCGCATTCCAGATTATGGTTCCGGAAGGATTAGTACAAAGTCCGCGGCTAGGGGGACAACCTCCCGTATCCCCTAAATCACTGATAGTTGTTTCCTTATTCACAGTTGCGATTACGCCCACTTCTAGTAAAATATTACTTACTCTCTCACATGAATCATGACAGCACCATACATATTTCAGTTTTAAAGTGTTATTCGTCACCCATACTCCAGATTTTATTTCGATTAATGGTAATTTATGATAAGTTTTATCAATCCAGATTTGTAAACATTCAGCAGGTGTGACTAATAACTGTTCAGTCTGATCTAAAACAATTCCTTTTGAACCGAAAAAACCTGTATTCGTACAAATCGTACGATTCCTTATAACGCATCTTACTGCTCTGGTTTTATCTAGCTTACTTTTATGCTCCCAAATATTCAGTGTGACGCTTATTTCAGGATTTCCCGAATTCGGAGGAGTGCATATTACGTGTGGTGGAACGAAAAAGGCTTGTCCGCCCCGAGACATCCCGCATTGATAATACGGTTCAGCACTAGAAGTCCCGAAAACGGTTCCGCAAAACAGAATAAGCGTAAGGAAAGCTATGGTATCAATGCTCAGAGGTAAGCGTCTCAAATTTCTACATAAGCCGTCCATTTTTATAGAGTGCAACCACTGAATAATTCGTTGCCGTTTTGATTCCTTACTTACGTTTGATCTTATGAGATTATGCTTACTTAAGCTCTTTCGTTTATTTGCGACCTTTCGTATACTTTTCCGGCTCACACTTCTTAACAATTTTTCATTTAATTTACTATGCGCCTTTTGTTTACACGCTGCAGCTTTTAAATCATCCGCGGTCCTTTCTATTTGATCCAGTTTTCCATTATCATTTGTCCCTTTCTCATTAGATACGCGAAAGCTTTCGTCTTCAAAACTTGAGCCATAATTCTGGATCATTTCAATGGGATGGTCGCCTTCCCCCGATCCCTCAGAGCTCCCATTGAAAACATACAAATCAATATTTTCCGGGGTTTCGTGGCGCATTTCATTACAATCTCTACTTAGGACCATTCGGATGGAGGAAGTAGGGGGATCGTAAGAATGAAAATTCGAAATCTCGACATCGTCGCAATTGAAGGGATCTAAATTTGAATTTTCCCGGCTTTCTGACGAATTTCCATAATCGTTTTGCTCCAAGTCTCCTACCTCCTGAACTTGAGTGCTAACTACCCGAGTTCGCGGCTGGGCATCCCGTGAACCACGAGTATTCGAAACGCCACGGACATTAGGCACTGTAGTCCGCGACGGACCGTCACGTTGCGCATTTTGTGAAAATCTCGAAGGTTGATACGTATTATTTTGCCAACGCGGACAGGCTGTGCGGTAGTGCCCCACACGACCACAGTAATTGCAAATGACAGTTCCGTTGGGAGTCCTTCCATAGGGGCGACCTCCTCTGTTGTTGAAATAGGGCCCTCTTGAGGCACCTCCATAAAAATTCCCACGGGACCTAAAACTGCCACCACGACTGAACTGATTATTTGCACCGAAATTGTTAAAATTTGATGGAAAATTCCGTGTGTTTGAAAAACCATTCCTGGATGAACCAAGAAAAGGATAATCAGTTGAATCGTGATTTTGGTTTTGAGTACCTTCCAATGGCACGGAATTTGCAACACTGACCGCGTTTAATTGCCTAACTAATGTACCTAATTGATCCGCTGTCGTAGCTAAGTTACTTATCCAGTTACTCGCGCACTGCTTTTCGCGCAACTCCTGTTTTTCTGCTTCCGTTACCGCTTCCTCAAAACTAGCTGGTTCCGCATTTTGCACCCATCGTCTTAAATTTGGATTTAGCCTATTTATAAAATGATTTTTCACGATATTATCATACTCACCATTACCATGCCATGACGGAAACGCTCTTTTTGCCAATCGTCTCAACTCGCTCGCAAATGTTGTAACACTCTCACCATTCTGTTGCGTTCGCGCCACAAGCTGCTCATACTTCACATCCATCTGCCTATTATCAGGAAAACGCTCCAAGAAAGCTTCACACCACTCATCCCACGAATTTAAAGCAGGATCACGCTTTTCTAATTCGTTATATAATGACAAAGCCGAATCCCTCAAATAAAGCGGCAATAAAGCTAACTTGCGCCTAAAATCAGTCGCTCCAGCCAACACAGACATGCGTGAAAAATTACGTACCCATTCAGACCAGTTTATATCATTCGGATCTCCGCTAAATGATTTTAAATTTGACGGAGATTGTGAAATAGGCCTAGAATCATATAATTCTCTTACGTTTTCCACAGTTTGATGTAAAAGTGCTTGAACATCAGCTAATGCGTTTGCCTGATTCATGTCCTCCTCAGCCTCTGAGTCACTCGAGTTATTTTCAGAATAAAGTCTATTACTTCTTGTCCTACGAGAATTTACGTTATATCTAGCTCTTCTTATTATATCTACGAACTGATCAGACAAAGTTAACGGACTTACTTGTTGATTCTCCGTCGTGGCAAGTGACTGTAGTTGACTTCAGCGATCGGTCCTCGAACGTCTCGCCACAATGTAACCGTCAGCTACGAAGCAGATCTTTTATTTACGGTAGCAGCAATTATCAATCAGTAAATAAGTATAGCGTTGCACGTCGAACGTCGTACGTATCACCGAAAACACTCGGTTTAACCCCGGGTTAGCCGGATTAGAAAGAATTGTCCAAAACGTTAAAGCACAGATATTTTATAGTTTCGCGAAAAAGGTGGAGAATTATTCTATTGGTTGAGATTACGGTAGAATTACGATAACGCGATTTCCGATTGGCTAATTAACACTGAAACAAGCGTGACTAAATGACGTTTTTTAGGTACAAGGTCGAAAAGGAAGAAGCTTTCATAAAAACGAATCACTTTCGAATTCATTTGCGTCATTACAACTAAATATTTCCCGGACTTTGCCCGAAGAACGAATAAAACTAATATTTAGAGCATAAGCATGTGGGCTAACAGATAGAAAGGAATTCCCGAAATATATTTTTTTATGTAATCGAGCGTTAAATTAAGAATATCTCGTAATCTAAGCATGCTGTAAACGAATGACTTAACTTCTCGTACGAATTCTGTCATAAAATCATACTGTAAAACTAGCTTTTGTTACACGACAATGCCACAACAACGACCGTTCCATCTGGCCGACCAGAGTCAAATATTCATCACAAAAAATTCATAAGTATCAGGGATCCCTTTAGGCCAATCAGATTTTCAAGAAAAATTTTTGACCGACACTAACACATCACCGACCGTCTCATCTGGCCGACTAGACTCAAGTTTTATAAAAGAAAATTCATGAGTAGTAGAAATTCCTTTAAGCCGATCAGATTTTCAAATAAGCTTTTGACCGACCCTAACATCCTATCCGGCCGACTAGACATAAGTTTTTCAAAAGAATATCCATGAATAGTAGGAGTTCCTTTGAGTCAATTTGAAATTTGATTCGACTGACCATGCCACAGCACTTTTCGTCCCATCTGGTCGACCAGACTTGGGTTTTTCAAAACGAAATTCATCAATAGTATAAATTCCTTTGAGTCGACCAGAATTTTAAAAATTTCATTTAACCAACAATGCAATAGCACCGACCGTCCCATCTGGCCGACCAGAGTCAAATTTTTCAAAAGATAAAATTCATGAATAGTAGGTATCCCTTTATGCCAACCTGATTTTTAAAAAATTTTTTATAGACCTCACCATACCAGCGATCGTCCCATCTGACCGACCAGATCCAAGTTTTCCAAAAGAAAATTCATGAATAATAGGAATTCCTTAAAGTCGACCAGATTTTTAAAATATCATTTAATCGACCATGCCACACCCCCAACCGTCCCATCTGGCCGGCCAGAGTCAGATATTTATAACAGAAAATTCATTACTAGTATGAATTACTTCAAGCTAACCAGATTTTCAAATAAATTTTTGACCGACCCTTACACATCACCGATCATCCCATCCGGCCGACTAGACTCAAGTTTTTCAAAAGAATATTTATGAATACTTAGAATCCCTTTGAGTCAATCAAATTTTCGAAATTTCATTTGACCGACCATGCCACAGCACCGACCGTCCCATTCGGCCGACCAGAGTCTCATTTCCATAACAGAAAATTCTTGACTAGCAGGGATCCCTTTAAGCCGACCTGATTTTAAAATTTTTTTGACCGACTCGACCACACCAGCGACCGTCCCATTTGGCCGACTAATTATGGTAAGAGGCCACAAATTATGGTTTTTCAGGCCAAAATGACCACAAAAACTAGTATGAATGCTAAAATGTCTTTAAAACTATGTTATTTCACAGTTTCTGATAAATTTCAGGGCACTTTTCAAGAATATTTTTAATTTCCATCCATTTGTAACCCATATTTTGCCACATTTTCCCAAGAAAATTTTCCATTTTCCATTCTAGCTGTAAGACTTACCAAAACACCCCTCACCTACGTGCATGTTCGGTCTTTACCAGACGTGCACATAGCATGATGGGGGTTTGGGGATCTAGACCCCAGAATGAAAGATGGAAATATTTGTGGGGAAAATGGCAAAATGAAGGCTAAAAACGGATGAAAATTAAAAATTTCCTTCGAAAGTGCTTCAAATTGACTAGAAGAGAAGCTGTGTAGTATCAGAGTTTTATCGCTATTTTAGCGCTTGGAGTCTTTGAGGTCATTTGCAGAACTTACATACCTACTGTAAATAAAGGTTAAAGATTTAATCCATCTCAAGTTAAGGCATAAAAGGGATTACCAAATCCCATGCCCCTTAGATTAGACGGATATCAGTAGATAAGAAGAAATCGTTACACCACAAACCTGACAGTCAGTCAAAAATAAATTTTAAAAATCAGGTCGGCTTCCTACTGTTCGTGAATTTTCTGTTATGAAAACTTGACTCTGGTCGGCCATATGGGACGGTCGGTGCCGTGGCTGGTCGGTTGAAGTGCCCAACATACATAGAAACAAGTTGGTCAACCATGCCCATATCGGAAGCTATTTCTGAACAGAACATATTTTCGTGGCTTCGAATGGCCTGCCATGCATGATCTTGCGGGAGGTTGGGGGAGTTTCAGCCTAAAAGTTCTCAACGTACCTGGGCGTGGGGGGTGGGGTTTGGGGGTATGCATCCCCCAGAAACCAAAATACCCCTCCCCAGAATTCAATTTTTGAAATTTTTTTGCTTTTTTTCGCAATTTTTGATGCCAATGGATAGTGCTCGATGAGAAACGTTGAAAAATGATGTTTTTTCGCCGTACCACTATTTGAACGACCATTTTTTGACCTTTGAAAAATCTTGCACACCCCGCCAGAATTTTGGTGCCTCCCACGTATAGTTCTCTCCCCACCCCCAGGAATTTTTTCACCCCTCACTCATCCAGAATTCGTGATTTTCCAAGAAAAAATTTTGAAAACTTCGTAGAAAAGGTGCTCTTTTGAGCGTTTTTAACTATTTAGTTGATTAAAAGTATCAAATTTACGGCGCTATGCGCCATATTTTCATTTTTGGACTATATTTCGTTCAATTTGTTCGAATTTTGTATTCTTGGAAATTTTTTGTCTTTTTATGCTCTAGAAAGATAGAGCATAGTCAGAACCGCCGGAAAACGATGTTTCCGAAGCCTACGGACTATTATTGGGCCCTAAAAATGCACTTTATACTTTCAAACTTCCTCCCAGAATTCCCAAGCTGTACATACATATTTCGAAAAATGAAAACAAGATAAAATCAAGCCAGTTCTTCGCAAATGTTCAGAGCACATACATATACATGCATAATCTTGGGCGGGGTGGTTTCGCCCCCAGGAAAATTTTCACCCACCCCCCTAAACATTTTTCACCCCCTCCCCAGAATTGGCGATTTTTTGAAATTCCAAAAATTTTCTAAACAATTTATGGAAAAGATGCTTTTTTAAGCGTTTTTAGCTATCTATTTGCTCAAAACTGCCAACATTATTATATTTTTGTCCAAAAAAGTCTTTATATCCACGACCAACATTTTCATTAGCGCGACGGAACTTTGATTACCATAATGCTGAAAAAACCACGTGTGATACTAACTTTTCCACTCTTCATTCTTTCTCAGTAGATCAGAGAGCAAAAACAACGTTTTGACCTGCAGTTTTTGATCGATGGACGATGCTGCTCTAAGTAGATAGCTTAAGCCGTCTTCTTTGATAAATTCTGATTGGATTTTATCATTGGATCTTATCATACCCAAAAGACGGAAACGTCTAAAGACAAAAAAGATGAAGTTAAACAGAATCATAGGAAATTACAGCTATTCGTCGAGAAGACCAAAATAGTCTGAATATAGCAGAATCTCAAAGTATGTACTAATAGTGAACAGGCAAGTAGCTCTGGGAGGAATGGGGATTCCGGACCCCCTAAAATTCAGGAAAAACCGGAAAATATGACTTTTTAAACGTTATTTTGTGCTATTTTTGGCCTTTTTGGACCCCGGACGGACCCCCCAAAATTGGTGTTGGTCCCTCAAAATAGGACGGCCAGCTACGTGCCTGATAGTGAGTCACACATGCACACTGGGGTATCCCCTACAAGATCTGTTGGGAAGCATACCCTCGCAGGCCATTTTGGACCAAGACCGATTGATTAAACAATGAAAAACGTCAAATGACGTTTAATAGTGTAATTTCAAAAACACATACCTACTAAGTCTTTTATCCTGCACAGTTTCATTAGCATGGTTTAAAAATTGAAGGATAAGCAAACAAAAAAGTGATAACATGTAAAAATGTCAAAAAATGACAAAACCCCAAACTTCGGGTTACTGTAGCTCAATAAATTTGACTACTTGATCAAAATGAATATCAGGATTATTCTTAGCGCGCAAAACTGTATTATAGATGTTTTTGAGGTATCATTAATCTTTCACTTCCTCTTTCAAAAGTCAAATTTCTTAGAAATTCTGTCTTACAAAGCACGTAGCAAAGCAAATAACGTTCAAAAACGTAAAGTTGGTTCCTTTATTACATACAAAGCACACGAATAACAACCAAAGCATGTTTTTTATGTTCATTATCGTTCTGTTAATCCTTTTAATCTGAAAAAGTTTAAAGACGCTGTTCAACAGCTGGCAAATCAATTTCGCAATTGCCAGATACGTATAATGTACATAGGTTGTGAATACTGGTCTTTAAAGCACCGAAGTATCTCCACAAAGTTTGAAGAACAGAACATGATTTTGTGCCGTTCAAAACGGAGCAGATGTCTAATCAAGGATGGATTCGAAGGAATTGGTAAGAGTCAGTATACGATTTTTTGAATTAAATTTCTTGTTCCTTCATGTGAGCATGGTCTTGGGATAAACCGGAAATGAATAAGAAGTGTATGACTTTGTCTACCATTTACGGTTCCCTCAAAAGGATGTTAAAATGCTAAGAGTTGATTGCAGGAGACCAAGCATTATCCGTTTCTAGCCCTGATTTTATCGTTTTTTTAAAGAAAAATGTCTTTCTTTTCTCGTGGTGTGTGTGTGTGTGTGTGTTGTTCCGTTTTAATATTAGTTTAATGTGCTAATGAGTCGATTAACCAAAATCTTCTCAAACTGATGAAGCTTTCAGGAAGTTGTTTTGTGTTGTTATGTCAAGATTTCCGTTTCACATTCTAAGCTTCCGAATTTTAAGAATTTTCGCCGACAATTTACTTTAGTTACTTATTTATCATCTCAGTTATGAAACTTTTTTAGAGCTGAAGTAATTTAAATGTGAAGTTGGAATGCTTGATTGTCTTTTCAAAATTTCTTTCCAGCCATTTGTAATGCATTTTCATTCAACTTGTTCTTGTTTATAAGCAGTGAATCATCGACACGACCATCTCTTTCCTTATTTGCATACATTAACTTGAATTTAATTTACATTGAATTTTTCTAATTTAATTGTTCTGCTAATTTTCTTAAACATGGATATTCCTTATTCCAGGACCCTGCTGAACAATGGCTATGACTGCAGGACTTAGGTAGAAAAAATATATTATTGCACATTTTGATAGTAAGGAGACGGTTTAGCTGGAGTGCAGGAGTAAATTTTGGAGCAAAGATGTATTATAGGAATAATTTTTCTCCTCGAGTGTTTTACATAGTCATAGAAGTAGTACCTACTTATTCAAAATCTAGGAGCATTGGTTTTCTACCTGTTTTTTTATTAATGCATGTTTTCTGCCTTCAGGGTTTATAAGGGAGATGAAGTGCTTTATTGAATGTACAAGGGGCTTGAGGAATTTAAATCGGAGTCTTACAATTTAGAAAACAACTCGCAACCATATGTAGATTTCAATGTTTAAGCTTTATTTTGTTTTTTCGCGAGTTTTTGTTGTCAATAGATAGAACTCGATTAGGAGTGTCAGAGTCCTACTGAACGGCTTGGGACTGCCACCAAGAAAAAGATTTTACGGGTTCTGGACCCCAAAATGAAAAAATGGGAAATTTTTTGGTGGAAATGGGGCAAAATGAAATCCAAAAATGGATGGAAGTTGAAAATTTTCTACTTAAATTCACCAGAAAATGTATAATAACGTACCGTATTTATTCTAAAAAAAGCGCGCTGTCTATAACTTTTTTCGCTTTGCAGGTGCGCTGTCTATTAGAGGGCGCTTACTATTAGAGGGCGCGGTTTATTGAAATAAATATGGTATGTATTTTAACGCTATTTTTAGCGTTTATGTCACTTTTTGAGCTCATTTTGGCCCAAACAAGCTAAATTTTTGACCTCCTAGATTGGCTGACCCCTCCAGATTAGCCATGCTGTGCACAGTGGCGGATCTAGGATTTTCCTAAGGGGGGCGGTATCCCAACTTTTCCAAAAACAGTCAGAATAGGTCGAAAAATTTGCCCTTAACGCGCGAAATAACGTTTTTCCGGTTTTTTACATTGTTTACTTTTACATAAAATCACTTTTGACGCAATATTTTTTCGGAACATTCAAAATTTTAGACAATTTTGTGCGAAAAATCATTAATTTCTTTGACTTTAACAAAAATCTGGCGCGAAGCGCCGGAAAATTTGTGAAATTAAGGCGGATAAATGTCTAGAAGCATGCATTTATAGCATTTGATGCGAAATATCGAAATTTTCAATTGAAAATAGAGGAAAACTATGCGAAAATAGCTGTCGTTGCTGTTCAAATTGGTTTGAAACCTACATGAACAAAAAATGGCTTCCAGTCAGTTTTTTCTGTACAAGGTCCGTTTGTACATGTACAAAGATGGTCCCTAAGTCTTTGTATATTTTGTACACACACATTTTTGGTTGCTATGATATAGTACGTTAGCGACTTTAGTGTGGTAAAAACAGACTTGTTCGACCTTTAGTAGTGTATTTTAGCTAATTCCTGGCTTTATGAGGGCAAAAATCATTAAAAACCGTCTTAAAACCGCCGAAAAATTTGAAATTTTTCCTTTTTAAATGCGATTTCTGCCCATTATAAAGATATATAGGACACACAATTACTCATTTCGGCGGAAGCGCCGAAAATTTTCGCGAATTTCAGACCTTTATTGCAGTTTTTGTCTTCCCAAAAATCTTTGTACATGTACAAAGACGGTCCCGAAATGTCTTTGCACATCGGGAAAAATATTTGCTGAATACAAAAAAACGTGCTTCCAGGTCTCCAAGAAAGTAAATAAATGTCTTTGATAAGTATCATCCGGCGCGTAGCGCCGGAAAAATTTGAGAAATTACGGTCACTGACGGCCAAAAATCATTGCAAATTGCATATCCATTCTTTATCTCGTCAAATATTCTTGGCTAGGGGGCGGCAGCCCCTCCGCGACTTCCTTAAATCCGCCCCTGGCTGTGCATATATGGCCTCCACTGGCCAGTGTCTGGGGCACGGCCCGGACTTCAGCGCAAAAGAAGTGAGCTATATAGATAGCGTGGTTTCGATGAGTGCGTATAGTTCCCACCGCACTTAGGTCTAAAATGAAATTTTTTTGTGACTTTCAGAATTTTTGATTCTTGTGGCTTTGTTGTATGCCTATATACACTTGCACACCAAAGGAAAAGCAGTGAACAGTATTTAAGGTCAGCCGCCCTCAATCGCCATGAAATTATTGTTCTTTATACCCTAATTTGGCACTGGAAATACCTACTGTAAATATTAATAAAAAATTATGAAATAGTAAAAAAGCTTAGTGAAACTCCGCACAGTTTGTGAATATAAGCAGGGTACCCTAGTGGACCTTGACCATAATAATAATGTGAATCTTCATGCTAACTTGTACAAATTTATCGATATCTTTCAAAGTCCTACACTCATTACTCTAATAATGAGTGAAAAAAGGATTTCTCCTCGATCTTACTGAAATTACTCCTATTGTATGAGTAACTTAATCCGATTTTATATGAGACTCTTAAGTTAGAAGGAAATTTACTCCCATTCTACCAACTTATAAACTCCTAATCTCTAACGCGTTTTTTGTCCTCCAGCCAGTATCCCTCGTTAGATTGAGTGATGGTCCATTGTGCCAAAAAGAGATGGCGAATGCTGGCGTAGCCTTTTCAGCAGCTATTCGAACTGTTGGCGTTTATTAATTATTCAAAATTTTGCTCGTAGTTCTTTTAATGTCGGCAAACTTTGTAAACATCTAAGCAATGAGCTTTGTAGGCCGTTTTTTAATAATTTTAGCACTACCGACTTGAAAATTTCCGAAAATTATAATCATTGATGAGCCATTCAAAAGATTTCTCACTCATTCGCGAAAGTTTTGTTGTCCTTGTCTGGATAGCTGGCGGTATAGAAGATGTTATTGCTCGAAACTTTTACGATATTTTTTCTTCCTTCAAACGACTAATATTTTTGGTGCTTGTGTCGACTTTAGTAGCTCATCTTTCATTTTCCGCATTCAAATACGCTTCGTATAAATTACACGCGGTAGTTTATTCCCTCCCATTGGTTGAAGTTGTTAGAAATTTATGTCGTGATTACTAGCGCTTCTTTTTACTTTTTCTATCGTGAATCCTCAAGATTTCTACGCCATGAACATTCTTTGAAAGGTCCTAGCTTTTCTTTGAAGACGCTTTTATGGTTATTATTTTTCATATCCGTTTTACATTCTGCAGTTGTCAGAAATGCATTCATTCACTTTGGAATAAATTTATTCTTAACTTAATTAAGCGAAATTCCAAGGAATATGCAGAAATGATGCAGTTATCGAAATAATTTGAAAGCCCTATGCGTTCTGAGTCTAGTAACAATGTAGGCAGCGTATATATGAACTTTTAGATTTTAAAAGTTGTTGATTAATGGAACATGATAATCAGTAATTTACTAAGCATGATACTTGATAATTAATTAATTAATTAATTATTTTATCGTATTAGTATATTTAGATTGCGATTCACGAATTCATTAATTTTTATTTAATAATAAATTAATTATAAGTTTAGTTTTATCTCTTGATTTATTTATAATTCATTTTTTTATTTCTCATTTATCGCATTCATTTATTGTAATTAAGAAAAGTGAATAGGTAAGCTCACGATTAACCTTAACCTTAATCAAAAATGGAATGACATTAAAAAGTCCCTAATTACAGCCGCTAAAACCATCCTGGGTTATGCCAAAAAAGCTAGTCAAGACTGGATCAGTGATAAAACGCTGGAATTATCCAGCCAGTGGAAACTAATCGGGCAATCAAACAACTAAGGGCCGAATGACAGGAGGCCGGTTAGTTTAACCGATGGTTAAACTCTAACCTCCGGTTAGCTAACCATAGGTTAAATTCAACCAGCGGTTAAATTTAACCGGTGATAGAACGCTGGTTAGACTCTGGTTGTCTAACTTATGCTTAAAGTCTGGTACCAGACTTTAACCGGTGGTTAAAAATTTTCTCACGATTCTAAGCACAGGAAATCAACGAGCAGGAAATGATTCGGATCTTCATAATTCGTTGCATGCAATTTGTTGACTTCATTACGTACTTATCCATTGTGCGACGCATTAATACTGTTCCTGTATTGTTTGTTACCTTACTTCATTCTCCCTGAGTCTTTTGTGAATTAAAATGTCTTCTGAAAAGGAAAAGGTGCGAAATTCAAATTTTTCTAGTCTGAAAATTCACTTTTTGATTGAATGCGTATCAAAATATAAACACATTATCAAAAATAAGTAAACGGACGACGTTACTACACAAACGAAAAAAATTGAAATCAATCGTCGACGCGTTTGAAGAAAACCCCGACTGTCGATCGCGAAGCAAAGTTCAGCTTGAAGAAAAATGTCGAAACTTGAAAAAAATTAATTTATCCATGGCTGACAACATAAATAATGCTTAACAAGAGCTTTAACCCCGCTAGAAGCAAGTTTAAAAATCTCCGGTTAAATCAGTCGCTTTTAACCTCCGATTAGTTTACCCGGCCTTCTGTCTTACTGATATTTAACCAACGATTAACCATATTTCAACCGATGGTTAAAGTTAACCGGCTTTCTGTCATACCAAAAACATTTAACTGGAGCTTTTAGTCGACTTTTTCTGGACTTTAATCATCGCTTAACGTTAACCAGCGTTTTGTCATTCGGCCCTAAAAAGCGGTCGAGCGCCAGGTGGCCATAGCCAGCCTCCTGATCTTTTTAAAATTCACAGCGAAGCACTAATGCTTGATCTCCAAGACCTATATGACGTCATTTGGAAAGGAGAAATGATTTCTCTGATTGGCAAGCAGCTATTGTCTTGCCGTTCCACAAAAAAGGGATAAGAAACAGTGTGGCAATTACCGCAGAATTCATTACTCAACATCGTCTACAAAATCCTGGAAAAGATCCTGCTAAGTCGACTACTACCTGACCGTGAAAAGAACACTCGCGAAAATCAGGCCGGATATAGACCTGGCCGTGGCTGTATTGATCAGATTTTTACCCTGCGCCAAATATTAGAACTGCGTCATGAATTTCAGCGCCCAACCATCGTGGCTTACTTTTCGGCGGCCTTTGATAGTTTTCTAGACTTTTTGCCAAAACGAAGGCCTAATCCGCGCCTATGGGGAAGACAGCAAGGAATTTGAAACTAAAACAGGCGTGAGGCAAGGAGGAGTTCTTTCCCTGTCTTTTCAGCATATGCATAGATCATGTACTAAAAATGCCCTAGACGTTGGCAAAAGTCCGACTAAGAACTAGCAAGGACTATAGTCCGGACTAAGTCCTTTAGTCTTTGGACTATAGTCATAGTCTTTTTTAGCCCGTTAGTCCGGAAAAGGACTAGTCCTTTTTTGGCGGACTAAGTCCGGTTAGTCCGACCTACCGGACAAAAGTTCTAACTTCTTCCACGTTGTGCCATCATTCATTCATTTACTGTAAGTACTATATTGTATGTCGCGCCCGACATTCGACATGTTTTTTACAAGTCTTTCCTCCTCTTTGGGGGTGTTGTTTGCGTTAAACGCCTATGCTCACGTTACGTTTTATTTTATATCTGATTTTCATACTCTGCTCAAAGAGATATGTTTTATTTTTTTAGTGGTGGTGGAAAAAAACAGGTGAGGTTGTCAACTCAACCATACAACAGCTAATTAGTTGACAACTCAACAACAGCTGTAGTTAAGTTAAGACTATCAATGTTTTTAAATAAAAGTATTGTCCCCAGTCCACTGTCATTTTTTCTGGAAACCTCATAACATAATTGGCTGTATAAACAATCAATTTCATATTTTGGTTTCAAGACTAAATTTTGTTGAATTCAAAAAAAATTTAATATTTTGGGTTCAAGATTAAATCTTGTTGGATTCATACGAAGCATTCAGAGCGCAGTTCTGTGGATAGGTTTATGTGGTCCCATACCATACGTGGGCAGCACTAAAATTCTGGGGGTGCAAGATTTTCCAAAGGTCAAAAAATGGCCTTAAAATGGTGGTATGGCGAAAAAACACCATTTTTCAACCTTTCTCATCGAGCACTATCCATTGGCATCAAAGAATTGCGAAAAAAACAAATAGAATTTCAAAAATTGAATTCTGGGGGGTTTTTGATTTCTCGGTGGGGGATGCATACCCCCACGCCCATACCCATCCCATTCCATCCCATCTCCTTTTATTCATTGATTGTAAAGTTCTTTTCATTGACTATTGAATCAGATCTGAACAGAAAAGCACTAGAAAGTGAATAACATGTAGTAGGTACCAGTATTGTTCTCTGATTTTTTAAGGAAAAGCCTGTCTGGGTATGTTTTCCCTGCATAAATGATACTGTCTTTTTATTAAGGACTTAGTCCGAGACTTGATCTTTTTTCTAAGGACTATGGTCCGGGCTATAGTCCTGATTCGAAGCATTCCGGACTAAAACCTGGACGCTAGTCCAGAAAGTCCTTTTTTTAAAGAGTTTTGCCAACGCTACCTACACGGCGGATCTGGTGGTATAACTATCTAAGCCAGTGAACGTACTATCACTGATCTTACATTCCCCGATGACATAGCAATACTCGCCGATATACCAGAAATCATGCAAGCTATGATCGACCGCATTACCGGCTCGCTCAGCGTCAACTGTGGGCCTGAAACTTGACTGCGAAGAATCAAAATACTTTGCAACAAATCTAGACCCCACATCGGCAGGCATTTCCCTAAAGATCGAAAATGAACATATGGATCAGGTCACCTCTTTTACCTACCTCGGTAGTTGCATTTCACCAGATGGCCAGCTTGATGAGGAAATGTCAATTAGAGTAGCGAGAGCATCATCAATATTTGCGGCCCTAAAATGCTTCTGGTCTAGGCCTGTTGTGCGTATTAAAACTAAAGCCCGAATTAATTGTGCAACAATTAGAGTCACACTACTTTACGCGACTGAAACTTGGCCAGTAAAACTCGACCAACTTAAAAAGATGGAGGCATTTGACCATCGCTGCCTCCGTCAAATAGCCAAAATTTGTTGGACAGATTTCGCGACAAATGAGGCAATCAACGGCGTTGTGGAGCTACTCACTCATTGACTACAACGATGATTCTACGCCACTGGAAGTGGGTTGGCCAAGTCATGTGAATGCCCGACTGCCAGCTTCCTATTAGAACATTTACCAGTGGCCCAGGTCCAACTCGGAAGCGACCCAAAGGTGAAGTTCGTCAAACTACTCAAGGATATTTCCATAAAAAAGCGGAACAACTTATTATGACACCATTCAACCTAAGCAGGAAAATATATAACGAATCGTGGATTGAACACCTGAGAACAATTGCCAGCGAAAGATCACAGTGGCGCACTATCTCAATAGACATGGCCGATATCCACTGTGGATGAAGAGGCCGTTAAGCAAGTAAGTAAGCAAGGTACACGATTATGGATTTTCAGCGTCAGGCGGGTTCAGCTGGTCTGGAGTGATCAGCCATAGAGCTGTCCTCGAGCAAAATCGAACTCAAACAGTGGTTCAAATATTGAAATAGTGTAAGAAGCATTTTAATTCGCACTTTCTGGTCAATTTCAAGCGCTTTTGTGAAAAAATTTCGTTCATAATCCATTTCGGGTCCTTGTGTTGATTTATTTTCCCAAAAAATATATTTTTCTTCTCGTACGGTGCTCGTATGTTGCTAGCTCAAGGCTGCAGTTGCACACATGTTAACTCGAATCTCATTATTTTTTAATTTGATCAAGCTGAGTAAACAAACACGGATTTCATTAGAAATTTTATTTATTCTACGCTGACGAAAACAGCATGCCCGCCGTAGGTAGATTTTTCTTCTTTTTTTATTTACTCGCGATTTTCATGATTGTTAAGAGTACTCATATGTATACCTACGATTTTTTTCGGAGTCCGCGAATTGAGCCAAAGTGCTTTTTGGCTGTCGATACTTATTCGGCACGCATTAATTCGTTTCCACCGAGACTAAAATAACGAATCTATTATTTTTTATTCACAAAACGTTTCCCTCGTCGCTGTTGGGAAAAAATTTTATTACCAATAAAATTATTTTGTTCCTCGGCGTATCTAATCAGCAACGTGCAATTTTATTCACGAATTGAACGGATTTAGATTATATGGTACGAATATCGGCGGTGCCCCTGATTCTAAATTTATATACAGTATGTTGATTTAGTTAGAGATAGGCGACTCAGGAGAATACAGTATATTTATGGCTAAATTTGGGACAAATGTGCGCGGTTTTGCTGGCACTTCACTGATAAAGATAAATTTTGGGACCGCTGCCATATTGCCATGTGCCGATTGGTGACGTTTCGGCAAAAATTGAAATCGATGAAGCCAAATTTAAGCCGAAAATACTTAGAGGTAAAAATATTACTGGAATCACAGCTTTTAATTTTTTTCGATACCATATCAATGATTTATTTATAACATTTCAAAATTCTCGTACTAAGTTCAGAAGCGATATCAATTACTTGCTAAAAATTTTTACATCAATAATTATTTTTCAGTCTTTATAGAAACACCTCCCTCTCAGAAATTGTAAACCATTTCCTTATCAAAAATTTTGAGCTTCAAAAAAAGGCGACTAAAATTGTAAATGCGAATGCTGACCTTTAGTTTTACATCTACATATAATTTTTTTATTAAACACGGAATTACAACAAATGTCCTTCCGTTGCAATTTTATGTGGTCCTAAACCAGTTTTTCACGCCGATTCTGAATATCTTTTTAGATTTTTTAGCACGTCTATAGTCTGTTTCACACAACTTCGGTCATAAATTTCAGAACTATCTCCGACAATAAGCTGACAGATTGCGATTATAACATTGATCTGATATATAATTATTGTAACCCTCGGCTTAACGTCTATGAAAATTCTGAGAATTTATGCACGAAGTTATGTGAAACAGACTATAGTTCTATATGTAGCACAATACGCCTAATTTGCATCTGTAACACAGTATTAAGTTTGAACCTTATTGCAGGCTTAGTACTCTCGCCTTTAAATAAATTTAAAGATTTTTCAAACAATTTTTATACGCTGTTTTCGGATCTGTTCTTTGTTTTACGCTAGAATGTTTGCTTTTTGAAATAACTGAAGTTTATAAGACTAACAAAAGTCTAAGGATACTTGTTTTAATGTAAGTCAAACGGTATTAAAAACGTTCAAAACTGTCCGACTGATAAGTTCTCAACTGTGTCAAACACTTGGAATATACTCTCTTAGAACAGAAAATATTCGGCAATGATTATAAGTTTTTCTTTCTCATAAAACATTTTTCAAAAATTAAAAGAAGTGCGAAGTTTCGAAGAATTGTACAATGTGGTACAATATCTTAAAAGATAAATTTCTAAATAACTATGTGCGCTAAAGCAAAACACAAAACAGATTTTAAATAAGCATAAAAACAGTTTGAGATATTTTTGATCATTTGCATTTTTACATTATCACATTTAAAGGCAGTTTGTTTATTGAGGAAACCCATCAGTTTCTCAAAAGGCAGCAAATAATCACCATACTCGATCTTCCTAGGTGTAATAGAGTACTTCATACCATAAGACAAGACAAGCTTTCATGAGCTGTCAAAACTCGGTTACTAAAATTAACCACAACATTGTCAGGATCAATACTATTAACACTTTTATGCATAAGCAAGTTTTTTACCTTCTTGCTATGCAACTGTCTAACATGGTTGAGAGATTTAGACACATTGCGTCTAATGTATGTTAATGATACCTGAGAATCCAGTTAGATACTCTTGAATCAAACATGGTTGTCTGTGCTTTCAAATCTCTTATGACTCTTTCGACCTCTTTGATTTTACCTTTCAATTCCTCATTTAGCAGAAGCTTCTGGCATGTTATGTAACACTTAGAACGCTTAAGCATCCTATTAGAAACCTTGAAAGCCAGAAATTTAGGAAGCAAATCATTATCAATGCATTCCTTAAGAAATGCAACATCCAACTGAAGCTTATTATATCGAAGTTGAAGCTTCTCAACTTTTCTAAAAGTAACACAATTCCATGATCATACTTATTCTTCAAATATGTGAATATATTTAGTTTTAAACGAATCTCGAAAAAGAAAAGCAAGAATAAAGAAAACTTTTTAAGTCTAAAACTCACCAGGCCCTCCAACCATACGTGGGCAGCAAGAAAATTCTGGGGGGTGCAAGATTTTTTGAAGGTCGAAATATGGCCTTAAAAATGGTGGTATGGCAGATAAAAACACCATTTTTCGACGTTTCTCATCAAGCACTATCCATTGGCATCAAAAAATTGCGAAAAAAACGAAAAAAATTTTCAAAAATTGAATTCTGGGGGGGGTATTTTGATTTCTGGGGGGTATTTTGGTTTCTGGGGGGGGTGCATACCCCCAAACCCCCTACGCCCAGGTGTGCCTCCAACCCGCCCTTACCTCACCCATCCTAGATGTTGTAGCAGTAGTAGAAGTTATCTGACTAGCTGAAGCTGTTTGATTAACTGCCGATTTTCTCCATTATGCCTCACTTGACCAAAAATATTCGGAAAATTGACTTCAGTAGCAGAGGGGAGCATCTGACCAACCAAGGCTGCTGGAGTAGGTGTGATCGTTCCCATTATTCTTCCATTGTTTATTGACTTACCACAATTAGCTGACGTTTCGACCATAGCTTTGGCCATCTTCAGAGCATACTTGTAGAAGCGACTATTCACTAAGTAATAGTTTTCAAGCTCATTTTTTAAAACTATTACTTAGTGAATAGTCGCTTCTACAAGTATGCTCTGAAGATGGCCAAAGCTTTGGTCGAAACGTCAGCTAATTGTGGTAGAGTCAATAAACAATGGAAGAATAATGGGAACGAATCACACCCTACTCCAGCAGCCTTGGTTGGTCAGATTTCTTCCCCTCTGCTACTGAAGTCAATTTTCCGAATATTTTTGGTCAAGTGAGGCATAATGGGAGAAAATCGGCAGTTAATCAAACAACTTCAGCTAGTCAGATAACTTCTACTACTGCTACAACATCTAGGATGGGTGGAGGTAAGGGCGGGTTGGAGGGCCTGGTGAGTTTTAGACTTAAAAAGTTTTTCTTTATTCTTGCTTTTCTTTTCAAGATTCGTTTAAAACTAAATATATTCACATATTTGAAGAATAAGTATGATCATGGAATTGTGTTACTTTTAAGAAAAGTTGAGAAGCTTCAACTTCGATATAATAAGCTTCAGTTGGATGTTGCATTTCTTAAGGAATGCATTGATAATGATTTGCTTCCTAAATTTCTGGCTTTCAAGGTTTCTAATAGGATGCTTAAGCGTTCTAAGTGTTACATAACATGCCAGAGGCTTCTGCTAAATGAGGAATTGAAAGGTAAAATCAAAGAGGTCGAAAGAGTCATAAGAGATTTGAAAGCACAGATAACCATGTTTGATTCAAGAGTATCCTGGCTGGATTCTCAGGTATCATTAACATACATTAGACGCAATGTGTCTAAATCTCTCAACCATGTTAGACAGTTGCATAGCAAGAAGGTAAAAAACTTGCTTATGCATAAAAGTGTTAATAGTATCGATCCTGACAAGGTTGTGGTTAATTTTAGTAACTGAGTTTTGACAGCTCATGAAAAGCTTGTCTTGTCTTATGGTATGAAGTACTCTATTACACCTAGGAAGATCGAGTATGGTGATTATTTGCTGCCTTTTGAGAAACTGATGGGTTTCCTCAATAAACAAACTGCCTTTAAGTTTGAGATATCATTTAATATTTAAAAGATACAGTAATATTACGCGACACCAATAATATTAAAATTAGGGGAAAAGATCGTGTTAAAACATTCTGACAATTTTGAGTCCAGAAATTATCATTTGGCTCTTGGATTTGCAGAGCTTTGTTAAAAAATCATTATTTGCATGAATCTTTATATGAAAATATCTAAAAAACTCAACGTGATAGAAAGTCAGATTCGAAATCAGCACAAAAAACTGACATAGATTCATTCTCATATTTTTCAGAAGGAATGGAAAAGTTGAAATTTGTTGATAATAGTAATTCATATAAAATTGCACTTATATTCGTGTAGCTTTGTATATGCAGGAGCATCGAGTGTATGGCTTCATTGGCAATAAGTAAGCCTTGGTAGGAGCGTCCATCATCACACGTAGCCGTGGAGGGTTTGAAATGGGGTTTGAACCACGTAATGGCACGAAATTTTGGTTGGATGGTCCCTGGCTATTTTTAGGGGGGGGGGGGTAAATGATATCCAATTTTGATTAAAAACAGCCAAAAACACGCCTAAAAACGGCCAAAAAAATAAAATTTTTTCTAGAAATCGGGGATGAGGTTAAACATTTTTCAGCTGTGAGAGATGAGGGACGATCAATTTTGGATGGGGAGATCCACATCCCCCTGTTACGTTTACGACTTGAACCCAAAAAATCCAAAATACCATTTGCACACCTACCACAACCAGATTTTTTGAAAATTGTTTCCTGGATTTTAGATTTCAATGGATAGAGCTGTATGATACACGGCAAAAAATGGGTTTCTGCCTAAACCAACAATTTTATTCCTTTTTTAATTCCAAAAAACTTGCGGACATCCAAACTTGTTTTATTTATGCTTATTTTTCTTGTAATTTATTGTAGATCGTCAAGTTGTGCTTAATGCACTCCAGCTTTGTGCTTCTTACTGCTGTGTACATTTTCGTCGGGGCCATAGCATTTCGGTATCTAGAAGAAGGACCGCATAGAAATTCTTACGAACAAGCCAGAGTAATTACAGCAGAGAAGCAACGATTACTCTTGACTGAATTGAAGCGATTGGCCAAAATGGACAGACGCCAAGAGGCTGAAATTATCATGGACAAATATGCCATTGATATGTTTGATTTGCACAAACAAGTTGGCTCGAGATTTTTGGATCCAGCTGCACAGCAGCTAGACGCTTGGAGCATTAAAAATGCTATGTTTTTCGGAAGTACTACACTTTCGACCATAGGTAAATTTACTAACGTGCATGATCATGGGGTATTCACTATACTGGGCAGCAGCTAAATTTTGCAGGAGTCTGGATAGTGCAAAACCGGCTTAAATCCCAAAAAACATGCCAAAGATTGAAATCTAAGAAGTCTATGTAATTTGCAGGGGTCTAAACCCCCTCCCACTACGCCCACGTGTGGCTTCCACCCTCATTCGCAAAAAATTTGAGGAGTCGTCAAATTCGTAAAAAATTGATGGCAAATTTGACTATTTTTCATAATTTTAATACATTTTTCCAAATTTCAACTTCAAGAGGACATTGTTTTTTTATAATTGATTCTGCATAAAAATCTTACATGCTGTGAGAGATGAGTCTCACAACGTGATTAATGTGTACTATATGTAGGTACATACATATTGAATATTCATTATGCAAAACAAAGAATTCTTTTGAATAATTCCATAATCTGCTGCAAGGTACAATTATTGCTGTAACGCTTCGTATACAGCTAATACGCACAATTTCTATTAGGAATGTCATGCAGAAAATTTCTCAGATTTCTCGGAATCAGTTGTCAGTAATTATGAAATGCACTGGAAACGTAATAATATTTCAGCACTTTCATGAGATAATTTGGCCTTACTTAAATTTGACTAGTTCTGCTGGAATCTCTGAATCTCTACAATATAATTGAGCGAAAGATAGTAACCCTCACCATAAAAAATAAACCTATCGTTATATTTTTGGTAACAAAATTTTAGTTGCGTCATACTTTTGCTTATCGCTTGAGTTGTTCAGGCTACGGTAATCAAGTGCCAAAGACTTTTTACGGTCGGGTATTCTGCATAGTTTTTGCACTTATCGGACTGCCACTGATCGTTTGTACTATCGCCGACTTGGCCAAATTTTTGTCGCATTTCATACTATGGTTGTATATGAAATATTTGATTTTTGCGCATTCCGACAAGTGCCAGGAAAACGGCGCAATTCAGTCGTTTAAACGCTTTTCCCTCCTGGTGGCAGATGATGCAGCTTTCAAAAACGAAAATTATGAAGACTATAAGATCGCTGAGCTTCTCTGGGAGAATCTGGAGCAAGCAGAGATCGTTCGAGTGCCTCCAACGCTGATGATTTCTTTAGGTAAATGCCGCACTTTTTTCCGTTATTATATTTGCCCATATTTAAGTGCCTTAACCCTACTTTTACCGAGCTCTAGATCCGTGATCTAGCTGCCTGTTTTTTGCAGTTTACTGTAAGGCCATAAATTCTTATGTGGCAAGCTTCTCAGTACCCTCTTTTTTTACTGCAACACATGTTTTATTGAGCATAAGAAAACGTATCGACCTATATTTTATAAGAAAAGCTGGATTTCATGATTTTATAACATGTGTTACATGTGTTGCAGATCGTATTTCTTACACATTTTTGCAAGTTCAAATACGTTTTTTTCAATTGCTTTTCAGTTTTGTGCAAAGTTAATGACATTTTTGAATTTGTCATTCTCTTGGCTACCAGAAATATGTATTTATATTCATTTTTGTTATCTCCCCAATGACTAGATTTTCGATCTAGACCTTGGTAAGACTAGGGTGCGTGACCCCTTGGTAATAGGTGGGTTAAGCAACCTAAAATGAACCAGATTTGCCGCAATCATCCAGACTTAGATGCTCTAAGGACACTTGCGAATGTTCAAATTAAAAAAACCCGGTAATTTTCAATCAGGCATCGTAAAAAAGCTTAATCTTTATTGAAAACGACAACGTGGTCTCAGAACTTAGAGTGATGTTCTTCTAACCGATTGAAGGAAGTTCAAGGAAATCTATCTCGTAAAATAAGAAAACCAGACTATATGGCATCATAATAAGCGTCGGCACGTTCAGCTTTTACAAGTATATAGTTTTAAGATTCGATAAGCAGGTATAAAAACAAGTCACCCACGCAGAATACGAAGAGGGAGCTGCAGTTTTGGTTATCATTGGTTTCTTCGTCCTGAGTTTTCAAATTTTCCGACCTTTTCATAGGTTTTCGGAACACACTAAGTTGCACAGGAAATTCTCAGAAATCCCAAAATTCTTTGAATTAGTTGGGTAGATCGCTGTGCGTGTACAGCATGGAAATATGGGGTAATGAGCTTCAAAAAATTTTGAAAGTTCCTTTTGTGAGCTAAAAACAATGGGTACATGCCAAAAACACCGTTTTTTGTTGTTTTGGCCAAAGCTCTTTCTTTATAGAGCATAAAAATATGAAAAATTCACGAAAATTTTAAAAAAGTCTAGTAAATGGAACAAGATGTAAATGTATAGTCAAAAAATGAGTATATATCGCGGAGCGCAGATAAGTTAAAACTTTTGAGCCAGACGTTAGCTAAAACTCTTTAAAAAGCACACTCTGTTTTTCCCTGGAAAATCGATAATTTTGGGGATCGCATGGCTTCAGTAGCCATTATGGGGTCAAACAACCCCAACCCCTTCCCTGAAGAAGACGTTGCTCCCTACCGCCACTATGCCCGATTATTTGATATTAATTTTGCAGTGCTTCTGTACGTCCTGCTAGGCGCGTTGATTTTTGGGCGGATCGAGCGCTGGTCTTTCGACGAAAGTTTCTACTTTTCATTCATCAGCGTTTTCTGCATCGGACTCGGCGATTTTACTCCTCAAAATGAATCTTTCCTTGCCATAGCTACGCTGTACGTTCTGGGCGGCGTTTTATTAGCCACGGCGTGCATAGATTCGGTCGGTATAAATTACGTGAACAAGCTGCACAATGTAGGGCGCCGACTTAAGGCCACCGACCCCCTGGAATGGCTGAAGGCCATGCGACAACGACATACCACGCAGGCGCAGAAAATTGCTGCGAAGAAAGCATTCAATATTCTGATAGCACCCATTAACACTCAAAATCAAGGTAGATTTATTAAAAAACCAGTACAATTCTATAATTCTTAAACTGGCAAGAAACACTCAATTATGGGGTCTATTATCAGTTCTTAATAGTTATTATCTTTGAAGGATACACGAACGTCCTGCTGTGGTTGGTATGAATGGGCAACGAATTTACATAAATTCAAATTTATGGAATCGTTTCCATAGTTGCTCATCATGATCAATCAAGTGGGGTCAGCCGGTTTGTGGGTCTAAAATTAATTAAGCCTTTTCAGGCCAAAATGATCTCTGAAATTACTATGAACACTAAAATAGCGTTAAAATTACGTTAATCCTCTTCAATTTTGAGCTCGCCTATAGAAACATTTTTTGGCCTTCATTTTGCCTCATTTTCCCCAGAGAATTTCCCATTCTTTCAATCTGAGATCTCGATCTCGTTAAGCTCCCACCTTCCGTGCACGCAAAACTGACCAAAAGGAGCACGACGGTGACTCGAGGACTTTTTCATGTGATTATTAATTTTATTAAATTAAAATTTATGATTAATGTAATCCTAATTAAATTTCATCCACAATTTCATCTTTGTTAAGTAAGTATCCTAAAAAGATGAAGCACACCCTTATTCTTTGTTTTTACAGGCGCTTTAGCTTCAACATCCTTCAAAGTTGAATCTGATGATCCATTACCACCGCTTAGTAAACAAGATATGAAAGCTGTGCAAGGTAATTTTCAAAATTTCGTTTTCTGTTGCATTTAGATACATACACACTTGATAAATTGGTCATAAATATTAGAGAAGTAGCCAGTGTTAGATTAATTTTTATATTATATCTCGTTTTTTGTGCAGAGGACAGAAAACGTCATTATTAATAACGCTGGGCTGTTTAAGATTGTGTTGTATTTTTGCAAATGAGAAAAAGTAATCCAAAATTGCGATATAACATCCAAGACTTTAGAGCAAAACTGTCCTTTCCATTTCGTCTTCTACGATTATTCCTATTTTGCCGGAAAACTGAGGAAATTTATGGTTTGCTACAATTTTAGCGTGTCGCGATTTCGATAGAAATCTGTAAAGTTCTATGAACGGTAGGTTGTATAGTCAATGTGTCTAATTCATTCCATATTTTTATACAAATGAGCTCAGTTCATTAAGACTGCTATCATTATAGGTCCACCATCTGAAGCTAGAGGCTTCAGGGCTGTGTCGGCCTCAGCATTTTGCGTAAAATTAACCTGGCTTCCTCCAATCTTTGGTTCATCTGAAGGTCTGCATTATAGCCTGAGTTACAGGCTTAGGTAAGCTTTGAATCTACTTGCGAAAATATTTAGTTCATTTAAAACTTGACTTAAGTATCCTAAATTTAGTACCATGGGTTTTGTAGTGTTTACTGAAAAAGTGAAAAGTCAGCAATTTGACAAAATAAAAAGGAAAGAAAAAAGTATGACAATGAAGAAACTAATAAACCTTGATGAAAATTGACTAAATAAACAAAAGGAAATACTAAAATAAATAAAAAGAATGAAAATTAAAAAACATTCAAATGAAAAGCACTAAATTTCTCCTTCTCATTTTAATTAATTTCTCCTCGAACAGCTAAAGAAACAGAAATTCTAGGTATTATTCGAAATTTTTTTAATTTTTACTCTGTTTTTTGTCTTAGCTAACACGAACATAATCTGATTAAATCAGTTCATTCCACGTTTATAGAAACTAATGAGAAACTAATTTATACTGCCAATCTAATTCTTATTAATAAACAATTGTGAACGAGGTCACTGTTTTTTCCGCATAATATCGTAAAATGTAAGTATATTTGATGTATTATATTTTTTGCGTAATGCATAGGTCGGCAGCACCGGAATTCTAAGGTGTGCAAATTTTTTAAAGGTCAAAAATTGCTCTTAAAAATGGTGGTATGGCGAAAAACGCCATTTTTCAACGTTTCTCTTCGAGCACTATCCATTAGCATCAAAAACTCGCGATAAAAAACGAAAAATATTTTTAAAACCAATTCTGGGGGAATTTCAGTTTCTGGGGGGATATTCGGCCTTCTGGGGGTGCATACTATACCTGGGCGTGGGTGGGGGGTTTAGGGGTCTGCACCCCACAGAAACCAGAATACCCCCCAGAATTCAATTTTTGAAATTTTTTTGTTTTTCTCGCAATTTTTGATGCCAATAGACAGTGCTCGATGAGAAACTTAAAAATTTTTTTTCTCGCCATACCATCATTTTTAAGGCCATGTTTTAACCTTTGAAAAAATCTTGCACCCCTCCCCCCAGAACTTTGGTGCCGCCCACCAATGGTGCATACCCCCAGAAGCCCCCCACCCCAAGCCCTCGTATGCTAATATGCTGTATTTTATACATCTTTATTTTTGAATTTTTTCTGAAAATAATTAACTTATTACATATTTCAGCCCTCTTAGTTCCAGTACTCTTTTGGAAGACTCAGAGACGGCTGAATGGTGGGCTTTGAATCGTCGTCTGCAAACATCGTCTTCGCCAGACAATCGCAGGCAAGGCTCTCTGACACTTTGACTAATGTGCTGATATAATTTAAATAATAAATACTGTTATTGAATAGCGCTGGGGTGTTTATAGTACGTCTTCACATCGGAAAAACGTGACTCCGTCGATGTCTCCACGCATTTTTGCAAAAATGTGGTTGGATCAATCCACGAGATTAAATTTTTCGATCAGAGGCTGATATTCGATTGCGAAACAAAATAACGACTAAGAATAAAGACTCCAAAAATGATCGTTCAATCACTTTTTTGCCTTCTTTTGTTTCAGCATATAACACAGGCCTTCTAATGTGTCTTAATTACGGGAAACTCACCAAGTCTAAACAAACGGAAAGAACCAACCATTGATTGAAAGAATACTCCTGAGAGACAAAATGATAATATAACGATAGTTATTTCAGACATACTATACGGCGACAGACTATGTGTATTCAGACATCTACGTATACAAATACCGGCACTGTAGCATTGGCCCAGTTGCAATATCGCAGATTAGCGCGAGCTCGAGATTATCTCGAACTTTTAATCGAAAATTCGGTAGCAATAGATCGCGATTATCTCGACTCGAGATAATCGCGAGTGAGTTGCAATAAAATTTTGCAAATTTTTAATCCTGAGCTCGCGATTAACTCGTAATGGCAAAGTTAATCCTGCTCTGAGCAGGATTAACACACACAAAACATAGAGCGTTTTGCAAATTCAAAATGAGCGTTCGTCGACTTTTCATTCGTGCATTTGATTAACTGGTAAAGCGACACTGAAAATTTATGCCGCTCCGTTTTTCCTATGGTCATTTTTAAAGAAATATTGTCGTAGATTGCACATTACTGCACATAAACAAAAAACTTCGAGATTATCCCGAGGTTCGCGATTAAAGTTTGAGATTAGCTTAGCGCGACATCGAGATTTATATCGCAACTGGTTTAATCTAATCACGAGCTCGCGCTCAGCTAATACTCAGCATTAAAGGATTTAATACCGAGCTCGCGATTATCCTCAGCATTAGATATTGCAACCGGGCCAGGTCTGTGGATCAGCCAGAGAGATATCGAGCTAAAGAACTTTTATAAATCGATGTAAATGTCAAAATGGTTCCAAAAGCGATCTGAATTTTGGGTTTTTAGATAATTTCACGCGCTTCTGCAAATATAGTTTTGATTTTGGTTGATCTCGATCTAATTTTCTTTATTTTCACCGGAAAATTTTATCCATTCATTTCAGAATGTCTGGATCACATATTCACAACATTGCCGGTCTGTCAAGTCAGCCAATCCGGGGGTCAGACAAAGTGCTTTTTTTAGTCAAAGCGGTCTGAAGAACTGGCGTAAATGCTAAAATAGCTTAAAAACTATGTACATTAATCCAGAGTTTCTGATAATTTTAAAGCACTGTTGCAGAAGTTTCATTTATTTTTCCCTGCATTTTGTCCCATTTTGACAAGAAAATTAAAAATTTTTCTATTCTTGGAGTCTGGATCCAACAAAACCTTTTCCTATGTGTATTTCTGGCCCAAAACCTTTTACTCCGCCTAAGCGTATCCCTGTTTCTGCTCTTTCGTTAATATTAATTTATCTTGCATGCGATTCATAATTTTATTATTTGTTTGATCTGATTACGGAAAATTTTCAGGATATAGAAAGAAAGGATAGTAAGCTATTATAGCAAAATTAGAATGCAGATAGGCAAGAATGAAACTCTGGCCCAACTAAATACTACATTTTTTTCGTTATGGCATTTATGTGAATTGCTATATTTTCACTTACATTTTTACGTTGATTCACACGTCACAATTTTTGTCGTATTTGATTTTTCTTTCATGCAAATATTTAATTTAGCGGTATTGAAACGTAGTCTTTTACGCTAAAGAAAAAATAAAAGTAGGAAAATTGATTACTAAATGATTACGTGTTATACTTTTATTTTGCTAAATTAATTTGCAAAAAATAAGACGATTTTAAGACTTTGTGTCAAGATATGTAAGGCGTTATTGGATTAGAAATTAGATTTTCCTAGCACCTTCCCACAAGATTTTTCAAAGTCATCACATATTGACATCAAGAAAACCAAATTTTTTCAAATTCAACTGATTTCCAATCTATAAATCTATGCTGTCGTCAGTAGTTGAATAATGACGCATTTTTATGACTTGACAACACGCATAGGTTGTCGAACGTCAGAAGATCGGCATTAACGACAATTGATCCAATTCAAGAAACTGAATTTGAAGTTATAGGTCTGCGCTCTTTTTCATTGTACCACTTCACTTTGATACCTGTGAACGCATTTGGCCGAGGAAAGCCTGTTCACGTTCAAGAGTACACTGGTATAATCTTTACATAACGTACTCAGCATTAGAATTTAGGGTGGTCCTGGTCAGCCCCGAAGAATTTGAAAAAAACGATTTTATGTGCTACAAATAAAAACGACGATTACGCGCCAAAAATACTGTTTTTGGCGTTCTGAACTATACTCCATTTTTCTCAAACAGCCTAAATTGAACAAAATATAGTCAAAAAATGAATAAGTGGCGTGAAGCGCTGTAGAGCCAACAAATAGCTAAAAACGCTTAAAACAGCATATTTTCTAAATTTTTTATGGAAAAATTGACAATTCTTGGGAGAAGATGTGGATCTAGTATACAATTTACCCCAGCGTTTTTAGCCGATCCATATAAGCTACAGTGTCCAAACTTTACAAGGAAGTAGCTATAAGCCTATTGTACTAATCTGGCAAAATTGATTAACTTACGGTGTAAACTTGCTGCTTCAAAAAAATTTAAAAAACTTATCTTACTTTACTTTAAACTTACTTTAACTTTTTTTAAACGTAACTTATTTTGATGTAGGATGTTGACAAAAAACTGCTTTGTTTTGAAACCCACCGAATCGCTTACAATTTTTAGATGCCGTTAGTACGTTGTAAACTGTGAGTGTAAAGCGGTAAGTTTACACCGTAAGTTAATCAATTTTGCCAGATTAGTACAATAGGCTTATAGCGATCTCCTTGTAAAGTTTGGTTACTGTAGCTTATGTGGATCGGCTAAAAAACGCTGGGGAGTAAATTGTATACTAGATCCGAAGATATTTGATCAAAATCGACTCAGTCTCAGGTTGGCGCAAGACTCTTATTTCTCTTCGTGTTTAGAGATCTTTTATGACTTTTTTCTGCGCGCTTTTAGCTAATTTAAAGTTGCATACAGATATGTAAGCTATTTCATTATTATTTCTAATCACGGTTGGGTTTTTCCAGCAGATATCTCCGTGCACTAAATGTGTTAAGATATAATTAATTTTAAAGAAGGACTCACTCAATCCTTTGTTTATTAGTGAATAACTGAAATTTGACTCTTAAATTCATGAGTGAATGTTGTACAGTCGGTGATTAGGATGCTAAGTTGCATACAAGCGGTAATATGACGAATAAGTAAATATAAGATTAAACTAGAAGTGCTGATCTGTCGATGTAATGTATGCTAATAAATGGTTAATATGAATAACATAACACATGACGAAGCTTCGAAGCATGGATAAACAAGCTCGGATGGACTGAGCTAGGCAATGGTGGGACTCAGTTGTTGCAAGTTGGAGAGACTGAGCTCTCGCAACGGAGTAACTTGCATTCGGCAACGTAAAAACTGAGCCGGCTTTTCTTTGTTCCTTTGATTTCAATAGAAAAGCGGCATTTTTGGACTTTCTTTCTGAGTTTCGGAAGAGTCATATTTACGAAAGATGGGTTTTTATTTCCGGTTTTCAGTGACTCAACTTCCGTATTTTCTGCCCATGTTTTCCATGCTTTGCACTTAGTTTTACGTAAATAGTTTTTTCCGTTTATACACGTGCTTTTCTACACTTTTTATGCTATGATCCAGGTTGGACTGCCTTTTATGACCAATACAGCCATTTTCCTTACGCATTTAACCTGTAGCTCGTGCTTTTTGATATAATTCGATCCATTCATATTATTTCTACGTGCTGTATTTGAATTTACGCACGTAAGTTTGTGAACCGTACCTTCTGTGGGCTTGCACGCATTCTACGCTTACTTTTCCGAGATTTCTAAATCATCTTTTCGGTTTTTTTAACACTTTGGATTAACGACCTTAAATTGCTCGTATAAGCAAATAATCTTCTAGTCTATCTTATACTACAGTGTTCGCTTACAACAAATTTGAAACACGTTTAACATAAGAATGCTTACATTTACAGATAATGATAACTACAAAAATGAATAACACACGCGCTAACATATGTATTTTTGTGTTCGTAAGGTACCTACATAATAATTCTACAACATGTAATTTTATCTCGCATGTACATACTTGACATCAATAAGGAGCTACATGTGACTATGTATAAGCATTGTATTTTCCAATTTCAAGTACCTAACCTATAATATTCAGTTTTTAGTCAACTCTTTCTCGTTAAGCAACTATCTGGTTTATACGCGTTAAATTTTAAAGATGGTCAGGTCAACACACTTCGCTTAGGTCGTTCTATATGCGTTTTTGTTAAAATTTGCATACATTTGCATCTGTTTAACTCAGAACCTATTTTTCCGCAATGTTATTTCGATATTTCATGCTCAGCAGTATGTCGAATATGCCCAAAAAAGGTTATTTTTAAGCTGAAAAAACTCCTTAACTTTATTGATTGTAAATGCTAATGTGTCTAGAGCAGGACATTTTCATTCAAATCTTGGATGTTTCGTGAAATAATGATTTCCAATCAGGAGTTCTTCCGCGCTTGGTTTTAAGACTAACTTAGTATCTGGAAAATTCGTTTTTAGGACAGAAAGGGATTTTTCAGTAGTGTTGTTTCAGACCATCTTCTGAAATTACTCCGCTCAGACCTCGATTTACGACGAATAATTTCTGCGCCATTTTGTGTCATGGAAATTCTGCAGCTATGTACATATTTGTCTTAGATGTCCCAATACTTGTTTTCTACTCTTCAGAACCTACGTCAGTGCCCTTAAACTTGACAGCGGAAATAGTTACACCTAGCTCAATTAGAATCCGATGGGATTCACCGATCAGGAATCGAGAGGGTAAAAGGGTAAGTTTTGAGTGTTTAATGGTCGTCTTTCCTCTTTCATTTTTAGTGGATTTAGATACGGCTTGCTGCAATTAATTTTTTTGCACTCCCGATATTACCTTAATAAATATGAGGTGTAAAATTTGAAGACATTCGAAAACTCCAGCAACGTGTGAAAATGATAAACATTGTACTTAAAAAATTAGTAAGCTAGTCTGACAGGCGAGTTCATTTAACTTTTTCGCTTGAACCAAAGCTACGAGCACACATGGGCATGGGGTTTTGCTAAATTGGACTTCCGCCGAATCTGAAAGACTTTTCCAAAATCGATAGCCCCAGAATTGAATTAATGGTGCTACTTTCAGCGATTTTGCCCCATTGGACCCCCTCTGAATACGGTTGCTGCCCATCACACGCGGGGTGGGAGGGAGGTTTATGGAAAGGTATCCCCCAGGGTCAGACCCCAGAATTTGACTGCTGCATGCTGCCTATGTATGGCTAAGAGTTTTACTTAATCTTACCTTGTACTCCATCTTTATTTCTCTTTTTCATATTCTATTTTTTTCTAATCTATTTTTATGCTACAATTCTTATGTTTTTCTATTTTCTCTGTTCCCGACAATTTTTCTTAGCACGCATTTCTAGAAGATATAATTGCTCAAGGAAAACTTGTTTCCGTTACTGGGTTACTTTCATCCATCATTTCCGTTTCCGAATTTTATTTTCCCAGTCTTTATAGATTCGTACCGAATACTTTACGCAAAAAAGACTTGATTAACTTAATGTTTAATTACTTTCAATTTCTTCCAGCATTATGTAGTGTATAAAGCATCAAAACCGATTCCAATCGAACAATGGGAGCGCGTCGATGTCGGAGAAGCGAAACAATTTTCTGCTGATCAATTAGATCCTAATACTAAATATTCATTTTCGGTATCAGCCCAGCACAACAGTGGCTTAGCCGTTTTTTCGAAGTGTTTATTTTGCGAAACGAAGAGTTGATTTTTTAAGTTTTAATGATTTATTTGAACGCAAATATTTTTTGTGGCACTGAGAAAAATAAATAGGCACCTACTTATGATTCGTTTCACATAAGTTTGGGCATAAATTTTAAGAATTTTCCTAATTTTAGAATTTAAATTGCAAGTGCTTCTTTATTTATACCTGAAAAATTAGGTTGAAAATGACAGAATTCAATTTCAGATTAAAAAACCTCGTTTTCTAGATAAGCGTGAGCTTATCGATTTATGCTTGAATAAAGAGCTTTGCTGTATTCAATTTTCTTGCAATTAAACATCTTTCTGGATTTACAAATGTCAATATAATATAATGTAGGTAATTTTATTTAAAAACAAGCCCAGTCGTAGACCTTTGTTTCTAGCAAGAACGTTTTGAAGATGCGTTTGGAAAAACCTCTTTGGGTCGCTCTTTTGCTTCATTATGTTATAGAAACAGATGAGTGCAAGGTCATGCTATCACCAATAAAGATGAGCGTAAATTAGGCGCTTGGATCAATTAGGTATTAGTACATCGGCCACACATAAATGACCTTCATTTGTTGATGTGCGCACTCAGACATTTATTGCTCACTTTTCGCTTTGGTAGAATTTTGGTTTGCTTGTCCTCTCGAAGTTTGAGTAAGTTTGTCGAACTTCGATTTGCGTCTGCATGATGTTCGACGAAAGATTCATAGAACTTCTATGTACATCTACTCGAACTTCGAATTAAGGATCTGTAGAACTTCGATTAGTGTTTTATCTAAGTTCGACAAACTTGGATGTCGATACGTCTACTAGAACTTCGTCGGAGTTCATTATAGAAGCATAAATTGATACAAGACGCCTAAGTATCTTTGGACAATATCTGACACTTTTAGGAAAATTCAGGATACCGCCCCCGGTAAAAAATCCTGGATGCGCCATTGCCACCAGGAGTACATATTTGCATGCACATATTCAGAAAGCTACAAAGTTTGACTTAAATGGATAAAAACACGAGACATTTACAGCACGTCACACAGTCTATCCTAGGTATAAGTAAGTATAGTCTGTTTCACATAATTTCGTGCATAAATTTTAAAACTATCACCAACACTAAGCTGACAGATTGTGACTATAGCATTGATCTGATATATAATTATCGTAACCTTTCGGCTTACTGTCGACGAAAATTCTTAAACTTTATGCACGAAGTTATGTGAAACAGACTTTAGGTACTTACATACCTACGATTTCACAGCGTGTCCCCAACAGAAAAAAACAATGCCTCAGTTTTCTAACGCGCCACACTGACCTACAGAAAGATACAAAATTGAACTTGAAATTATGAAAATGTTGAAGTTTTCTGGAGAATTTGAAATTTTTTTGAATTTTTAGTACATATAGTACACTATATACACACACGTACCCGTTTTTCCAACTTTTTGCCTTTCAAAAAGAACGCAAAAAGTGAAATCAAAAGGATAAAAATGTCAGAATTCTCCTACTCACTTATAGTCTGTTTCACACAAGTTTGGGCATAAATTTTAAAAACTATGTCCAACAATAAGATGACGGATTGCGATTATTGCATTGCTTTGATTTATAATTATCGTGATCCGTCGGCTTACTTTCAAAAAATTTTATAATTCATGCCCAAACTCATGTGAAACAGACTATAGTTTTTATGCCAAAGCTATCAAAAGCTGCATAAGTGACCCAAACACGCAGAAAATCGAAAAATTACGTAGTAATTCCCAACATTACATTACACACATGTTCCAAATCTTAACGAGATTTGCTGTACATATATGTAGGCAGGCAGACCCGTATTCAGGGGAGACGAGGGACGGCTCCCTGGAACAGGCAAGTAGCTGGCCGTCCTATTTTGAGGGGACCAACACCAATTGCCCCGGAATTGACAAATAATTTTGAAACACAAGGGTCCCTCAAAGGGAAAGATGAAAAATTCTCGAAGTAGGTCTAAAACACCACCAAAACAGGTTTTTAGCGTGCTTTTGAGCTAATAAACTCAAAATTTCTCGGCGCTTAGCGCCGGATTTATTGTTCTTTAGTTTTTGTCTTCTAGCCCGACCAAAACCACTCAAATTTGAGTTAGACATGTAGACCATGTCAAATTAATTATTCACTTTCTATATTATTTTTCTTTGTAAATCACAAAGATTATATACAGAGACAGAAGCTACATAGGAATTTCATTTGTAGATTAAATAGTGAGAAATCAGTTGGGTAGTTTATTTAAACGACATATTTGTATAATAAGAGTATGAAATCGAGTGAAAATTTTTGAAATTTTTTCTCGGAATTTTTCTTTACCATTTCATAGAGCTAGTCGAGATCATGAGTGGCACCAAAGTTCTATGAGGGATGGAGGGAGTGCAAGATTTTTTCAAAGGTAAAAAAATGGCCCTAAAAATAGTGGTATGGCGAAAAAACACAATTTTTAACGTTTCTCATAAAGCACTATCCATTGGCATCAAAAAATTGCGAAAAAAAGAAAAAATCTCCAAAAATTGAAGGGGTATTCTGGTTTTTCGGGGGTTGCATACCCCCCCAAACCAAGGTATGGTCGAGATACGCTCAAAAATATCTATATTTTTGCCCATCTCCCAATAGTTTCGAGATATCTGACCTCGAAGTTTTCGGCTTCCCGACATAAAATCCTGGATAAAAATCACAATTTTCGCTATTACAAAAAATAATCCTTCGCATCTGCATAAACAGATTTTCTTTGAAAGATGAAATAATTTTCACAGCAGTTTGAGCGATACAATAATCCTAAATTGGGAGAAATCATGAAATTTGATAAAATGTTAAACATCTCCCATGCTTAGGTGGGCAGCACCAAAATTGTGGGATGCGCATTCAAAGGTCAAGACATGCTCAAGATGGAGGTATGGCGATAAAACCACCGTTTTTCAACGTTTTTCATCGAGCACTATCCATTGGCATCAAAAATTGCGAAAAAAACAAAAAGCATTCAAAAATTGAATTCTGGGGGATAGTATTTTGATTTCTGGGGGGATTCGGCGTTCTGGGGGGTGCAGGGGGTATGCAGTGCACCCCCTAGAAGGCCGAATATCCCCCAGCCCTCCAGAATTCAATTTTCCAGATTTTTTCCGCAATTTTTTGATGCCAATGGATAGTGTTCGATAAGAAACGTCGGAAAATGGTGTTTTTTACGCCATACCACCATTTTTAAGGCTATTTTTTGACCTTTGGAAAATCTTGCACACCCCCTCCGCAGAATTCTCTTGCTGCCCACGTATGGTGCATACCCCCCAGGCCCATGTGTGCCCCATGCGTTCAAACGTACATATAACGGTTTGAAATTTAGGGAGGGGTCCGACACATGGGCCTGCGAGGATTTGAGACACCCCCCCCGCGGAAGTTGAACAAACCCCAGCAGATTACTGTAGACACCCAGAATCCCATTTTTAGTGTCATTTTTAGCTAGCTTTGACGATTTCACCCCCTCATCGAAAAATCCTTTGCTATTCATGTATGCCCGGCCACTTTTAAGGGGTTGTTGTACGCATATGTGAACAGCAATAAAATTCTGGGGGTCTGGATGAGACATGGACGTGGGGGTTTGGGGGGTATGCAGTGCACCCCCTAGAAGGCCGAATATCCCACAGCCTTCCAGAATTCAATTTTTCAGATTTTTTCCTGCAATTTTTTATGCCAATGGATAGTGCTCGATGAGAAACGTTGAAAAATGGTGTTTATTCGCCATACCATGACGTGGGGGGTATGCACTCCCCAGAAATCAAAACAACCCCTCCAGAATTCAATTTTCGAAATTTTTTCACAATTTTTTGATGCCAATGGATAGTGCTCGATGAGAAACGTTGAAAAATGGTGTTTATTCGCCATACCACCATTTTTAAGACCATTTATTTCCCTTTGAAAAAATCTTGCACCCCTCCCCTAGAGAACTTTGGTGCCGCCCATCTATGCATACCACCATTTTTTGATTTTAGAAAAATCTAACAACCCCCCCCCGAATTTTGGTGCTGCCCAAGTATAGTCAGGATGGGTGAAATTGCCAAAAATGTTACTAAAAATAGAATTTGGGGGTCTACAGTAATCCGGGGGGTTTCAACATCTGGGGGTACAACTCACCCACGCTCATGTGTGGGTCTATAGCGTCCAATTATCGGCTAATGACCAAAAAGCACGTGAAAGTGACTAGAAAACACAAATTTTCGCCAAAAATCGAAAAAGGGGTATCAAAAATATTCCGACTTTGAGGGATTGCATAGTCGAATAAGGATGAAAGGATCATCCATTCCCTATTACATGTACATATGCTATCAAGTACGTACATAGATCCCCTGATACATGTACATACTAGCAAAGGAAAATGCTCCGATGGAACGAAAAAGATGAATATACTTGGAATTGTGGATTATTAAGGATGTAAAAGTATGGGACTAGGAAAAAGCTACCTAAAGTCGCAAAATCTGCTAAAAATCACACTTTCTCTAAGCAACGCAAAAAATCGAAGTATATTCTGCGGCCAAGAGATTAAAATAAATATTTAACCATAACAATAATTGAAAAAGCAGCACGTTAGCTCATGCAGTAGCTATGGCAAATGATATTGAGTAAACTAACAGTCTTTCTAAGCCAATTGAATGAAATAGCAAACAACGATGTATCCAAGACAATTGAAGAAATTGTCGGTTTAAAACAGTAGGAAACGCGTAAGTTGACTTGAAACAGACTAAATGTAGGTACACTAGCATGCCCGTACCGATTGTGTGCACTGATCAATCGGCCCTGCTTTGCTTGCTATATTGCTCATAACAAAATTGAACAACTTTAAATACAATACCACTTAGTTTTCTATCAATCAGGATACGAAGCTAGTCAGCGTTGCTACTTGCCAGCAATTAAAAAAAGTAAACATTATAGATTTCGTTTATACACTCTTATCTGAAACTTTAAAAATTATTTATAAAAGACACTTTTTTAGAGGCCGCAGAATATACTTCGATTTTTATGCGTCGCTTAGAGAAGGTATGATTTTCAGCAGATTTTGCGACTTTAGGTAGCTTTTTCCTAGTCCCCTCCTTTTACATCTTTAATAATATACAGTTCCAAGTATATTCATCTTTTTTGTTCTATCGGAGCATTATTCTTTGCTAGTACACTACTTTCAATTAGCATGATTTGAGTACATCAGTCAGCAAACACATACATTAGCATGCCACAATAATGACAGCAGTCCAAGAACGCAGAAGACAATATTGTTCTTGAAATCAGCATTACTCTTTTTAAACAAGACAACCTTACATTAATTAAACAGATCAAAGTTTTTCAGCATAAACTTTACGCAAATATCAAGTGTAAGGAACACTAACGCTCATATTTGGAAGTAAAATAAATTTGTAGTATATAAACTACATATTAACAACAAATGAATAGTGCAAACTTTACACAACTACAAGGGGTTCAGAAAACTAACAGTCGGATTCCCAATTCTGATTTTCCGTAAAACATTTTGAAAAAAATTAAGCTTCCGCAAGGCTCTAGAACTAAAGTTAATATGCAGTGCAAACTTTACACAACCCCAAAGTGTAAAGAAGATTTTAGTCGGATTCGTAATTCTAATATTACTCTGATATTACGATTAAGATTTATGAATAAATTGAGTCTCCACAATAACCCGAGAACAAATAAACATCAGTTGTAAACTACTTTACACCACTTTTAAGTGTAAGCAAACGTGCTCAAGTGGCGTCTCACATTTGATTCCTGGTATATTTTAAACTTTAGAAAAAATCAAGGTTCTGCAAGGCTCTAGAACTAAACTTAATATGCGGTGTAAACTTAACACAACCACAGAGTGTAAAGAAAGTTTATGTCGGATTCGTAATTCTGATATTACTCTGATATTACGATCAACATTTATGAAAAAATTAAGTCTCCACAATGGCCCGAGGACAAATAAATATCAGATGTAAACCACTTTACACCACTGTTCAGTGCAAACAAACTGGCGTATCACATTTGGTTTCTGGCTCATTTTTAGACTTGAGATTATGTCCAGACTATTAACCCAGAACTTGGCAGAAAAACACAAGACAGAAACACGCCCAACTCCCCCATTTTTTGACTTTACACCTCCCGAAAAAGCTAACTATTGATGTAAACAAACGCAATTCGCTGTGACGCTTACCCCTAAGAAAGTACTTCATTTTTATCCTATTCGACCTCGACCGACTTCTGAACAGAGGAAGTGGCGAACAAAAACATGGAAAGACGTATTTTCCATTGTCCACCACATTGTAAACTTTAAAAATCTGTAACCCATTGAGTGTAAATAAATTCGGTTCGGGCCAGTTTGTAGCCCTTTAATTGTAGTACGTTAGCATGTGCCAAACTTATGTTCCGCAAAATATTTGATATAATTTACCAATCAAAATACGAAAAAAAACCTGTTTTTTCGCCCATTTTACACATGAGATTTCGAACTTTACACCCCCATAAACAACTCAATATTACGTTTTTTTGAACGCGGCTTGCTTCGACGTGTAGCCCTTAGAACGTACTTTATTTCTAATTTTTTCAATTCATCCCAACTCATATCCGAAAAAGTTGGTAGAGAAATCTTGGACAAAAATCTGTTTTTTACTCATCCACTAGAGTGTAAAGTTTAAACCCTTGTTACTAACTGCATATTGATTGTAGAAAAATTTGCTGGTAAGCACAAGATAGCCCTTGATCCGTAGTACATTTCTGTCAGAGAAAAATTTCTCAAAACTCATAACCGGAGTTGTTGGCAGATATAAACAAGTCGAAAACTCGACCAAAATGTATCTTTTCACCCCCATATTTTCGCACTCTTTACACTCTCATTCGAGAACTAAGGCGAAATTCAAAAAAGTGTCATCTGCTAAATTCCTTCCTCTACAAATCTATGCCATTAAATTGTTTGAAGAGAAGAGTCAATACTGAGTTGTCCACAAGCCCGGTTAAAAAACCCCCAAAATTCGCTGTATGTTATAACTTTACGCAAAAACTTTACACCTTCTTTACACAGTCAGTTCTGGGTGTAAAGAAAAACAAAAAAAGACAAGCAGCGAATTTTTTATTATCTTTCTCTTAAACAAAACTGCACCTTTCATATGTGTCCCGTTATAGCTGAAGGGGGTGCACAGGTGTTGGGGTACCCAACTATATTGAAGGTACGCGCTAACGCGCTACCTATGATTAAATACTGACCCTAAAATAAAATAGTAAACATGAATTTGGAGTTTTACAGAACGATAAATGAAGAAGCCAGCGGATTACTTAACCCAAATAGATGAATAAGTCAAATGAAGTGCATGGTTTCGCCAAGAGAATTAAAAAAATTAAAAAGTCAGTATTCAGAACATTTGAACCTATTATTCTTTTTTAAATCCACATGCGAGAGCGGATACGTCAGCCACTTGCACGAACTCAACATATCGGCGGATATTTTTAATACTAAGTCACTCATGATTTCGCTGTATTGTGGACAATAGATAAAAATCTGAAATCATTTCCCTACTTTCAAACAACATCCTATACTTATTACGCTGCAGGTTTTTTAACATGGCGACATATAGGAACATATGATTAGGTGCCTGTCTATCAACACAATGCACGTTAACTGAGTCTGGCAGCGAAGATTTTAGCTTGATTATACTATTTTGAAAAATATTAATCATTCTACTGAAGTTTAAGAATAGTGTATTTATGATAATAAAAATAATTATTTATTAAAGACGAGTCAAAAACCTCTGAAATAAGAAAAATCTGATCAAACAATATGCAATACGGAGTAATCTATCGGCATTAGAAAATAGATGTATAATTCAAAGTTCACCTATTCATACTTCAACAAACACTGGCTGTAGAAAAGTTTAAAGGTCAGATTCGTTATTCTGACCTAACGGAGAACATTTTTTTGAAAATTCACCATCCACACGCTCTGGGCGGAAAAAATTTTTTCAGTGTAAAGTTTACACCTGCACTAATAACGCAATATTGATTGTAAAGAAACAAAATAAATTTTGACGTGTAGCGCTTAGGACGAGGCACATTTTAAAGATAATTACCCCGTTCTGTCTACTAAGTGGAGAGTATGGCAGGAAAACAATATTCTTTTGTCCCAGACTCTTTACAATAAACCGCCTGTAAATTTGAAAATATTAATTTTTCGAAAAAAATAAAAAGCACACCCCTAGATTTTATAACTGTCTACCTTTTGAAACCAATCAGACTGCATAGAATGTAAAACTGAGTTAGATATGCTTCTGCACATGAAAACAGTAAAAAACCGTCTACTTTACACCCTGTGCAACAACTAATGAGTGTAAAGAAATTTTAAGACCAGATTCGTAACCTACTAATCAGCGAAAACATTTTCAAAAAAATTGGCCCCCTGCCGATCATTTGAATTTTTGGTGTAAACTTTACACTTGTGCTAATAACGCAATATTGGGTGTATAGAAACAAAATAAACTAGGATCTGTAACGCTAAGATCAGGGCACATTTTAAGCATAATTAGCATGTTCCGCCTACTTAGCGGAGTAGCTGAATAAATTTTGTTTTTCGTCTCGAAGCCTTTACACTAAAACGATCACAGATCAAGAAATATTGCTTTAAAAGAGAAAAAAGGTCCTTGAGATATTGTAACCCTCTACATTATAAAGCCAATTGTACTGCACAGAAACCAAAGTTAGATAAGCTGAAAACACGCAGAGTAAAAAACCCGTATACTTTACATTTTTGTGCAACAACTATTGAGTGTAAAGAAATTTTAAGTTCAGATTCGTAATCTACAACTCGGGGGCAACATTTAAAAAAATTGGCCCTCCGCAAATTATTTGATTTTTCGGTTTACACTTTACACTCATTGCTAACTCGGTATTGAGTGTAAACAAAAAAAAGACGGGCATCGAATTTTTTAATTATCCATCGATTAAAAAAAACCGCACTTCCCAGGTGTGCCGTTGTTGCTGTGAGGGGGTACACAAATTTCGCACTCGCTGTGATAAACATATAAGAAAAAGGATGGCTAAGTATGTTATAGGTAGCGCTATCGCGCCATATGTACGTGGGCAGCAAGAAATTTCTGGGGGAATGCAAGATTTTTCAAAGGTCCAAAAATTGCCTTAAAGATGGTGGCATGGCGAAAAAATACACCATTTTTCGACGTTTCTCATCGAGCACTATCCATTGGCACAAACAATTGCGAAAAAAACGAAAAATTTTTAAAAATTGAATTCTGGGGGTATTTTGGTTTCTCGGGGGAGGGGGGGTGCATACCCCACGCCCAGGTGTGTATCGCCCTACCTATGGTACTATCAAGTACGTACATAGATTCTCGAATCATGGAGCGAATGCTCATATTCATATCCGTAGAGCTTAAAATTAAAATGTACGACGTATCCAAGTCATACAAGAATTAAACATTTTGGCAGCTAACAAAATACGATAAATAAAGGATAAATCAATCGCTTCTTATGATACTCTCGTCAATGCGAGCCAGCCGCTTCCTCATCGCCTTCGTAACATCTGCGGCGGCCGTCACGTGTTTTGGTTTCAACTGGCCCTTTTCCCGCATCCTATTGTACTCAAAGTTAGTAACAGGAAAATCTTTGCCGTACCTCTTCTTGTATACAAATACGGTCAGCACGTAAATGACCAATAAAAATTGCAGGAAATGCAATACGAATGAGTTCCGACGAACATAATACCTCAACAAGTTCATTTTGCGCTTCCATTCGCCGGACATTTTTTGGCCAAATGTTCTATTGAGATAATAGGAGCTTATTTTTGATTCTCGTTTTTCGTAGTAAGATTTCCGTTTGTCTTTTCCGAACGAAGATGAAGACCATTTTTGTTCCCTAGCCTTCGTCTCGTTTTCCGAGGAAGCCTCTTGCATTTTCGACTCCGATTGCTCGTTGGATTTCCGGTCAATCAGATACCTTATATTAGACGCTCTCAACGATCTATATGCGATCGCAAAGCGAGGCGCAAGTAACATATCGACTTAATATCACAGATTAGGTGATAAGGCTAATCTAATAATTTGAACAATTGATTAACCTAATCGTCGTACGTAAGCACCTTGAAAGCATTCAGCTGAAAAAGCGAAACTAAAATGAAGGTGCTGTGAGTTTTGGGATGAACGTGCCTTACTATTTCCTCTTCATTGCGTGAAATGATAACAAGCAGTTTTAGGTAACTTTTTGAAAAGGCATTTTCTACCCTTTAAACCACGAATCACAAATCTGAATAGTTTTTAAAAATGTAAATGAATCCGAAATTGGAAAAATACTATTTTAGGTGAGTACACGCTAGGTTCGCACCGAAAAGTAATAGAGATCGACCGAAGGTCCACTTTCTCCTCCGGACTGTAGCCAAGACGAACATTAATATTGACACGCCAACATATATGGATAGCAAGCGAATTCTAGGGGTCTCATGAGGTAAAATCGTGAAAAAGTTACAAAAATCCAGTGCTAGGGTCTACCGGATTCTCAGGGGAAGGAGGTCCAGCCAGAGCCTCCATGCCCACGTGTAGGGTGTTATTTGGTGTTACATAGGTAGATATAAAATTTATAGCAATCTTATAAAAACATAGATCAATGAAATGTGTTCATGGCGAGTGAAAGGTGCGAATGGGAAAAATAGGCATGATTTTAATTAGATAACAAATGAAATTTTCTCAAAAATATAAATTTTTCACAAAAAAAGGAACTCGAGAGGGTAGCAAGCATAGGTGGTCGGCACCAAAATTCTAGGGGAGGGGGTTGTGCAAGATTTTCAAAAGTCACAAAATGGCCTTTAAAATAGTGGTTGGCGAAAAAACACCATTTTTCAACGTTTTTCATCGAGCACTATCCATTGGCATCAAAAAATTGCGAAAAAGCGAAACAAATTTTTAAAGATTGAATTCTTGGGGTATTTTGGTTTCTGGGGGTATTTTGGTTTCTCGGGGGGGGGAAGTTAGAATACCCCCACAAACCCCCTCCAAACCAGGTCTGGTAGCAAGCAAGCATAGGTGGGCGGCACCAAAATTCTGGGGGTGCAAGATTTTTCAAAGGTCAAAATGGCCTTAAAAATGGTGGTATGCACACCTGGGCATGGGAGGTTTGGGGTATGCACCACACCTGGGCGTGGGGGGTTTGGGAGGGTATGCACCCCCAGAAACCAAAAATACCCCAGAAATAAAAATACCCCTAGAATTCAATTTTTAAATTTTTCTCTCGTTTTTTCGCAATTTTTTGATGCCAATGGATAGTGCTTGATGAGAAACGTCGAAAAATGGTGTTTTTTCGCCATACCACTATTTTTAAAGCCATTTTTTGACCTTCAAAAAATCTTGCACCCCCAGAATTTTCTTGCTGCCCACGTATGGTATGCATCCCCAGAATTTAATTCTTGAAATTGTTTTTCGATTTTTTTCGCAATTTTTTTATGCCAGTGGATAGTGCTCGATGAGAAATGTCGAAAAATTGTGTTTTTTCGCCGTACCACCATTTTTAAGGCCATTTTTTTACCTTTGAAAAATCCTGCAACCCCCAGAATTTTGGTGCCGCCCACCTATGCTGGTATGGCGAAAAACATTATTTTTCAACGTTTTTCATCGAGCACTATAAATTGGCATCAAAAAATTGCGAAAAAAACAAAAAATTTTAAAAATTGAATTCTGGGGGGGGTATTTTGGTTTCTCAGGGGGAGGGGGTGCACACCCCCAAACCCCTCCCTCCGCCCAATGTGGTAGCAAGCACATCTGAGCGTGATGGGGTTTTAGGGGTATTCACCCCCGAGAAACCCAAATACCCCCACAATTCAATTTTTGCATTTTTTTTGTTTTTTTCTCAATTTTTTGATGCCAATGGATAGTGCTCAATGAGAAACGTTTAAAAATGGTGTTTTTTCGCCATACCACCATTTTTAAGGCCATTTTTTGACCTTTGAGAAATCTTGCACCCCCAGAATTTGGTGCCGCCCATTTATGGTAGCAAGCATACCTGGGCATGGGGGTTTAGGGAGTATGCATGCACCTCCCAGAAACCAAAGATACCCCCCAGAATTCAATTTTTGGAAAATTTTTTTAATATTTTTTCGCAATTTTTCGATGCCAATGGATAGTGCTCGATGAGAAACGTTTAAAAATGGTGTTTTTTCGCCATACCACCATTTTTAAGGCCATTTTTTGACCTTTGAAAATATCTTGCACCCCCAAAACTCTGGTGCCGCCCACCTATGGCAGCAAGCACAACAAAGACAATGTATATCCGCCGACAAAACTGGAAGCTTAAATAACACAGCAGAAACCAGGGAACGACCGAAGCTGCGGCTTGCGGCTTTCAGCCGAAGCTGAAGAGTGTTTTCAGGCCGAAGGCCGAAGCTTTTTTCAAGGCAGTTTTTTATTCGCATTAAAATTTAGACAATGTGCAATATAACTAACCCCAGACGACGCCATTTAGCTCAATTTATCTTCTCGTCACCTTAAGTCTTGTTAAAAATATGCTCACAGCAGCAACTTTGACTATATAAACAGCAAGCAACCATGTACTACATAATAACAAACGATGACTCATCTAAGCATTGTATCCACTCCGCATCTGTTTCCATTTTTAGAAAAGTTCGACTTTGAATTAATCACTAGCGATCGTGAAAATGACGAGACACTTAAGGGAAAAGTCACACCTTTATTCCTACATGTCTCACATTTGAAGGCATGCCTTTGTTTACTCGAAATTTCAACGCCATATTTGTACTTGTTGTATATTGTGTGTCTAATGTGTACCAGTGTTTTTTTGTACAAGGTCCGTTTGTACATGGACAAAGATGGTCCCCAAAACTGGTTGTACATTTTGTACACGCAAATTTTTGTGTACCTACTATATTATAGTACAGTAGCGATTCTAGTGTGGTAAAACAGAGTTTTCGATCTTGTGGTAGTGTATTTTAGCTAATTTCAGGGTTTCTGACGCCACAAATTACTATAAATTGTCTCAAAACGGAAAAAATTTGACATTTTTCCATTCTAAATGCAAATTCTGCCATTTCAAAGATTTATAGGACAAAAGATTACTCATTTGGGCGCGAAGCGCCGAAAATTTTCGCGAATTTTACACCTTTTTACAGTTTTTGTCTTCCCAAAAATCTTTATACATTTTGTACACACAAATTTTCGGGTACTATAATATGGTACAGTAGCGATTGTAGTGTGTTAAATACAGAGTTGTTCGACTTCTGGTAGTGTATTTTAGGTAAATTCTGGGCCTCTTGGGGCAAGAATCACTAAAAATCGTCTTCAAGTGGCGCAAAGCGCCAAAACATTTGACATTTTTCCTTTAGAAATGCAATCTGCCACTATAAAAATATATAGAACACAAAATTACTCATTTCCGCGCGAAGCGCCAAAATTTTTGCGAATTTTAGACCTTTTTTGCAATTTTGTCTCCCCAAAAATTTTTGTACATGTACAAAGACAGTCCCAAAAATCTTTGTGTACATCGGGAAAAATCGTTGCCGAGTACAAAAAACACTGCTATGTACCATTATGCTTTGTATTAAATAATTACTTCATGGTCGACGTGTTGACTTTCTTAAACTTCTGCATCTAAAAACGGAAGAAATCTCTATTTGCTTTTATGTATGTCTACCTTACTTCTACAAATTTAAGTATCAGCATAAAATTTACGAATTTATCAATTAATAGTTTTCATAATTCTAAAGAATTTCACGTTTTATTCTAATAATACATTATATTTTTATATATTCAGGATAGTGAATCTGATGATGATCAATACGTATTAGCTGCTGATATAGATGAAATGTCTAATGATGAAATCAGTGCTAATAAAGAGAATTAATTGCGCTCTTTAATAAAATTTTTGTAATGAATGACACTGTTTTATTACTTAATATTTACTCCTGAAACATAATCAAGCTTAACTTTCATATTCATGACTCAATTCGCAATTCATTCTTCATACTAATCAGAATTAGACTAAAGAATTTATATAGATTCGGCCTTAGGCCGAAGCAAGAGCTAGCCGAAGCTTCGGCTTCGGCCGAAGCAAAATTTTGGAGCTTCGGTCATTCACTGGCAGAAACTCGAATCTTAATCGATATTCTATTAATCTATGAGTATTTTCAATATTATACCACGGTAAATTGATATAAAAGAGCGATATTTTTTGACCTATCAAAGCATTTTTCTTTTCTACATATTTAAATTATAGGTAGGTGAGCAATTTTCGACAGACCCACCTCGACAGACCGTAAACGTTTCCAAAAATTTGTTGAAAATTCGTAGAAAAAGTGCTATTATAAAGCATTTTAGCTATCTGTTTACGCAAAAGTGTCAAATTAATGGCAGGCGGGGTGCACCCCCAGAAGTCCGAATACCACCAAAAATAACTTAATTTTTGAAGTTTTTTCCCGCGATTTTTTGATGCCAATGAATAGTTCTCGATAAGAAACGTTGAAAATTTTTTTAAAAAAATAAAAAAATCTCGCAGTCCACCAGAATTTCGGTGCCGCTTACCTATGGTTGTGGTGACCATAGTTGGGCAGCACCAAAATTCTGGAAGAGGGTACAAGATTTTTCAAAGGTAAAAAAAAGGTATTAAAAATGGTAGTATGGTGAAAAAACACCATGTTTAAACGTTTCTCATCGAGCAATATCCATTGGCATCAAAAAATTGTGGAAAAAAAACAAAGTCTTCAGAAATTGAATTCTGGGGGTAGTTTGGTTTCTATGGGGTGCATACCCCATGCGACCACGTGTGGATGTGACCATATGTGGGCGCGGGAGGGGGTTTAGGGGTAAGCACACACCAGAAGCAGTGTTTCTTTTGTACAAGGTCCGTTTGTATATGTACAAAGATGGTCCCTAAAAGTCTTTCTACATTTTGTGCACACAAATTTTTGGATACTATAATATGGTAAAGTAGCGATTTTAGTGTAGCAAAAACAGTTGTTTGACTTTTGGTAAGGTATTTTAGTTAATTTCTGAATTTCTGCGGGCAAAAATCACTAATAATCGTCTCAAAACGGCGCGAAGCGCCAAAAAATTTGACATTTTTCCATTCAAAATGCAATTTCTGACATTATTAAGATATATAGAACACACAATTACTCATTTCGGCGTGAAGCGCCGAAAAATATTGCTAATTTTGAACCTTTTTCGCAGTTTCTGTCTTCCAAAAAATCTTTGTACATGCACAAAGACGATCCCCAAGTCTTTGTACATTGGGAAAACTCTTTGCCGAATACAAAGAAACACTGACCAGAAAGCAGAATTCCCCCCCAAATTCAATTTTTGAATATTTTTTGTATTTTTTCGCAATTTTTTGATGCAAATGAACAGTGCTCGATGAGAAACGTTAAAAAATGGTGTTTTTCGCCATACCACTACTTTAAAGGTCCGTCCACACGGCGGCAAGTAGTTGCCACCGGCCACTGTAAACCTTGTGGACGGTGGCCAGTTGCCGCAGGTTGCTAGCGCAAAATAAGGCGACAACTAGCAGCCATCGGCCACCGGCAACTTGGTGGCTAGTGGCCGGTTGCTGCCGGCAGCAACCTCGTTCACAGAGTGTCAACCTGGTGGTGGCAACTCAGCTAGGCAACCTGCAGAAAATAGGTAACTATGCAATTTTAGTACGATATGGCTCAAGCAAAGACAGCCTTGTTATTGTACGGCTATTATGAATTATTTTAAAATATCCAAAACCACGACGGATTTGTGTTAAAAATTATATTGCAAAGCGGCAGAAAAACGGGTTTTTCAATCAAGTTGAAGTAAAATTGGAGGATCCTGACCTTTACCGCCGAATTCTACAGAATAAAATTGTCAAATCTATATTTTGCGTGTGTAAAGTCAGGAAAATGTGAAGAGAGAAATGCGTTTTACAACAAAATGCAAATAAACTGCCGTACTTTCTATATGGATTTTTTAATCTTAATTTTTGTCAAACTTTTTTTGAGTTAAAAATCGTTTCGACACTCAGAAATAAATGAAATAAAAGAAGCATGACTCAGTAGAGGCTACAGCAAAGCATAGCAAACGAATCAAATCAGTGGCGGATTCAGGACATTCTGACAGGGGAGGGCGGAACCCAAAATTTTCTAAGAAGTGTCAAACATTGCCAAAAAATCGTAATTATGCCCGACATAAGTACCGGTTTTTTGCCGTCTGTTGATGCGAGAAAAAGTAAGAAATTTTCAAAATTTTTCAAAGTTTCTGTATGAAAAACTCGCAAAATTATGCAGAAATCAACACAAGTCGCTGAAAAAATCGAGAAATCATTGTAGGAGCTACAAAATCCTTGTTCTGTACAAAAAATAATCTTCTGACGTAAATTTAAGTTTTTAACAATGCCAAGAGAGTCAGTAAATGTTATAAATGAGCACTATCCTTAGAATTTAATAAAAATTTGAAAGATTATGATAAAAATGGCTAAAATCACCGAAAGTACACATCTATTCTTAATTGCGCACAAATATTTTTTGACGTCAGGGGGCGGCCGCCCCTCCTCCGCCCTCCTCTAAATCCGCCAGTGAATCAAATACATAATTTGAGTTTAATTGAAAAAGAGTACCTACCTAAATAATTATTTATTTTTTCCACACTTTGCTAATAAACACTAGCAGAAAACTCGATAGCAAAGCAAAATAGTGCAGACGTGTGCTAAAAATAACAGGTTGCCACCAAAATCGAGTATTGCTCGATCCACCAGTGGCAACCAAAACGGTAGGTTTCTGCAGGTTGCCGCGCGATTTTGCTTGAAAACCAGCGGCCACTGGCTACCAGAACCTGGTTGCCATGCCATTTTTCGCTAGCAACCTCGTGGCAGCCGGCCACCAGCTACCAGATTGCCGGTGGCTGGTTGCCGTGTCAGTTTGTGCTAGCAACCTGCAGCAACCAGCCACCGACCACCAGGTTGCCGGTGGCCACTAGTTGCCACCATGTGAACGGGCCTTAGGACCATTTTTTGACCTTTAAAAAACCTTGCACCCCCCCCCGAATTTTGGTGCTGCCCATCTATGGTTGTGGAGTTATGACATATTTTATTCAATTTATTCCATTTTTAAAAATTTTATTGTAATCTTTTTCTGTTTTTATGCGACATAAGGATAGATCATCCTCAGAAACGCCGAAAAACGATGTTTTTGACGCGTACTCACTATTTTTGGGTTCAAAAACGACATTTTAAAATTTCACCCTCTCCGGATCTCCCATGCTGTGCATGCCTGACTAAGCCTAAAACATTCCTTTAATACATGCACACGGCCATGAGTTCTGAGAGGGGTAAACCGAGTTTCCTGGGGGGGTTCATGAGCAATTAATTTTTTATTTAATGCCAAATTTTGGTTCTAAAGCCACTACATTTTATTTTTTATGAATATTTATGGCTGAATTTGCAAGTAAATAAATGACAATAAGGACGAAGGAATGTCCTGCAACATCGAATATACAGTGGCGGGTCTACGATTTTCGCAAGGGGGTGGCACGGCACCTCAAGCTTTACGAACACAGACAAAAATAGATCCGGAAATTGGTCCCTCATGCGCGAAATAGCGTTTTTTGGTGTTTTAAATTGTCTAATTTTATTTAAAATCCGTTTTGACGCATTTGTTTCAAAAAATTTTGAGATATTCGACAATTTCGTGCAAAAAAATCATTAAATTTCTTTAACTTTATTATTTTGAAACCTATTCTATGAACCCAAAAAATGGCTTCCAGGTTGTCAAGAAAGTAAATAAATGTAATTAATAAGCATACATGTAACGGCTCAAAATTTTGTGTGGGGGTCCCACACAGATATGCACAGTATGGAAATTCTAGGGGGGCTGAAATTTCAAAGTGCCGTTTTGGGCCCAAAAATGCAGGGTACGCATCAAAAACATGGTTTTTCGGCGTTTCTGACGATGCTCTATCTTTCTGGAGCATAAAAATTTCGACAAAATAAAAAAAGTCGATTAAATTGGACAAAATATAGTCAAAACATGAGTACTCTGGGGCAAAACGCCGAAAATTTGACATTTCTGAGCAAATATGTAGATAGCTAAAAAGGCGTAAAAACACCTTTTCTACGAATTTTTAATCATTTCTCGGAAACTTTCGAGAAATCGCAAATTCTAGGGGGGATCAAAAAATTTGTGGGGGAGGGTATAAATTTTTCTGAGGGGGTTGTGAAACTTTAAGAACGGTCATTCGGCTGATTTTGTAAAAATTTTAACATTAGGATTCAAAATCGAAGTGCCGCTTTCACAAAATTTTCCGGCGTTCTGCCCCGAACCATGCTAGGGAACCTCTAGCGCACTATCCCAGACCCCTTCACCCCTAAAAAAATGTTTTCCATTAAATTCTCACCCTATCTTTTGTTAAAACTTAAATCCTTGGGAGTTTCAGGTACTCTGTTAAGCTGGATTACATCATTTTCAGCAGGAAGGTCACAAAAGGTAAAGATAAATAGTTGTTTCTCAAACCCACAACCGGTAATTAGCGGTGTTCCTCAAGGCAGTGTGTTAGGGCCTACATTGTTTTTAGTGTTTATAAATGATTTAGTTGATTGTATTAAACATAGTGATATTATGTTGTTTGCTGATGATGCAAAAATTTTTAATGTTTCATGTAATGCTGATCTCTTACAATCGGATCTGGATTCATAACACGCATGGACCAAAAAATGGCAGTTGCAAATCAGTTATGGTAAATGTGCAACGTTGTATTTGGGGCACGGCATAGGTGCACAAGGTCAGGGTCGGCAGGGGTGAAATCTCATCCAAAACAGTAAATTTTACGTTCACAAATTTTCTGTTGTTTAAACGACCAAAATACTCAAAATAACCTATAAAACGTTTTTTCGTAGTAATTTAGCATTTTCAAAGCATTTGTAGTCCATGTTGACTGCATTACATCACTTTTAACACTAAAAAATACAAAAATTAATCAATTTTTAGCGTTTTTTGGGTAAAAAGTATATAAAAGTACTAATCCGTGGCGGAGCGCCGGAAAAATTTTGACAATTTTACTGATTTTGATGTCGAAAATGATGCAGAACAAGACCTGTTTGCTCAAAATCGCCGGACAGTACCGGTCTAGCTGACTACTCAGGGGGTACCCCCCTCACTCCCCCCTATGTGCATGTGTGTGGCACGGGAATCCTAGAAATAACTACAAACTGGGTTTTCAAGATTTAATTGTTTCTGAAGGATCTATTAAGGATTTTGGAGTGTACATTAGTGATGACCATACGTGGGCAGCAAGAAAATTCTGGGGGGTGCAAGATTTTTTTGAAGGTCAAAAAATGGCCTTAAAAATGGTGGTATGGCGATAAAAACACCATTTTTCGACGTTTCTCATCAAGCACTATCCATTGGCATCAAAAAATTGCGAAAAAAACGAAAAAAATTTTCAAAAATTGAATTTTGGGGGGGGGGGGGTATTTTGATTTCTGGGGGGGTATTTTGGTTTCTGGGGGTGCATACCCCCCAAACCCCACGCCCAGGTGTGGTGATGACCTATCTTCTAGCATTCATTGTGTAAACACTGCGTCTAAAGCTTCTCGAGTTGCATCACTGATCCAGAAAAGTTTTGTCTCATAAAATATTGAATTAATGGTAAAAGCTCTTAAAGTCTATGTAAGACCCATTTTGGAGTATAACTCAGTGGTTTGGAACCCTTATTTGATTAAACATATTAATGGTATTGAAAAAGTTCAGCGTAGATTTACTAAAAGAATACTATGGCGACAAGGTGACTTGTCTTACAATGAGCGGTTGGGTTTGTTAAATCTTGAAATACTCGAAACTCGGCGTATTCATTTTGATCTCACTTTTGCTTTCAGAATAATCAAGAGACAGTTACTTTCCTTTGAAGACGTTTTCGAACTCGCACCCGAAAGGGGTACCAGATCGGTAAGTGATATAAAGCTTTATATCCACAAATTCCATTTAGACTGTAGGAAAAACGACTTTGCAAACAGGACGGCTAGAATGTGGAATACTTTGCCCCAAAGTATTGTTGATTGAAAATCTTTTAAACGGTTTAAGGGTTTGATTTCTAAACTTTGTTTGGATGAGTTTCTAAAGGGGCCTACGTGAGTTTCCAAAAATTTTGGTAGACAAATAGACCCAAAAGTGGAAAAAAACGGTGATCGTATGATGCTGTGCTAACTGCGACGGATTCGATGTTTTATTACAACTCGCTACAGTAAACGACAATCGCGTATTTTATGTGAAACTAATTTCTTGGTCATTTAAATTGAATAATTCCAGAAAACCGAGCTGTTGCGTTCGAATTTATAGTCTGTTTCACATAACTTCGTGCATAAATTTTAAAACTACCACCGACATTAAGCTGACAGATTGTGACTGTAACATTGATCTGATATATAATTATCGTAACCTTTCGGCTTACTATCGACGAAAATTCATAAACTTTATGCACGAAGTTATGTAAAACAGACGTTAATCGCTGGACACTTCAATCTCTTGATTCTTTTTATATGCGCACATTACATCTAATTTTGCAATGACCTACCGTATTTATTTTACTAAACAGCGCGCTATCTATAACTTTTTTCAGCTTGAAGGTGCGCTGTCTATTAGAGGGCGCGTACTATTAGACAGAGGCGTAGCCAGGATTTTGGTTTGAGGGGGCATATACAGAAATTTTTTAAGTTGCTTTTTGCATTGAATGTCAGTAACGTTATGTATAGTAAAACTGAGTTTTTCGACCTTTAGTAGTGTAGCCTAGCTAATTTATGGGTTTCTGACAATCAAAAATACAAAAAGTGTAAAGCGACGCGAACTGCCGAAAATTTTTTGGAATTTCTACCGTTTTCATGTAGAATTTGCGGCCTTTCTATTGACAAACAGTTCGGAAATCATAAGTGGCGCAAAGTGCCAAGAAATTTAGTCATTTTTTACCATCCGTAACATTTTGTAGCTCTGTGAATACTAATAGTCTGACAGAGCAGAAAATTGTCAAATTTGTGCAGAACAATTTTGACAGTTCAAGCTTCTAACAAGAAAACTGCGAATTACTAACTTGTCTGAAGATATTTTGAGTGATTCAGGCTTTTTAACGCAATGCTGGAGCTTTACAAAAAGGAAGAACAGTAACTGGCGGCGCTATGCGCCGGGAAATTTTTACGTTTTTTCACTTTAAACTCAATTTATACGGCTTAAATCATACAAAGAAGACAAATTAATGCCGGCGTGAAATGCCGGGCTTGTTCTTCCTAAAACCTCGTTGCGCATGTACATACAATGAGATTTTGCGGCTGTGGGGAAGTCTGGGTTGGCACGCTCAAGCGTTCCCAGCGGGGTCCGGGGCACAGTACGGAAAATTTTTTGAAAAAAGCAATTTAATGTTAAAGAGTAACATTTAAATTTTCGCAAAATCGGCCAAATCTCGGTTCTAAATCAAGCCCAAAAACACTTAAAATTTAAAACTTCTGAGCTGAAATGCGTTTTTCGACTTCTGCTAATTACAGAGCGCAACAACGGGTCGCTGCCAATAAGATTTAGAAAAATGTATCAATGAAAACTTTGTTCAAAACCGTTTTCAGGCCCGTTCGTGGCCTTCTTATTAACAAGATGCAGTTTAGAAAACAGAAAATGCACAAAAACGTAAAAAAATTTGGCCATTCCTTTCATTTAAATAGGATTATATGTCCTTGTAAAGAAAGACAAACAAAGCAAAGAATAGACAAACTGGTACACAAAAGACAAACAAAGCAGAGAATAGACAAAATGGTATCATTTTCACACTTTTACTATTATGCTCAACGAGCATGTGCAGTTTCATTCAACGAACAAATAGTGCATTAAATTACTAAAGTGATGTGAAAAGCTGTATTATTTTAACAGATTCAATCTTTTAAATTCATTGTATCTCCGAGTATATAACAAAAAATAAATGATAATGACTCGACGCGAAGCGCCAGGAAAATTTGACGTTTTTGCCTTTTTGAACTTAGTTTTCTGGATACACATTACTGCAACAGAAAAATCAACAATATTTCTGAAAAATTTCGGGGGGGGGAATGTGCCTCCAATGCCCCGCCCCCTCCCTGGCTACGCCTATGCTATTAGAGGGCGCTGTCTATAACTTTTTTCATTTGATTTTACCCGAATAAGCATCAAATTTCTTCATTACTGGACAAAATAAAGGAATATTTTTACAATTTCAATCTCAATTATTTTATCAATTGTCTTATTTTTGGCATTTTATCCATAAAAATTATATTCCATGTGCTTATATTGAGTTTGGACTGCTTTTCGGCCAATAAATAGTATTCAAGGAACACAGTTAACTAAGGACAGCATTCATATAATAGCAGGTGCGCTTAATATTAGAGGGCGCTGTCTATAACTTTTTTCGGTAGAATAAATACGGTATTGTAAATAAATTTCTTTCAAGCTGCTCAATATGTTGTAGACCTTTTTACTTATCTTCTGTAATTAAGTACCGTATTACCCGAATTAACCGCCCTGGGCGCTTATTGTTTTCGGTTGGTCCTAAGAGGGGCGCATGAGTAGAGGCGCTTATGTAGATTTTCAAGTCAATTTCGCCATGTAAACTTCCAAATTTTATTAACCTGAGCATGTAATTACATATGTACCGTCAAATGGGGTTACATTGCCACGTTTTTTGGCTTTTTCTTGTATAACTTATGATGTAATAGTTTTTGGATACTGTAATTTTGCTAAAACATAAAGAGCGAGTTGTTGAATGTATTCCATACAATTATTCTACTCAAACAGGCTGCAACAATGAATAATTTACACAAAAGTGGTATGCCAAAGTTTGACCTTTCTGGAAGGAATTCTGCAGATGATACTTTGTGTTTTTTGAATTTTGTGTCAGGTCTCGAATGGGAGTGTAAAGAGTGCAAAAATCTGGGGGTGAAAAGACACATTTTGGTCGAGTTTTCGACTTGTTTATGTCTGCCAAGAACTCCGTTTATGAGTTTTAAGAAATTTTTTCCGACAGTAATGTACTTAGAATCAAGGGCTATCTTGTGCTTACCAGCAAATTTTTCTACAATCGATACGCAGTTAGTACCAGGGGTTTAAACTTTACACTCTAGTGGATAAGTAAAAAAACAGATTCTGCCCAAGATTTCTCTGCCAACTTTTTCGGTTATTAGTTGGTTTGAATTGAATAAAATAGAAATGAAGTAACTTTTAAGGGCTACACGTCGAAGCAAGCCGCGTTCGAAAAAACGTGATATTGAGTTGTTTATGGGGTGTGAAGTTCGAAATCTGAGGTGTAAAATGACCGAAAAAACAGGTTTTTTTCGTATTTTGATTGGTAAATCATATAAAATATTTTGCGGAACAGAAGTTTAGCACGTAAAAACGTACTACAATCAAAGGGCTACAAACTGGCCCGAACTGAATTTACTTACACTCAATGGAGCGTTAGGTTCAGATTTTTAAAGTTTACAATGTGGTGGACAGTGGAAAATGCGGTTTTGTCCATTTTTTTGTTCGCCACTTCCTCTGTTCAGAAGTCGGATGAGGTCGAATAGGATAAATACAAAGTACATTCTAAGGGGTACTCGTCACAGCGGATAGCATTTAGCTTTTTTGGGAGGTATAAAGTCCAAAAATGGGGGAGTTAAACGTGTTTCTGTCTTGTTGTTTTCTGCCAAGTTCTGGGTTATGAGTCTGGACATAATCTCAAGTCTAAAAATGAACCAGAAACCAAATGTGATACGCAAGTTTGTTCGCACTCAACAGTAGTATAAAGTGGTTTACGCCTTATATTTATTTGTTCTCGGGCCATTGTGGAGACTTAATTTTTCATAAATGTTGATCGTAATATCAGAGTAATATCAGTATCACGAATCCGACTGAAATTTTCTTTACACTCTGTGATTGTGAAAAGTTTGCACTGCGTATTACCTTTAGTTCTAGAGCCTTGCCGAAGCTTGATTTTTTCTAAAGTCTTGAAATGTACCAGGAATCAAATGTGAGACGCCAGTTGAGCGCGTTTGCTTACACTCAACAGTGGTGCGAAGTACTTTACAACTGATGTTTATTTGTTCTCGGGTTATTGTTGAGTGAGACTCATTTTTTTCATAAATCTTAATCGTAATATCAGAGTAACATTAAGATTACGAATCCGTCTAAAATCTTCTTTACACTCTGCTAATGTGTTAGTATACACTGCATAGTAAGTTTAGGTCTAGAGCCTTGCGGAAGCTTGATTTTTTCAGAATGTTCTCTGTAAAATCAGAATTAGGAATCTGACTGTTAGTTTTCTCTACACCTAGTAATTGTGTAAACTTGCAGTATTCATTTGTTGTTAATATGTAGTTTATACTACAAATTTATTTTACTTCCAAATCTGAGCGTTAGTGTTCCTTACACTTGATATTTGCGTAAAGTTTATGCTGAAAAACTTTGATCTGATTAAATAGTGTAAGGTTGTCTTGTTTAAAAAGGGCAATGCTGATGTTAAGAACAATATCGTTTTCCGCGTTCTTGGACTGCTGTCATTAATTTGGCATGTTACTGTATGTGTTTACTGACTGATGTACTCATATTATGCTAATTAAAAGTAGGGTACTAGCAAAGAAAAATGCTCCGATGGAACAAAAAAAGATGAATATACTTGGAATTGTGGATTATCAAGGATGTAAAAGGAGGAGACTAGGAAAAAGCTACCTAAAGTCGCAAAATCTGCTAAAAATCACACTTTCTCTAAGCAACGCAAAAAATCGAAGTATATTCTGCGGCCTCTAAAAAAGTGTCTTTTTTGAATAATTTTCAAAGTTTCAGATAGGAGTGTATAAAAAGAATCTGTAACTGTGAGAGTTACACGGTGCGAACTCGTTTCATTAGTTCGCACAGGCCTACCGACAACAGCTTGGTACTGTATCGGTTAACATAGCCATTTGCGAGTTGACATCTGCGGATGGGTGAGCTCGTGGCTATGCCTTCAGTTCTCAAAATAAATCCCAAATTTTCATTACAAAATCTTTTAGATACTTGTCCGGTAAAACAGAATTAAGTACCTATATGATAATAGTAATTGTTTTACTTGCTACCGCTTATCGTACTATCGTACGAGTCGATTTGAGAGTATTCTTGGTTAATGTTAGTTTGACTTAAGCTTATGTTTTACTGTATCGATCCCCTAATGGGATGTTAGTCAGTCTGGTTTTTGGACGATTTAGTCGTTTGGCTCTTTTATCGTTTAGCGATACTGTTATTTGCTTCCCGGCATACGCCGTGTGTATATAATCGAAATAAAATTATAAAATCCACATAGGGGTGAATTATACCGAGGGTGTGATAGGCCGGCCCCAACCGTCGAGGACTTCTGAGCTTTTGGTGAAGAGGATAGGTAAATAGTTTTCAATTATTTATTTCGTTCAAAATTCAATATTCTTTTCTCAACCCCAAAATTGGTTAAAACCATTATTTAATTATTTATGATTGATCAGTCTAGAGCTCGTTGGTGTTGTTTTCAAATTTCATTGTGCTACGTACATTAGGAACCGAAAAGTTTCTGAACAAGTGTAAACTTTGAAAACAAGTTAATTAATCAACTTGAGCAGGGTTGAGATAGGTCAACTGACCTCGCGGTAATTCCGGGATTTAGGTAGGTACATTCTTGTAGGATCTAGGGCGTGGCGTAGCTGCTACGACTCCCGACGAAAGTGCAGTCAGCAATATGAGGACTGAGGGAGTCGAAGCCGTAGGTCTACAAGGGTTCAGAAGATCGAAGTTGTTAGCGACTACGCGATCGGAACCAGCGCTAAGAGCAGCTACATAGGTACTTACGTAAGCAAATCCCGAAGGCAAATAATAGTGAGGTTCGTCTCTGCGTCGATTCTGTAGACCCAGTGCGAACCCCAACATTTACAAATCTATATTGTTTACTTTTTTTTAATTGCTGGCAAGTAGCAAAGCTGACTATAGTCTGTTTCATTTATTCGAGAGCTTTTTAGTCAATTCTTTTATGGGCTACAGTAAACGAAACAAGAGGAATTACTGTAATTCGGCAGATCAGCTTAGTGAGGGCGAGTGGCTGAAATTCTTCCATTTTTAGCGCACTAATCCGCCTATATACATTTAATTTAGGCATTTAATCAGTACTGGGACATACTACAGTAAGTGCGCTAAATAAAAAGCTATCGGGTGGAATCGAACCCGGTTGCTTCGACACGACAAGCAGACGTTTTACCACTGAGCTATGAGGGAGTTCGCGGCGTTTCTTAACATTTTAGTCTATTGTGTTTAAAGTGTCAACTTAGGATAAGCTGAATGCGCGATTTTTATCTGTAAGTTGATTAATCTGCTGGAAGACGATAATAATTTATATCGCAAAGATGTTATTGAAAAACCCTTCTCTGCTACGTAACTACAGTGAGATCTAGCGAACTACAGTAAATAAGAAAGAAGGGGTTACTGTAGCCTCCGAAAACATTTACTGAAAAAGCTCTCGGATAAATGAAACAGACTATAGCTTCGTATTTTGATTGATATAAAACTAAGTGGTATACTTGAAGTTGTTCTATTTTGTTATGAGTATTATAGCAAGCAGGGCCGATTGATTAGTGCACACAATCGTTACAAACATGCTAGTGTAACTAAACAGGGGCGGATTTAGGGGGCGGGGGCGGGGGGCCCAAAAAATGCGCAAAATTAAGGATTTTTGAGCGATTTTTAGCGATTTTCGGGTAAAAAGGGCTAATTTTTCCGCCCAAGTCAGGGTTCCGCCCCCCTTAGGGGTACCGCCCCCTTAGGAAAATCCTAGATCCGCCACTGTAACTACATTTAGTCTGTTTCAAGTCAACTTACGCGTTTCCCACTGTTTTAAATCAACAATTTCTTTAATTGTCTTGGATGCATCGATGTTTGCTATTTCATTCAATTGGCTTAGAAAGACTGTTAGTTTACTCAATATCATTTCCCATAGCTACTGCATAGCTAACGTGCTGCTTTTTCAATCATTTTTATGGTTCAATATTTATTTTAATCTGTTGGCCGCAGAATATACTTCGATTTTTTGCGTTGCTTAGAGAAAGTGTGATTTTTTAGCAGATTTTGCTACTATAACATAGGTAGCTTTTTCCTAGTCCCCTCCTTTTATATCCTTAATAATCCACAATTCCAAGTGTATTAATCTTTTTTTGTTCCATCGGAGCATTTTTCTTTGCTACATAATTAGTGTTGTAAAAGATAAGGATTTTTGCAAGATAAAAAGATAAAGATGAAGTTTAAAATTCTAAAATCTAGAAGATAAAGATAAAGATAAAGATAAAGTTAAAAAAATTAAGAAAGATAAAGATAAAGATAATTTGCAAGATAAAGGAATCAAAAAGATAAAGATAAAGATAAAGATAAAGATAAAGTGTACATATGTAAATATGGTCGTCTGGACCCAGGACAAATGTTTGTGAAGTGCAATAAACGAGAGTGGGTGATGTAAAGCAGCCAACTGAATGTCCTAATTTTTACACCTGAGAATAAAGAGTTGATAGGCATTAAGCACACATAAATGTAGGTTTGGGGGTTTACCCGCGGTATCTGACTGACCCACGTACTACTATTACTGGCAGACCACTTCTTTCTTTTCACAAGCATCAAAACCCTGCCCTGTGTGCCTGTACAAAGTATACATAGTCGCAACAGTTATTGATTTTTTCAAACTTCTCCATGTTTCCCAGGCTTGGTCTTAGATTAACTTGGGTGCTAGTAGTAGTACTCCCGCTTAGATCGGCATCACTCCCACTCACTTAGGTTGATATACAGGCATTAGTTTGGGCCGCACGACGTAGGGTTTAAACAATCGTTTTCTTTTCTCTTCTTGTATTACAATAACACTTATATGCGTCTAAATGTATTTCACGTCAAACCTGCATTTTGGATTACATGCTTACTTATGTACCTACATACTTTATCTTTTTTGCAAGATAAATTCCTCTCAAAAAAGATAAAGATAAAGATAAAGATAGCCTGTGATTTTTCCAAAAGATAAAGACAAAGATAAAGATAAAGATAAAAAATCGTCAAAATAAAGATAAAGATATCTTTATCTTTATCTTTATCTTGCTGAAAAGATAAAGATAAAGATATCTTTTACAACACTATACATAATATTTTTAGCCTATGTAATATTGTTATGCGGCCAAAGTACATAGTAACAGCTGTGTTGTGTCTGTTTCATTTATAGGAAATTTTTTCAGCAAATTTTTCCGAGGCTACATTAACTCACTTTCTCCTACTTATTGTAGGTTGTTTAGAGATCACTGCAGCTACATAGGCAGGCAGGGTTTTTCGATGAAATTTTAATGGCATAATTTATTCTCTTGCAGATGGAACTTACGCATTCAGCTTGTCATAAAGTGAGCGTTAAACTCAATAGACAAACATTTTAAACTTCGCAGCAAATTTCTGCTTAGCGCATTGATAGAACGTCTGATCGTCGTCGAAGCATCACGGATTCGATTCCTTCTGCAAGATTTTTATTTATCGCACTTACTGTAGTACGTGACAGCACTGTTTAGATAATTGAATTGAGTCTGTATGGACGGTTTAGTGCATTAAAGAATGAAAGAATGGCAGCCGCTCGCCCAACTTATACTTTCCTGTCGAGTTAGAGTAAATCACTTAGTTAGGCATACTGTCGACTCTGAAAAAGCTCACGATTGAATGAAACAGACAGATAATACTTATATTCTTTTTCTGGGTATGAAGTCATCGGAAACCGGATGACAGTAATTGTATCGTTTTAATTTATTAGTGAAAAAATTCAACAAGTGACTCATTTCACGCGTGTAACTCTCAGAATCATTTACTGTGAATGGCCGATTATTTGACGAAGGAAATACTTTACTTTGAAAGTTTAAAGTTGATAGTTTATTGTGATGGCGAGAATTTGTCATCAGTAGTGATCGACTGGGGCCCCGGCCCGGCTATCTCCGGCCATTTTCAGCATCCCTGGCCCCGGCCGGGGTAAGGTTAAAAAACGGCCGGGGCCGGGAAAAGTTTAGTTTAATTCGTATTTCGTATTTATCAATGGGCAAGTCTTAATTTTGAGAACTGTACTGATTCGACCATATGTATACTTAGTCATTGTTATATCTTTGCTACTGTGTATAAATTAGCTTTTACTGAATAAATTTTCAGGACAATCTCATTTATTTGTAGCTAGTGGTTGACAAATACAGTTATATTTCTAGTTGGAAATTGTACCTTTTCAAAAAACTATGGGCTAATTCTAGAATACATCCATTTTCAAATTTCAAAAAATAGCGTTTTTATGCGATTTCAAGCAGGTATCTTTAACATAGAAGTTGCGAAAAACAGACGGAAAAGCCTTTGATTGAAAAAAACACTTCGGAAAATTTCATTTTTTAACTTTCTTCCGTCTGTTTTTTCAACTTTTATATTAAACAATCCTAATTGAATTCGCATAAAAACGCTATTCTCACCTTAATCAACGTCTTTACTGTCGCTTGAACCGTATTCTGGTAATTGAACCTCTCGCTTCTTCAAGGGGTCGTACAATCGGGCCGCCAACTTCAAAAATTCCAATGATTGGTCGAGTTTACATTCTTGACACTTCTTTAAATACATGTATTTCGCTAGGTTGCCGGGAATGTGCGATTTTTTTGCGGTTCGAAGATGCTAATACTTGTTGAATGGGATGTTATTTTTTATTCCTCCATTACTGTAAATGATTTTTACCGAAGTTTTTTGTCTGTAATGGACTTTGTCATTTCAGAATTTGTTCCACAGAAGAGTGAAAAGACGTAGAAAAGTTCTATCCGCGGTTATCTATAAATTGCAATCTCGTAAACGGAGACTTTTGGAAGAAATACGAAATTGGCCGAGGTTTCGAAATTTTAGAAAAGTGCAAAAATTTGAGCAAAGTAATAAGGAATGCGACCAAGCAATTTTTTGCTGATGAAGAAAATAGGTTAATGAAATCAAAGAATCTAAAAAACTCTTATTCTTTTGTCAACCAACGTTTGAAAAGTCAAAAGAAAATTCCACTGCTACGAAACCAGGATGGTACATTTATTGATGAGGATTTTGACAGGGCAGACATTTTTAATAAATTTTTTTGTATCAACTTTTGTGAATGATGACAACATTTTACCTTACTTTCCTAGTAGAATTCAATGTAAAGAAAACTTTGCTGTTAAATTTGATTTGTTTTCTGTTTCAGTTGCTTTAAACCGCCTCAAACCATCATTGTCAGTTGGTCCCGATGGCCCCTGTGCCTTTTTTGTCAAGAGACTAATTGTTTTTGGCACAACCGCTTGCTACAATCTTTGAAATTTCCTAGAGGACAGGAAGCATACCAACCCTTTGGAGTGAAGCCATTGTAGTGCCTATACACAAAAAAGGTGACATGTCATTGCCGAAAAACTACAGGCCCATATCCCTTTGTTGCATCCCTTGCAAAATCATGGAATCGATAGTAAATGAAAACATTACGACTCATCTCAATAAGCATAGTTTACTCAGTGATATTGCCAGTTTGGATTTAGAAAAATAAGTCGTGCGCCTTACAGCTATTAGAGTGTAAAAATAAATGGTCGAAAAACCTTGACAAAAAATCGCCAATTGATGCTATCTACATCGATTTTTGCAAAGCTTTCGACACAGTGTCACACAAGAAACTTCTAGTTAAATTGGGTGCATATGGCATTAATGGTTTTTGCTTGAACTGGTTGAAAGCTTTCTTGAATGGGAGATCCCAAAAAGTTAAAATGGGAAATTCCTTGTCTGATTCACTTCCCGTTTTGAGTTGGGTCCCTCAAGGTAGTGTATTAGGTCCTACAATGTTTTTGCTGTACATAAACGACTTGTGTGATCGTCAGACCACCAGCTCTATCTCACTTTTTGCTGATGATATTAACATCTCAAATCTTGCCTCAAACTTTATCGATTTGCAAAATGATTTGATGCACATAAAAACTTGGGCTGACATCTGGCAGCTGAAGATATCATTAGATAAATGTTTTGTTTTGCAGATGGGAAGGTCTAACCCTGAATATTGTTACAAAATCGATGATTTTCAAATACCAAAAGATGCGACTGACGTGAAAGATCTTGGTGTTTTGATATCAAAAAAATTTGAAATCTAGAGTTCATTGTGAATATATAGTAAAAAAATCGATGAGAGTCTCGAACCTGATTTTTCGAACTTTTGTTTCAAAACAAAACACAATGCTGATGAAGGCTTTTACAACTTATGTTAGGCCCATTCTTGAGTATAGCACTGTAGTTTGGAACCCCTACCTCATTAAGGACATAAATTTAGTAGAAAATGTACAACGAAGGTTCACAAAGCGATTATTAAATGATAAAACTTTATCTTACGATTTTAGATTGAAGGAATTGTGTCTCGAACGCCTAGAACTTCGACGGCTCTATTTTGGTTTGAACATGGCCTACTCTATCATAAAATTTCAAGCACTGCCTTTTGAAGACTTTTTTGTTCTCAATATGGGGTCAAATTGTGCCACAAACTCTCAGAAACTAATTCTAAACAAATCAAATCTGAACATTAGAAATATCAATTTTGTAATCAAATTCTTTCTGTATGGAACTCTTTGCCTGAACATGTTATACAAGCTCCTAACTCGAAAGCGTTTATGATGAGATTGAAAACCTTTGATTTTGATGCTTTTCTTCAGGGCCGTAAGTAAGCGCATTTCTAATAGGCCTTTACATGTCCTTGTCTATCAAACTTTTTGGTCCAGATTTAATATTATTTCGCATTATTAAAACCGTAATTTATGCACGCAGGTAGTTATTTGGGTATCGTTTGGAAATATATATATATATATATATATATATATATATATATATATATATATATATATATATATATATATATATATATATATATATATAATGTATGTATCAAAAAAAATTCTCATGCAATTGAAGAATAATACGCGTGTTTCGATGTCGATTTACTTCAATTATTTGCCCAATTTTTCGTTTGATGACAAATAAACTTTTGATTTGATTTTTTTGATTTGAATACTAATACTTCATTCGGAAAAAAAACACAAGGGTAAAACATAGTCGCAAAGAAAATAAAATAGCATAGTGTAAAATGCAAAATGTCCTGGACACACAGGCAAAATAGATTGCGCCCACGTGTGCCCCATCAAAAAATTTCCGAAATCAATCTTTTTCAAATTCCTCTCAAATGTCTCAACATTTGGAGACCTTCGAATATATTGTGGAAGATCGTTCCAAATTCTAACTGGTCTAGTAGCAAAACAATACTTTTTACAATCAAGTCGAAATTTTTCTAAATAGATCTGATTTGCAAATGCATTTCTAGTACGCGAATGACCATAAAACTTATAAAAATCTTCAGAAGGCAAGAGATTATTGTGAATAATATTATACGTAACAATTAAATCAAAATAAATTCTACGGAGTTCAAGCCTCTCTAAATTTAAGGCTTTTAACCTTTCATCATAAGAAAGTCCCATATATCCAATTAACCTTTTATTAAATTTTCGTTGTACCTGTTCAACCCTGTTGATATCAGAAAGCAAATAGGGGCTCCATACAGTTGGAGCATACTCTACTAAAAGCCGAATATAATTCTTAAAAGCAAGAACCAACATTTTAGGATCCGGTGATTCAAAACATTTGAAAATCAAAGCACTCATTTTCAAAGCTTCTGCTGATATATTAGTACAATGACAACTAGATGATAAGTTTGTTGTTAAGGAAACACCTAAATCTCGAATTGAGGAACCTGCGTCAGATAACGAAAAATGGTTTATGTGATATGTAACTTTAGGATTAGCGTACCCTAGATATAACACAGAACATTTTGGGAGACATATGCTTAACTGATTTTCTTCAGACCGTGCACACTGGCTTTGCAGCTCTCCAAGTTGACTATCGCATTTGTATGGGCGCCCGTGTCTTTATCTTTGAACGTTATGCTGTGGTTCACCTGCATGAAAGAACTGATTAGGTATCTAGGGCTCTGTGCGTCTTCAGATTGGTGTCAGGGGATGATCTAAGCCTAAGAAAAAGACAGGGCAAAATTGCGGAGCGAGCAAAGCGAGCGGAGCAATTTTTTCCCCATTTGTCTCAGGCTTAGATCATCCATTGGCACTCGATGTGAAGGCACATAAGCCTCAGCCTAAAAATAAATATCAGAAGAGAAGAGACATAGGAAAAAATGAAGCTAGCACCCTTATTTGTCGCATTATATGTAATCCTTCCATTTCTAACTAAGCCTATCAAAAAAAGAATGATAAATGGATGGTTTGCATGACTTAATTATTATAATTACTGAAGTATAATTTCTTAATCATTTGGAATCCTTCCCTTTCTAACTAACCCTAACAAAAAAAAGTATGATAACCGGATGGTTTGCATGACTTAATTATTATAATTACTGAAGTATAATTTCTTACTCACTTTTAAATGTTGATATCCGTGCTGATCCAGGCAGTTGTACGCCTTCCAGCAGTTGCTGATAATAGTCGTTCCAGGCAAGACCCACTCCTTTATAATAGGAATCAGCACTGACGAACTTCGCTGATTTACTGCAACGAGAAACACTCGCCCAGTGCTTTGCTCATAACCTCCAAATACCTAATGCCCATCAACGGAACGCCCCTTATTGTACTTGCGTTTACCAAACTTGGATTCATCGATTTCGACAATCGGGCCTCCAACCCTTTCTGGATTCTCGAGCAACGTCTGTAATAACACTTCTCGACAAAACGACGCCCAATCCACTAGAGTCGTAGATGCTAGTCCAACCTGGACCGTGATTGAGTCTAATCCAGCACCATATACCCACAGATTAACAAATGATAAAATTTTGTATATCGTTAGTCTGATATGTACATACAATTTTCCACTAAGAAACACTGATTTTTCAACACAGGCGCTCTATTTTTGAATGATTTTGACCTCACAATAAAAGGTGGAAAAAAGGTGAAAAAAAATCGCTGGCAAAAAACGGTATACCACCATTTTAAGGCCATTTTTTTATCTTCAAAAATCTTGCACCCCACAGAATTTAGGTGCCGGCCCACCTGTGATGACCACCTCCGACTTTTTTCTTCGCGACTTGATTCACATTGTTAATCATGTCTGGAAATTTTTCCCGATTTCAGATTTTGCTTCACATTTTTGGGGGTCTAAAAAAACGTTAAAGCTCATGTTGAAAACCCAATTTTTTTTGTAGAACCAACTTACTTCGGAAGAATGCCAAGAAGCAGTGGTGGATCTAGGATTTTTGTAGGGAGAGGGGACGGCACCCAAACTTTTATAAAAACGGTAAAAAATAGCTCCGAAATTTAAGCGGAAGAACGTTTAGAAGCTTGAATTCTGCTCTATTGCTTGCATTTTGTATTATTCGACCTGGAACATCGAAAATTTCTAAAGTTATGCTTGGAAATAGAAGAAAACTATGCAAAAAAGCTGCTTCTGCTCTCGGAATAGTTTTAAAACTTATTCCATGAGCAAAAATATGACTTACGAGTAGTGATCGACCGGAAATCCGGCTCCGGCTCCGGCCTCCAGCAAATCCGGCCATTTTTTCACTCTGGTGCTCCGGCCGGAGGACATCCAAAATCGGCCGGAGGCCGGAGAATTTTTTCGTTCTTTGCATAGTGACCGAACGTACTAATTGTTGACATTATGCTTATAAAATTTAGTCAGAGCACAATACAAAAGCAGAAAAAGGAAATAACACCAAATAAAATGTCTATCACCACCACAATCGTAAAATATTTATTTTTAGGGAAATTTAGGAAATCATTTTCCTGTTAACACTGGAAGTCATAGGGTAGCATAAGATGCAGTCTGGCCTGCACTGCACATGCTATTCTGATTTTCCAGATAATGTTGCTGTCCATTCAGTACGTCATATTCGCGGTTCACTGAACATAATATAGTATGTAACGTACCTATGTATATACGGTCACACACAATCATGCTTTAACATCAAATATTGCATATTGACGCTTTATTTAGGGCAGGCTAAGGAGACGACAGCTTTTTTCTTAATAAAAGCATTGAATAAAATTTTGTTGAATGTAGTCTATTTTACCAGTTGCGGATCTAGAATTTTCCTAAGGAGGCGGTATCCCACTTTTCTAGAAACAGCCAAAAACAGGTCCAAAAATTTGCCCTCAAAGCGCGACAGCGTTTTTTCAGTCTTTTACATTGTATACTTTCACATAAAATCACTTTTGACGCAATATTTTTCCTTAAAATTTTGAAATTTTAGACAATTTTGTGTGAAAAAAATCATTAAATTTCTTTGACTTCAAAAAAACCTGACGGGAAGCGTCGGAAAATTACTGAAATTAAAGCGGATAGATGTCAAGAAACATGATTTATTGCTTGATGCGAATTTTAGACCTTTTTAGCAGTTTTTATCTTCCCAAAAATCTTTGTACATGTACAAAGACGGCCCCAAAAAGTCTTTGTACATCGGGAAAAATCTTTGCCGAACATAAGAAAATCGTGCTTCTAGGTCGCCAAAAAAGTAAATAAATGTCATTTATAGGTATCATCCGGTGCGTAGCGCCGGAAAAATTTGAGAAATTATGGTCACTGACCACCAGAAATGATTGCAAATTGCATATCCATTCTTTAGGATTTTCCTAAGGATGGGGGCGGTATCCCAACTTTTTCTAAAACAGTCTAAAATAGGTACAAAAATTTGCCCTTAACGCGAGAAATAGCGTTTTTTCGGTGTTCTACATTGTGTACTTTTACATAAAACCACTTTTGAAGCAATATTTTTCCTAAAACTTTTGGAATTTTCGACAATTTTGTGCGAGAAAATCAATAACTTTCTTTGACTTTATAAAAATCTGGCGCGAAGCGCCGTAATACTTGTGAAATCAAGGCGGATAGACGTCTAGAAGCAGTCAGTGTTTTTTGTACAAGGTCCGTTTGTACATGTACAAAGATCGTCTCCAAAAGTCTTTGTACATTTTGCACACACAAATGTTTAGGTACTATTATATGGTACAGTAGCGATTTTAGTGTGGTAAAAACGAAGTTGTTCGAATTTTGGTAGTGTGTTTTAGGTAATTTCTGCGTCTCTTAGGGCATAAATCACTAAGAATTGTAAAACGGCGCGAAGCACCGAAAAATTTGACATTTTTCCTTTTGAAATGCAATTTCTGCCATTATAAAGATATACAATAGAACACACAATCACTCATTTCGGCGCGAAGCGCCGAAAATGTTTTTAGAATTACGGACCTTTTTTTTGCAATTTCTGTCTTCCCAAAAATCTTTGTACATGTACAAAGACGGTCCTAAAAAATCTTTGTACATCGGGAAAAATTTTTGCCGAATACGAAAAAAAATCGTGTCTAGAAGCATGATTTACTGCTAGATTTCTTGTATTTGTAGCATTTGATGCGAAACAACGAAATTTTAAATCGAAAATAGAAGAAAACTATGCAGAAATAGCTGTTTCTGCTGTAAAAATTCTTTTGAAACCTACATGAACAGATAATGGCTTCCAAGTCGCTAAGAAAGTAAGTAAATCTCAATAATAGATATCCGACGCATAGCGCCAGAAAAATTTAGAGAAATTATGGTCACTGACGGCCAAAAATCATTGCAAATTGCATATCTATTCTTTATCTCGCCAAATATTTTTGGACAAGCTTGGGCGGGGGGCGGCCAACCCCGCCCTTCCCTCAAATCCGCCCCTGCATTCTTTATATCGCCAAATATTTTTGGCCAATGGGGGGAGGTGGCCGCCCCCCGCCGTCCCCCTTAAATCTGCCCCTGTATTTCATATAACTAGCTGATATGCATTCAAGATGCATGTGAACTATGGTCTAGGTCTTGGTCACAAAGATGTCCTATCTATCCGCACGTGTAAAATTATAGTTTCTCCGGCTCCGGGCTCCGGCCGGAGCAACATGGTTCAATCCGGCTCCGGCCGGATCTCCGGCTCCGGCCACTTTGGCCGCTCCGGTCGATCACTACTTACGAGCCGCTAAGGAAGTGAATACATGTCTTTAATATGTAATAGTTAGGTATCCGGTGCGATGCATCAGAAAATGTGAGAAATATATTCAGGCCTGTATCCAAAATTTTATTTCGGGGGGGGAGGGCGAAATTTTTGATGCCATATCTCGAATACCAATTTCGGCAAAAATCAGTGAACCAACGTTTTTATAGCAGAGAAAAGCATAAAACTGTTGCCAAGCTGGCCAGAACCGGCGCAATCTGGAGAATTTAGCCATTCTGAGCTCATGGATTAGAATTCGATTGGTGCGGAAGCGCTATCAAATCTCGTAATTCCTATAATCTCAAAGTCGAAACTGTATTCTGCTTATGTTCAAATTAAAGACAATGTGTACGTAGACTTACAAAACTAGCACAAACAATTAGGTTTCAGAGTTTCCACAGCTACAGAAAATATTAAAACTCAAAGTAAATTTTCACAACCAATGAAAATTTACTTGTAAAAGATGAAAATTTCAAAAATTTTCGTTGCTTTGTGTTGTTTTGTTTCCTTCTGAAAAATGTTTATGTTAGCAGCTTTATACTAACGCTGTTTATAACTTCAAAGGTGTGACTAATGAGCTTGGCTGTGGTCCGAATCACATATACATGTACATGATGGAATTCGGGGAGGAGCCTGCTCCATACGTGGGCAGCAAGAAATTTCTGGGGGGGGGTGCAAGATTTTTTTGAAGGTCAAAAAAAGGCCTCAAAAGTGGTGGTAGGGCAATAAAAACACCATTTTTCGACGTTTCTCATCAAGCACTATCCATTGGCATCAAAAAATTGCGAAAAAACCGAAAAAATTTTCAAAAATTGAATTCTGGGGGGGGTATTTTGGTTTCTGGGGGGGGGGCATACCCCCTCCAAACCCCCCACGCCCAGGTGTGGTCTGCTCCCAAAAATTTTCAAAAAGTGCCTTTTTGGGCTTTAAAATCATAAATACACGTCAAAAACATCGTTTTTCGACGTTTTAGATGGTGTCCGTTCTTATAGAGCATGCATGACAAAGTTCGAAAAATTGGAAAAGAATTTGAGTAAATTTAACAATAGTTAAGAAATGAGTATTTGGCATGCAGCGCCTAAAATTTGATACTTTTGAGTCAAAATATAGCTGCTCAAAACAGCACATTTTCTAAGATTTTTTGGATTACCGGCAATTCTGGGGGTCAGCGCTCAGCAGCCATTTTGCGGTGTTCAGCAGTCATTTTGCGGTGTTCAGCAGTCATTCTGCGGGAGGTCAACCCCCTAATCCTACCCCTTCCCCCAAGAACATGTATGGTCCGAATGTCATTGTTTTGTTATCTGTGCGTTTCCTTTATCGCCCATGCTTATATATTCAAATAGGCAAAGTTGTGTACCTACCAATCGATCAAGAGTTGCTTGAATTAAGGCTTATTGCACGAGACGAGATGTCTAACAAACACGATGATCAAAGCCTAGGTATATGGCGGGCACTGTTTGATTTCGCTCAGCAAGTCGGCGCAAATGATCCGGTCAATAATTCTTCGAATTTTCGTACTTTGAGCGGAGAAGTAATAATCAGTGCTCTGCTGTCAAATATTGATAGGACCATACATGCAACGATTCGAAATTAGGGGGTCCAGTGTTTTTTATTGGTACAAGGTCTGTTTGTACATGTACAAAGATGTTTCCTAAAAGTCTTTACATTTTGTACACACAAATTTTTGGGTACTATAATATGGTACAGTAGCGATTTTAGTGTGGCAAAAACAGAGTTGTTCGACCTTCGGTAGTGTATTTTAGCTAATTTCTGGTTTTCTGAGGGCAAAAATCACTAATAATCGTCTCAAAATGGCGCGAAGCGCCGAAAATGTCTGTATTTCCTAAACTTTTTTTTCAGTTTTTGTCGTCCAAAAAATCTTCGTACATGTACGAAGACGGTCCCCAAATGTCTTTGTACATCGGAATAAATCTTTGCTGAATACAAAAAAACATTGGTTGCGTTATACATTATACAAATACATGCAGGGCCGTATTCAAAGGGGCGGCCAACCGCCCCTAACAAAATTTTGAAAGGTAAGATAATGAATGGAAAAGACGAAAAAACGCGTGTCATTGTCGTAAAATCTTTAAATCTTTGGCGCTTCGCCCCAGATAAGAAGTATTTTTATAATTTCTGCTCAAACGTGACCAAAAATGACACTTTTTATAGCCTTTTTGAGTGACAAAAAATTTTTTCTTCGAAAAGTTAGAATTTTATGATTTTAATGGATAGAGCATGTCGAACGAAAAACTCCAAAAAATGCGGTTTTTCGCGAGCTAACCCGACGAATTTTCCGAGATAGTATGATTTATGTTATGTCCGTTCTCCCCTTGGCCGAATCCTGGACACGGCCTTAATACATGTATACAGAACGTATTTACATGTAACAGGGGTATAGACTTGTGGTTTTTTGAAAATTTTTATATGCTTTTTAACATTTTTCATCAAATGATTGAGGTCATTGAACCCCTCACCCCGCCTAGAAATGGTTGACGACCACTTCCTAAAATTTTGATCTGTACAGTTAGATACAGATCGGACACATATTTGTTTTGCGAATGGTGGGGTGGGTGGTCTCAAAATAGGCGACCTTATGACCTGGAAGATATCCGGATCTTCTAACGAGTAGATACATTTTTTGTCGTTTTCGATCATGTTCGATCCATTATACACAGCGAAATAGAATTTCAACCGCAAAAACTGGATAAAGGTCTTCCAAAAATCATATATATTTCCCCGAAGTCCTTTTACGACCTGATATTTTTCGTTTTATAGCAAATGACACAATATTTACAAATTTTGGAATGTTTTACTTTTGAATGTCTTTGTGACTTAGATATGAATTAACCAGTTCATATATTCATGCAAGATCAAATCTTGAAACATTCGTTATGTATGTTAAAAAAGAGCCAAACATCACTTAACAAACATTCTTTCTTATTTTATTTTTTATTTAATGTAATGGTGAAGAATTCTAAAAGAAATCAATTTAAAATACCTACTCAAAAGTAGGTACCTAAAATTACTGCTCTGTTCAGTGTATATTCGTGCACTTGCAGCAATGTAAAAAAAGTCCATCTAGAATTTTCAGCAAAAAATCAGGTAAACTATGCTGAATCGCTAACTTTTTGCTCTAGAATTTTTTACAATGGTTGTCTAATTTTGTCACCCACAAAAAACTAAGAGAAAACTATTTTTTGCTATAGAAAATATGGATTCCAAGCTGTCAAGAAACTCAATAAATGCCAGTAATTTCGACGCGAAGCGTCCGCAAAATTAGAGAAATTATGATAATGAAATAGCTCACTGCAGTTCGGTGATTGCGCTTTGGTGCCCCTTCTCAGAATGGAAAGATGGAAAATTTTCTGTGAAAAATAGGTAAAATGAAGGCCAAAAATGGTTTAAAATTGAAAGTTTTCTTCAAAAGTGCTTTAAATTGACCAGAAACTGTGTAATAACGTAGTTTTAACGCTATTTTAGCGCTTATACCAGTTTTTGAGGTCATTTTGGCTCAAAAAACTCAATTTTTGACTCCCAGACCGGGTGAATCCACAGATCGGTTATACTGTGTATCATGTATGATCATAAGTAACTGAACTTTTCTCAGCCGCTAAAGAAATTTCAAGAGTGTAAATGATTAATTTTGCCGAAAATTCAGAGATTTCATGATAGAATGATGCTATAATATAATAATATGATAATACAGTAATATGGAACAACCAATAATGGATCGCAGCCGCGTTAGTTTTTTGCACAAAATAAAATTCGCCGCTTGTGAATGAATGGAAGAAAACACTGTATTTGCTTACTTTACTTTTGGGGCGATGTTCGGATGCAGTATTTCTTATTAGGATAGGAAATGGCTGGAAGAAGCCATGAACGCCTATACAAGCCAGGCTGATCCAGTTCGCCTCATGAAAGGGAATATAAAAATATTGTTGGACTTAGATCTCAACAATCCTAATAATGAGGATCGACAAAAGGGATTGCAGGCGATCGAAAGCTTGAAAGATTTGTGCGACGATTTTGATAATGCCGCAGGTGTAGTTAGACTGAAATGATATATACGTTCATATCACGTTGTTTTCACTCTAAATTGTATAAATTATTGTTCCTAGGCTTAGAGTTGCGCTCAAAATACGTATGTAAATTACAACGAATTTGTGCTTATTGGAATAAGCTTTCTATATGCTTTCAGATGATATCTCATTTGTCATATGAAAATAGAAAACAATTCAATTTACACGCAGAAAACTGAGAGGAATTTGTAAAAACTTAACAACCATTGGAGATTTCCACCTCAAATTAGAAGTTTTTTGCGATTCGCAGAAAGAACTACGTACTGTTATAACCAAAATTTATACTTTTTGGATAGCACTCTTCAAAACGCAACTATTTTGCTAGGTTCCATGCTCATATCTTGAAAACTCGTAAAGTTATTTCCGTTCGAAGGCCCGAATTTGCACATTTTTAGGGTATACTTTACAAATCCGGTTTTTTAAACATTACATACTTTTGATTCCTATAACCAAATTAGTTGACTAATAGCAAAACAGTTAGATAATTTTGTGCTCTTTCATTTTAGCCATTGCTCAGCTTTGAATTCGTTTTGATTTAGGCTGCAATCTCATTACAAAATTCAGGAAATTTTGAACCTGCAAATCAGAAATCAATCTTCATTGTACAGTGAAAACGACGTGATATGTGTAACGGCTGTGAGTTTTGGTCTGGTATTATTAACCGTTTTTAGGATACTTTCGATTTTTAAAGGGCCTGAAAACGGCAAAAAGTAGTGTCCAGAAACGGCATGGAGGGCAAATTTTTGTCCAGAAGTCGTGGAGGGAGGGTGTTGAAGATATCCGCTTTGGGGAATGGGGACGCGGACGTGGGGGATTGGCTACTAAGCATGCGGGCGTTTAGTTCAGTAATATTGTACTTTCATTGGAGAATGAGGGTTCTGAAATATATTACATGCCTTTTGAAATATTTGTCTGATTTGAGATCCTCGTCTAATGATTTATCAGAAATACCAAAATTCAAGAACAGTTCTGGAACTGAGCAACATAAGAATAAAAGATTGTCGCATTGTTTTTTTTTGTACGAGACAACGATTATGAGGCTCGTACAAAGACTTTCGGAGTCATCTTTGTACAATGTATACCAAGACTTTTTGGGGCAAAATAATAAATTTTTTAACACTTTTCGATTTTTTTAAGCAAAATTTCGAAAAAATTTTTGGCGCTTCGCGCCGAATATCGTAATTACAATCTACAGTCGAACCTCGTTAATAAACACTCGGATAGTAGACACTCCCGCTTCATAAACACCCTTCCGTTCGGTCCCTGTCGAAGTGCTATGATTTATCACAGTTAGAAACTTGCTCAATAAGCACTCGGTTAACGGTTAATAAATACGGCATTAAAAGACCGTGGCTATATGACAACGCACTAATCATTCCTGTTTATAAACACTGTCACTAGAATGCGTGACTGAACGATACTAAACCTCATATTTTGTCGAGTAAACCTGGTTAGAAAACACATCGTTTTGGATATTACACACGCTTTGTACACATTGAAGTGTTGTGATTTGCAGACTAACTAATTGTAAACTCGGGTAATAAACACACTCGATTAGTAAACACGGAATCTCTAGGTCCTCACGGGGTGTTTATTTATGGATTGCAACTGTATTTAGCTCCATGCGCGGGCATTAAACACTCCAAAATCTATATTTTTGTTGTTTCAAGCATCTTTGTACAGACGTAAGCATCTTTCAAATCTATCTACTGTTTTGTAAAGATTTTATGCAGAAAATAAGAACTATTTGACAATTTTGCACTCTTTTCTGCCGTTTGAAGATAAAATTGACCTGTTTATCGTTGTGTTGCATTGAATTCTTAAGCGAATTGGTCTCTGTTACGAGATTCAGCCAGCATATCGCAATCGCTTTATTATTTCTGATTGTGTAACACAAGTTATTTTAGCATTCTGAGTCTATTTTCATGTGTGAATTCAATAAAAAAGTCAAAAAAATTTCGGCACGCTTTGCGCTGTATAATACAATCAGCTTAATGTAGGACGAAGTAACACTTTTTGTGAAGCGTGCGGGTCGCGGATAATAGACTAGGAGTATGTTAAAATGTGTACTTAAATTTAACAGTAGCATATCTATATATCACATGTACAAAAAATTTTTCGTTCGTATAAAGACTTTTCCGGTAATCGTTGTACATGCACAAAGAGGTTCGTACAAGAGAAAGCAGTGTTGACTTGTATACGTTTGATAGCCAGACATTCACAACATGGAAGTTTGGGAATGAAACAAAAATATTTTAAAAGTGCTTCTTTTGGGCTTAGAAACGATGGATACCCGTCGAAAATATAATTTTCGGCTTTTCTAACGATGCTCTATCTTTCTAGAATCTAAAAACGTAAAAAAATTTCGAAAAAATATTGAAAAATTCAAATAAATTGAAGAAAGTATAGTCAAAAAACGAGTGCGCCGAAAATTTGACACCTTTAAGCAAACAAATATACCTAGCTCAAACGCCTAAAATGCAATTTTTTACAGACTTATTTGGAAAGTCGCGTATTATTGGAGAGGTGAAAAAGTTTCTAGACAAATGAAAATCTTAAACCATGTTTATTAACAGTTCGAAGCCTAATTCTTATCGGAAAAGCTGTCAGTTTTTTGCCTTTGTTTCATAAGAAGTCGAAAGATGCTCAGTATTGTTGAAGTCAGATGTTTGCCAAAAGATTGGTCCTGTTAATTATTAGAATGTATGTAAAGCATTGCTAAAAGAAAATTGAAAAATTGAAGAAGCTTTGGATAAAATTAGGGACATACTCGTACATGTAACAAAGGAAACGGCAGATCCCTAGATTCCCAACCATAGGTGCGCAAGGTCAAACTTCCAGAGGGAGAAAACCAAAAATTGATAGCGAATTTCTTCGTAAAAACTGTTATATAGCCTTTTTGGCTCAAAAAATTGGCTATATAGCCTTCTTGGGCGCAGAAAACTAGCTATACAGCCTTTCTGGACTCACAAACATAGCTATATAGCCTTTTTATGCCAAAAACAGCTATTTAGCCCTTTTTTGAGTCAAGAAAATAGCTATATATCCTTTTGAAACTCAGAAACGACTACTAAATAGCATTTCTGAGCTCACACTGTAAGCTTCTGAGTCCAAAAAGGCTATATAGCTAGTTTTCTGAGCCCAAAAAATGCTATATAGCTAATTTTCTAAGCCTATAAAAGCATATATAGCATTGCTTATCCGGCCAAAATGGCTGTATAGCTATCAGTTTTTCAGAGCTCAGGGGGAGTAATACCCCCTCTCACCCCCGTGATATTGTATGCTCCCACTCAAGGTTAGGTTATTCGTTCTCCCAACACCCTAGAGTCGGACCCCATCTCCGATTTTTCGCGATTGGTAATTTTTGGTCTTTTTTTACCATTTTTGGCCGAAAATTGGAAGTCATATATTCTCTTCGATATGTCCGGTCCACTCCAAACTTCGAAAGTTTCCAAAAATTTTCTAGAATTTTGCAGAAAAGATTTTTTTACACGTTTTAGCTAGCTTTTTGCTCGAAAGTGCCAAATTTTCGGCGCTTCGCGCCATTGTACTCATGTTTTGGCTATATTTTATTCAGTTTGTTCCGACTTTTTCGATTTCTTTGAAATTTTTCTATGTTTTTTTGGTCTAGAAAGATAGAGCGCGGTCAGAAACGCTGGAAAACGATGTTTCTGACGCGTACCTAAAATTTTTGGGCCCAAAAAGGCTCTTTATAATTTCACCTCCTCACCTCAGAATTTCCATGCTGTGCATGTATGTGCCTTGACATGTGTGATTAGGGAAGTATCCTGAATTTCGGCAACATCCGGTCTTTTTCGGGATCTCCATGCTCCTCACGCGTAGTTTCTACTTAAATATAAATAATTGCATCGTATTTTTTCCTAATAACTTTTCATTTATACATATATAGTAAAGGTTCGGTAAAAAACTAAGTATAATCGGGTGTTTAAAATCTAAAAATTTTATTTATTCATTTTTCTTTCAGATTTCCACAAGATTTCTGGCTTTAGAATATTAGTCCCCTTGTTGGCTAGTTCTTGCTCGCCTTTTAGGGCTAATGCTGCCGAATTGATTGGGAATATATCTCAGAATCATGCTTATTGTCAGCAGGTGATGAAGTTGAATTATTGCAGTTTTTATTTTATATATGGCGAAAATAATGTGGGCGAGATAATTAACTAAAGTGTTGTCACAGGTTGAAATACATTGATTCTTTTTGAAATTTTTAGACATGTTTGCTTGATCAAACAGTATTTATCCAAACTCAAATAACTTGATAACTTTATTGCTTCAGAAACTCAGCGAAAGTAAAATTCTCCAGGTGCTCATGGAACTGGTTGATAAAGATACGGATAGTCAGGTCAAAACCAAAGCCTTGTACGCCATCTCTTGTAAGTCGCTAATCACGTAACTATTAGGGATGCAACGGATCCGGATTTTCTAATAATATCGGATCCGGATCCGGATCTGTACAATTCAAAATAACGGATCCGGATCTTTTATTATCAATATGACGGATAATAACGGATCCAGATCCGGATCCACGAATATACATTATGAACGCTTAATTGTTTTAGTACTTAAATTTTTGTTCGCAAGTACGGTTTTTAGGCTCATTAGTTTCAGAGGCAAAATTACTGTACTATGATGAAATAAGTAAAGCTGCATTAGCTTGGTTCAGTGGTCCAGATAGATCTCAATTCGGATCTAGCTTGAAAAACTGCGAATCTGGTGTCTTTTTCTCATATCGGAAATGCCAAAAAGTATTTGTAGTCCTATCTGGAACTATTTTACGTTAGCTGATAACGAAACTAAATCGCAATGTAATCTCTGCGCAACAAAGCTTTCCAGAAGCGGTACCACCTGTATGAAAAGCATCTGCAAACTAAGCATGCGGCGGATTATAAAAAGTTCAAAGCAGAGGAGTCCCAGCAGATCGAAGGAAAGGAAAAAGGTATTTTGTGAAGCACAGATCGTAGAAGATTCGAGTCAAGCATGTCTACTTTTCTTTGCAGAAAAACGCGCAGATTGCGAAAAGACTGCTTTGGAAGAGGAAAAGAAAGAGTGCATAAGACATTGAAAGCATGCTTACTTGCTGTATGACATATTTCATTTTTAAGAGAGCTTTCCTAATTAACTTATGTACGATTTAAGGGTAAAAAATGACTAACGATGATGCAAGATCAATTGATATAGATAAGCGGTTAGTTGAGCTTATGACTTTGAGCAACCTACCGTTTTCCTTGGTTGCATAAAAGCTGCTGTTTCTTAAATACAATTTGCCTGTCATTGAATTTGAGTATTAAATCAATCAAAGTAAAGCTTTTGTCTCACAGTGATGTTGTTTCTTTAATACAAATCAAGGTTTAATGATCATTTATCATAATCTTTTGGATCCATTTAGGATCCGTTTTAAACTGTAAAAATACCGGATCCGGATCTTATTTCTCAAAAATACCGGATCCGGATCCAGATCCTAATTTTTCAAAATACCGGATCCGGATCCGTATCCGGATCCAAAATAATACCGGATAATAACGGATCCGGATCCGGATATCCGTTGCATCCCTAGTAACTATAACTTTATTATTGCGAATGACAGAATAGCTTTGCCTGATTTTTAAAAATTATTTGGCCTTAAATCTAGACGGGGATAGATCTTTTATTTAACAGGCGAGTATGTTAATTATTGTCTTTGACTTACTTTTCATGAGCTAACTGCCATGCCAACTTACTCCAGTCACTTTGTTTTTATCCATTCATTGCAGGGGCTTAATTCAAGCTTTAGCGAGACCGGAATGCTTGTTCAAGTATATACATTAGGTAGATCTAGAGATTTGATGGAAAATTGTTACGTACATTGCGAAATTGGCCATTTTAACGTGTTTTTTTTGTGAAAGAAATTCTTAAAATATCTTAACGTAGAAAATCATGCATTCTTCGTTATGTATTGTTTTACAGCGTGCATATATAATGTATCTCCATGCATGCAACATGTGGATGGAGGATCCTCCAACCAAAGTTTGTTGTCCCCCATCCCCTCAAAGCCTGAAAATTTTTGACTCCGTCCGCCGATTTTAGAAAAAAATGAATTTTTCGGCCAAAGTTGGAGGTCATTTACCCTCTTTTTTTGAAAAATGGGGACCCCACCCAAAATTTCGAGCCGTTGCATGTATGTGTAGTACATATAAGTTTACTACTGCTGCTAACGTATCTAGAATAAGCTGAAATGTAGAATAAAACCATGTGAAATAAAATGAAGCTGGTGTTAATAAAATTTCTTTATAGGAAAATCAAATGTTCAAGAGTAGTCTGCATGTCTCCTGCTTAAAAGTTTTGAATACAGTGGAACATTAAAGTGTAAGCGGAAAATGGTTGCCCTTTAATGCTTCAAGCAGTGGCGGATCCAGGATCTTTTGGTGGTAGGAGGGGAGGGTGGGGCGGATCAAAAATTGAATAAAAAATTCGACCATTATGCTTAAACGAGCAGTTCTTTGCCTGCGATAAAAAGTTTAAAATTTTCCGGATTTTCTTTATGAAAAACTCGCAAAATTGATGCAAAAATCGACTTAAATCGCCAGAAGATACTCGAGTAATCATTTTAAGAACTAAAAATACTCTCGTGGACGTAAAAGCAGTTGATAGTTTTTAGAGCTGCGAAGAAAGTCAGTGAATGTCATTACGACAGGGGCGACCGCCCCTCTAAATTCGCTATTGGCTTCAAGATCTCTTTCGTTGCAAGGCATTAACGCTAACTGCGGATCTTAAAACCTATAAATACATATATATGTAGTAGTGATGTCCCGGTGCCAATTTTTTTACCGGTGCCGGTGCCGGTGTCGGTGCTACATTAGAATATTATAGAGTGTACTATGCCTCTTCAAAAAGGGTTAAATTTGTACCTAGTTTTCACCGGATATACATATTAAGGGCAAAATTTCATTTGGCTAGTAACGACTTCATTATTTTTAATTTATGAATACATATTAATTTTCTCACTTAAGCATTAAACGAACAAAAAATTGTAATAAAATTGAAATTCGAAGAAAATAAAAGTTAAATAGTGTATTATAAGTTTAAGTGTAGCGCAATCAAGATTGGCTTGTGCAGTGGTTGATGCTTTAGTCAAATCGAAATTTGGTTTTAGTGCATTAATTAAATATTCAATTAGTAAGAAACAAACATGAAAATAGCCACAAAAACTTTTTGAGGTTAAACTATTTGAGTTAATCATTTCACATTTTCAAAAGCCTCTGAAAACAAACATGGGATATATTAGTAATGCAAAAGACTCAGAACTTCATTTACAAAGTTTTAACAAGCTTTTTCTGAAAAATTTGCAGGAAAAAGTTTTGCATAAAAACTATATTAATATTCTAGCTGCGTTTTACGGTCTTATGCTCACGAAATGGAAAAATAAAAATGGATTTGATGAAATCAAGTTGAAAACTACTCTGTAGTACTCATCCTTCTTGCCTACAGATGGTAGAATTAGAAGAACTTTCCACTCTATATGTCGATGTTTTAATTTTAATTTACTTTATTTATTAGTGTCCACGCTTCTTGCTGTTAATTGATGTTTTCAATAAGATGTGTTTCGTTAAATGAATAATTCATTTTTAAAGCTCGAAGACTTGTTCTGAAGTTCAGTCAAAATGCTTCACTATGTTAATCAGAAGATTTTATTAACAAAATGCTACCTTTTTGCACCTTTATTCATTAAATTGGTGATAAAGGAGCTTCAATTATTCTTTTTACACTAATTTTTACTCTTTTATCTAGCACCGGCACCGGCGCCGGTACCAGCCTAGCACCGGCCCGGTGCCGGTGCTTAGGCACCGGCGCCGGTGCCGGTGCCCAGGACATCACTAATATGTAGTATGTGCTTGAAATATTTCTGCCTTTTTTCCAATTATTTGAGATTTTTCTCAGCAAAAAATGGATTATTTGTGTAAATTATTGATTCTTTTGTATATGTGAAATTGATCAAAAATTAATCACTCAAGTAATAATTATTTGATTATTTTTTTACGTAGCTTTATAAGTGCAAGACTAATGCATCATGAATCTTTTATTTGAAGCAAAGAATGTATAGCGCTTTGTAAAATCGAGTAGCCATTTCTCACTCTTTTTTAACTGTAAGCGTTGTTTTGCGATTCAGTGTTCTAGATTTCTGTCAGGTTCGAGCGCTGGCTCATATTTGAGTTGAAATTCATGTTTATAGGTGTTATTTGATACAATGTCATCTTCTTTTGACTTTCGACTCTGGAATTCTGATTTAAAGAAAACAAAACTTGGCAGTCAAAGTATCACCTTTATGCTTAAGCTTTTTTCTTCGAAATTTTTAATTATAATTCACTATTATCGCTTTAAACTTTAAATTTCTACTCACTACATACAGGCACACGATCAAAAGGTCTGAGAGGGGGTAAATCGAGTTTCCTTACGGGGGGGCGGTAAGTGACTATTTTTTACATATTTGATGTCAAATTTTCGTACTTAATTGTCGTTATATTATTTTTCATTAAGATTGTTGTTAAATTTGCCTGAACCCTCCCTATAAGTGCAATGATATGACCTGTAACATCACATATATACAAAATAATGGAAGAAAAGTGTCTAGATGAATGAATTGAATAGTCTAGTGCTCTAAAAATGAGTGTGTGTTATTGACATGACACTATTAAACGTCATTTGACGCTTTTTCATTGTTCAATCAAACGGTCTTGGTCCAAAATGACCTGAGAGGGGTACGCTTCCCAAAAGTCCTTGTAGGGGATTCCCAATACCTCCAGTGTGCATGTGTGACTCACTATTAGTCCTTGGAGTTTCTATTACATTCGGACTATTTTGGTTTTCTTGACGAACAGCTAGAATTTTCTATGATTTTGTTTAACTTCACATTCTTTATCCGTATTTTTTTAGGTATGATAAGATCCAATGATAAAATCCAATCAGAATTTATCAAAGAAGACGGCCTTACCTATCTACTGAGAGCCGCGTCGTCCACCGATCAAAAACTGCGGGTCAAAACGTTGTTTTTGCTCTCTGATCTACTGAGAAAGAATGAAGAGTGGAAAAGTTAGTATTACTCATGGTTTTTATGGACATAAAACATTTTTTGGACCTAAGTACATATAATGATTTTTTTCGCTTTCTGAAGTTTTTTTGGCCAAAATTCCGAAAATGGGTATTTTTTATTTAGCCCCATGCACGTGGTTAAACGCTGAATGATACATTTTCGAGCAATCTATAAACTATAAAGTTATGAATTTATCTCGTCTGTTTTTTAAGTATGATTTCAGGCATATATAATAAGTTTTGGCAACTTAGAACTGTTTTGTTTTGTTGAAAGCAAAATTGTTCGTTATGTTTATGTTATAACAAAATTTATAAGCGCAGGCGCAGCAGCGCCTGTTGTCAGATTTAATTAGCATATGGCAACCGCGTCGTCATTTCTGTTACTGTAGTACAAATTTCAGGAGCATAGAATGCTAATAATAGAGATTTCGACTGAAGTTATTCCTTTTTAAATATTTGTATTTAGGCGCAGTGACATCAAGGCCAACAAAATAATGGTCTACAGAATTACAAAATAAAAGTTTTGTTGAAAAATGTATCAAAATATTGATCTATTGTGTAAATAAACGCCATCTCGTGCTCAGCGTTCGTGCAGAAAAAGCTGATATTGCATAATATATGTAAGTCTAGGCCTTCAGATACATAAATGCGCTCTGCTACTGCATTTGCAGCAAGGTAACACGTGGATAACTAAGGAGTTGACCACACGTGGGCGTGGGAGGTTGGGGGTATGCACCCCCAGAAAGCCGAATACCCCCTTCCCCAGAAATCAAAATACCCCCGGAATCGGATTTTTGAAATTTTTTTCGTTTTTTCGCAATTTTTGATACCAACGGATAGTACTCGAGGAGGAATGTTGAAAAATGGTGTTTTTTCGCCATATCACTATTTTTAAGACCATTTTTTGACCTTTGAAAAATCTTGCACTCCCAGAACGTTGTGGATACCCACATATGGAGTTGACTCGAGTTCACCCAATAAAAACTGATAAACATGTTTCCTCAGTTTTTAATTTGAATGTGGTAAAATAATATAATGCAAATCGTAACCGACTAAATACAATGTACTCGTATGGAAATTTATCATCAAATTTATTCGTTCTTGATCAGTAAAGAGTGTTTTATGAGTAAATCATTGCTAGTTTTGCACACGCGAAGTCCGAAATTCTGCTTTTGTCAATCAAAAATTTTCTTTTTATAAACACGCAAACGATATATTCATTACGATCGGTACGGAAAGCCAGGCCCTTATTTAAATTGCACGGGAGCGGCCGCCCCTCTGAGCCTAACAATTTTTTTGACAGGTAGGATAATGCGTACGTGGGCAGCAAGAAAATTCTTGGGGTGTGCAATATTTTTCAAAGGTAAAAAAACTGGCTTTAAAAATGGTGGTATGGCGGAAAAAAACCATTTTTCGACGTTTCTTATCGAGCACTATCCATTGGCATCAAAAAATTGTGAAAAAAACGAAAAAAAATTTCAAAAATTGAATTCTGGGGGGTGTTTTGATTTCTCGTGGGGTGCATACCCCCCACCCCACGCCCAGGTGTGGGATAATGCATTCAAAGATAAAATTCCGTGGCTTTCTCTTATAATATGCAAATTTTCGGCGCTTTGCGCTGTATGTGAAGGATTTTCGATAATTTTGCTTCAAGCACGACCAAAAAACGACAGTTTTTTAGCCATTTAAGGAGGAAGAAAAATTTTTCAAGAAGTCCGAATTTTTATGATCTTGGATAGAGCATGCCAAAAAACTTCAAAAATGTGGTTCTTGCCAGCTATCCCAACGAAGCTCTCCGGAAATATAAACCTGCTTATGAATCCCGAATACGGGCCTGCTTATATCGTATACATATATGTATGTACATACGCACAGCATGGAAATTCTGGGGAGGGGGTGAAATTATAAAGTGCTTATTTTGGGTCCAAAAATGGTACGTACGCGTCAAAAACATTGTTTTTCAGGGTTTCTGACAAATGGTCTGTCTTTCTAGAGCATATAAACATAGAATTTCGAGAAAAAATAAAAAAAGTTGGAAGGAATTGAACAAAATATGTTCATAATATGAGTATAATGGCGCGAAGCGCCGAAACTCCGGCACTTTTGAGTAAATAGATAGCTAAGACGCTTAAAAAGCATCTTTGCTACAGAATTTTAGAAAATTTTTGTGAACTTTCAAAAAGTCGCCAATTCTGGGGGAGAGTGAGAAAAAATTTTGTTGGCGGAATGAAAATTTGTCTGGGTGATGAAACCATAGGTGGGCAGCACCAAAATCCTGGGGGTGCATGATTTTTCAAAGGTAAAAAATGGCCTTAAAAATGGTGGTATTGCGAAAAAATACCATTTTTCGACGTTTCTCATCGAGCACAATCCATTGACATCAAAAATTACGAAAAAAAACAGAAAAAATTCAAAAATTGAATTCTGCGGTGGGGTATTTAGGTTTCTGGGGGGTGCATACCCCAACATCCACGCCCACGTGTGGATTAAACCCCCAAGATCATGTATGTATATACGTGCTCCAGTAGGTACATTTGTCTTATATACAGTACAGATTTCAGCTTTTACTTGTTCATGTCGTAATTTTTCGATTGGACAATTCAACAAGTCACTAGAAGAAAAGGAATTAAATAGGCAACTATTTGTGTAATGAACAGTTTTATTTGCGAAGAACTGGCTTAATTTTATCTTGTTTTTATTTTTGAAATTTATGTTAAGGTTTTTTATTTTTTCTATAAATATTTAATAATTTTCTATACCCCGTCTTATGATTGTATTAAAAGGAGTGAGTCAAGTTCCAACATCAAATGAAGAGCCTTATGCGAATAGAAAAATACTCAATCGACTCTTTAGAAGAATTAAAGCAAAAACTTAATGAATATAATGTTCAGCAGACATGCACAGCTTATGAATTCGGGGAGGAAGTTTGAAAGTATAAAGTGCATTTTAGGGCCCAATGATGGTCCATAGGCTTCAAAAGCATCGTTTTACGGCGGTTCTGACGATGCTCCATCTTTGTAGAGCATAAAAATATAGAAAAATTTCCAAACAATGAGAAATTTGAACAAATTCAACAAAATATAGTTCAAAAATGAAAAGATGGCGCATAACGCCGTAAATTTTACACTTTAAATCAAATAAATAGTTAACAAACCAGAAATTGAATTCTGGGGGGTATTTTGGTTTCTATGGGTGCATATCATACTTGGGCGTGGGGGAGTCGGGGTATGCACTCCCCGAGAAACCAAAAAAAATAATAAAAAATAAAAATAAAAAAAATATTTTTTGTTGTTTTTTCGCAATTTTTTGATGCCAATGGATGGTGCTCGATGAGAAACGTTGAAAAATGGTTTTTTTGCCATACCACCATTTTTAAGACCTTTTTGACCTTTGAAAAATCTTGCACCCCCACCCCAGAATTTTGTTGCTGCCCACGTATGGTGCATACCCCCAAACCCCCACGCCGAGGTATGGTGAAAACTTTTGGGGTGAAACTCCCCTCAACTTCCCTCGAGATCATGTATGGCAGGCCATTCAAAGCCACAAAAAATATGTTCTGTTCAGGAATGGCTCTCGATATGGGCATGGTCGACCAACTTGTTTCTATGTTGGGCACTCTAAACAACGGTGGACGTGAGCACGTGACGTCAGCATTGCTATCTCTTATTTCTGACTTTCCACGCGGAGTCGAGGTATTTATTTTTGTATTATATTTATTTTAGTTATGTTTTCTGCGACCAATACCGACTTTTTTTACAGGAGTGCCGAAAAAGCAATTTGTGCCTCAAAAATTTATTAGAACGCAGGATAGAAGAAACAGAGGGCAAATCAGAACTTGCGGTGCGTTAATTAAGCAGCATACAATAGCGTTTTGGGTTTTTTGAGACCTCTAACGCCTGAAAGACTCGTAGCATCAAATCTAGAGTTTTCAAAATAATTGTGCAATCTTAATAATTAGACTTGTTTGGGTATGATCGACAATTTTTTAACGTTTGTCCTAAACTTTTTGGACTTCACTAATTGACTGCCCGTGGGCGGATTCTTGTTGTAGTTGTCAATAATTTCGGCCATCGTTTATCGTAATTTCTGACATTGACCAGGCCAAAAATTTCTCTTATTTGACTTCTTGTTGGTCTTAAAAGCCATATTTTCGCTCCATTAATTATTTTCTGCGCAACTTTTTCAATACCAATTTTCTTAAGGCTTCACAACAAATATTTTTAAACAACAACTTCTCATCATTATTCCTAGCTTGTTATCCTTCAAAAAAATTTCTAAAATAATAACAGTTTGGTTCTACATATGTTGCTCCAAATGTACGTATACAGGAGTATTTTATGTGGTTTTGCGTTAAATTATCAATTTTGTGCTCATTTAGCGTCAAATTATTTTCCTTTCTTGTGTACAAGTTGACTAAAGGCTGGTCCGCAATGCGAGTTATGTTACGTAACATCAAATGTGCTTTGCTGAATTTCGGCCGAATTGCTTACTGCTGTTTATTTCTCAAATCAGTTTTTAATGTCCAGGCGGGCAGCTGCAGGATGTAGTTTATAGGCAGCCTAAAGTAGTAGAACCTCGCATATTAAAATTTCATATGCTTATGAATTGGTTCACATAGTAAGTTTGTCGTGATTGTTGCTTCAGTTTAAACCGCTTTTTGTGTCGATTGATATTAATTCAACAATTGTGATACGTGCGGGTCTACGACGTTTTGGCGCCAGCGATTTATAAATTATTCTAATTAAATCAATTTTGAAGCAATTTTAAAATAAATTATATATTCAGAAAGCAGGTTCTACAAGCTACAAAATAGCATATTGTTATTTTCGATTGGATGATTATTCATTAGTGTACGACTGAAAAACTGTAGAAAATCCTGTGTATTTTTAGATGCATTTAATTACCTCACGAAATTCAAAGATATTCTAAAAGTAATTTATACCATATAAATTATAAATGAAAAGTAAATAATTAATAATATTACGAAGAGTGTGGAGGCAAAATGGCGGCGCCAAAACGTCCCATTTCTTGATACGTGCATATGACTTCTTGAAATGCCATCATTACATTCATGTAGTCATACCATTATGCATCAAAGTAATTGTATATCTTTAGGATGAACGGGACAACTGCACGAAATTGCTTAACGCTTGCTGGCCGAAGAATGAAAATTCTGTGAAATACTTATCTCCGACTTTGTAATATCTTCGTCTCGAATTTTTCTCGAGATAAACTTACATAATTTGCATTTTATAACTTGTGTTGCTAAGCTAGCTGTGTATAGTCTGCTTCACAAAAGTTTGATCATGAACCTATAGGTATCTGTATTTAGATTGCACTAAATGAATTCAATTGACATATAATCGCAGTATGCTTTTGTATGCTCATGGAAGGTCTCTAGAAGACCTCGCATAATGAGAAAATGGAAAATTTTTCTTGCAAACGGCCTGAAATTGGTTTTATACTGTGAATTAACGTAAGTTAATGATATTTTAGTATTTACGATTACCAGTAATGTCACTTTTTCTCAAAAATCCCATTACTTGACACGGCCGCGCTGCGCATTATTGCTTTTGACTAGACATGCTAGTGGAGAAAGCTCCAGGGTGGAGCGAAGCGCCTAAAATTTAGCACTTCTGAGCAAATACATGGATAGCTAAAACGCTTAAAATAGCGTCTTTTCTAGAAATTTGTAGAAAACTTTTGAGAACTTAAAAAAATCGCCAATTCTAAGGGGTTGAAAAGATTTTCTGGGAGGGGGTGAAACATTGGTGGGCAGCACCAAAATTCTGGGGGTGCAAAGGTCAAAAAAAGTGGTATGACGAAAAACACCATTTTTCAGCGTTTTTCAACAAGCACTATCCATTGGCATCAAAAAATTGTGAAAAATTTCAAAAATTGAATCCTCGGGGGTATTTGGCCTTCTGGGGGTGCATACCCCTTAAACCCGCCACGCCCACGTGTGAGTGAAACTCCCTAAGATCGTGTATGCTGTTGACCACATAATCCGTCGCCAATGAAGAAATCGAGTCTTATAATAAAAAGGATAGGTTCCTTTCGCTTTTCGAGCAAAGTCACGTCGCCACACCTGTCTGAAGATTTTTTTTGTTTTTTCGCAATTTTTACCTTTGAAAGAATCTTGCAACACCTAGAGCTTTGGTGCCGCCCACCTATGCAACTCAACCCCGATTTTGGAAAAAATCGAATTTTCTGGCCGTTATTATGTTTTTGGCCGTATTTGGATAAAAAGTACGGAAAGCGAGGTGGCTCATTTGAAATATTTCAGTGATGTCAAATATTATGCATGATATCACTGAAATATTTCAAATGACCGCTCGCTAACACCATAAAAATTCAAAACACTATCACAGACAAAAATCAAAAGAATATGACCCTTGTGGTATGAAAAAAACGTGTTTCTCTTGTCACTTATCAGTGCTCACACAATACTCAAATATTTCAAATTCAGGTCAAGACTTATCAATCATCACAATCAAATTTATGAACCCTTTGGTTTGAATTTTTCGAAAAGATTACTCCATTTTGATATTCTTAATAGGGATCATTGAAAGAATTTTTCAGAAAGACATTAAGATCACTGTAATTTTTCAAAAAAAAGTTGAGATCACTGTAACTTTTCAAAAACACTTTGAGACATACGTGGGCAGCAAGAAAATTCTGGGGGGGGGTGCAAGATTCTTTTGAAGGTCGAAAAATGGCCTTAAAAATGGTGGTATGGCGATAAAAACACCATTTTTCGACGTTTCTCATCAAGCACTATCCATTGGCATCAAAAAATTGCGAAAAAAACGAAAAAAATTTTCAAAAATTGAATTCTGGGGGGTATTTTGATTTCTGGGGGGGGGTATTTTGGTTTCTGGGGGGTGCATACCCCCCAAACCCCCCACGCCCAGGTGTGCTTTGAGATCACTGTAATATTTCAAAAACGAGATCACTCACTTTTTTCAAAAACACGTTGAGATCACTGTAATTTTTCAAAAAAAAGTTGAGATCACTGTAATATTTCAAAAAACGAGATCACTCACTTTTTTCAAAAACATGTTGAGATCACTGTAGTTTTTCAAAAAAAGTTGAGATCACTGTAATTCTTCAAAAACACGTTGAGATCATTGTAATTTTTCAAAAAAAAGTTGAGATCACTGTAATTTTTCAAAAGCACGTTGAGATCACTGTAATTTTTCAAAAACACGTTGAGATCACTGTAATTTTTCAAAAAAAAAGTTAAGATCACTGTAATTTTTCAAAAACACTTTGAGATCACTGTAATTTTCAAAAACACGTTGAGATCACTTTAATTTTTCAAAAAAAGATATAACTTACTTTTTTCAAAAACACAATTTGAGATTAACGTTTTTTTTCAAATGCGAACGAGATCAACGTCGGAAATCAAAGGTCTTTGAAGCGAAAGTTTGTCATAAGAGCGGACTTATTACTGTAGAGAAGAAGAAAAGTACATATGACGCATTGCAACACACGGAGCGCAGAAGCAGAAAAAACTGTCGATGAAGCGGATCGTGCCTGGTTTGGTTTAAAGTTAAAACCACGCCTAGGGAATAGGGAGATCGCCCACACTTTTCATAGCCCAAAATTTTGGGAGGGGTTCGGCATTACTGGGAGGGGGAAGTGGGCTTCAACTTTTGGCTGAAAAATGGCTAAAATGCTCTAAGAACCAAGTCTTAGCTTAAAAAAGTCCTAGACTTCGAGAATTTTCTCTTCGGGGGACCCTGGTTGGAAATAAAAATTTTTTTATTTTGGGGAAGCGCTCTATGGCTAGTTACACATCTGCGGCCATTGGATTCTCACCATATTTAATGCATCTGAGTTTCATGATTTACAAAGTGTACAGCTCTAGTTGTCGTAAAACTTTTAATTCATCCTTTGGTTTCCTTATGGTTTGGAAAATTTGTGTCGTGCTTCTCCACTGCGAAACAATATCCTGATTACGGGCCTGCGTCTATCGTCGAACAGTCAATAATGCTTATGTAGCTATTCACTGGCGTAGCCAGTGGGGGAAGGGGGAATTCCCCCCCCTGGGGAAAATTTTTAAATTTTCAAAAAGTGAGCAATATGGTTGTGTGATAGCTGATTTACGATGAAAAATCGAAAAATTTGAGTAGCTTGCGCCAGTTTATTCATATTTGGCAGTTTCTACTGTTTTATTGGTGGTAAATCAAAAATTAAAGTGCCTCGGCGCATAAGAAGCATCTTTTTCCGTCAAAAAACATGAAAAAATTTTTTGAGAAAATTCAATTCTTTAATGGTCTTAAATCGTGCAGGATGATGTGAAAAGCCCAAAAAACACGTTATTTAACGACCCCGCGCCCTTTTACGCGTTTTTTTAGACGAAAAAATTTTTTTCCGGAATTCCCCCTCCTGGCAAAAATCCCGGCTACGCCTATGTAGCTATTTCCAATGAACTAAGCCTAAGCCTAAGGATAATACGTAAAACAGCTTATTTAACAACTTAAGTTACTATTATTTAGAAGTGTCAAGTTTGCTCCATTTCCCTGGTGAAGATGGTATATATGAATGAAAACGTTGGACTTGACACGACGCTGTTAGTAAAAAATTGCCCAATTGAAAAACTTTTACGGAAACATGCAGAAACTTGCATCTGATTACCTAAGTCTTAGGCTTATACTTTTAATGTGCATGAGTGACTGAAATATTGTTGCTAGTCTGTTTAAATTATGCCGTAGTCACACTTGTAATGTCTAAATATTTTGGTTTGGGTTACCCGGCCAATTGGGGGGCACACTGGCGTGGGGTTTGGGGTATGCACCCCCCCAGAAACCAAAATACCCCCCCCCAGAAATCAAAATACCCCCAGAATTCAATTTTTGAAAATTTTTTTCGTTTTTTTCGCAATTTTTTGATGCCAATGGATAGTGCTTGATGAGAAACGTCGAAAAATGGTGTTTTTATCGCCATACCACCATTTTTAAGGCCATTTTTCGACCTTCAAAAAATCTTGCACCCCCCCCCCAGAATTTTCTTGCTGCCCACGTATGGGGTGGTTAATGAACTTCAATTTTTGACCAAAAACGGCCGAAAAATTCGATGTAATTTAAAAAATCTGGGGTGGGGGTCAAAAATTTTCTGGCTGTTGGGAATGGGGAGGGGATGACCGACTTGGGGTATCCCCCATCCCCTCTCTAAACATGTATAGCCTCAGTACCCTGATGTGTCGATCGAAATTTTCACTCCATTTACTGACATGCTACTTTGAGGCTTTTCAAGAAAGAATGGTTATCACAATGAATAGGTAACAATACTTTCACTGCATCGTGGCTAATGGCGATCTAATATAGTTCTGAATTTTATTAACTCAAATATTGGATAGGCCCAAAGTATTTTTATGTAAATTTAAGTCAGAAAGGCGCCCAAAATTGATCAATTTCTGTATTTTCAGCGTTAAAAGTGATTTAATGCAGTCAATGGAATAAGAAAGCTTATAAAATGCGATTTTATCATTAACAAACGTTTGATGGGCTATTTTGATCATTTTGGAAGCTTATGCAGCAAAAAAATCGTGAAGATTAAATTTACTATTTTGGTATTTTTGGGATTTAACCATACGTGGGCAGCAAGAAAATTCTGGGGGGTGCAAGATTTTTTTGAAGGTCGAAAAATGGCCTTAAAAATGGTGGTATGGCAATAAAAACGCCATTTTTCGACGTTTCTCATCAAGCACTATCCATTGGCATCAAAAAATTGCGAAAAAAACGAAAAAAATTTTCAAAAATTGAATTCTGGGGGGGTATATTGATTTCTGGGGGGGGGGGTATTTTGTGTTTTCTGGGGGGGGGGGTGCATACCCCCAAACCCCCCCCCCCCCCTCCCACCCCAGGTGTGGATTTAACCCTACCCCAACCCGACCCTGACCTTGTGCACGTATGGTCAGACATGTAATGGCTCGAAATTCTGGAAGGGAGCTCTCCGGACATTTTTAGGTGGGGGGAATAACGGCTAAAAATTTCAATTTTTCATCAAAATCGGGGCAGGGGGAGGTCAAAAATTTTCTGGCTTCAGGGGCAATGGGGTGGACGACCAACTTTGGGTGGAGGGATCCCTCCCCATCCACTCTCTGACATGTCTGCCTATGGTACTTTCATTATAATTCTGTTTGCCCTAAACGATAAAAAACAATAAGTTCAAGAAGAAATTGAATGGAATTTTAAAGAAGTTTTACGACAACTGGAGCTGTACACTTTGTAAATCATGAAACTCAGATGCATTAAATATGGTGAGAATCCAATGGCCGCAGATGTGTAACCAGCCATGAAGCGCTTCCCAAAATAAAAAAAAATTTTATTTCCAACTCAGGGTCCCCCGAAAGAGAAAATTCTCGAAGTCTAGGACTTTTTAAGCTAAGACTTGGTTCTTAGAGCATTTTAGCCATTTTTCAGCCAAAAGTTGAAGCCCACTTCCCCCTCCCAGTAATGCCGAACTCCTCCCAAAATTTTGGGCTATGAAAAGTCTGGGCGATCTCCCCTATTCATAGGCGTGGTTTCAACTTTAAACCAAACCAGGCACATTGCTTCATCGACCGTTTTTCCTGTTCTGTGCCCCATGCGTTGCATTGTGTCATATATGTACTTTTCTTCTTCTCTACAGTAATAAGTCCGCTCTTATGACAAACTTTCGCTTCAAAGACCTTTGATTTCCGACGTTATCTCGTTTGCATTTTGAAAAAAAAACGTTAATCTCAAATTGTGTTTTGAAAAAAGTAAGTGATATCTTTTTTGAAAAATTAAAGTGATCTCAACGTGTTTTTGAAAATTACAGCGATTCAACTTTTTTTGAAAATTACAGTGATCTCAATGTCTTTTGAAAATTACAGTGATCCCAACGTGCTTTTGAAAAATTACAGTGATCTCAACGTGCTTTTGAAAAATTACAGTGATCTCAACTTTTATTTGAAAATTACAGTGATCTCAACTTTTTTTCGAAAAATTACAGTGATCTCAACGTGTTTTTGAAAAAGTGAGTGATCTCGTTTTTGAAATATTACAGTGATCTCAAAGTGTTTTTGAAAAGTTACAGTGATCTCAACTTTTTTTGAAAAATTACAGTGATCTTAATGTCTTTCTGAAAAATTCTTTCAATGATCCCTTTTAAGAATATCAAAATGGAGTAATCTTTTCAAAAAATTCAAACCACTGGGTCTCATAAATTTGATTGTGATGATTGATAAGTCTTGACCTGAATTTGAAATATTTGAGTGTAATTGAGCACTGATAAGTGACTAAAAACACGTTTTTTTCATACCACAAGGGTCATATTTTTGATTTTTGTCTGTGATAGTGTTTGAATTTTTATGGTGTTAGCGAGCGGTCATTTGAAATATTTCAGTGATATCATGCATAATATTCAACATCACTGAAATATTTCAAATGAGCCGCCTCGCTTTTCTGTAAAAAAGTGAAAACATAATTTTTCGGACAAACAAAAATTGAAATTCCATACAGAAACTCTTCTATCTTACCCAATGTGAGCGGGGAAGAAGATATTTTTCTATGTGCAAATGCCTCTGCATATTTCGTCGCTAATTCTAAAGACATTAGGAAAAGTTAGGGGACAGGCTATTGGAACAAGCGTTACAGTATGCTAACTTTAAAACAGCGATTTTGGAAACTTTTTGTTTTCCTTTTAGAACAGAAACAAAAGACATTGAAAGCATTTCAGAGTACTCAAAAACAAATGCTTACGACCATAGATGCACAGCATGGATGTTCCGTGGGAGTTCAAAAATTGAGCTTTTTTTGGGCCGAATGACTCAGAAACAGGTTTGAGCGCTAAAATATCGTTAAAACTACGTTGGTCAATTTGAAACACTTTTGAAGACACTTTCAATTTTTATCCGTTTTCAGCCATCATTTTGCCTCATTTTTCCCGCCAAATTTTCCGTTTTTCCATTCTCAGAATATACCCATGGAACCTCCACTCCGTCTACGTGCACGCAGGCACGTAGCTGGCCCTCTGACTTTGGGGAGGGAAACCAAAATTTTGAAGTCGGATATCTCAATAAGTTATTGTAAGTAGACAAAAATAATGATATTTCTGAGCGTTTCTAAGCGAGCTCTACATTTAAATTAAGTAAAAATTTTGAAAAAATTAAAATAGTTGATTCGATTTCACTTGTCTTCAAAAATGTGTCGCATAAAATTGCCGCAGCACAACTGATTTCTATAGATTAAAGAATGCTTAGTACACGAGAGTGCGTCTTAAGCATTTGTTTTTGAGAACTTTGAAATGCTTTGAAGTAAAATTTCAAAATCGCTGTTTTTAATTGAGTATACTGTAAACCTTTTTCAAATGGCCTGCCCATCTAACTTTTTCCAATATTCTTCAGAATGACGGAGTATGCAGAGCATAGGTGGGCGGTACCAAAGTTCTGGGGGTAATGCAAGATTTTTCAAAGGTAAAAAAATGGCCTTAAAAACGGTAGTATGGTGAAAAAACACCATTTTTCAACGTTTCTCATCGAGAATTTTCTATTGGCATCAAAAAATTACGAAAAAACAACAACAAGAAATTCAAAAATTGAATTCTGGGGTGTATTTTGGTTTCTGGGGGGTATTTTGGTTTCTGGGGGTGCATTGCATAGTGCATACTCACCCAAACCCCCCACGCCCAGGTATGATGCAGAGGCACATGTATGTGAAACATCTCTTGTTCCCGCTCTTATTGGGTAAGATGAAAGGGTTTTAATGCGGAATTCATTTTTCCGTCTAAAATATGTTTACATTTTTATATAAATCGAAATATTATAGCAGTGTTAATTATTTTATCAAGGTTAAAAGTCAAATTGAATGGTCTTTTATCCTGCGAATTTCGTTAGCATGTTTTACAAATCGAAGAATCAGCAACCAAAAAAGTGATAGCACATAAAAATGTTAAGAATGACAAAAAATCAAATCTCCAGGTTACTGTAGCTTTGTTCGCTTTAGCATTTGGTAATATAAAAAATATATGCTTAGCACATGAGGATGCCTCGTAAGCATACATGATATTCAGGGGGCTTCATCCCCCAGAAAAGTTTTCACCCCCGCTAAAATGTTTTCAGCGTAGCCCTAGCAGAATTAACGATATTTTTTTTTGAAAGCTCTCGAAAAATTTCCTAAAAATTTGTAGAAAATATGTTGTTCAAGCGTTTTCAGCTGTCTATTTGCTCTAAAATGCCAAATTTTCAACGTTTCACGCCATTACATTGATGTTTGGATTATATTTTGTTCAATTTGTTCCGACTTCTTTGATTTTTTATGCTCTAGAAAGATAGAGCATCGTCAGAAACGCTGAAAAATCGATGTTCCTGACGCGTACTTATCATTTTTGGACTAAAAAAACAACTGTATAATTTGACCACGCCACTTCCCAGAATTCCCATGCTGTGCATGTATGGTCGTCGTAAGTATTTGTTTTCGAGAACTCCGAAATGCTTTGAATTGATTTTCTTTCTGTTCTGCATAAAAAATAAAAAGTATTCAAAATTGCTCTTTTTTAAGTATTAATATGTCGTGCATCGAACAAAAGGAAGCTTAATATCTATACAAGAAATGATGGAAATCACATGCAGTTTACAGAAATTGCACGCTAAAGAGCAATTTCTAATTAAGTGCTCAATTAGAAATTGCACGGTAAGAGCAATTTCTAATTAAGTGCTTAATGAAACCGAATTTTAGCAACTGAAGCTTAAAAAGCGGTCACAGACTGTGCTCCGCGTACACCGTTCATGGATATACCGAAGGCTAGTAGCCGTAATTCGAGAAACTACAGTCTCTTTCACATAACTTCGCGCAAAAATTTCAAGAATTTTCGTCGACATCATAGGCCGAAAGTTACGATATTTATATATCAGATCAATGCAATAATCACAATCTGTTAGCTTATGGCCGTAGTTTCAAAATTTATGACTGAAATTGTGTGAAACAGAGTATAGGTTTACGCCAGTGAAATTAAGAAGTCTGGGAGGAAACTTCACAAACACTAATTGCTACAGAAATGTACTATGCGTGGACAACAACCAATATTGGGGTCTGATAGACAAAAATCGCGAAGAACGCACCGAAAAATTTAAACCTCGGGGTGTACCGTATTCTGCGGCGGAGCGGTTAAATTACCGGGAGGAGTCTAAACCCACGCCACGAACCTCCTCCCGTGTCCACGTGTTATGTACACATGCAAAGCACCTTCTAATTGTCATTCGAGAAAAAGATTTGTGTCAAATGTGCATAGGTACATCAGAACAGAAAATATATATGTAGGTATACGTACAAGTTCAAATGCAAGTAACGTAATGTAAAACATTAAAGCTTCGTGCCCCTGAAAACGATAGGAATTTATTGGAAAAACACGATAATCGCATTAAGAAATATAATACAGTGGATAAGCTGGCGAGCTAAGTCAAAGACGATTGGCCAAATATTTTGCAAAAAGCATCTCCGTCCAATATCGTGCAACGCCGCGCTGGCATATATAAATGGAATTGTGGATCGGAGTAACGTCTCACAGAGAAAAGCTCCTTTGAAGTTTGCTCTTGATCAGACAAAGGGATAATGTCTTCGAAGTCACAAATCACATTATTTCGCATTCCCCAAAAAGTCAAATGACCGATTCTGATCCTGCACATATGTATTATTCAAGCATTAGTTTACTTTGCAACAAAATCTATCAGAAAATGACCATGTTAAAATACGATACCCACCATTTTTTGTACAGATCTTTACATGCTCGATGTGATGCTTCCACAAACTTTACACCAGCATTGAATAGTGGTGTTGGGCAAAAATGGTAGACTGGTGTAAAGTGCTCCTTACGGCCGTGGCATTCACGAACTTAACACACAGTTTACATGAGACACGAAATATCGTAATATTAGCAAAACATAGTTAGAATTTTGCACGAATAAAAATTTTCAGCATCTACATCGTAGCTAACATGTATGATTTTGGGAGCGGGTAGACAAGATTTCACCCCCAGAAATTTTTTAACTTCCCCAGAATTCGCCATTTTTTAAAAGTTTCCAAAACTTTTCAAAAAAATTTGTAGAAAACGTACTATTTAAAGCGTTTTTAGCTATCCTATCTATTTGCTCGACAGCGTCAAATTTTCGACGCTTCGGGCCATACACACATTTTATAGCTGAGATTTTTTGAAACAATTTGAAATGCCTGCAAAAGTGTTTTAAACTGCCTTAGTTGTAAAATTCTACAGTATATCGGCCATTCTTAAGTCGCATTGCTGCATCAAAATTTAAATCGCTTTTGTAGCCTGATTCATACCCATAACGTTCATAAGAAAACCGCAAAGTTTAATGAAACAGGCTTTGAGTAAGCTAGCAAACTTCCTTTTTCTAAATTCCAGTGCCACTATATCGCTAGAAAAGAAGTTTAAGCACTCATGGCCAAACAAAGACAGCACCCAAATTCTGGGGGTCAGGATGGAGTAAATTGTCAAAAATATTAATAAAAATAGGACTTAGGGGGTCTGGCAGGAGTATCTGCGGGGGATTTTTCAACTTTTGGGGGTTACAATCATAGGTGGGCAGCACCCAAATTCTGGATGGGAGGGGGGGGGTGAAAAATTTCTGGGAGGGGACAGGGGGTGGTGAATAAGTTTTCAAAGGTCAAAAAATGGTCTTAAAAGTGGTCGTATGCACACATGGGCGTGGGGGATCTGGGAGTCTCGACCCCCCCAGAAACCAAAAGACTCCCCCACAGAATTCAATTTTTGAAATTTTTTTTCGTTTTTTACGCAATTTTTTGATGCCAATGGATAGTGCTGATGAGAAACGTCGGAAAATGGTGTTTTTATTGCCATATCACCATTTTTTAAGGCCATTTTTTGACCTTCAAAAAATCTTGACCCCCCCAGAATTTTCTTACTGCCCACGTATGGTCGTATGGCGAAAAACACCATTTTCGACGTTTCACATTGAGCACTATCTAATGGCATCAAAAAATCGCTAAAAAAGCAAAAAAAATTTTCAAAATTTGAATTCTGGGGGGATATTTTGATTTCTGGGGGTATTTCAACTTCTAGGGGGGTGCATACCCCCCACGCCCACGTGTGGTTACAATTTACAATACTCCCCTGCCCATGTGTGCTAATGGCACCGAAAGACGAATAAAAGCAACATAGCTGACGGAGCAATAGAAGTACAAGCTAAAGGTGGCCAGGGAGAAGTAACAATGAGAATGTATGGCAAGGGAGAGGTGAAATCTGGGATTGTCACCATACATGGACAGCAACAAAATTCTGGGGGGGGGGTGAAAATAACAAAAATTGCCAAAAATGTTACTAAAAATGAAATTCATGGGCCTGCACTACAGTAATCTGCAGGGTGCCCACACGTGGGCGTGGGGAGGAGAGGGGGTTGGGTGAAGGTATGCAACCCCCAGAAGGCCAAATACCCCCAGAAAAGAAAATACCCCCAGAATTTGATTTTGTTTTTTCGCGATTTTTCGATGCCAATGGATAGTGCTCGATGAGAAATTTTAAAAAATGGTGTTGTTTTTCCACATCACTATTTTTAAGACCATTTTTTGACCTCCCCTCCCCAGAATTTTGGTGCTGCCCATCTATGGTGTATACCACCCGGATCCCCCATGTCCATGTGTGATTGTTACTATAGTAAGTTGCATTTGTACAGTATATTCTGTCAAAAATGCTAAAAATACAGTATTTTGGGCCTAAATCGCTCGACAAAATCTGAATTTTGATTTTAAAGCTAGGAGCAGGGAAAGACCTACTTTTAGCCCTTGCTATCATACATGCACGTATGGGGTGAGGAGGTTATTATCCACACGTGGGCGTGTGAGTTGGGGGTATTCACCCCTGCACCCCTCAGAAGGCCGGACACCCCCAGAATTCAAATTTTGAAAATTTTTTTCGTTTTTTCCTGCAATTTTTTTCATACCAATGGATAGTGCTCGATGAGAAACGTTGAAAAATGGTGTTTTTTTGCCTTACCAGTTTTTGAGGCCATTTTTTGACATTTGAAAAATCTTGCACTCCCAGAATTTTGTTACTGCCCACATATGATATTATCCCCGTTGAAGAATCAGCCAGACAGGTGTTGTCTGGCGATTTGGAGCTCACGGAACGTTTTCCGCATCATTTTCGAGGGCAAAAGCGGTAATAAGTTGTCGTACTTTTTACTCAAAAAGTGCGCGAAATCGATCAATTTATATATTTTTCAGTGTTGAGAATGATATAATGCAGTCGAAAATGACTAAAAATGCGGTATTACCAAGAAAAAGAGTTTTATAGTCTATTTTGACCATTTTCTTCCTTCGAACAGCAAACAAGACATCAAGACTAAATTTACTGGTAATCCTGGATTTAGCCCCCCCCGCGTTTGCCGACCCTGACCTATCAACTACATACCATAATTACAATGTTCCCAAAACTACTCGAAAAGAAAATACACGATTACGCACCCTAGAAACGTTCTCGCTTCGGCTGAACATGCCTTCGCCGTAGGGGAAGTGATGAAGTGATTAGAAAGGAACAAAGTAGAAAAATTTATGAGATCAAACGAGGGCGAAATGGACTGAGAAAACTTAAGGCTCCTAACTCAAGTAGCTTGGACGAAATCGTCTCAAATTTGTAATTTTAATAGTTTTTCATTAGTCTGCTGAAGTATTTCGAGATTACTTATACTCGGGCTAGCCTCGGAAAGTACACCCATCAGAACGGCCCTCATATAATACATGCACATAGGGGTTGAAGGAGGTGTTACCCCGTCAGAAAAGTCAGCCAAACAGGTACTGTCCGGCGATTTTGAGCAGACGAAACGTTTTTTGCATCATTTTCTACGACAAAAGCAGTAATGCCAACATTTTTCAAGCGCTTCGCGCCGGATTAATAATTTAATGTGACTTTTGCTCAAAGAGCGCCCATTGTTGATCAATTTCTAAATTTTTCAGCCTTAAAACGATATGACGCAGTCAAAATGGACTGAAAATGCGTTAAAACCGTGAAAGAGAAAAAGCGTCTTATAGGCAATTTTGACCATTTTCATCGTTTAACCCCCTACCGGCCCGTGAGTCCTGATCATATATAGGCGGCACCAAAATTCTGGATGGGGGTGCAAGATTTTTCAAAGGTCAAAAAATGGCCTTAAAAATGGTGGTATGATGAAAAAACACCATTTTTCGGCGTTTCTCATCGAGCACTATCCATTGGCATCAAAAAATCGCGAAAAATTTCAAAAATTGAATTCTGGGGGCATTTTTGGTTTCTGGGGGAGGTATTTTGGCTTCTCAGGAGGTGCATACCCCCAAAACCCCCCACACACAGGTGTGGTCCTGACCCTGTGTACCTATGCCTGATGTGCACATACAAAAGTGGCAGATAAAAAAATCTCGAGCAACATGAGCCTCTACTCAGTCCTCCAAACTAATTCTGCATTCTGAAACAACGAGGTTTTACTTGCCTGTATAGTCGCATTTCAATTTTATGCTTTATGCTTTAAACCAAAATTCAATCGACAAACGCTGAATTAGCTGCTTTTGACTTCAGAATGGTCGGCCACTCAAAAAAACGCACACAAGTTCAGAACACAAAAAATCTACTTATTTTTTAATCGCAACCAGACAAGCACAACATGGAAATTCTGGGGTTGAATGAAACTTGAAACCAACCAATTTTTAAAATCACCCATTTTAGGCTCAAAAACGGTGGTGCGCTGCAAAGCAGACATGTAATCGGGGATGAGACCCGTCACTCAAAGTTGTTCGTCCCCCAAAGCCAGAAAATTTATGACCCCCTGATTTTGGAAAAAACTTGGGCTTTCGGCCATTTTTAATGTGTTTTTGGCTATTTTTGGCCCAAAATTGGAGGTCATTTACCCCCCCCCCAAAATGGCCAAAGAACCTCTCCCAAAATTTCGAACCGTTACATGTATGCTCCAAAGACATATGTTTAAGATCGTAAAAAATTTAAGAATATTAAAAACTTAAGATAAATTGAAAATAAAATCCAGTCAAAAAATAAGTATATGGCGCGAAGCGCCAAAGATTCCACACTTTTGAACAACAAACAAACAGATAGTGCTAAAAACGCTTAAAAAGCACCTTTTCTACGAAGTTTTCGGTAAATCGTGAACCCTGAGTGAGGTAAAAAAATTTCTGAGGGGGGGTGAAAACCTGGTGGGATAAAAATCCCTGAAGATCATGTATGATCGCAACGCTGACAGATTAAATACTGAACTAAAGAAACAATTTACAGCCTCCTGTCGAATAATTTAGGCGCGATTTTTAAAAATCATTGCTCATAACTAGTAAGCTGACAACGATAATTACGGATTAAATTTATATAATTATAGAAAAACTTTAAAAATTATAATTTTCAATACTAGATTATAGGCATAGGTGCACAGCATGGTCGAGCTAGGAGGGGGTTAACCCGTTAGGGGCACACATAGGCGTGGGGTTCGGGGTATGCAACCCCAGAAGTTGAAATACCCCCCAGAAATCAAAATACCCCCAGAATTCAAATTTTGAAAATTTTTTTTGCTTTTTGAGCGATTTTTTTGATGCCATTGGATAGTGCTCGATGAGAAACGTCGAAAAATGGTGTTTTTCGCCTTAAGACCACTTTTAAGACCATTTTTGACCTTTGAAAATCCTTCCCCGAAATTTCGGTGCTGCCCACCTATGCTGGAGGGAGTCAAGAATTGAGCTTTTTGGGCCAAAATGGCCTCAAAAAGTAGCATAAGCGCTAAAAAAGTGTTAGAACTGCCTTATTACACAGCTTCTGGCCAACTTGAGGCACTTTTAAAGAAAATTTTTCGACTTTCAACTATTTTGGCTTTCATTTTGCCTCATTTTCCCCGAAAAATTTTCCATTTTCCCATTCTAGGGTCTACACCATAGGCATAGGTGAGCGGCACCGAAATTCTGGGGTGCAATATATTTTCAAAGGTAAGAAATAGCCTTAAGAATGATGGTATGGCGAAAAAAACACCATTTTTCAACGTTTCTCATCGAGCACTATCCATTGGCATGAAAAAATTGCGAAAAAAACTAAAAATTTTCAAAAATTGAATTTTGGGGGTATTTTGGTTTCACGGGAAGAGGGGTGCATACCCCAAACCCCGCATGCTCGGGTGTGGTCTAGACCCCCAAACCCCCGTTCATGTCTGTAAAAGGTACCTAATTAGTTCAACGTATCTTCAAAAGACTATTTCACGCTTTTAACATACATTTGCTTCAAAGCTAACTTTAAGGCTACCTATACTTAATAACTTACCTACGACCATCTTTGTTTAAACTTATTACGCCCACCAAACGTCTAGAATAAATTGAGAGCGCCGATAAACTAGCTATAGAAGCAATTAATATTCCAGCAACACTGTAGACGGTAGTCAAACTTTCCAGTTGATTGGTGAAGTACATGTAACCCGTAATAGGCCCGGCTAGTATGCAAAAAACTGTCTGATAAATCTTGAGTCGAGAAAATAGGGCTACGGCTGGCATAGGATCAAATCTGTTTAAAACGAGAAAGAGAGTAACAAAGAAGTTTTTCACGTGGTAAGCACGCAAAGGTACATCTAAGGATGGCTTGGTGAGGGGTTCATTCACCCTCCATTGGAAAAGTTTTCACCCTCGCTCGACAATTCGCGATTTATCCGAAAATTCGTAGAAAGCTTATTGTTTTAAGTGTTTTTAGCTATCAGCTCGCTCAAAAATGTCAACCCATTTTTTTGACTAAATTTTGTTCAATTTATCCGAATTTTTCGATTTTCTCGAATTTCGTTATGACTTTACTGTCTAGAAAGATGGAGCATAGTCAGAAAAGCCACAAAATGAATTTTATGACGCGTAGATATCCACCCTTTTGTGAGCCTAGGAAAGGAACTTTAAAGTTTACCCCCACACATATGCTCACATGGGCATAGGTGGGTGAGGGAGAGGTATAAACCCCAACCTAAGGTTTTGGAAATCAAGTACTATCGGGCGATTTCGAAAAAACGAAAGGTGCAGCGAGGCAATTTTTGAGATTACCACGAAAAATAAGTCGAAAATTATACCCGAAAAAGGTAAAAATATCCAATTTTTCGGCGCTACGCCGTATTGATAATATTTTGTATTTTTGTATCGCTAGAAGCCCATAAATTAGCTACACCTTCACTGATAAACGTCCAGAAACCCAGTTTACTGCACATGACGTGCTGCTGTACCATTTACATTAATTTTTGGGGACCGTCTTAGTGCATGTAAAAAGAGACCGTGCACAAAAAACAATGACCACAATCTATTATATGACGATTCTCGGTTCCTCCTCCGGCCACCTCTACCATGCTCATGTATGTATGCCCCTCCCAAATTCCCATGCTCGCTGTGCATAAAATAGTATGGATATGTACAGAGGCAAGGACTGAAATTCTGGGAAGTGGGTTTGAAAATGTTTCAAAGATTAAGAAGCCAAAAAGTGGTGGTTGGGCGAAAAAAACATGATTTTTCGATGTTTCTTATAATCTACATAAATCTATTAGAATTAAAAAGACCGTGAAAAAACAAAAACATTTCAAAAACCTATTTGTGGACGTCTACGAATTTTTCTTATTTCATGTCTGCTTGTACGTACTTATCTATTGGCTTTGCTGAGAACAACGATCTGTCGTTCATTATCATATTCTTACACAACAGGGCGTACATCTGACTTCAAAGCAAACGTCTAGCAGAAAGGTAGGCAACGTTTACATCAGTGTTTTCTTTTGTACAAGGTCCGTTTGTACATGTACAAAGATGGTCCCCAAAAGTCTTTGTACATTTTGCACATGCAAATTTTTGTGTACTATAATATAGTACAGTAGCGATTTTAGTGTGGTAAAACAGGGTTTTCGATCTTAGGTAGTGTATTTTAGCTAATTTCTGGGTTTATGACACTAAAAGTACTAAAAATTATCTCGAAAACGGCGCGAAGCGCCGAAAAATATTGACATTTTTCCATTCTAAATGCAAATTCTGCCATTTTAAAGATAAATAGGACAAATAATTTATCAGTTCGGCACGAAGCGCCGAAAATTTTGGGAATTTTACACATTTTTACAGTTTTTGTCTTCCTAAAAATCTTTGTACATTTTGTACACACAAAATTTTTGGGTACTATAATATGGTGCAGCTGCGGATTTTACTGTCGTAAAAACAGAGTTCTTCGACTTTTCGTAGTGTGTTTAGGCTAATTTCTGGGTCTCTAAGGGCAAAAATCACTAAGAATCGTCTTAAAACGGCGCGAAGCGCCGAAAAATTTGACATTTTTACTTTTGAAATGCAATTTCTGCCATTATAAAGATATATAGAACACACAATTACTCATTTCGGCGCGAAGCGCCGAAATTTTTTCGAATTATAGACCTTTTTTTGCAATTTTTGTCTTCCCAAAATCTTTGTACATGTACAAAGACGGTCCCGAAAAAGTCTTTGTACATCGGGAAAAATCTTTGCCGAATACAAAAAAAAACCGTGGTACATCCTTCCTTTATTCCAAAAAAGCTGTGTATTGCCAAATTATCATAAGCGTAAAAGTTGAAGAGGAGCGACAAGCTCCCTCAGACTTTAAAAACGTAAGAACTAAGGACACCTTTTAGGAGGGACTGAATATTGCACAGAAACAGTACTAAATAGAATAAAAGATTTAGCCACTTTCATGCTTAATTAAATTAGTTTTATACAAAAAATTAAATTTATTTGTTTTATATGACTCCACTGTTCCATAAGTCAAATTACCTGCATAAAAAGACAAAGTAATAGTTCTTGCTGTCAAAACACGTCTTGAGTATTATGTATTTAATCTTTTTGAAGTCACAAATGGAATTTTTAGAGGTTGAAGCGCAGTCGTACTAGCGTTCAAAGCGATAAAGAAGATGTCATGATAATTAGAAACCAACCTAATTTGGACTTTAGAATACTTTAATGCATTTCTGAGATCTCATCCTTCTTGCTCCCCCCAATATTCCAGACCTCAAAGCATCGGAACTCCCGGGGGGATAAAATTTTAAAGTGCTCTTTTGGGAATGGTGGATACACGTCAAAAACATCGTTTTTCGGCGTTTCTTATGATGTTTTATCTTTCTAGAGCACAAAAACATGAGGATTGCAAAAAAATCGAAAAATCAAAAAATTTAACGAAATATAGTCAAAAAATGAGTATATGGCGCCAAGCGCCGAAAATCTGACGCTTCTGAGCAAATAGATGGGTATAAACGCGTCTGGGAAAAGGCGAATTCAGGGAAAAGAGGGAGGGGGTGAAAAGTGTTTTAGATGAAGGGTTAAGAAACCCCCAGCTCATGTAAGGTCTTTCATAATATTTGTAAGAGGAAGAGTTATGGAGGAGACTTCACATAAGTCAATCGTAAATCAAAGTTGAGATTCCCTAATCCAATTTTGGAAAAAAAGTATTCATGGTGCTTATTGTTTAAAGCAAAAATTAGAAGCTTAGCTACACATCACAGTTTTTTGTATCAAAGATTTTTTCCGATGTGCAAAGACTTTCCGAAACCGTCTTTGCATACATATGCACAAAGATTTTTGAACTGACAAAATTGAAAAGGTCAGAATTTCACTGAGGTTTCCGGCGCTTCACACTAGATAGTGCTTGTCTGTTTTATTTGTCACTATAACGCCCAAAATTGCATTTAGAAAAGCAAAACAGTCCAGTTACTGTGTTATTTCTCATTGTAAACCTAAGGCATTGAGCTTAAAATTTTGAATCAGTCAAATTATAAGACTGCTTCATAGAATTTAGTAATTTGCAGTGTTTTTTCGTCAAAAGCCCGATCCGACTTCAACTTATGGTAAATATGTCAAAATTGTTTTTTGCAAAGCTGACAATTTTATGCTTTGTCTTCACATAGCTTAAAAATTGTGTTTAAGACGGTAAAAATGTTTAAATTGTTAGCTCCAATTAAGTTTTCCGAACCACTTATCAATAAAAAAGGCCGCAAATTCTACTTTACTTCAAAACAATGTAAATATTGATTCATTTCAGCGCTTCGCGCCATACGAATAAGTTTTTGTATTTTTCAGCGTAAGAAACCCGAAATTGGCTAAAGTAAACTACGTAAAGTCTTAAAACCCAAGGTTACGGTACAAAGAGTGTTACTATTCCTTATTATATATAGCATACTAAATTTAGGTACAAATTATACAAACCATGGGCTTACAAAGAAGGCGGCCGCACCCTCCACTTAGCCCAAAAATAATTTCGGAAAGGTAAGATAATGCATGAAAAAATAATGGACATCGACATCTTTTTATCGGAAAATCTCAGAATTTTGGCGCTCCGCACCATAGGATCATTATGTTTCGTTAGCTTGTACCATGCGCGACTAAAAAACGTCATTTTTTAGAGCATATTGAGAGAGAATAAAATTCTTCACGAAAAATGTGAATTTTATGAGCTTTACAGATAGAGCATATTCGGAAACAGCAAAAATGCAATTGATTTCGTGCCCCGACAGACATATCCCGAAATGAAGGGTCACGAATTTCACGCCGCCCACCTTAAAAATCCTGCTTACGCCCCTGACACAAACACTGTTGGAGACCGTCTTTGTACATGTGAACCTTGAGTAAAAAACACTGCTATACATTCATGAAAATAGCCGGCTAACTCGACCAAAATTTTCAACCTATTATTTATGTAAAACTGCATGTTCTCCGTCTAATCCAATCGCCGAAGACAGTATCAATCAAGATAATTTTTTCTAGCCTTTGCCCTATTTTCAATTAGGGCTGAAGCCCTTTCAATTTAGTCAAAAAGGTACTACTTTTGAAAATAAAACGACTGGTTAATTTTAAGCTGAGCGTGATCGAAGTTGTAGTATCCGCTTTCACCGTTAATCAGTCATTATGGCACGCGTAATTAGGAAAACTATCAACACACACCTATCTCGCACAAATAAGATATAGATCAACAATAATTAGATTTATAAAAAGGCAAGCTTTGCAGGCATATTCTTATATACTATTATAAAAAATTACACGTATATAGGCGACCAATTCAGTAACGAATTGTCTTCTTGTCCTTTCTCATTATTCAAGGTCGTTCTAATATGGCTAGAATCCTTCTTCGAAGCAGCAGCACTTTTAACAGTTATCAGTCGAGCGGAGGCAAGGCAGGGCAAATTGAAAAACTTGTGGCGATTTAAAAAACATCGAATCGAGGACAAAAGCATAACTCTTCACTAAGCTAAAATAACAGACAACTAGAAATAATGTTAAAAATACCTAAAATATATATGTGATTAGGTTAACTTTCGACTTAACTGAAAACCCTTAAATCCGCAAGCAGAAATTTTTTTTAAAATCCATGCATTTTTATTTGTTTATTTTCAAGGAAAAATTCAGAATTTGTTTAATAAGAAAATCCGATAATCCGTGCTCGTGCAAGCTCAGCTAAGAATCTTGAAGTGTTCCTGAAAACTATACCTAGCTATTTCACCAAACCTAGTGCACAGTGGACAAGTTGTTCATCGATGTAAATTATACTCAGTAAACATGCGGCTGATTTTGCAACATAATAATCTTAATTTTGACCCAAAATCCCGCAAGACCAGTTGCATATCAAATTAAGATGGAATACCTATTGGCTACTGAACTGAACTCAACTGAGTAATTCCTAATATGCATGAAGTTTTAGTATCAAATACAATGGGTATTTTACAATTTACCAAAGGGGCTAAAAACATATTTATCTGACATTTTCAAAGTCGCTGATTACGAAAAAATAACTTTTATCGCGCGGAAACAAAAAAAATTGTTTGAAAATTTCTAAATTTGAAAAAAAAAATTTTGCATGTTTTTTTCTGTCATTTTACTTGAGAAGATATTTGAAAATTCAAGTTTCTGCTTAAACGACGCTCAGGTCTAGGCTAAGTATATATATCTGAGAAGGTGTTTTCGACTGCTTAGGTCGAAATAGGTCCCTCTTAGATCGAGGTATAGATGCTTAGGTCGATGTTTAGATGCTCAGGTCGATGTATAGATGCTTAGGTCGACCTAAATTGGGTACATATTATTCTGCATACCAGTTTGAATCTTTAAATAGTTGGAACGAGATAATCCAAAAATGCTGTTTGAATCGTTTTTAAGTAAAAATCTTGAACTGGATGTAAACAATGCTGAAAATAGTAAAATTAAAAAATTCCTTGAAAATTTGTGCAAAAAATTATAAACAAACTTCTTTAATCTTGGTTTCCGCGCAGTATAACTTAATTTTTTGTAATCTGCGACCTTGAAAACGGCAGAAGAATATGTTTTCAGTGAAAATTGGAAACTTATGATAAAATGCAAAAATTCCAATACAATCTTC